>OU744285.1:11267500-11892500 GCA_916610205.1 Griposia aprilina | reverse complement strand
GCATACCGGGAGTGACACATGCTTACGTCACTATCCAGTTGCCACTTAATTGCAACAAAACACGAATTGTGGAAACATTTTCAGTCACCATTCAGTTAAAAATTATATATAAACCATTTAAATAGTCGTTTAATTTTTCTAATCAAACGAAACAATTCAATTTAAACAATACTAACGTAATTGTTAGTTAAAACCTCTTTGTTTTATCGGATTCGCACAGGTAATAAAGGCGATTGGGGAGTTGTTATTACACACTACTGGTAACACAGCGGTGATGACGTAGGCTTGTGTCACCCCCGTGACCGGAATGCTATACCTGGCGAAGTATATTATTATACCATGTCTCTACTCATCTTAATGTTTGGGCTTCCTTAGGGCTTCGTTGTGAAACTTCAAGCGGGACAGGACAATTCACAAATATTTTACCTCTGATTTTGCTTCAATGTCAAAATTACAGTAATTTTTACTGTCATTGCAACAAAGTTGCTGCTTGGCTTACTGTCAGATGTTAAATAAGAAATAACTGAACGGTGGTAAAAGGGCTGTAGATTCGAGTTGATATTAGCACCGAGTCTGTCATTTTCGAAATTCGAGTGGAGTTCGAGATTCATGCTTGCAACGTTTTGTCTTTTAAAGTAGGTGTTTGATAACCAATCTTTCTTCTTGCAAGAAATATTCTCTAATAAGACTTGAACATATTTATTTTAAAACACTATCCATCCTGTTCTCTATTTTTAACCGACTTCCCAAAAAGGAGGAGGTTCTCAATTCGTCTGTATGTTTTTTTTTTTTTTTTTTTTTTTTTTTTATTTTTTTTTATGTGTGTTAGCTCATAACTTTTTTCTGGGTGAACCGATTTGGATGATTCTTTTTTTATTTGATAGGTGGTGCTTCACATGTGGTCCCATTTAAATTTGATCAAGGTCTGACCAGTAGTTTTTGAGTTATCTTTAATATTGCATATTTTTTCCACTTAGTTTATATGGATGATGTGTTAATAATTTCCTGTCACTGTTATTTACACACCAAGTAGTGGCATACGAGTTTGTGTGGGGTAGGTACCGCAACTAAAAAGTGAAAAATAAAAACTTTTTTACAAAAAAACAACCGACTTCCAAAAAAAAACACTAAAAGACGTGAAAAATAACTTTAATTTCGGAAGTCGGTGACCAAAAACGAAAATACAAAACCAGACACCGACTTCCGAAATTAAAGTTATTTTTCACGTCTTTTAGTGTTTTTTTTTGGAAGTCGGTTGTTTTTTTGTAAAAAAGTTTTTTATATGATACATTCAACATTTTGAATAGTTACTGCAACCCCACTGCACGTGGAGAAATAGTTAAAAGGTTGATAAAGCTAACCCATAACTCATTGGTCCTATAATAATATACTATCTATTCTTCAATAAATAGGTACCTACTGGAACTGCTAATAAAACGTCCATCCATATCAATGTTATATTATTTATAAATGCGAAAGTAATTCTGTCTGTCTGTAACCTTTTCACGCCTTAACCACTGAACCGGTCGTTATGTTCAACAGATAGGTAGTCTGGGACTTGGAGAAGGACATAGGCTACTTTAGATCCTGGATAACACAACATAATCCCCTAAGAGTTAGGTAGAGGGACGAAGTATGGGCAACAGCTAGTATTATTTTATATAACATTCATCCCGATTTGACGAGTGTCCCATGTCAACATGACATGCGGAAAATTAAGGAACTAAAATTCAAAATGCACTGAGTTTTCGAACTTCACGAACACTACTCGACACCTGAAAGTAAAAGCGAACCTATTGTTGGCTTTTCTACGCTTGGCTTTGCGCCGGGTGTTAAAAATCCAACTCTTTTATTAGGCTGAAGTGCCCTAAATTGCAAAGCTACCTTCGTTAGCCCTGGGGGCCCTACTCTCTAAGTCCGTCAACGAAGATACGGGCCCGTCCAAAAGTAGTTGGATACTTTGAAGTGAACCCTACAGCCGATTAATTAAATCGTTCGGGCGGGCAAAAATACATCGAGAGTTAAGGACAAGTGTCAAATCGTTTTGTCATTTATTTTTAGTACGGGCCCCGGACTATAATGTTATGTCCGAAATTGATACGGAGTTGGGTACGTCCGTATCTTTGCCCGAAACTACGGACTCAGTGATTAGGGAGTAGGCCCCCTGCAATCCTGTTGCACAGTTACCCAGCACGGATGGTACCAAAGTACTTGAACATAACTTTTGAGTAACACTTAAAAGTGCGACTTCATTAGCAGGTTATTTTGTAATGACATTAGCGAATACTACAAGTATCTGTACTTCCTTAGTTATTGTTGTTTGCATGTCACATGCAATGATTATGCAATCTTATCTACTGCGACTGTTTTTATACAATACATAATAGTATGTTATTAAATTACTGCCTCGTTGGTCTAGTGTTCACAAGCGTTACTGCTGAGCATGAGGTCCTGGGTTCGATTCCCGGGTCGGGCAAAGTGTTATTGGGTTTTTCCATCTGGAATTTCTCGGTAGCAGCCCGGAGTCTGGATTTGTGCCCGGTTGATGGCAATAGGCTCGCCCCCTATTACATGGGACTTAAACATAACTGGCGAAATGTGGGTGTGCTCTAGGTACACTTCTGCCTAACCCTTTGGGGAATACAGGCGTGATGTTATGTGTATGTATGTGTGTTTGTTAAATTACTGACGTGATGAGCAAAAAAATACCCGGTTTTATTATGTAATAAATAAGTATTTATCTTGCTAAGTATGTAAACTTTAAACTATTTGTGTAAAATAAAGTATACTTAGTAATTATCGTGAGTAAAAATAAATAAGTAGACCACCCGACTAGCAAAAACATGTGCTATAATAGTCAAGACCACGTTTCTGTTTCAGTTCATACTTTAATAATAGTAGATATAATAAGTCGTATAAAAAGGGAGTAAACGTTTACTCAACGTAAATTAGGCGCAAATTATTCAGCTAATAGTAGTATGAAACTCGTGTTACTGTTGAATAAGGAACATAATTGTGGAATAATTATCGAGTAACAGCAAAACTGGACCAAATTTAGAGTAACAATTGCAATATTGCTGCCTTGCCATAACCATTGATGGAGTTAGAGCTGTTTCGTGACTATTAATCAACAAAATCGTGGAGTAAATGTTGCTTATTTGCTATAAATCGTCATTTATGTCAGTTAAAACCAAAGAAATTGCTGTTATTCCACAATTTCGCACTTTATCAGTTATTTCGTCAGTATTATTCCATTATTTTATGTTTATTTGTATGTTTTCATTCCTTTTGCCGGTTGTGTGTGACTTACGAACACTAGAGAACAAACATCAAGCTAAGGTAGTAGTAGTACAAATATGGAAAGTATTGAATATACCTAGTTACTTAATGTAGAATGTAATAGAAATGTACTGTCTATAGAATTTTGCATATCAACAGGCTGTAATTTTAAACACCATCAACCTCTTTAGGGGTCATTATACTCATCATTATGAACAACTAACTACGGGACCAAACCTAAAATCGCGAAAAAACAATCAGCTGTGCCCTACATTTATGTTTGCATAACTCGTCAAAATTTAGGGAACAGCTGATATTTTTTCGCGATTTCAAGTTTGGTCCCATAATAAAAGTTGTTCATAATTATGGTTACAATGACGCCTTAAGAGGTTCATGGTGGTTAAAATTACACCCTCTTTATTTAAGTGAACATGCAAAGTAAATTTATCGATGGAATCTTAGGAGTTATTTAACATACATGTGTGGGCCACGCTAATGATTAATAATATAATAGTAATAATAAATAAAGTTTATCAAATTTTACCAAGATGTTAGATCAAGATCCATTAAACAAATTTAAGTAAATATATTGCTTTTATATCATAATATATCGGTTATTAGTTGAATAATTGTATAATTTTATCTCATTTATAGGACATAATGCAGCCATATGTAGATAATATTGGGGTTTCTTAATTAAATTAAAAACCACCTCTTTTATTTTTAGATGACCAAACAACAAAATGAGACCTAGCACACGGCGGCAAACGGCCGTTTTTGGCGTTAACTAATATAACTTCGAACCTAGGAGATTTAGTATTGATTTTTTATTTTATACATTCTGCAACATCTGACTAAAATGTGTACGTAGGAAATTTCAAAATGTTCCGTATGTCCTGAGTTATTAATTTTTTTCTCAATGGCGGCACTTTTAGCGACTACTATCGCCTAACTTTAGCCAAGATGATGGTAATATTATTTAGGCAGGTACATACTTAAGGTATTGCGAAGCTAGCGCCTTTTATTATGTACTAGTCGTACCTATTAATTAGTAAAGTAACTCAAATTGTAAAACATTGTGTTAATTAATATTATAATACTAGTTTTAACTAATTATGTGACAGCCATAAAGATGATTGTAGCTATAACTTGCGATTAAGACTGCTTGTTATCATTCCAAACATGTATAGTTGATTAAAAAAATATAGCAAAAACTAAATTATAAAACATCTATGTTGTTTTATTAATATTTTCTTAAGTTATCCCTTGAAATTTCGATATTCATTAGAATAATCTTGTTGCTGCTCATTTTCAGAATTTTCACGGGTTTTCAATGTCTGAACTGTTACTGCAAACTGGGGAAAGCTCTAGAGAACTATTACAATCTTCGGTTCTCACTTTATTTGTTGATTGTAGGCAATCAACTTCTTGTCTATGATCTTTACCATTATCATGAACTAAGTACTGGTAAAAGCTGTGCGGAACCTCCGTCACTTTTAGACATTTCACTTGACAGTGTTTGACGGTCAACAGTTGTTAATTCTTTTGTCTGTATACACTCTATTTTTTCATAATTTTTCAATGTTTTTTTTACTTTTCTCCGATAAGCCCCACTTCTTTTAATATTTTTCCATTTATTGTAATCCATCACGTAAATTATTAATATTTTACCATAAAATACTGGTGCGCTGGATGAGATATTATAGCTTGTAAAGTAACTAACAATCAGGTGTTGTATACACACATACAATTCAATAAAAAAAATATACCAGAATTCATAACGATCCAAGTTCAGTAACTGCAATATAAACACTTACATGCGACAACTCGATTAAGATACTTTTCAGTAAATAGGCAGCTTTTATTCGCCGAATTTGCTCTAATATAATTGACGAGTACCAGCCATATAGTAGCTTCTTAAACATGAAACTTGGGAATTGGCAACGCTAATAGCACTATTACTGCACTCACATGTGGTATAAACGAGAAATTGTAGCGACTATATGACTATTGAATAAATGCACTATAAAAATATCGAGTAAACGTTTATACGACACGGTAAAAGCACTTACAAGCGAAACATGCTAAAAAGGTCATAATAATCGCTTTTACACTACATTCTGGTTACTACGTAGCAATTACTCAACATTTATTCGATCTGTAGCCGAAAAACTCATTCATTATTCGACTGTTTTACTTGTTGGGCAGTTATTACAGTAGGTAGGTGACAATGATATACATATTATTTTTATTGCACATCTTGCCGTATTCATCAGAATTTATTATATTATTAACAGAAGTTAACGTTAATTGGGATATTGCCCGTAATTCAGGATTGAAGTTGACTGTAGGTAACATACAACCCATACTTTTATCTCAATACCACAGAAAGATCGTATAAAAGGGGGCCGGCACTACTGCAGGCTGTTTATTTCAAGTCATAAGCTAACTTGTATTGTAACTAACAAATGTGTGTGTTGTTTCAGAACGTCTGTGCTGTTCGTGTCTATATCCTTCATTGTGCTGATGGTCATCTCTCTCGCCTGGCTGGTCTTCTACTACATACAACGCTTCAGATACATACACGCCAAAGACAGACTCTCTGTAAGTATACCAGTTGTAATATTTTAATGTCATAGGTACCATTTTGTAATATCTTGATTTAAAAGTAGTGTCCATGGAGTTTCTTCCCCGTTCTTCTCCATAGAGAATGGTATATCTTTTAGGAATGGGCAACTAGCTTCAACTTTATGACTACCTTTTATTACTACCTATTATTTAATTAAAATAAATGCTTTGAGTTGGAGTTGAACACAAACGCACCGTAATATCACGCCTGTTTTCTGCGAAGGATTGGGCAGAGGTTAGAGAATGTGGGTGTACTATACTTGGTACCAAATAAACTGCAGAATCAAATAATAAGTGTGTCATTGGTCTAGTGTAAACATCATGTCTAGTTTATTCAAATAAAGGGGGTCGAAATTTTCACTATGTTTGAGATAGAACACACCATTTTCGAGATATAAGCAAAATAAAAGAAAAACGGATGTAAACTCAATTTTGATAATTTTTTGTTAAGTTTAGAGGCATTCATTGTGACAAGAGAATCGGCACCATTACCAAGGAAATGCTTAAGGCTGTTCCAACAAAATACGGTACTTCGACACTTTGCGAAAAATTGTTGTATTTGTCTATAAATACGTGACTTAATATCAGTAAAAATAGAGAATCAAACAGTAAAAAATCCTATGACAAAACAAAGAATTTTGAGTCGAATTATGTAAAAGAGTGAATTTCGTAAAAAGTGCAGTTGACTCTTTCTTACTTTGCTGCCGTCGTACTGTCTACAGGGAACGTCATTTTTGTCTACTCTTCCGTCGACATAACGGTGTTTGTGCTAAGCCTGCTGGGAGCCTACCACCACTTCTTATACATCTTAATCTTTCTCTCACTGAAGTAAGATTTTCTTCTGTGTTATAAAGAGGTGGTGGGCTTGATTCGTACGGTGATCGCAGTGTGATCGGGTAAAACAATGTAAAGTGTAAAGAGGCTAGCCTGTTAAACGTCAGTTAATAATTGGGGACAGTTTGAATCCTTCAAATATGAATTGTTTTTTTTCTTTTGTATAAAATAGTAATACCTACTAAGCAAGTACATTAATAGGCAGGAAATATCCTTAGAACTTGGCTTCCTAATTTAAAATTGACCTGTCACTTGGCACCAACGCACCAACACTTCGAGATTGATATCATCTTGTATCTTTACCCTTGAAAAGGCTAGAACAAAGGTACCTCAGTAATTCCCAATCAAAGGCTATAACCTCCATATTTATCGTTAAGTACCTAAAATCAAACAGTTACAAAGTATGAACAATAAAATTAATCGTCTATATCCTGTTTGACTTGCACACAAGTTTAGTGACGCTAACGGTCTAGGAAGTCTATAAAAAGAGCATGTTCTTGCACCTATGCTTTAAAGGCAGACCAGGCGTAACGCGACAGCGCGATGCGATTCTGGTAGAACAATTTCCATGAAGTTTTCATAGAAATTATTCTACTAATTTCGCATCGCGCCTGTCTGTGGGAGCCTTAAAATATATAGTGACGTACGATTCTGTTTATTTGAATTGGAATGATTGGTTTTAATTTCGCTGAAATATCAAACACTAGCACTCGCGACTTCGTCCACGTGAAATTTCTTGTTACTCCGACACGTCGCGTCGTATCGCATCGCCTGCCCGCACTTTTACTTTGTTTTCGCTTAGCGGTAATTTAAACTTTTTTATTTTTGCTCGGCTCCTATGAGTCCTAGCGTGATGTTAAATAGCTTAAAGAGTTCCTCAAGAATACGGCTATCGAATGCAAAATGATTTTTTCAAATCCGACCGGTAGTTGCAGAGATTAGTGGGTTCAAACAAACAAACAAAAAACCAAACAAACTCTTCAACTTTATTTTTACTATAGATTATTCTCGACTTAATTTTGACTAGCGTGCAGGTCGGATATTATTCCACGGAAACGTTCTAGGTACAATATGTACGTATACTTAAGTTATACTTAAGTTTAATTGATCTTTTTATGAGGAATATTTCCGTGGTTTCCGCGGCGCTCGCCAGTAAAGCTCCCAATCGACTTTTTCTGACAACTTCAACAATCATCGTCAAATTTCAGCCAATTTACACAAAACTTTAATGAATTATACACCTAAACCTTCCTCATGAATCGCTTCGTCCATTGGTGAAAACCGTATGAAAATCCGTTTGGAAGTTTTTGAGTTTATCGCGTTCAGACAGGCAGACAGACGCGGCGGGGAGACTTTGTTTTGTAATATGTAGTGATTATGACGAAGTTCAAAATGTGTATTGTATCGATAATCACCGTCGTGTGTTGTGTTCATTAGTCAGACTTATGGTTGTCAATTATTTTATTTTGTATTATTTTAATAAGTGCTAAATGTTTATTAGTTAATTATTTTTAATTACAGAAACGTCTATGTTGTGCAGCCAAGAAGGCGTTGTCAAAAATACCTGTTAAGAGCTTAAAGACTGAAGATAGGGTAAGTAACGAGTAGTTTTACATTAAATATGTTTTTGTTGCAACCCATGTCAATAATGGAAATGTTCCTAGCCAAAATACTGGATTTTATTTCATTGCAGATTATAGAATGTTAATTAAGAAAATTATAACAACATATACTTAATTAACTAACGAACTCTATACACATTAACTAAAACAAAAAACAGTTAAAAATCCTAACATGCGTTAAGTACCTATGTTTTTTAATTGTTCTAAAAATAAGTAAAATATGCCTTATGTATCTGCATTTTATGACTTTTTCATGCTAATTTTATGACGGTAAACACTGTATAATAATAGTATTGTTTTATTGTTCTCAGGAAGTTCAAGGTGACGGCGAGTGCTGTGCCATCTGTATAGAACCATACAAAGTGTCTGAAACGCTTCGATCTCTTCCTTGTAGGTCAGTATTGAACTTTTATTTATTACTAGCTTCTGGCTGCGACTGCGTCCGCGTGAAATTTCGGCAACCCGACCCACCGCGACGCATCGCATCGCCCGCCCGCGGTATTACTTCATTTTATCTTAGCGTTGTTTCTGACCTTTTTTTGTTGTTCGGATCCTAAGAATCGTAGCGTGATGTTAAATAGCCTATAATCTTCCTCAAGAATTGGGTTATCAAAAATAAAATTTCAAATCCGACTGTTAGTTCCAGAGATTAGCGCGTTCAAACAGACAGACGCGGCGGGTGGATTTTGTTTTATAGTAATTATGTAGTGATTAGTGATTGCGGTTTTACTCGCGTTCTCAGGGAAATACTTCATGTACCCAGACAAAAAGTATTGGGCACTGATATGTATTTTGTGTGCTGAAAAATAATGCGTGATTGAGTAACAAACGTTTTGTTAATCGTGTTCACTCCTGGAAATGGCATGGCCCCTTGTTTACTTTTACAATAAGAATGTCTTGACTTCTGAGAGGATTGTCAGTTAGAATCCCTTGCTTGCAGTCAGATGGGCGATCGCAGTATTTTATGAACGTGTAAAAATGTTTGTTAAATTGGTATATTACAAAATAAACAGGCGCGACGCGAATCTACTAGAACAATTTTTATGAAAACTTCATGAAAATTGTTCTACAAGAGTTGCGTCGCGCTGTCGCGTCGCGCCTGTCTGCGCAACTCACGCAACATACTTGGCCCACTTACTAGGCTAAATAAAATAATGTAAATAATTCAGAATCTGAGATAATTATCAAGTCTTGGAACAACACACTTATTGTCATACGTAACAAAGTTCAAATTCCATTACAGCCAAAATGTTTGATTCAAAATACACAACGCTATAGTAGATAGTAGAGTAAGTGGCGATGGAGTGTAAATTATCTAGGGTTATGATTTCAAATATATGCAATATTTTAATCTTCATCTTGTTTTGCAGACACGACTTCCACAAGAACTGCATAGATCCGTGGTTGTTGGAGCACCGCACGTGTCCCATGTGCAAGATGGACATACTCAAGTACTACGGCTTTGTGGTCAGTTACCAATACCTTATTTATTAATTAACCTATTGACCTCAACAGTCGGATTAATATGACAAATGTTTTCGTGCCCGTGCTATTAGAAATTATTTATTTTTGTACACACAGTAAAATACATAGGGATACTTAGGGCTCGTTTTTTTTTTTTTTTAATATCATTGCACGACCCTATGATTCGTAGATATGTATATGTCGTCATATGAGCTAGGCGCTGGAGGTACGGCAATTGATATTAAACCAAGCGGTCAATTGTTAAAGACTATCATGTAAAATAAGTTTTGGTTTGGAGTGCTCCTGTTCGTGTAGGTACTTCGCATCTTATTAATGGCTGCCCCATTGGACTCGTGGTCGTAAACGTGACTGCTGAACTTAGTTTCCTGGGTTCGATTCCCAGGCTGGGCAAAGAGTGATTGGATTAGGAATATCTCAGTAGCCTGCTGTATGGCATCAGGCTCGCTCGCCCGCTGTTACATGATAGTTAAACGCAACTGCCATAGCGAAATGATCACATTTCGAAGTTGCGTTTAGTTTCAACACCTCTGCCAAACCCTTTGGAGAATACACGCGGGATGTTATTTATGTGTGTACTGGTCCAAATAATTAATCGATTTATCATCCATTTCCAGTTCACGGGCAGCCAGGAGAGCATACTGCAGCTGGAGGTGGAGGAGGCGCGCTCCCGCGCACTGTCGCCCGCGCGCGCGCGACACCCGCTCACACTCGTAAATGTTATACATGCTTATATATACATATTTGTGTGTGTGTGTGTGTGTGTGTGTGATCCTGTACTGCACCCTAACTACGTAACACACTATCTGCCACAATCTAAATCATTTTGAAGCCTATTGCTAATCCATTGCTTCATATGTTCGAAAAAATTGTCTGCTCAACAACGTAAATAACGCAATGAATGTTGTTGAACTGTCAAAATGAAACCCATTCCTACTGTTAGTGTGTTACGGAATTACTCGCTGGTCTTAACAAACAAAACAAAATATATCTAGCAATGCTGTAATAATATTCCTGCTAACCCCTTCGCATAATCTAGAGCTTCGTTTACACCAGCACACACGTAATTATCCAACTGGAGCTAATTACTAGTAACATTCTCGCCTCTCGACGGTCGAGAAACTCTCCTCGTGTTTTAACGCACTTTAAATATGCAAAATATGCTTTTGTGTAAATTTAACGGGCTTGAAAAGTAGCCCTGATTAAAATGGTGTGGGTTTTTAGTGTTCTACAATAAGTTCGTCCGAAATATTTTCTTTCTGAAAATCTGTCACTAAAAGAATGTCCGTTAGTTCAGTATACTTTTTCTAAAAAGAACTTCAGTATGCCTTCGCAAAGGAGCATTTACTCTAAGCAATGAATGCGTATCCCGTATTAAATAACTAACCTAGACATTTATATCAACAGTTAACGAGCGACAATTCGTACGAGGAGGCTGGCAGTGAGCGCAGCAGTCGCGCGTCGTCCCCGGACGAGCTGGTGCCCTCGCTGGCGAGGAGCTGCGACTCGCCCAGACATGTTAGCAGGTAACTTATTTATTAATCGTCAACAAACTAGCGACAGCGACTTCCACTATATGGCTGTATGGGCCTCTTCAAAGATGACATGCAGTCATACTAAGGCCCTACGTTCGGAGAAGACCGTGGAGCGTAGGATTCTTATCTCACTCAATTTTGGTCCTCTTATGAGACCAGCTCCCAAAATCTCGCTGTACAACGCCTGTTTTGACACATCCTCGAGGAGACTGTAAAGGGGATTTTCCTGAACCTCGCAGAGAGTCGTAGGTTACGACTCCGTACTGCCAAAGCCAGAGCAGATTTAATTTTAATAATTCTTGGGAATTTGCTTTGCTGTTTGGCAGATTTTATATTAAAGTAAACCTCTGCAATAATATGGAGTAAAAAAAGAACAAGACCTCTATGTCAACTTTAATTCTATAACTATTGTTTATCTACAGATCGTGCACATCATCACCCTCGGGCTCACCGCGGGCGGAAACGTCTCGACAAGAAGTCGCGTCGAGCTCAACTGCGCAGGAGTGAGCGAAGTGCCAAACAACAGTGATACAGTGACAGACGTGATGTGTTCATTAATAAATACTCAACAAGAGACAGAGCCTCTAGTGATGTGACGCTCGTTGAACGGTGGATAAGTGATATTTTTCGTAATTAAGGACGTATAGCGTAGGATATTTGGACTTTTGGATATTCACCGCAACTCCGCCTAGTCAACGAAATAAGTGTTCTTCCTAACGCTTGTGACCTATCAACAGTTTTGTAACTAAAAAAATCATTAAAAAAAAACGACCTTTTTAATTTGAAATCAATCAACTGTCGTACTTAATTATTGTTTTTGATTGGTTCGTGATCTCATAAGTTAATCGTATCCTATGTTCTGCAGTAACTTTCAACGTGTGACTAATGTATAAATATAGTCGTTGTGGTGGCCCTTCGTTTTGTAACTCTAACCAGTGTTTGGGATTAAGGGTATCCGTCCATATGATAATAACTAACACAGTAATACAATTTCTACTGCCTCGTCTGCTGTACATTGACACTGTGTCAAGCCATAACATAGCGCGTAGGTGTTAAAATGCAGCAGATTGTATGCTTCTTGCTAAACGTTTATCCTTATAAGGGCTGCTTTGTAATCGTCATAAGTTTATGATTTAGACCTAAGAGTTTTCTACATTTGTCAACCATATGATATGAACGATATTGTAACCTATTAATGTTCAGTAACTGTTATAACTTGAAAGACTATAGACATGTAAGGGGGCCATATCGCAACCGAATTCGTTTTTAATGTCAACTTGAATTGTACAGTTTGTATGTGCTAGCTTAAGTTCCTTCGGAACATTATGTATTTGGTGTACCTATTTCCACGTGGTGCAATGTTTGTGAAACTTTGATAACGTATAAACACTAAATTAGTGACTCCGAAAATATGTAGTTAATAAAATCTAGTCTGAAGACGTGTCGCTTTTAAATTCAGTTATTTTTATGTTTTAGTAGTTTGATTTAATTTAAATATGAAGTTAAAGTACTTTTGTACCATGAACTGATTGTATGTTCGAGTTTGAACATCCAAAACCCTTAACTATAGATAGGAATGCTTTATACTGTTCTGGATTTCGTATCGAACATACAAACATATTCAAGCTTTTTTGAAGTGTAAAAAACCTTACATAAATAAGAGATAGGACCGATGAAGCGCCTTTTGCGATTATCGCGGCAGTTTCTCGTAATCAAAAGTATTGTGTTCACACAAACTGTGTTTAAAAGCGACTTAATCGTTCAAACTTTCTTTATCTTAATGAAATAAAATATGTTACTTTAAGGTATTTTAAGTGAGCATTTAAGTTATTATGTTCGAACATAGACAGAGGTACTTAAATCCGTTGGATTTTTATATAAAACAAGGAGACTGGTATGTACTTTTTAATAACAGATAATTTGTGTAAAGATGTTTACATTCCCATTCTTGTTCAAGTCGAGTGTTCTGCGTAACTCCACGTGTGAGCATAATGTGTTGAAATAAAAACCAATACAGTATTGAGATTTGTCTTTTATTGTGAACACTCCATTAAAAACTTGCATCTTCTACCATGGGTGTAGGGAGAAGCTACAGAACAGCACTTGCTACTATTCATAACAACAGCTTTTATTAGACAAATGGCGCATGCCATTTGTCCGTAGCATTAGAAACCCTTAAACACTATGGAGTTTATTTATAAACGTTGGTTAAAGTTAAGTAATGATTAGCGAATGTTTAACAATACATTTCTGACGTTTAAACGTCTCTTAACTTTAAGAGGGCGCAGTAAGACAGAAAAAAATCAAGTTCCACCCGCGCCTCTTTGCCAACCCCTCTCATCCAACACGACGAAAACAAAACACAATCCCTTCCCGCCAACAGAAACTTTTCGCCCGGCGTATATCTAGGCATTTGAATTTGAATCTCGTGTGTAGTATCTACACGCAAAATAATCAGATGAAATTGCTCTATTCAATGTACCATGATGTGTGATTGCTGTGTAAGTAGGTATATTATTTTATCGCCCTGAATCTGTTACCGATGCTGGTGGGTTGTTAGATTGGAGAGTAGACCGACTTGAATGAATTAAAAGACTACATGTTAATTCAAGATACGGCCTATAAATTTTCGATTCAGAATTGAAAGGCAATTGAGAAAATATGGTCCCCTACATTATGTAATACTCGTATAACTACAAATGAACGATTTCCAGATATTTTCCTGTACCTATTTGTACTGTGAGACCTTGCTCCTTTACCACATTTCGTGATTCTAGGTCAACCGGATGTATCTTATGGGTTTTAATTTATTTGCGAGTGTCAAAATATGCGAAATGAATGGCAATTTATGCCAAGATTCTAAGTAAACGTCTTAGAAGCGTCTTAGAAGCTCGATTTTTTTACAGCTCCAAAGTAAGGCAGTTCAATTTCATCTTGATACTCCCCGCGCATTCCTGAGAAAAGGGGTCAGACAGATGGATCACAAAGTGATCCTATATAAGTGTTTCGATTTTTCCTTTTGAGGCAAGGAACGCTAAAAACCAAATCACTTCCATCAAGTATACTCGAGATACTACCTACATGATGATGAAAACAAACTCGATAAACTTGCTTTTTTGACGATATGAAATCGAATAAGTATAATCGCATCACCTACCTTCCGCTTTTTTACTTTGAGAAAATGAAATCAATTGAACAAAAATAGCAATCATCTAAGGAAATTTGTTGGACCGCTGTGATCAGCAACCCTATTCCTCGAATGGTTTTTCAATTACAATATTTAAACGAAATATAATCATTGACCAGTCCCTTTATTTTCAATGAAATTCTTCAGTAGGAAAAACTTCTGTTTATTTTGCTTAAACTATACGCTATGCTTGAATTCAGAATCATAGATCATAGTCATGTTTTGGAACTAGTAACTCAATGCTGACGTGACAAAGTTCAAATTCCAATGTAATCAAATTTTACTAAGGGCCTTCTACAAGTTGGACCTCACGACGTCTTCGTGTAAAACAGTGTTATCCAAGTAATAGTTATTTTCAACACATTTGCTCAAAAATGCATTTACAGTGTCTGTATACATTGTACGAAAGTTTAAAATTACGCACTATACAACGGAGCGTGCGGTAAAATAGGTACTCACACCTAAGTACATGTTTTACCGCATGCTCCGTTGTATAGCGCCGTGCGTATCCTTTACGGTTTATTTTTAATTTCCATAAAAAATATATAAGAATTTCACCAAGGAGTTACACATTACGAGAATAAATAAGCTGAATAATCGAACCTCCTTGGAAGCGCTTTTGCTCAATACGTTTGTTTCGCTTTAATACTAAAGAGAAAATGAGACGAAAGATGTAGTTCTAATTTTCACCACGCGCACTTAGAAGTGAATCCTACTCCCGATTAATTATCTTTTTCGGGCGAGCAAAAACACTTCGGGAGTAAGGAAAACACTGTCAAATCGTTTTGTCAATAATGTTTAGTTTGGGCCCCGGACTAATGTTATGTCCGAAAGTGATACGGAGTTTGCAACATCCGTAACTTCGACCGAAACTACGGACAGCGTGGTTAGAGAGTAGACCCCCATTTCGGTCGAGCCGAAGGTTAGGCCACTATCTAGAATATGTATCGGAGGGGCACGTGGACAAGTAATAAAAGCCACACGGATCAATCAAGGTCTACCGAAGCTACGCTTGCCGAGGTCGGTCCAAATAAAAAACGTTTCTAAAGAAAAAAGATACTTTATTGACATCTAAACGTGATACAGAGAAACGCCAATACATTGTTTACAAGAAAAGTATAAAACAAGATCTTTAATGAAGTAACAAGTCTGTTACAATAAAGTTACCGTCTTTTTTATATAATAATAACAAAAAAAAAAACGGAAAAATCACAATTTTCGCAATGAACCAATATCCATTTTATTTAACCGACTTCAAAAAGGAGGAAGTTGGGTAACTATTAAGAGAATCACAAAATCTACTTTATTTTACCACTACACACACCTTTAACATCAATTTATTTGATAAAACAGTTATTTCATTACATATTTTATGATATTTGATTAAATCACTTTTTCTAGGATTATAATGACTACTGTCATTTATGAACTATAGATATATAGACACAAAGTACTAGACCAATCTGGTACATTTTTTTTTAAAACTTTCTACTGAAGTAATGAATTGGAATCTAGAGGAAAATGTATAGTTTACTAAAAGTTACAGTCGATTAACACTTCGAAAACAAGCCCCAGCAAGTCTTCCTGCCGCTCTTCAGATTTCTTTAATTACTAATTAACAATTTTGATAATTTTACTGTTTTCTGTTACAGTACAATTCAAACTTAATGGCGGCTGTGAAGTGCGCTACTCGCTGCGCAGTACCTCACCCCTCACGCCCGCTAACACGTGAATTGGTTACTGCGCAGCGACTCGCCTCATGTTCCGAGCTGCCATTAAGTTTGAATCGTCCTATAGGAGACTATTTTTGCTGATAGTAGACACCCTATTTATGATTAGTTTTATACCTAGGCAAGTTGAAAAAATTAAACTTGCTAACCACAAATAAATCAGCAAAACCTACTTAACATCACGCCTCTATTTCCCGAAAGGCTAAGCAGATGTGTACATATTCTAATGATCAGAAACGAACTAACAAAAATATACAATATACACTCGTTGGAAACAAAAATAGCAATAACTCGCTGTTTCGTTAAATAAAAACTTATCAGTCTTATTATATACAAAGCTTTTAATTACTACATCTTACTAAGTGGTACAACACACATACTAATTTAAATTCTACTTTAACATTAAGAATTTATTATGAGGACAAAGGAAAATGTATTGGTGGATCTATTTATTATAAGAATTAATGTATTTTTTTATTATGCGTTACATTAGTGCGGAAAAAGTAGTCTAAACGCAATACATTTTTTCCGAGCTTATAATATAATGTACGGAATTTTATAAACTATCATTTGAGCAAATAAAATAAAACAATATGCTACGGGCAGATACAGGATAATATATTTTATCTTAAGTTTATAGCAATTTCCTTATGGGATGAGCAGACCCACACACCAATATTTATCATTTCTTTCTTGCACCAGCGTCCAAATAAATGAGTTTACATACTCAACTGGAAAATAAACTTATTAAGACGCAATCAGAATAAGAAACAGATTTGAATATTTTTCTATCGTTATAGGAATTAAACTAAACTGAGCCAATACATGTTTGTAAAGTCTGAAACATTCATCAAAGTTACCTATCCGATACCAGTCAATCTATGTTTTATTGTGACTGCATAGTAACATTTTTTTCCCCTTGCATTATACAAAGATATATCTGGTGAATCTTAACTGACGTAATTGGTATTACAAGATGGAGCTTATTACATGGTAAAGGCCGCTGGCAGATGGTTACTTGAAATTATGAGTTTAGTAAATCATTTCTTTTTGTTTATCGTCATTAAATATCGATGCCCATCACGAACTATCGCTAGCTAATTTAATTTGAAGTTGTATTTAGGTCCTATGTCCTCCAACTTACATAATACATTGCTCATCCCTCAGGTTGCCTACTCATGTTAGTCGGTGTCTGGTCGCGCGCCGGTCACCTCGAGCGCGAAAAACGCGTCGAAGTTAAACTCAGATCATTTGTCCCACAGGCCAGCCTCCTTCATCTTAGTGTGGAAGTACTTCTCCAGGGTGTTTGCGCATCTGTTGGAGAAAGAAGACATGGAGATATATTTTGTATAGATGTGGTGTTCGATACATTTTGAAGTCTACAAGTTCTCAATTTAAATGTTCTTTGAAATAAATTCGAGAATTCATCGTCTTTGCAACAGTCAAATTGGAGTGCAAGAGTATCTAAACTTAATATTATAAAGAGAGAATATTTGATATTTGTATGTTTGTTAATTACGCTTTCACACTGAAACGGCTAAACAGATTTTGATGAAATTTGGCACATGGGTAGACCGTGACCTGGGTTAAGACATAGAATATTTTTTATCCCGATATTCCCACGGGATCCAGACTTATGCGGGTAAAACCACGGGGCGCAGATAGTTGCTAATAAAATGATACAAATCTAAAATTAATCTAACAACTCACTTACCTGTAGTAATCAGTATCAGGTGAGTTGTAAAGCCGGCAGTTAGTGAATATCCTGGTCATATCAGCGATGAAGAGCCGCTTTGAAACGTAGTATCGAACCTTTAGACGCTCGCCCATAGTGCGTAGATCTGAAAATGTAAAACTCTTATTATAGCTTCTTTGGTAAGCATAATCAGCTTATAATGTACCCCTTGCTGGGACACAGGCCTCCACTCTGTGAGAGGAAGTGGGCCATAATTCACCACGCTGCGCGCTGGCCCAGTCCGGGTTGGTAGAATGGACATGTCTTCGAATTTTTGGTTCTAGGACATGCCAGTTTCCCCCCGATGTTTTCCTTCACCGTTTTGTGAGTAGTGGTGATTAAATAAATTAAAAGTAATGTGCCAGCTTGAGTTCGAAACCACGATGTACGAAATGTAAGTCGGGTACTGCTCCTTGGGTAAATTTTTGAAATTGATTTTGAAGTATAAATGAATAATCCAAAATGAGAACTTCGTGAAGGCTACATAACAGGTAAAGGTTTATTGATTTTGTTCATGTAACTCAATGAGCGAAGTCGATAAACTTTTACTTTTTAGGGTTCCGAACCCAAAGAATGCCAACGCAACCCTATTACTAAGCCTCCGCTGTCCGTCCGTCCGTCTACCTGTCAGCGGGCTGTATCTCATAAACCGGAATAAATCAAAAATATTTATTTGCCAGAAAAAAATTGAATTGAATTGAATTTTATTTATTTGAATAGGTAGACAGTTGAAATTTTCACATAGTGTGTATTTCTATTGCCACTATAACAACAAATAATTAAAATAAATTAAAGTTAAAAATTAAAGGGTATAGAAAAGTGTTCATTTTTATATGTATGGTTAAATATTGTTCGGCGGTACGGAACCCTTCGTGTGCGAGTCCGACTTGCACTTGGCCGGTTTAATTCATTATATTTGTGGAATGTGAAATACAGATACAAAATGTGAAATAGTGCCTTCATATTCCACATTTTGGATCCAACAATTTATTGTGTCAATAAATGGTTTGATAGCAAAAAGCTTCGACCAATATCTTGAGAAGTCATTGCTGAACGGATCCGCCAAGAGTCAGAAAGAGAAGGCAGTATAGTCTATCTTACTGATGCAAATTTACCCATAGGATATTTGATGTGGTCGTAGTAATCTGGCACTTCAGACTTATCGACTGGCTTCAGG
This sequence comes from Griposia aprilina, assembly GCA_916610205.1. Classification (NCBI taxonomy): domain Eukaryota; kingdom Metazoa; phylum Arthropoda; class Insecta; order Lepidoptera; family Noctuidae; genus Griposia; species Griposia aprilina. The sequence goes on along the minus strand of OU744285.1, from coordinate 11,873,291 downwards.
AAAGGCCAAGCTGTTGCGTGGTTCTTAACCTGTGAATAATAAAATTACAATGTTATTAGTTTACGTACAACAACAACGATTTGGTAATTTTTAACCGACTTCACAAAAAGGAGGAGGTTCTCAATTCGTCTGTGTGTGTGTTAGCGCAGAACTTATTTCTGGGTGAACCGATTTGGATGATTCTTTTTTTATTTGATAGCTGGTGCTTCACATGTGGGCCCATTTAAATTTGATCAAGGTTTGACCAGTAGCTTTTGAGTTATCATTAATAGTGCATATTTTTTCCATTTAGTTTATATGGATGATGTGTTAATAATTTCCTGTCACTGTTATTTACACACCAAGTAATGGTATACGAATTTGTGTGGGGTAGGTACCACAACTAAAAACTGATAAATAAAAACTTTTTTACGTTTTTATTTCTTTACTTCGATGCCTCTCTCATTGATGATGTTAATAGGTGGCGGTGACCGCTTACCTTTAGATTGGCCCCCTTGCCATTTGCTGTCTTCTAGTATGAAGGGTATACAGGGTCAAATTAAATTAGCTAGCGAAACTCCGCAGACTTGATGGGTATCAATATCTTAACACGATAAGATAAAAAAGATTTGATGTTTTTTTTAGGGGTTAACGACGGCTGCTAGTATTGTAACATGAAGTATGAGTTCTGATATTTCAAGTTTAGAGGTACGAGGAACAGGGTGTAAAGCTAACTCATATTTTATGGAAAAGGGAGGATCCTCCGACCAGACGGGTGTTGTGTCTGGTGGGCAACTGTCCGACGGTTGATGTCGGGACGTTGTATATATGCTATTCGCGCGGTAAACTCTGCTTGCGCGATGCAGGATTTGCGTGACGTTAGTATGACGTGTAGCTCGCATGTGGCGATGTTGATACCGCTCCACAAGTGAATACACTAACTGCAGTCGATGACCCCACAAAAAAATAATGATCAAATTAATTTCTTTTTGTTATATCATATTTAGATAATCAATACCATCACGTCTGAGATGCTTTGCTAGCTTATTTAATTTAACTCTTTAGATGTAATTAAGTGTAATTTACTTTAAGAGACATTTCCGTTCTGTCTCAGGAAAGCAACGTACCTGCGATACTACCGGTAATGCAGATATCCATTGGCGGCGGTAAACACTTATAGTATTTTAATCTCATGAAGCGACGCGCGCTTTGCTTGTGGTTAACAAAGTGTAGAAACACGCTGTGAATGTGTGTGTAAGCGCAAGCGCTCTTGGTACTGTGAAATCGGAACTGTGCGTGTGTTTACGCTACTCGTCGTCACTCACACATTCACAGCGTGTTTTTACACTTGGTTAACACAAGTAAAGCTCGCGTCGCTTCGTGAGGACAAATGCGTATTATTGAAGCTAACTGAAAAACTACCTAAGAAAAGTTAATAAAATTTATATAAGACCACCCCTGAAGCATAGCCTATCAATAAAAATTGAAATCGATCCATAATTGTCGGAGATATTGAGTAACGTATACAGAGTGGTGGGGATAATACGACATTAATTGAAACAACATACTGGGTATCGCGTTAGTGGTACGTATACCAAAAATTATCAAATTATAATTTGATAATTTTTCTTATCAACGGTATAGCCGCAGGGTTTTTTTTTTACTTTAACAATTTGAACACATACTGTGAATACATTATGATTTCGCCCCGCAAGTTCAATAAGTCATTTACATCAAAACAATTTCATTTACCTAAATGCGTTAAACAGAACCAAATGCAATGTGCGGCTCGCTACACAGAAATATTGTATTGTATTGCTGATTGAATTTAGACCTAATAATCATAACGATAAATTCCTATTATCATAAGCAAACAAAGATTGCCGACACGCACCATTCGTTTCGTAAACTGAGAAGATAACTACGTTGTCAATTCGACATTTTTGTCTAAACAAAGTAAGTGTAGGCAAAAATAGTTCGTAATCACTTCCGCATTCGGAATATTTATTGTGCAAGAAAAGGAAAGAAATACATCTAGGGTTTTTCCTGGAGTTTGTTCCTGGCCCACTGACTAGTGCGTGACGTGCTACCCTTGTGAGAGCATGTTTTTGTTTAAAATTTCGATGCGTAAGAGTTGTGTAGGTTACGGTACTTACCTAATGTGTAAACAATAATAGTTACTTCGTGTTATTTGGTTGTAAGATCAGAATGCCTCGTTTCAATTACACTGCTGTGGAGTATACCGATATGATCTTTATTTATGGTGAGTGTCAACAAAACGCGGCCCTAGCTTTAAGAACATATCTTCAAAGATATGGAGACTCCCGAAGAAGCCCGGTAAACTCCCACACGATTGTACAGGCTGTTCAAAGATTGCGGGAAAATCAGCCTCTTGTCCAACTTCGCGAGGGTGTTGCACCTCAAGAAATAGCAGTGCCATTAGTATAAATAGTTTTAGATTATTAAACGTGAACCTAGTGATAGAAAAGTCGTGCGGGCCGGCGGGCGGCATTATTGTTACCTACATGAATGAAATTTTACGCACACAAGGGACCGCCAAATAAATGGTGCCGTTCTTACGTGTAGTGCCTACAGTTCAGATGAGGTTAGTAGCCAATATTATGGCTGTTGCGTTTAATTTAGATTATTTTCGCATTTAGTTTGTTTGATAAATTTGATTTTTGAATTTTGGTGTAATAACTAATTTGATAATTTTGAAGTGTTTTGATTAACTAGTGGGGATCGTATTTTCATTTAATGTCGTTATGTCGTTGCCACTAAATATAAAAAAAAAATACAGACGAATTGATAACTTCCTCCTATTTGAATTCGGTGAAAAAAGAAGGACCATTTGCTATCCAATAACATCAAAAATATGTACAAAGCATGGTATAGTTACCCCATGCAGTATGTTCCTGAGCGTAGCGGGGTCGGGTTCAGGCTCGTGCTCGGTGGCGTGCGCACGCGCCGCGCCGCGCCAGCCGGTGTCGCGCAGGCCGGGGATGCACTCTGTGGGGATGCTGCGCACCTGCCAGCGGACAATATTTTACTAACAAGTTGATCAGGATGTAATAAGATAAGAGGTAAAATTTGATGATAAAAAAAAAGGTTTTTGAATCGCGATAGTTTCTAGGGTGTTTAACTATAGTTATTGTATTTTAGCACAGCAATAGCGGCCATTACCCTTTTCCTGATGTCTCTGCGTAGGAACCCGAACAAAAATCCTGTGTCGTTTTTCAGTATGTTAACGGGATTTATTTCTCACACACACACACATAACATCACGCCTGTATTCCCCGAAGGGTTAGGCAGAGGTGTACCTATAGCACACCCACATTTCGCCAGTTATGTTTATGTCCCATTTAATAGGGGGCGAGCCTATTGCCATCAACCGGGCACAAATCCAGACTCCGGGCTGCTACCGAAAAATTCCAGATGGAAAAACCCAATAACACTTTGCCCGACCCGGGAATCGAACCCAGGACCTCTTGCTCAGCAATAGCGCTTGCGACCACTAGACCAACGAGGGGGATTTATTTCTATTTTTTTAAATAAAGAATGCTAGAATTGCTCAATAAATGTAGGTGAATCAATGACCGCGATTGCTACGATAAAACGCAACAACTCGAGAATAGTGGTTTCTCATTTTGAAATCTATATCGAAGTTAGGGAGATGAGCTAAGAAATGTCTTGTTCTACTTACCCCTTCCTTGAAGCATGTCATTCCAGGGTGAATTTTTCTGACATCTTTCTGCCGCATATCGATCAACTTTTTCACAATCTGTAAAATATAACATAACATCACGCCTGTATTTCTCGAAGGGTTAAAACGAGGTGTACAGTCACCAAAAGAGATAAGTAACCAGGGTCGTCGGATATAGTTGTAGTTTAGTAAGAAACAGATGGATGTTTTCGAATGAAATTTAATTTGATAAAATATCTGTTTGTTTTCTATTAATTAAATTAAATTAAATTTTATTCGAGTACATCCATCGGTTTCTTACTAAACTTCAACTATATCCGACGACACTGGTTACTTATCACTTTTGGTGACTGTACTTATAGTAGATACAAAATTCGCAAAAAAAAAAAAAACTGTTGCATAACGGGTGTAAAGTCACTTAACGAAGCCGAGTCACTTGTACTCCCCGTCATTGTTATCATTTTTTGTACTGGACCATGCTTGGGAACCTTCTGGTTACAGAGATATTGAAGGTCAAAATTCCAACTTTTACCAAGGTTTTTTTTTACGAAAACAAGTTTTTAATGTTATAACATAACTTTAAATACCCTCACGACTGTACCGTTGCATGCACGCATAATCAAAATGTTTTGCGTGTGTTTCATTGCGCACTACCGCAAACAGCAAATTTTCACAGCAAAAATAAAAGTCGTTTCCCAGCAATTATTTTGGGCAATATCACTTAGTTTTATGTACAGAATGCGTAGTTGACAGCTATGTGATATGTCTTTTTAACCCGACTGCGCGACGCAAAGGAGTGGTAATGTGTTTATACACCCTGTATATCGTAATCAAATTAATTTCTGCATATTATTGTTCCTGCTAAATTTAGTCTAAATAGGCTTTTATTTTTATATAGATGCTTTTATATTTTGTGAATGTGAGAACTTTGTAGACCTAACTTGTAGACTAGATTTGTGGACCTTTTTTATATTTTGTTGAGTACATGTTACTTGTTGACAGGCCTACACTGTCCTCCCCTAACTATCAACACTGTAATTGGAAACATTGTAAAAGCGCCTTATTTTTAAAAGAGTAACCGTGGAGTTTCTTTCCGGCTCTTCTCCATAGGAAACAACCAATTGGAACCGTGCACCTAGCTTCTGACGTTTCATAAGTGCTCATGTTGGTTTATGTGAAATAAAATATTTTGATTTGATTTGACCTACGCTACGCCTGCAAATGGGCTTCATTTTAATTTGTAGCCTTTTATGGACAGTCTGTTTGCGTCTAGGTGTTTGAGCGTGTTCGATTTTTTTATCGACATCAATTTCTGTTTTTAAACGTACCCATGAAGCTGAATCAATTTCTATTACAGTTATGTAGAGAAAAAAAATTGTAGCCAACCTCCTTCTGCCTGCGTATGATGCTAGTAAACTGCGTGTAAACGATGCGCGGATTTAGTTCACAGTGCATCAGCGTGGCGCCCTCGTAGTCCTTTATGTAGCCCTGGTACATCGCGCGCGGGAGTTTAATGTCCTTGCTGAAGCCCTGTTTCTTGAAGTAGCCTGGGAATGACATAACAAAATATTTTTACCATTTCAAATAAGTAAAAAGATAAGAATTTAGTTTTACCTTCAAAACATGAACACTGTATTACCCAGAGGTTGAATCATCCAACTCATTTTGGTCAATATTCTATTACAAAGGAATATAAAATAGCTGGTAAAATGTGCGAGCTGCTACCGAGAAATCCCTTATGGAAAAACCCGTTTACACTGTTCGACCCGGATCCGATATTAAAGCCATAAAGCCAATACTGACCGATAGCGAACTCGTCAGCGAAGGTAAGGAAGTGCAGTATATTGTTCCTGATATGGTGATCCTTCAGATGGTTCATGAGGTGTGTGCCGTAGCCCTTCACTTGCTCGTTGGAAGTCACCGCGCAGAATACTATCTCGCTGAAGCCCTGTTGGAAAGACAATTATGATTAAACTACTCATGAAATTATATCTTGTTGCGGCATCTCCAACGCCACACGCGTGCTACGCGTCACACTGACGACATGCAAAATCCTGCATCGCGCAAGCAGAGTTTACCGCCCAACTAGCTTAAATACAACGTCCCGACATCAATCGTCGGGCAGTTGCCCACCAGACACAACACCCGTCTGGTCGGAGGATCCTCCCTTTTCTATGGACGTATGAGTGAACTTTACACCATGTTCCTCATACCTCTATAATAATAATTTAATAATAATAATTTTATTTCAAAAAGTAGTTTGTACATGGTATACAAAGTTGTCTTATATAATTAGATGTTATAAATAAATAGAACCAGTACAACACATATAAAAATGGTCATGGGACTCCCTTTCCTAAACTAGGCAGAAAATCTGTCTGTATCTTAGGAAAGAGTATCCATTCACAGTGAGTCTTCTTACGGTTACAAAAAAAAAAATTTTTTTCTGGTACGTGCAGCAGGCGAACAAAGTACTTAATGTTAAAATAAAGTATAAAAAATAAAAAAGAACAACAAAAAAAAAAAATTAAATAAAACATGAGTGTGTGTGGGTGTATGGGCGTGTGGGTGTGTGTATGGTTGTGTGTTGGTGTATGTGTGGGTGTGTGTGTGTGTGTTTGAGTGTATGTGTGTTTTTGCGTATGCGTGTGTATGTGGGAGTGCTTACATGCCTGTGTTGTATGAGTAAGTGGATGTGTTGTGTTCTGTGTGTAAACCTATCTCTTTACTGTATAGTGGTTAGAAGATCTTCGGTATCACTATATGTCAATATCTGTAACCATGAATTTAACTTGTTTTTTAACTCGCCCTTTGTCAAGGCGTAAATATTTAATTGTTTGTGGGCTTTATTATACAGCCTTGCACTTAGGCCATTGAACTGGCGTCTTGCGAAGGCAGTCCTGCAAAAGACAGCAGGACATAAGGGAAAGCCACGACGCCGCTGACTGAAAAGCTGCTTATTAAACAAGATCATAGAGTGCTTGTAGAGGATTGATCTTAAGATGAATAATTTCCTAACAGTTAAGACATTGCATTCTGAATATAGCATATGTGTAGGGTAGTCACGAGGTTTAAAGTGAATTACTTTTAACACAGCCCTTTGAGCTCTTTCGAGTTTTAATAGCTCAGTTTTATGAGTCCCTCCCCACACAGGGATACAGTACATCAGGATTGTTTGACACAGAGCCAAATAAACCATACGGAGAGTATTGTTATCCGCTGAAAACCTTAAATTTTTAAAAATATAAATTAGTTTTCTGGTGCGAGAGGTTAATGACTCCAATTGAATGGTCCAGTCTAGTTTCTCATCGATGAACACTCCGAGATATCTTATGGATTTTACCATAGACAATGAGATACACTTACAAGGTTCTGTCTTTTGTTGACAGTTATGGGCTTTTAGATTTCCGGTTTCTTCAGCTGGTTTTGATGTATGCGGTAGAGTGAAACGTAACAATTTGGTCTTATCAACGTTTAAGGTTAAAAGATTTCTTGCTAACCAATGCATTACTCTCCGCAATGCGTTTTCCGAATGCAATTTAGCGTCATCCCAATTCTTACCATATGCCACTAGTGCAGTGTCGTCTGCGTAAGTGAAAATATCACAGTTGACGAGAGGCAGATTACAAAGGTCGTTTATATAGATTTGGAAGAGGGTTGGACCCAAAATACTTCCCTGGGGGACCCCAAAGGTTATTCGTTCCTCTGCGCTAATTGTATTGTCGATCTTGACGGATTGTCTACGGTCAGAAAGATAATCTTTAAAGATTTCAAGAGCTAGACCACGTATACCCACATTTTCCATTTTCTCTATTAGTTTGGAAATACAAACAGTGTCGAACGCTTTACTGAGATCTAGAAAAATGCCATAACATTTCAATTTTTGGTCTAGTTTGTCAGCTACCGACTGCACAAGATCGACTACGGCATCTTCCGTAGAGATGCCATGTCGGAAACCATATTGATTATTGGCGAGAATGTGGAATTTGGTTAAATAATTGGTTAAGCAGTTGTTAAGAACTCGTTCCATGATTTTAGACAAAGCGCTTAAGACAGAGATGGGGCGATAATTTGAGATCTGATCTTTATCTCCAGTTTTGTACACAGGTGTTACTAACGCAGTTTTAAAGGCCCTCGGGAAAATCCCTTGTGATATGGCAAGGTTGCAGATATGAGTGATAGGGGGCACGAGGACGTTTCGAGCCATTTTGATTAATTTGGCTGGTATGTTGTCCCATCCCGTGGCACAGTTATCCCGAAGTGATTTGATAATTAACTCCACATCACTTTCACTAACCGGGAGAAGCGCGATCGAGTTTAGCATGCTGTGTTTAGATGTTAGGTCTCCGTCTGTAGCGAAAGTAATTATTTTAGATGCCAACGTCTTACCTACTTTAGCAAAATAGTTATTTATTACGTTAACTGAGGATAACGGGTCCGTAGACAATGTTAAGAGATTTGTGGCTGGCTGCTTATTTATCTCTGTATGAGTGAGTTTTTTAATGACCTTCCAAGTTTCTTTGCTATTATTTTGAGCTCTAGTAAATTGAAGTTTTTCATCAGAACGTCTAAGTTTATTGATAAGTCGATTACAAAAATTTCGGTATCTTGTGTAAGTAATTTTGAGAGTAGTGTTTTCCGGATCTGAATTAAGCTTAAGATGCATGCTATCTCGGTTTTTGATGCACCGGATGAGACCAGGTGTCATCCAAGGCTTGATTATTCTATCCTTTCTTGAAATTTTGATGGTGGAGGTATGGGTTAGAACAATGCCTTTGAGTGTAGTGATTAAATTATCTGCAGCAATGTTGGCATCAGTAGCGTTCATCACTGGGGCTAAGTCAGCGTTTCCTACATCCTTTACAGCATTAGAATAATTTAAACGCGTGGTTGTCTGTGGAACTAATTTTCGGTTCACTTTAATTTTATCCAAACATAAGGCCGTAGCATGATGATCTGTAATACTTGTTTCTAATACGAAGGAGTTTGATGAGGATTTAGATTTGATCAAGATATGGTCTAGGCAAGTGTTTGAACTTGGTCTAGTGGGATGTAGAAAAGCTGGCAAAAGACCCAATGTCGCTATATGTAGAAGATACTCGTGTGAATGTGGGTCGTCGTTGTTAGGTTTAATATCAACGTTTAAGTCTCCCATTACTATAACAGATTTGCTGCTTTTTAAGGCAGACGCAGCAGTTTCCAAGCTATTATAGAAATTAGTTAAGTTAGTATATGAAGGTGAACGATATATACCAATGATTGCAGTGTCTTGAGTACGACAAATTAAGCAATTTGCGTCCACAAAGAAAGACGGTTCTGTTACAGTACATTGAAGGTTATTTTTAACGTATATTACTACACCATCATTTTGGATTGGGTTTTTTATAGTGGAATACGCGGTATAACCACCCAAAGTTGGGGTTGGACCAGCATTTTTTAGCCGGCATTCCGTCAGTATTATAAGATCGAATTGGACAGGCATCTGGGCAAGAACAATTAAAAAGCTGTTAAGGTTTTTGTGAACACTACGAATATTAATGTGAATAATTTTTAATGACGATTGTGCTACCTTTTGCAAAGAAGTGTATGCGCGTGGGGCACAGACTTGAAAAGTAGCTACACTATGTTGATCAATTTCATCAAGGATATTTTTTATACAAGCCATTTATAATTAATAATAAAATTTAAAAATAGGTGTAAAGGAAAGTCTATTTGATGTGTGGAAATAGTTGGAATTAATGTTTTTGATATAGTGTAGTGTGGAGGTAATTTCGTAAGTTTCTGTAAAGAAAGAGGTATGGGTGAAATTAGTAAAATAGGTAAGATTAAAAAGGGCTTAATATAAGATAAATCGTAATTGTAAGCTAAGTGGTGTGTAAAAAAAAAAATGTAATGTGTGCGAAGTTCGCTTGTTATGTAAAAAGTTTCTACAATTATAATTACGAGACATTTACATACTATTTTAAAGTAGTAGACAGCCAAAAAACGAGACAGGGTAATAGCGTAGCACAGATCGAATAGTCACTTTTTTTTCAGTATGTTCGCTAGACAGTCTTCCGTCCTGACAGAGTAAGTTTCCTTGCACTCTGGACTTTTGCGTAGTAGAATCTTGCCATTTGAAATCCAGCAAAATTTGAAACTATTCTTCTTGGCAAAGTCTCGAGACTGCAGGAATAATTTCTTCATTGATCCGGGAAGATATTCGTCGACATATATCGGTTTCTTATCGCCACATATGCCTACTACTTCTGTATTCAATTTGTCTTCTAATTTTCGGGTTTTGTTGAAGTTGCGAGCTGCCGACAGGTAGTTGGTTTTAGTGTGCACAGAAGAAAACTCGGTCACAATAGTTTTGTTCGTCCCAGGTTTGGCTGGTAAGCGATATATATCGCGTATTTCGGACGCTGATACTTCAAAGTTGATACTTTTCCCGATCTGAGACACAATATTGAACATCTCCTCGACAGATTCGTTTTCTTTGTTCGGGACATTTCTAATTTCGACAGCAGATGACCTCGAACTCAGTTTGATATCTTGGAGTTGCCTCTCGAGCTTGTTGATTGTTTCAGCATTTTTATCTCGGGTCTTCTCAAGGTCCAGGATTTGAAGCTTCAGGTCCTCATAGTGATTGTACATATATACCATCGACTTCTCGATTTCTGAGTTTGTTTTTTGTATTTGATGCACTTTTTCCTTGACATCAGACATTTCTGAGAAAATTTTGGCAAACGTGACTTCTTGTTGTGTTTTCATAGTGGTCAAAGTAGTCATAATAAGTTCAAGTGAGACCTTGCTCGAGGATTCCTGTGTGTTAGGTGACGATTCCATGCGCGGCCGCTTAGTTCTCGCAGTAATGTTCCTTTGCGGGGAAGGGGGAACTTCAGAGTCAGAGTGTGAGGGCTCCCTGGTTAGGTTTACATTCGTAGATTTTGATGGTGAACTCTTTTTCACGTTAGGCATGTTAAATATCAGAGCGTGTTAGGTTGAATAGTAAACAAAACAGTACATGCGTCTTTATCTGCTACGGCACAGCGATATTGCGTACAATGTAGACAGTGACGTAGCGTAGCACTCGTAGCGCTCGTAGCACAGCTGTAGATCACTCGTAGCGGCAGTCGGTATCGGCTACGCCGCGCGCACCGTAGGAGATAGTAATATTCAACACTCACAGTCACTTGCGCGGTGGCGCAGCGGCACAGGCATCGACGTCCCACGCAGCACGTCTCGGGTTCAAATCTCAACAGCCAGCCGGCCAGTCAAAAACACTTTTTCAAGTTTAATGCTGTTGTCCCTCTCACAGACCGCCCACAAGGCGGAGTTAGTCCATATAAACTCCACAAGAGTGACAAGAAATTCAAAATTAACGCAGCAGCCAATAGGATTAATTTAAAATTAAAATCAGAATCAAAAATTAGCACACGTCCACCCGCGAACACGACCAAAGTCGGTCAAATAATAGTATAATCTAAAGAACATCCTGATATTTATTCTTCTGGGCACATTAATTATAATACAGGCCTATGCCTGATGGGACTTTCCATCGGCAAAAATGAGGAACTTCCACCAGTTAGGGGAATGAATTTTCATCAATCCTTCCTTAGTGCTCACCTTCGCTATAAAAGGAACTCTTGCGCAAAATTTCATGTTTCCAGACCCATCGGTTTAGGCTGCGCGTTGTCTGTCAGCGAATGAATGAATTTAAGATTTTTATCAAGTAGATTGTGCAGAAACTCATTGTATTTTCAGAATATAACCCACAAAAGATTCGACCGTCTACCACGTTATAAAATATCACTGAGAAAGAATATTATCAAGACGGAAAACCTCAAGCGGCGAAAGTATAATAACCTTATCGGTTATTATATTTTCGAGCCGTTTAGGGTTGAAACCCTCGGGCCGTGGGGTCGGAGTGCTCATGGTTTGTTCAACAAAATTTCCAAACGCCTGTTTGACACTTCCCGTGACCCAAGGGCTGGCTTTTACCTTGGCCAGAGACTAAGTATTGCCATACAACGTGGCAAGCCTCTTAGTCTTAGTCTCTTGGGTACATTACCAGTCTATAGCGATGCGGAGGAATTTTACGACGCCATATTTTAGTTTGTTAATAGTTTTAGTCAGGTTAGGTTATTATATTTTAATTTTAATTGTAAACACTGTAATTTAATATTTATAAATACGAATAAAAATACAAAAATATTTTCTACAAATAAAATTATCAAGACAGGAGAGAGATAATGGTTTAGAAATTATTAATTAACTTGCCTGTGCACTGAATGTCCTGAAGCAAATCCCTCCGATCGGCCTGCCTTCCTTGATAAGGGCAAGTGTTTTGTGTTTGCTATAAATAAAACGTGATAAATATTAAAAAGGTGTCAAATAATTATCCACCTACTAGCTTTTGTCAACGGCTTCGCCCGCGTGGATGTCGGAAATTATCCTATGAGAACGAATTACCGAGATGAAAAGTATACTAAGTGTTTATCCAGGTTAAATCCGCTTTTGTGTCATTGAGTAACAAACATACAAACTTTCACATTTATAATATTAGTAGGATAACAAGATCACAAATACTCCAACTTTTTTTATTATATCAGACAAAATTAAAAGAAGAGAAGAAAGAAGTCAAAAGACAACTTACGGATCGAAAACTAATTGCGAAATATACTCCTTCGTCATCTCAGGTAACTGATGAGAGAATACGTTGTGAAGACCTAAAACAAAGCAGTAATAAAAAACAAAAACAAACTTAAATGTGTCCTATAACATTGAGGCTGCACTGGCTGAAAATAAAAAAGAAATTAATTTTAATTATATATATTTTTAATTTTTCAAAATAAAAATGTAATGTTGTCTTACCTATAAGCCAAAGCATGGTCTGTTTGTTCACGGGCCCGGTGAGCGAGTTCCCAATCACGTGAAATTCGATGAGCTTGCGTTGTTCCTCTAATTTAGCTGCCTCATCGCGGGGCGCTTGCATTTGAAACAAAGCCTAGAATGTTAAACATTTATGAATTAATTAGAGGGTAACATTCTATTCAAGATCATTTATACTGTTTTAAAAGAAAAACTGAATACAAAACGTTACTTACATATTTTTATCTTTTACTGACTAGCGACATAGAAAGAGACAAGAAATTGAAATGTTGTGCTGTTAAATTACACCCAGGGTAAGTTCGTCAGTTTAATTTTTTTTGGAAAAAGTTATATAGATACCTTGGCTTGGATGCCCGAATACTATAGATATTTTTATTCCAAGTCTAAGTAGGATAGATACCCGAGAAGTATCGGCACTTATTATTCGATACCTGAGTAGTATCGCAACTTATGATTCGATATCCGAGTAGTATCGCAAGTTTACATTCGATACCTGATTAGCAACGATACTATTCATTCAACACCACATTTCCCTAATTGATTATTATTCTTTTGATTAAAATATAATTTCTTATGTGTATACTCACATCAGGTCCACACATATAGTTGGGGTCGGTGATGGTGGCGACAATATCTGCGACGGTACGCTCGCTGACGTCATCAGCGGGTTCGTCCGCGATGCGCCTGCGCTTGGCCGCGCCGACACTCGGTGTGTCGCCTGCGCGTTTACCGCCTTCTGTTTTAATTGAACCTGTTGGATTATTTTTAATTTTTAAATTCTATTAATTTACTCGCATAATGTAGGCGGACTGGCGGAACTTATGTACATGGACTGTAAATTGTATCTGTGTTTAGACTATTGGTATGCCAGACTGAAATTGCCTCATCATTTAGTTAAGAGCAGAGGAGCGGGAAAGCGCATAGCTAAGAACACATTAACCAATAGAATTCCACAAAATTCATGTATCATGAATTGAATGTTTTCACCTTTATGATCCTCTTTGCTCCAATGCACATGCAGTACGGCCTAAATCATTAACAGTTAAATAGGTAATAGTTAGTAGGTAAATTGAAAAAACCTCCGACACAAAAAAGAGCTGATGACCTTGAAACGCCTGAACCGATTATGATAAAAATATGTCTAAGAACCACCGCTAGAAAACCTGCACCCAATTACCTAACACACTATCTATCACAATCTGAATCATTTTGAAGCCTATTGCTAATCCATTTCTTCATATGTTCGAAAAATTTGTCTGCTCAAGAACGTAAATAACGCAATGAATGTTGTTGAACTGTCAAAATGAAACCCATTCCTACTGTTAGTGTGTTACGTAATTAGCCCGCTGCTTTCAAATAAAAAAACCGCATCTAAATCGGTTCACCCGTTTAAGAGCTACGGTGCCACAGACAGACGCACACACATAGTGGTCAAACGTATAACACCCCTATTTTTGCGTCGGGGGTTAAAAAGAAGGGTAATAATTTTAAAAACTGTTATTTAAACATTAGGGAGGTTATTATGATCAGTTGAAAAAAAATACGGGCAGTCATTTAATTTTTCAGTGGTTGGTAAATTAGTGTGACAGTAAAACATGAATAATAATAAAAGGAAAATTAGTTGGTTATTTCATCCTACAATGTCAGTACAAAAACTACTTAAGTAGTGTAATAATTGAACGGTCAGTTAACATGTTGGAATTAGCAGTTAGATAAATAGTTTGGCTGTTCATAGGCTAGGTTGGAACTGTGACCAACGCAGTAACTACGCCAAGGCACCCGACCAAATGGGTTAGGTTAGTACTGTGACCAACCGCGCGCGAGCCGAGCGAGCGAAGCGGGCGTTGCCGCGGCAGCGGCCGGCGAGCGCTACTTCAAACTTGGATTTCATACCGACTAATCCCAATTTGATAACTGCCCACACGTAACTAACCATTCAGTCATCTTACTGCTCAATTATTTATTTAATTACCCATTAAAATATTTGCATCGACTCATTTTTATTTAATTTAGTGCCGAACGTGTTAATAAACGTGCATTTTGTCATTTTTAATTTACCAAAACTACAATAAACAACTGCCGCTTTAAATTAGAGCCTTAAAAGAATTACCTGAGGATAGTGTGACAGTAGTGAAGCCATCCTTGCTATCTCCTGAAGCAGTAACACGTTCAAACTCGCCTCGCCTACCAGCTGTAAAAGTAGATTTTGTTTATATTTCTGAACAATACTACATATCTAATATGCCTCTTTAATATGCGTCTTTAAACTTCATTATTCCTATAAAATCGTTTGATCCTTATACGAAACAGATTCGATTCCTCATCATTTTAGCCCAGAATCACCCACTGCTGGGTATAGGCTCCCCTTTTTCGGCCATATATCCCGGTTCCGTGTGTCCCTCATCCAGGTGTTTCCCGCGACTTTGAGGATATCATCAAAGTTATAATATAACCTTTATAATAGATTCGAATGTATTTGTGTCTATCATTTCTGTCTTTTTGGCTCTACCAATTTATTTTATTTATTTAACCTTTTATGTACACACATATATAAACGGACAAGAAAAGAACAGAAAAATAGGTTCAAAGGTGATGCTTATTTCTAAAGAAATCTCTTCCAGTATACCTGCGAAGGTATGGGAAAGTAGATAAAGAGATGTAGACAACGGCGTGTGTAAGAGTAAAAGAGAAAATAAAATACATAAAATCAAAAACAATTGACTTAATAAAAAAAAATGAGAATATAATAGGTCTTTACCTATGAAATTGCCGTTTTGTATGAAAAAATTTAAACGAATTTTTTTCATGAATTTTTTATTTGTATTAATCGAAGTAATCACCCATGCAATCAATGCATCTTTGCCATCGCAGTGGCAGTTTATTGATGCCCTTCTTAAAGAAATCAGCTGGACGGGAGGCAACAAATTCTTCAAAGGCATTTTGTACTGCCTCTCGGGTATTAAATTTTTTTCCCGCCAAGAAGTTATCCAAATTCTGGAAAAAGTAGTAGTCTGTAGGCGCAAGGTCTGGTGAGTAGGGCGGATGACGGAGAGCTTCCAACCCCAGTTCTTGCAACTTGGAGACCGTCTGCTGTGCAGTATGAGGTCGCGCGTTGTCGTGCAGGAGCAGCGGAGACGAGCGATTGACCAATGCTGGTTGGAGATGCGCCAGCTTCTCCATCATTGTGTTCAGTTCTTCACAGTACACATCTGCAGTAATGCTCACCCCGTTTGGTAAGAAGCTGTGATGAATCACACCGGCGCTAGACCACCAAACAGTGACCATCACTTTTCTAGGGGTAAGTTTTCGTTTAGGGCATTGTTTAGGTGCTGAACCAGGATCCAACCAACTTGCTGAGCGCTTACGGTTATCAAACAGAATCCATTTTTCATCGCAGGTAACAATGCGGTTCAAAATTCCTTCATTTGTGTGTCTGTTGAGCAGTGCAAGGCACGTCTCGACGCGTACTTCGCGCTGGCGATCATTGAGTTCGTGGGGCACCCATTTGTCAAGCTTTTTTACCTTGCCAATTTGACGCAAATGGACCAATATTGTTTTGACGCTAACGTCGAAAGCTGCTGCTAATTCAGCCGTAGATTGTGTATCATCAGCTTCCACAATCGCCTTTAATTCGTCATTGTCGACCAAAGTCTTCGGACGACCGCGAGGTTCATTTTTCAGGTCGAAATTTCCAGAACGGAAGCGAGCAAACCAATAACAGGTGGTGCGTTGGTTTGTAGTGTTAGCTCCGTAAACGTCGTTGATGTTGCGTGCCGCTTGTGCCGCGTTGCTGCCACGACGGTACTCATATTCCATAATTACTCGAATTTTTAACGTATCCATGATGACGAAAAAGATTGAAATGCGATGAAAATGTAACACTAATCAATAAAGAAATGACTACTTTTAGAAAAAAAAATCCATGTTTTTAAAATAAAATTAATTTGAAATTAGAATTCTTAGCCAAACAAAAATTATTTTGATTTGAAATGGCCAGTACTGCAGAACGGCAATTTCATAGGTAAAGACCTAATATTTACTTACATACATGAATTCATACAAACATACTTCTCAAATGCATTTGGCAATATCTTAAGTTATTGACAGTTTCTGAAAACCTTGCCTTTACTGTTCTACAGCTTCCTTTATGGTTTACTTACGGTTCTTATTATCAAATATGGCCTGCAGATGGTTGGGTGGGATCTGCTTGAACTCGGGGTCCCAGATCGGAGAGTTGGCGCTGAAGATCTCTTCCTCAAGCAGCGCCAGGAAACGAGGGAAGTGGGTTAGGACTAGCACCTGTAGGAGAAACATACTGTATGTTATATAATAATAATAATAAGCCTGTTATTGCTCCACTACAGGGACATGGCCTCTTTCTCATACAGAGACGGCAAGAGCATTGATCACCACGCTTGCTCAAGACGGGTTGGCGATTTCAGGCTCCAAGTGCACATACTGACGTAGGACTCCAAGTATGCATAGTTTAACTCAAATTTTCAAGGATGAAGAGGTTGTGTCAATGTTGACATAGAAAGATGATAAAAGCGTACACAGATTATATCAATAGACAAGTCACTAAATTGTAATAATGAGATTAGTACACCCTTATTCAATCTAGTAGTAAGAGTAAACGGGTCATTTTTTTTTTCTATCTTCTTCGCGTATGCAAACTTTTTGTCTGGCCCCAGTTGGGAAAATAATACTATTACAATATTTTAGATTAAACAAGTAAGAATCATACTTCAAGCACATTTGGGACAGCTTCTCTTTTTAATCTTTAAGTGATGGAAAAAAATAAGTTTGCATCATCAAACTGTTCTGTTGTTTGGCCAGCTGGGGTGCAAATGGCTAGTAAGCAGGCATAGTGAATTACTTCTTGCCTGCATGTTAACTAAATGGCAAATAAAAGCACATTGGCCACAAATTAGAGGCGTGAACCTGTGGCAGTTGTTTTATTTCATTTTCATCCATTTCACTAGCTTTTCACTGCAACTTCGCCCGAGTGGATAACGGAAATTATCCCACGTGAACGTACTACTGGGATAAATGTGTTAATCCAGGTTATAAACTATCTGTGTGCCAAATTTCATCCAAAGCCATTCAGGCGTTTAAAATATTATAATTAATAATATAATATTATATCATTTCATAATCGTCTTTATATTATATGAATTTTTTATCCTTTAAACTGCATGCACAATATTGTAAAACATTCTAAAAGAGTAATTATTGAGTTTCTTACCCAATCTTTTCCAAATAAAACTACCTTTTAGAAAGAGCAACTGGAATCAATTCTATTTTCTTGTAAACATTGACTTTCAAAAGTGCCTTTTAATGGTCTACTTGAAATAAATGATTCGACTTTAACTTTGAAACTGTGAATATTGGCAAGTGGCATACATATTTTTACCCAACTCGAACATGAGTATGTATTTCATTATTTTTGTTAACTTACCCTCTTTTCAGGCGGCATACGATCTCGCTCAGAATGGCACTTGTCCATCAGCTGCCGACATACAGATTTGAATACGGCGCGAAGCAATGTACGACCGAATACCAGCGACGTGTCATAGTGAGGCAGCGAGTCGCAGAATGCTGGGACGTGGCAGAATACTAGCCACCTGGAAGATTTAATTTACCTACTTGAGATATTTTATTGATTATTTTTTTAACTTGCAATCGATGTGCGAGTATGACCAGATGTATGGACGTAAACGAAGCAAAAGGAGTATGTAAGGATCGTAGCAGGTGGTGTTCTGGAGTTTCTGACTAACCCCTTGGGAAAAGTCGGGAGTTTTAGTATATGCATGTGTATGTAATTTTCTTTATCTTGATTGTGATAATCGTCTCTTGTTTTGTCACGACTTTATACTATTTGGCCATGCTATGGGTAAATTATGTACAGCTCGATTCAAACTTTATGGCGGCTCTCTGAAGTGCGCTACTCGCTGCGCAGTACCTCACCCCTCACCTCCGCTGACACGTGATTTGTTACTGCGCAGTAAGGTCTGACCGAGATCTCGGTCTCGGTGTCGGTGTCAGCCGTTCTCGGCTAAAATTCATGTCTTGGTCTCGATCTCGTTCTCGGCGAATATTTTAGGAGAATCTCGGCCGAAGCCGACACTACACGGTACTCAGGTACTAGTAGTTATTGTATTTTAAAGTAGCCGCGCGCTCTCGTCGGCTGGTGAGCGCGGGTCAACTGTGATTGGGTAAATGGAAATATGTGCCGATTAACAAGACAAGGTGTTAAGACCAGTAGCTAACAAATTCTTGTCGGCACCACCAACAAGTGTGCAGATGTTTAGTAGGGCTGGGTAGTTGTACTTATGATGAAATGAGATACAATTTGAAAGGGCAGAACGCTGAAAATTTTAATATTCATGGCCTACCTACCTACAATATTTAGATTTAATCTAAATGTATGTATGTCTTTTAGTGATATTTCCTTGTTGTTTTTGGTATTTAATCAATTCTCGGTCTCGGCCCAGAATTTTTTTTTGTCGGTCCCAGCTTACTTAAAAAAAATAGTCTCGGTCGGACCTTACTCCGCAGCGACTCGCATCATGTTCCGAGCCGCCATAAAGTTTAAATCGGGCTGTATTAGCCAATCAGCAACGTGATACCGGAGCTGTCTGTGCCGAACGTACATTTTAACTCGTGGATGCTATTGTAATACAGTGGTGCACTGTTTTGACCAGTATTATATGAGTATACAAAAATCTCAATTCTTATTCGTAATGGCCGAAAATCGGAACATAACGAACAAAAAAGTTTGTAATAAACAGCACTCAAAAAGATATTGTAAATAAACATACCTTGTATAATTGATTTGGTATGCAGAAATGTCTTCAGGATTCGACACTTGCTGAAATTAAATATTCATTGTTTACATTTCAACATTGTGATAATGAAAAATAGCAACAGCTTGAAATTGCCAATTAACTTCAGTTAGATAATTATTTATGCACTATTTACTAATTTCACGACAATATAAGTTGGTCGCATTTTTCATGTTAACATTATCACACTGTATAAAAGAATTCTGAAGAATAATAATTGTATAGCACTGAATATTTTCTAAAGGCATTTTTATTAAAGTTATAATAATCAATAACTTACCAGTTTCCTCACACTAGGTGTCTCAAAATTCCAGTGGTTGAAACAATGTAAGAACATCTTGGCCAGGTCATACATGGTCTGCCATTCCCTCTGTGGGAGGCTGTTGAACTTGAAGAGCACAAAATTTGTGATGGCCTTGGCTATTGAGGGCCTCTCGAAAGGAGGCTGGCCTAGTGGACCTTCGATCCGCGGGTGGGAACGGGTCAGGATGCATTTGCGGAGTATCTGTGGAATTGAAGAGCTTATTATTTATATCGGAAGTATAAATAAATTGTATGAAGATGGGCACTATGTTGAAAATATGTAGATGGGAGGTAGGAGGTCTATGAAAGGAGTCAAAAGGCTGATTTGACGCTATGTTAATTATCGTAAATACCTGTAAAATATCTAGAGACAATATTCTACAAACAAGTGCATTTCTATTGAATAAGTAAGATATTTGATTCCTTTTTTTCACCATTGTTTGATCTTAGGTTCATAATTAAGAGGGAAGCGCCAGGTTGCCCGCGACATTCAAAATTTCACACGTTTTTTGCAATTTTCAGTGCAGTGTCAGCTTCTATGTTGAACAATATATGATTCGCGACCGTAACAAGTATGTATTTACAGAATGATTAAAATAATTAATACAACCCTCTAAGTTCATATTATCCTATTGAATGATATTTTATGAAATTGTCATTCAATAGGATTATGACGCTGACCTGCAAATTTAAAAAAAAAAACGTAAGAAATTTTGATTTTCGCGGGAAACCTGACGCTTCCCCTTTAAGCAGGTGATTTTAAGAAGATAAAAATATGTACATTGTTATAATATGTATTGGCAATGGCTACGCCAAGTAGTTGTTGAGTACCTCATCTAAATATTACAAACGTTTCAACCTTTTTCTTATATCTAACTGAAGAGGCATAAACTTACCTTGAATAAATAATAGTACACCCGCTTAGTGTCATGGTCATCCTCTCTATGCATGGACATGAAGATATTCTCCACATCGACCACAGCTCCAAGGAGCCGGTTTACTTCAGCCACTGGTAGACCCTGCAGTTGAGTCACATGTTTTTCTGAAAACATGGCTTTTGTTATGGTGGAGTTCTTTAAGTTGTGGCACAATATAAAGCTTTTAAATTAAGCAAAAACTGGATATTCCATTAATATCCTGCATCATAAGGCGCTGGGCAGACGATGGACAATTTTTCGCGGACAAATTGTCAACGAAGATAGAACGTATAGGAATCTATGCAATAACGCACTCAGAGGACAAATAAACTGCCGGGATTTCCATACGTTCTATCGTTGCGGACAAATTGTCCATCGTTTATCCGTGCCTAATTTTGTCGTTCCTCTACAATAATTTTCATTTTGATAATACACGATTCATTGCTTCATTCATAATAATAGGTCTTTACCTATGAAATTGCCGTTTTGTATGAAAAAAATTAAACGAATTTTTTTCATGAATTTTTTATTTGTATTAATCGAAGTAGTCACCCATGCAATCAATGCATCTTTGCCATCGCAGTGGCAGTTTATTGATGCCCTTCTTAAAGAAATCAGCTGGACGGGAGGCAACAAATTCTTCAAAGGCATTTTGTACTGCCTCTCGGGTATTAATTTTTTTTCCCGCCAAGAAGTTATCCAAATTCTGGAAAAAGTAGTAGTCTGTAGGCGCAAGGTCTGGTGAGTAGGGCGGATGACGGAGAGCTTCCAACCCCAGTTCTTGCAACTTGGAGACCGTCTGCTGTGCAGTATGAGGTCGCGCGTTGTCGTGCAGGAGCAGCGGAGACGAGCGATTGACCAATGCTGGTTGGAGATGCGCCAGCTTCTCCATCATTGTGTTCAGTTCTTCACAGTACACATCTGCAGTAATGCTCACCCCGTTTGGTAAGAAGCTGTGATGAATCACACCGGCGCTAGACCACCAAACAGTGACCATCACTTTTCTAGGGGTAAGTTTTCGTTTAGGGCATTGTTTAGGTGCTGAACCAGGATCCAACCAACTTGCTGAGCGCTTACGGTTATCAAACAGAATCCATTTTTCATCGCAGGTAACAATGCGGTTCAAAATTCCTTCATTTGTGTGTCTGTTGAGCAGTGCAAGGCACGTCTCGACGCGTACTTCGCGCTGGCGATCATTGAGTTCGTGGGGCACCCATTTGTCAAGCTTTTTTACCTTGCCAATTTGACGCAAATGGACCAATATTGTTTTGACGCTAACGTCGAAAGCTGCTGCTAATTCAGCCGTAGATTGTGTATCATCAGCTTCCACAATCGCCTTTAATTCGTCATTGTCGACCAAAGTCTTCGGACGACCGCGAGGTTCATTTTTCAGGTCGAAATTTCCAGAACGGAAGCGAGCAAACCAATAACAGGTGGTGCGTTGGTTTGTAGTGTTAGCTCCGTAAACGTCGTTGATGTTGCGTGCCGCTTGTGCCGCGTTGCTGCCACGACGGTACTCATATTCCATAATTACTCGAATTTTTAACGTATCCATGATGACGAAAAAGATTGAAATGCGATGAAAATGTAACACTAATCAATAAAGAAATGACTACTTTTAGAAAAAAAAATCCATGTTTTTAAAATAAAATTAATTTGAAATTAGAATTCTTAGCCAAACAAAAATTATTTTGATTTGAAATGGCCAGTACTGCAGAACGGCAATTTCATAGGTAAAGACCTAATATTAAGTTTGAAACATTTGTCTGCATCACTATTTAGATGTAAATATATAATGCGATGAGCCAGCTGGTCTTAATAAAAAGTGATTCTGGCGAAGCCCAGGACACACAATCTAACATTTGTGATGTCTTCAAATGGTTAAGGGCATATGTATATGGCCGCGTCCTAAACGAAAAGTATTATCGCACGAGTACGCGACCCTCGCGCTCTTTTATATGAATATGACGTACTCGTGCGATCAATCAAGTCCTGTTTGTACGTCATAATTCATACGAACGATCACGACGATCGCGTAGTCGCGCGGCGGTCGCTTTTGGGTAGGACACGGGGTACATGCAACTGGTAGTATTTATGGATTGTAGTAAGTGACCTTCTATAGTTTCTGCCTAGTTTCAGGGGAACAAGGCGTGAGTATATGACTGTATGTCCACCAACCTAGTACATGATTGCAGTTGCGACATGGATCATTGAAGTTGGCTGGAGGCTGGTTGTCGGCTCGTGGGTTACCTTTAACCGTTTGCTGTGGTGCAGGAGTCTTCCACCCATTGCATGAGCACTCTGGTGTCTGAGAAATGAAACTCATAAATAAATAAGTCCTTCATTATTCATGCAAGCCTATCTGGTGCTATGGTATCCAGCTTTGGGAAACTGCTGCGAAGTCCAACATCAAAGTCCTTCAAAGGTTTCAATTAAAAACACTATTAAATGCACCCTGATACATCACAAACAAGAGAATTCACAAGAGTCTGAAGATAAAAACTGTTAATGAGGAAATTAAAGCAAATTTTACAACATACTCCTCCAGATTAAACCCAGTTAACCCAGTTATCTTCACAAGACTGAGAATAACCTCAAGATTTACTAAATACAACCAGCATGAATGAGCTGTAGTATTGATTGGATGGGGCAGTTGCTTCAGACTGTGCGAGATTAGTAACCATTAGTGATGTACCGACTAGTCGGCCTTATTTGTAGTCAGCGACTAGTCGGCAAAAACCGCCGACTAGTCGGCCCATTTTTTACTTGTATTATTATGCTTAAAAAAATTAAAAGAGGGTGATTGAAATGAAATTGAAATAGCTACTGTTATTATTTTTTTATTATAGAATAAGTTTTACAGTTTACTTTCAGTGCAATTTAGAATAGGAAGGGAAGAATAGGATAATCAATTGGACTTAGATCCAGAAATAAAATAAAATTAACTAATACTTCTAACAAAAAAGAAGAAACTCTATAGCAAATAATTGGCACGAACATTGCCGATGTCATCCGAACTCAACCGAAAGCAATGATGGGCTTGGCCGACTAGTCGGCCAAAGTCATAGTCGGCCCATCTCTAGTAATTCATCTCATTATCTACCGAATGCTGAATGTCCTAGGGCAGATTGCATTAAAAGGGAGTAAAAAAAAATGCCTTAACTCAATATTTTTAACATGAGCTTCTGGGCCTATGAAGCATTAACAACACTTAAATTGTTAGTTGTGGAGAAATGTAGTATCTGATTTTACTTTTAATGGACAATGCATCTTAAAAATATGTTTTTTTTTTGTATATTTGCACTTTGTATTTTAAATATTTACTATTGTACTTAGTTATCATTAAACCCGACAAATGTTGTATGAACCGGCAATTATTAAATGAGTAAAATACACTTGAAACAACAATAAACAAAATTGTGAAAATTGTTGAGCGCTTACATGCACACGGCTTATATGAGGCGATTGTTTGACCGGTTAATTATGCTTTTGTGTGTTGTTCTATTTCTTTGGTGTGCACTTAATAAATTATCTTTATTTTCTTTATTCTTTTTACCTATTGTGGTATAGTAATTTTATTCTAGGAGCATCGTCTTCATATATAATTATATAATTAATGTATACATCATGTTGTAAAACATTTTTAAAAGAGTAACGGTGAAGTTTCTTGCCCATTCTTCTTTCTCCATACAAAACTACCTTTTGGAAGGGGCAACCTTTTGAGGAGGTTGCAGAACTTCAGGCAAACATATAATTGTAATAATACAATATCACTGTTGTATGATTGTTGCACATTCTGTAGGTTTTGCAACATATATTGAGGTTTCTAGGGCACCACAATCATCTAGGTCAAAAAAAAAATACATTTTGATACAGTCAAATAGCCATATTATGTAAAGAATGCTTTTTTTTAAGAATTGCGCTTCTTATTACTGCATAGGTTTTAAGGCTAGAATATTCCTCAGCTTGAATGGTTCCCTGTGTATCCTACAGAAATTGTTAAAACATCAGTTACCTGGCACTCTGAGTAAATAGCCAGCTTGAGTAGCTTCTTATTATGAGGCCAGTTATAGACTTGTTGCTTCCTCTGCTGTATGCGCTGCAGGTTTGACTGCCTGGAGGCCTGGCCCTCACTGCCTGCTGGCGTAGCAGCGTTGCTGGATGATGCATCATCTGCATTTCCACTTGATGTTGCTAAAAATATTGAAAATTGCGATTTATATTTTGAGATTAGTTGTGTAAGGTGGGTCAGGTTTAAAGTCTATAACATGAGTTTAGGTAACGTTGAGTACGAAATTTTGTAGTTATTCTATTAGTAATGTTCCAAAACCGTAATCAGAAATTATTGTACCAAGATTGTTGTGGACATCTATACTGAACATAAAATGTAATACAACTAATATGTTTTTTCCGACAATACTTGTATAGTTACATACTGAAATTGTTTGTTGTTATTATATAATTGTAAATTGTTTATTTACCTTCGTGCCCGTGTGTTTGTGAAGAATCTGCTTCAGTGCTTGTCATAGCTATGTCCGCAATTTCGTCGTTGATTTGAGAAGACATATTAAATGCTTCGTAGCTTTAGCCCGTTAAGGCATTTACAGTTTTAACTCTATTTACGATAGAAAGACGAGCACAAATAGCATTTTTGATAATTTAATTCAGTAAAATACATTTAGATTTGACGTTTTTTATCTGTGAAAGTATTCGGGCGCGGCGCTGTGAAACATTCACAGATGATAAATCGCGTGATATTCTCTGTTTTCTTACAGAGATCATAGCTAAGGCAGAATGAGAAAAATCGACTAAATCAGCGAGGCGATACTTTTATCATTCAAACGTCAAACCTTTTTACCGGGAAAATGGAGCGGGAGATTTGATACAAAAAGATTTTGAGTTTGGAAAATGTTACTGATTTGAATGTTAATTATTTGTTTAGTTGATTACTAATCCAAAATTATTATAAAGCACTTTCAATTATATGGAGTTAATAATCAGTAACTCTTTAAAACTGGAATTAACGTAGAAACATTTTCGACTGCATTTTATTAAAATATTATCTTTGTAACAAAAAAAAACAACAATAATTAATAATTATATTTTCTACTCAATTACTGTATATTGATTTGCCTTCCTAAAACTGTACAAATTACATTTGAATAATGTTCCGTAGTCCTCAGTCATGGAAGTTTCAGTTTCAGCTGTATCAGTGCACGCGGGAATTCGGATGAATCGGTCATGTTCTCTGCGGTTTCGAATAATTCCAACTTTTCGTAATACCGTTTGGAGTATGGTATATTTTCAATTATATTAAGCTGGTATTAATACAAATATTTGGTGAAAGTAATAGATACTTTTTTTTTGTATAAGAGCCGATAGTTTTACTTTTAAAACTTTTTGTGACGAACAATTTAAAAATGGAATCAAAGTTATTCCTTCGAGGAAACGAGACTATTGACGATTTTTATAACCGTTGCAACAATTTTTCTCATTTTGACTGTAGTGAGGAAGAAATGCTATGGTGGTTGATGGGATCTAGACGTTTACCATTAAAGGAAATAGTGCCGATCAGTGTAATATTAGTCGTAATATTTCTGACTGGAGTGGTCGGTAATGCGTGCGTGTGTGTGGTTATTGTGAAGCATCCCGGGTTGCATACTGCGACCAACTATTATCTCTTCAGTTTGGCTGTTAGTGATCTGTTGCTGCTGATGTTTGGTAAGTCTTAGAAGATAATTATGCAAACCAAAATATTGCTTTAATGTATAATATGCATGTAAATGAATGGGTAAGTAGTTACTCAGACTTGAGAAGTCTGCTCAGCGTCTTTTTGAAATTATCATGAAATGTTTGAAGTACCTTTTTACCAGGGAACCTACGCATGTCGACCATAGTTTGACTATCGACGACGTATCTACATATATAAGTCTACACCAAGGTTTTTTATGGTCTTTTAAGATATGTCATTCACAGTTTTAACTCTATTTACGATTGAAACATGAGCACAAATAGCATTTTTGATAATTTATGTGAATTATAATAAATTTTTATGATTTTATTTATCTACGTAACCATAGCGACTTGCGTTTTAAAGACTTAAGTAAAAAAAACTTCTTTCCTATATGGTACCTACTAGGATTTACTTAATATTTTCAGTCTAAACTTTTTTTTGCTCGGAATAAAACCCAGCAGCATATCTTCCAAATAAACCAGAACCCAAGGCTAATTTATTTCTGGTTTTCTGGTTGGTTGGTTTGGTGGTTTCTGGTTTATTTTGGTTGGTTTCTGTTTTTTTCTGGTTCTGGTGGTTCTGGTTTCTGATGGTGGTGGTTTGGCACTGGTTTAGTTTGTACTTGTTTGTAATTTAATTAAGTTAGTAAGGTAATCTAATCTTTAGCGATTATGTAATTGCTAACGGGTAAATTATAAGTCTCTAAAGAGTGCTCGTAGTACTACTACGAGCACTCTTTATGGACCCATAATTTAATATGTAATGAAGTAGAAGACGTGTCAACAGCACCTAGCGAATTTGGGGGGATATTTTACACAGTTTTTATTTTTCCTGTATTTGGAATACGTTTAAATAATATACCTTGTTCTCTTTACTACAGGTATTTTTACTATAAAATACCGCCCTCTGAATACCGAAGATGTCCATCTAATTTATGAGGAATAATAGATAGGGAGCAGCTTTCACTGATAGCCGAAATCTGATTCTGCAGAATCCAATTTATTATTCTGTTCAGTGCGTAGAGGCACAGCGTCCACAACAGGTTCCTTTACTGTTGAAGGGGTCTTATATGGAGGTTTTAGAGGTGTACTACAAGGCTTTTGAATTGGATATAGGACGTATAACGTAACCATGAACTTGTACAGTCACGAGCATAAATACCTTACAGTTACGCAAAATTAAAAAGCGGTTTTCTTGTGAAATAACAATTGTAACATTGAGAAAATACCTATTTCATAATAGTATGGATTCGAAAATACTTTGTTCGTAACTAGGGTTGCCAACCATACTACAATATCCTATCCTAATACAGTATCCTACCATATGAGACGCCTAAATAATATATTTAAAAAAAAATGGATGGTGAAATTACTTTAATGTCATTTCAATACAAAATGGCGAGATGAGCGCAGTGTGGCCGGTACCAATTAATCTCATTAAAGCTGAATTAATGGTATTTTGTAACCTTAATTTAGAGTGTAATAATGGTTATATGAGACATAAAAAAACCTTGTAAATAAGGGTTCAAAGTAGCAAAAAATATGGATAAAAAAAAAGTGTTTTTTTAAACCTACCTAACCTACTATATTTTATTAATTTTTTCGACATCTACTATATTTTTACAGGCAATGGTTTCGAAGTCCCTAGCATATCAATCAATACTAAGAAAATCGTTTTTGAATCTTGCGTAATGTAAGGCATTTATGTTCGTGACTGTACCTACTTAGTTTCATTTTGTTTTTTGCACTTTAAATTCAAGTTTTGAGGCCTAATAACTTAGCCTATTTATATAACTTTTTAGCACTCTGGAGATCCATTTAGCCTTAGTTCCCTGAGTAGCTTTTTGCCGGAAATTTTAGGCATCTAGTCTAGTTTAGTATACCTACCTTTTAACTAAAGTCTTTTCTTTGCCCTTGACTTGTATGCTTAGCGTAAGTATGCTTCATTAGCTGAGTAATTAAAGTGTACCGTCTGGTATCGTTAAGAAATGGTTGAGGACAGGTGGAAAATATCAAAAGTTTTTGTGAATGAAAGATGTTTCAAAACAATAAAACTGAGAAGAATGTTGTAAAGATTTAGAGGAAGTGTATGCTACCAAAAGTTTCAAAAAACGAAAGATAATGATTTATAGAACAATGATTTGTTTTTTGTTTTGTTTATTTAATACTAGCTTCTGCCCGCGGCTTCGCCCGCATGGATGTCGAAAATTATCCCACTGGAACAAAAAGTAGCCTACGTTCTTCCCCAAATGTTATTGAAATCCGTTCAGTAGTATAGGCGTGAAAAGGTAACATACAGACAGAGTTACTTTCGTAATTTCTAATATTAGTATGATTGTTCTTTTTTTTTTTTTTTTTGATTTTTCTTTTCTATTGAGAATGGGGTCCTTTTTTTATGACCTCTCCCGCTCTGGGCGGAGCGGAAGGGCGTGTCAGACTCTTACTGACTAAAACCCACCCGTGTTCCTTCAGTTGCCTGTGCGCCAGGGCCACGGTAACTCTTTCGAACAATCCGCGACCCCGGCAGGCATCGGCCCTATCGGACCCCGTCAATGATGCTGACATCTCTTTGAGGCGTGCGTGGAACACAACGCGCCGTCGACCCGGGCCTGGTCCTTAACGGACGGCGAGCTAGAGAATGGGGTCCTGGGTTCGACACTAAAGGTCAATCAGCGTTTTTTTTTACATTTTGTATTTCAATATCTGAGTAGCAGCTTGTAGTCCAGATTTGTGTGCGGTTAATGGCAATAGGCTCACCCCTTGTTGGTGATACTACTATACATCTCTGCCTATCTCTTCGGGGAATACAGGCGTGTGTTTTATTAAGGCTCTTACAAACAGGCGCGACACGCGACGCGACACAAAGGCACCGAATGTCACGGTTTTGAGTCGCGTGCGATTAACCTCGCGTGTTGCGCCTGTTTTTAGGAGCCTTTATGCTCTAAGGTATTTCTTTTCTCCTTGATTTTTCATTGGTTGAAGGAGACGCTATTAAAGTTTTATTGTTATTACGTCTGGGGGGCGTTTAGTGTCCCGTAGTGACGATAATTTTTGACATAAACAGGTATCGGTTTCACCTTTGCATTATTTGCGTATCGGTTCCATATTGCGAATATCTACGATGAAGATATACGCAGGGCATGCCGCAAAGTCGTAAATCAGTGAATCGCGATTTTATGTGAGCTAGATCTGTATTTCATCTTGCGAAGCTGCTCTTCGCTTTGAAGGAAAATCGTGTACGCTCTTTTGCGTTTCTATTTTGATGCAAACTTCTTAGAACGCTTGACATTTTATCTATAAGGGATTTTGTCGGATCTATGTATACAAAATTTGACATCTTATTGGAGGGTATTTTATTATATATACTAGATTTTTCTCGCGACTTTGCCAGGGTCGATATCGGAAAATATTCCACGGAAACGTACTACCATTGTTTTCATATAGGTAACTCGTTTACGCGGCGCACGCCAGTAGAGCTCCCAGTCGGCATGATTTTTTCCGACATCTTCATCAATCATCGTCATATTTCAGCCAATTTACACAAAACCCTAATGAATTATTATTAGAACTTTTAAAGGAAAATAAAGCAGGTTTTTGTATCACGTATATTTAGTGAGAAACACGATACAGAGCACGATACAATCAGGTAAGTAGAAGCCATTCTAGTGAGTTCCCGAGTCACGTGACTTTGTTCTAGAACATTAAAATGTTACCATACCACTTTAATATATTATTATTCTTACCTACTCTAATAATTATACACCTAAACCTTCCTCATGAATCACTCCATCCATTGGTGAAAATCGTATGAAAATCCGTGCGGCGCGGGGGACATTTTGTTTTATAATATTTGTACTGATAGTGATGATAATGTAATATTATATAACATAATAAGAGTATAGAATATCAAACATAAATATGAAAATATGAATAAGTACGTAAATAATAGCATAATTTAATAATAATAAAAATACTTCTAAGAATTTCATAATAATTACGGTCTACATTATTATTGTGCAATACATAAAATAAAAATAACTATTAAACTCATGCAATAATTTTTAATAATATTGAATTGCTTGAATTGCTGCTTAGCCCTCTTCCTCTCTCCTAATTTTGCTGTGCCCGACAGGGTCCATATTGATCTTTTATTTTGGAAAAGAAAAAATATATATGGAATGCAATAAAGAATTGAGTATTGAGTAACTAAAGACTGTTACATAAAAACGGATGCATGCACTTCCACAATATAACTTAATAGTTGGAGCCTCCAAGAGTGGCGATAAAAAAATGTAAGTACTTTCAGCCCTTTCCGAACCGCCATCCACATTGCCTACTGATTATTGTACCTAAGGTAATTCATTATAGTAGTATTGTAATTCTAGGTTCACAAGTCTTTTTCAATTTACATGTAGGTAGCTTCAGTACATAGGTACATTACATCCGATAGGTACCTACCCGAAACGTTACGTGACCTGAAAAGTTAAATAAATGCTGTTTAAACAAAAATCATTCTCTCATAATTTTTCTTTATTTTCCTTTGAATTTTCAAGGATTCTATTTGTTTTCTTCCAATTCTGAAATGAACCATTTCCACGTCGCAATAATGTACTTAGTCAGAATAAACCATTTTTAATTAAATTACTTGACCACATAATAGAAATGAATAAATTGGCTTTCAGAAACCGGGGGTTAAATAATTAAAAAATATAGTTACCTACTAAAGAATCCAAATGATAATTGATTTTATTTCTAAAAGTAGGTTTGTACAAACAATTTTTATAAAATAGATGAGGTCGGCGTTTCCAGTCTGCCTACTCTGAGAAGAAAGGCCGAAACAAACTCAGAGGTCCAGACATAATCTTGGTCAGATCATGTGAAGACCATGTAGATTGGTGTCTGAAATGGTCTTTTGAGGAAAAACCACACAGATTGAGTAGACCTATGCAGTCAGTACACGCATTTGTCAGTAAACCTCAACTCAGAACTTAAGGAGCTCAACGATTCGACGAACAATACTCAAGAAGGACATTTGGGTAGGCCGCATAAATTACTCAAACTGACAGATCATGATTAAAACTAATTGAGAAGAAAAAAAAAGAAGCCAAAATACAACAATTACCCGCATAGTCTTTACTTTCACAATATTAAAATAATAATAATATTTTACAAAGTAAATATTCATGTCAATGTATAAAAATTCATCGATGTGTAGGTATACAAAAATCCGGAAATAATTTTGGTCAAATAATTTGAGGACCATGTAGATTAGTGTGTGAAATGGTCTTTTGAGGAAAGAACCATATAGATTTGTGTGGACCTGTCCAGTCCGTGGTGTGCACGGACTGGACAGGTCCACAGGTTTGTCAGTAATTGTGTAGCAGAAGTCAAAACTTAAGGAGCTCTATCACTCGACGAACAATACCAAAAAAAGTACATTTGGGTAGGCCGCATAAAATACTCTAAACCGCCAGACAGTTACAGTGTATTCAATCTAGCCTGCATGATCACATTCAGACAGATTTCTCTAAAAATGTTATCAAAAATATCATAAGTTATGTCATGTAAGTAAATCAATAAAAAATAAAAATTACATTATTAATTCTAAAATACTTACCTCCTTACTAATAAACGTTGTATAGCGTCTGTATAATTAGTTAGTTAAATAAGTTTATTAGTAATGAGGTTAATATAAAATGGTTTCTTGCTTGGGGTTACATTGAAGTAGTATATCTAATCCCAAGCCTTTTTGTCATCCAGTAATCTTTAACTTTATAGAAACTTTTTGACAGAGTTTCTGTTTAATAAATTATTTAAATTTGTTGAGGCTCAGTTCTTTATCATGGCTTGGGAGTTTGTTGTAAAAATGTATACTTTGGCATTTAAATTAATTACTAATGTTTTTACAAATAAACCATCGGCACCGTATGATGGCGCCTGTGACAGCTTACAAATTATAATTATAATTAACGTCTAAAATCTGCCATTTTGATATTATAAAATAAAATCAAGCCACGAAAACCATTACGCGACCTAGACGAGTCGATAGACACCTCATGTATTAAAACCCATCCAGCCGTTAGGCTGCTTTGAGGCAGGGGCGCCGACTCCGTGGGTGTTTGGGGGCTCCAGCACCCACGAGAGGTAAATAGTGGGGGCGGAGCATCCATGAGCATAAACATCAAAACTGATCAGTCAATCGGCTTTGTCCGATCTCAGTTTAAAATCACATCACGTCGTTGGCTATAACCTTTTAAACCGGGGTGCTAATATTGTCGAGCTCGCTTCGCTCGTTCTTGCATCTTTGATTTTCTTCAATCCATATTTTATAAACTTAATTAATTAATTTAATTTAAATGCAATTTTAGGGATTAAGCAGGCATTAAAAAAAGAAGAACCCCAAGTCGGGCATGAGAATGAGCACCTACACGGTTTTCTAAAAGATGGCGCCCGTGCTTTGAGGGTATAAAGAATCCAACATACAAAGATGGAGCACCGACCCCAAATAAATTGGATAACGGCAGGAGAATGATGATGATCATGACATAGATGCGCATGAAAAACATAACCCGGCTTTACGGTCGCGCAGTCGGGTGAAAATACAGCTTAACGATTCGATAAATTACAGTTCTAGCGGGGCGAGCACGGCCACTGTGACATGGCTTGAGTCACACATTTTATCAGTTTGGGCGATAAAACCGTTGGTACCGTAACCGTATGTCTTGTCACAAACGTCTTGGGTACGTCCATGCTCGCCCCGCAGTAGGAAGACTTTATAGCGACCTGTAAAAATAGTATCGCATCTATTTCCTCACATTTAGCAGCATAATAAAAACTTTTTTACAAAAAAATATTATTATTATTCACGTCTTTTAGTGTTTTTTTGGAAGTCGGTTGTTTTTTTGTAAAAAGTTTTTATTTTTCACTTTTTAGTTGCGGTACCTACCCCACACAAATTCGTATAGCACTACTTGGTGTGTAAATAACAGTGACAGGAAATTATTAACACGTCATCTATATAAACTAAGTGGAAAAAATATGCATTATTAAGAATAACTCAAAAACTACTGGTCAAACCTTGATCAAATTTAAATGGGACCACATGTGAAGCACCAGCTATCAAATAAAAAAGAATCATCCAAATCGGTTCACCCAGAAAAACCTCCTCCTTTTTGTGAAGTCGGTTAAAAAACATGAAAAGGTCTCAAGCCATCATACAGTGTCGCCATTGGACCAAAGTAGGTGATATCGGTCGATACGTAGAGAACACGAGTGACGCTATCGATAGCAAATGTTTTGCTTTTATGTTTTTCCTGCCTGTCACACGAGACCATGAATTTAATTGGATTTCTATAGTACCTTATGTATGATCTATGTGGTGCTTTTATTTTCCCGTAAGATTTTTTGTGGTGAATTGGTCGGAACGTGTTTTGAACGACGGTGATAATAATAACTAGGCAAAAATCAATAAAAAAAAATACATCTTGCCAAGAACAAATAGGCCTATTCGTCATACTTAGTTTTATTGTTTTATTGATTTTTCGTTAGAGTAACTTGCCTACCTCGTTGGTCTAGTGGTCGCAAGCGTTACTGCTCAGCATGAGGTCCTGGGTTAGATTCCGAGGTCGGGCAAGGTATTATTGGGGTTTCCATTAAGAATTTCTCAGTAGCAGAGTCTATGTTTGTGCCCGGTTGATGGTAATAGGCTTGCTTTTTGGAATCCTATTACATAGGATTTCAAACTTACAGATGAAATGTGACGTGAGATGTGTGTGAGGGTGTGTGTGTGTGTGTGATGTGAA
The DNA here is from genome assembly GCA_916610205.1 of Griposia aprilina. Classification (NCBI taxonomy): domain Eukaryota; kingdom Metazoa; phylum Arthropoda; class Insecta; order Lepidoptera; family Noctuidae; genus Griposia; species Griposia aprilina. The sequence goes on along the minus strand of OU744285.1, from coordinate 11,839,135 downwards.
TGTGTAGGTGTGATGTGTGTGTGTGTGATGAGTGTGTTTGTGTGTGTGCTAATGCTTCGGGGAAAAAACAGGCGTGATGTTATAACTTGATAATCCCGTCCCGTTTTGATTCTAGGAATATTCAAGCTGTCCTCTAATTTAAAATAGTTTAATATGCATAATTTCAGGATCGGTCCTAGATTTAGATTGATGGACTTGATTTTAAACTAGAATAAAAGGGAATCTGAAATGAACACTTTAATTTTTTTAAATTTAAAGTGTTCATTTCAGATTCCCTTTAAAATGGCTTTTTGATAGCTTTAAAGCTACCAAATATTTACGGTCTAATTAACAACTTCCAGTTTGTATTTTAATTTCATAATACGTGAAAGCTGTTATGAATTTGTAAAGTCTTTTAGTGTCAAATTTAATTTTTGGCTTCTATATAAATAAATGTCTGGCAGGTGCTAATTTATTATTGGTTTAGTTTTTCTTTTTTAGAAAATGGGTAACGTCCTAGGCACCTTAGTGATACAAACAATTACCTAGTATATTATTAGCTATTAAATAGTTATCTACCTACCTTAGGCTCAAAAATAAAGGATCATGTTTAGTTGTTGGGACATGAGGCTTTTTCATTATAGTTTGGCGTTAAGAACAAAACTTTGCAGAAGCATTGTCCTTTTGTTTTCATCATTTATTTCGTCCACAATTTTCCGAAGGGCTAAGTTTGTAAGTATATAAGTACCTAGTTGTTGTTTCATTTCGCTCAAAGCTCTTAATATTTCATGAGTGTTTTTCGAGTTTGTTTAAAGCAAACCTTTCCATCATCGTTTGGGTCGTTTATTTTCCTGTGTACTTAACATTCCTGAATTCATATTTCTTTGCAAAAAAGAAATTGTACGTCATCTAAAGATTCGTTTTGTGATTTTTTCGTTCATGTAATGGATCTAGATTTCAGGAGGATAGGCTAAGTTATTTCAGGCTTGTTTTTGGTAAATCGAGTTTTATCTCTGAAGCTATGTTTAATAGAATTCCCACCGAATTTAATTAAACCAATCCGATTACGTTTACGTACTCCAATGACTTTATATTAAATCTAGGCGACATAAATATAATGTCGAATGACTTTTAGGCGTCGGCTAGTGCGAAAAACGTTTTGATTATAGCACGCCACATCGAAAACTCTATAGAACGAAATTCGCCGTATCGAATGAAACCTACTGGGTCAAATAATGTTATTGCGAATCTCGGTGGAGCGTATAGCGTTTTGAGTTCTTCCATTACATCTCGGATTATGTTTAGGATCGAAATATAGGCGCTTTGTTATGACTTAAACTGTTTTTTCACACATTTTTAACATCACGGTAGCTGCGCTTAAATACATGTGGGAATGAATTATAAAGAAAGAAAGAAAGAAAGAAAGAAAAATATTTTATTTGGAACACGCACAGGAAATACAAAGTGTAAAAAAATAAATAAAAAAGGAGCATTTAAAAATAACAAAATTAACAATAAAAACAACAATAAACAATTAATAAAAAATAAAAAAATAAACCTGTGCGAGGCCAAAAAGGCTCCTATCTCAGCATAAAGCTGCGATATTTAAGAAAAAATAAGTACCGCAGCGCTGGTATTCTGATAGGGCCCGTTGTGATGCCACGGACACACATACGGACATCCTTATATCCCACTAGGGGTTTATTAATAAATAAAATTTTAAAATAAAATACTAATAAGAAGATAAATCAATACAAAATTGTTTAGAAAACAAATATAAATATATAAATAAATAAAAACCATGATCATGTATGTGTCTAAAGATCGACCCACGCCCGACGCTCCAACATCACTTGTCTATGTTGTAGACTATTGTTATAGTCTGTGAACTCTGACAAGCGATGAGACGCGGGCGCAGCCGACCGGCTGTCAATAAAAAAGATACTTTTTGGAATGTTTAAGAAAATAAAGTAATGATACACATAAAATACACATAAAACAGTGAGTGAATAATAGTTATGGCAAAGTGGCAATAAAGTGGCAAGTGTGGCAACTCACAAGATATGAGGGATGTTAGAAGATGGGTATGGAAACACTGAGACAGAGAGGGAAGACAGATAAGATGGACGATGATTAGTTTTAAGAAAAAACTTATATGCAAAAAAAATAAGACTTCCAAAAAAAAAACACTAAAAGACGTGAAAAATAACTTTGATTTCGGAAGTCGGTGTCTTTGGTTTTGTATTTTCGTTTTAGGCCACCGACTTCCGAAATTAAAGTTATTTTTCACGTCTTTTAGTGTTTTTTTTTTTGGAAGTCTTTTATTTTTTTGCAAAAAAAAATATTTTTCACTTTTTAGTTGCGGTACCTACCCCACACAAATGCATATACCACTACTTGGTATGTAAATAACAGTGACAGGAAATTATTAACACATCATCAATATAAACTAAGTGGAAAAAATATGCAGTATTAAGGATAACTCAAAAACTAATACTGGTCAGACCTTAATCAAATTTAAATGGGACCACATGTAAAGAACCAGCTATCAAATAAAATAAGAATAATCCAAATTGGTTCACCCAGAAAAAAGTTCTGTGCTAACACACATTAAAAAAAAACATACAGACGAATTGAGAACCTCCTCTTTTTTTTGAAGTCGGTTAAAAAACGTAAGGTGTATGTACAAGAAAATTTATAAAAATATAAACAGAAGATAAAGCTAACATAATTGTAAGCTAATATTGGTGCTAATATATACTAATAAGATATGGATTTTAATTATCTGAAATAAATTATTCTATTCTAAAGGACTAGTTTTATGCTTTTTATTTGCAACGATCCCTACTAACAAAAGTAGAAAAACAGGCTCTAATAGTCTGTTTTATTTGTATAACTTTATGATTAAATCCTAAATTGCATAATGTTCTTCTGTAAATTGCTTCTTATTATGTTGTGGCAATTAGTAGATCATATCTAATGAAATCATTTCAGTATTCTGAATATAATTTTAATTAGGCAAAGATGTATTGTTTTCGCGTTCCTTGCGAAGCCATGTGTATTGTAACTATGAATGACTAGCTTCTGCCCGCAGCTTCGCCCGCGTTGATGTCGGAAATTACCCAAGGGAACGTACTACCGGGACCACCATCTAAAACCACCACCACCATCTAAAAGACAATTTAATTACCCAAACTTTTGTATACAGCTTTTATTTGTATTGTGTTTGATAAATCAAGGTGGGATGTTTTTGCGAATAAATTTGATGCGCGTTGAAGCGGGGGCTCTTGCGGATGACGGGCGGCAGTTTATCGCTGACCAATGTCCGCTAACGCTCTGTGCAATTTTAGTCGCTTAAGAGTTTCGCATGCTCCTCCCACTCACTCAAGGTTGCTAGCACTTATTGTCGCCTTAATATAGCAGCTAAGGTATAATTTATTGCTGTCAAAACTTTTGCCATCGTTTATATTATTGTCATATTACAGCATTCATTGTAGATTTGATTTAATAATACTGATGGCTGCTATCATTAATATCATTCAGATCGTAGTCTGGGGACTACATTAAATTTTAAACAATGATCTGTTATTTTACGCCAGTTTATAAAACGACTAAGTTTAATAAATCACTTCAACAATAAGAGTAGTTTTCATGTGTTTGCGTTTTATAAGATTGATAAATATCACTTGCAATGAAAAAAAACAACATAAATTCTGTCTTAGGGTGTCTTAGATAAATTTAAATTTTCTCAAGGAACATCATCAGCCTTTTTGTTACTTTGTTGGACATAATATATTATTACTATTCGATACAGTGTAAGGAAAGCAGTGGTGGCCAAGTGGTGACGGCCGCGACTTACGAGTTGTAGGTCGTAGGTTCCAACCGAGACAGGCGCTTTACTTTCTGTTAATTATTTCATCACCACTGCTCTCAAAACGGTGAAAGAAAACATTGTGAGGAAACCGGCATGACCCAGACCCAAAAATTCGATGACGTGAAATTTACCAACACGCGGGCTCCTCTCTGTAGAGGAGACCTGTGTCCCAGCAGTGGGAACGATATAGGCTGATTATGCATATGAAAACAAAAAAAACAATCTAATAACTTTTTCCTACTACTCAAATAAAAAATATAAAAAAACTTAGTTACGAGTATTATTTGATTAACATACTATATGAAAAATGCATAAAATAAAAATATTATTATTACCTATATTCTGTATTCTAGTAAATAAACTGTATTCCAGTATTAAATACTTTCTGCTTCAGGACATACCTACTGTGGTATTGTTAATGAGTTAGTGCTCCTCTTACTTCTACTCTCCTCCTCTAATTCCTCAATAGCAAACGCAGTCAATCAATCACTCACGAATGTTTTATATGACATGTATAGATCGGTATCCGATCCGAAATTTCAGGATACATTGTTTACAATAGAATTTCATTCGGATGTCTCTCATCGTTTCTGCATATTGAACGGATATCTCGTTTCTCTGAATGAATTTAGAGTCATTCATCGGTCACCAGTTCACTTACCTACTGTATTGCATTCATCGAAACATTTCAACTATAGAAACATTAATTCGATCACAATCGATACAAGTACTCTAGTTTACGAGTTTATTCTGAATTCAGCGAAGGTGTGATGTAATTTTATTGTACAGCGACAACGTGTGGAAATGGCGGGAAACTAAAGCTGCGGTATTTCTTTGCTCCTTGCACTATTTGTGAGGCGCAAATAGTAACTGTTAAGCGATGCGTAAGGTTCTGCAGAAAGTAGATAGGCACTTGTTTTATGTCTTTGTAAGAAATGCCAGCAGCGTTGCTGTGTTCTGCTGCAACCTAATTGCGTAACACTTACACACACACACACACACACACACACACACACACACACACACACACACACACACACACACACACACACACACCCTCACACACACACACACACAATCATAAACCGAACAATTTTGCTATAAATTCCTAATCCATTGCTTCATATGTTTGAAAAATTCGTCTACTCAACAACGTAAACAACACAATGAATATTGTTGAAGTGTCAAAATGAAAGGCATCGCCATTGCAAGTGTGTTACGCAATTACCCCGCCGCTTTTTGAAGTGTAAACTTCTTAAATAATAATAATAATTTATTGAGGTACGTAAAGGTTTTGTAGTACATGAGGGACTTACAAATTAGGTATGCATTATTAATTACATGTATAGGTACAACGAATTGCTGAGTGAATCACTGCTCTCCTAGCTAGATTACTGAGTAATCTGTGTTAAGGAGATACAGATTCGACTCCCAATTTGAGTATCACAAAAATCATGTTATTATTTTATGCTTTTGGAGCTTAAAATCTTCTCTAAAATCTTTTCTTTAGGCGGACTTTGCGTTCTTTCTCAACAGTGAAAACGAAACTGAACCGTCACGTTCGGGTCGGTGACGCTGAATCGGGTATACTCGACTCCAGTCGGTTGGTGACGCTGATTCGCGTATACTGGGCGCTGAATCGCGTATACTCGGCTCCAGTCGTAAGTTTTCACTTGTATCGTGTGATCATAACTTTTTTTGAAGTTTATGGTATAACTTTTTTGAAGTTTATGGTATAATTACAGGTACATGACAAATGTCAACTATATCACCGGGATGGTTAAGGATCAGTGATCCCTCGAGTATTGCAGATGTCAATAGGTGGCAGTAACCATCAAGTACCTAGGTCGCCTGCTGTCTACCACCTTTGGGGTTTTTAAAGTGCGTTTATGATATATGTGCTGATAAGGCAGTACGTCAAACGTATCTTTACTAATGGCTTTTTTAGATAGGATTTTAATTCAGATTTGTTACAGTTGTAATGGCAATCATGTCATTTGGTTTAAATAGGCTTTTATTTTTATTATTTTATTTTGTGTTTTTTAGAGATTCTTCCATATTTTGTGGATTTGAGAACGTTGTAGGCCTTGTAGACGGTAGATTTGTAGACCTGTTTCTATTTTATTGAGTACCTGTTACTTTTTGACAGGGCTACACAGTCCTCCCATACCTATTAAAACTGTAATTTGAAAACATTGTAAAAGCCTGAAAGCCTTTATTTTTAAAACTGCACGGTTACGTGGAGTTTCTTGCCGACTCTTCTCCATAGGAAACGAACAGTTGGAACCGTACACTTAGCTTCTGACGTTTCATATGTGCCCAGGTAGGTTTATGTGAAATAAAATATTTTGATTTTGTATTCATTTGCATTTGAAACAGCTAACAAAACAAAATACTTGACAGTTTCGATAAAACTTTTATTGATAACATTATTGATGTTAGTACATTTTACATCAGTACCTACATTTTTTTTATTTTTACAAGAAAACACTCATTGTTAAAACAAAACTTTTAGCTATCGATGCCTATTAATATTGAAATTGCTTTTGTTGAAATATCGAAAAACACAATAAAACAAATTCCAATACAAATTCTCTGATAAATTAATCCTCCAAATATTTAATTTCATTACATATCAAGGGTTTCAAACTTCAACGAACATTAAACAAAGTACATAATCTAATTACTTTTCATCAATATTAGGTTACGTACCTACTCAAAGACCTAGTCCATTTTTCTGTTTGACTGGACCCGAATAAAGGCTCTTGCAGACAAGCGCGACGTGACAGTGCGACACATTTCTGGTAGAACAATTTCCATGTAGTTTTCATAGACATTGTTCTACTAGAGTCGCGTCGCGCTGTACCGTCGTCAGGAGCCTTTACTTTCTCACAAAATAGATACCTACCTATTATAGATCAATGTAGGTAAAATACTTTTGTGCCATAGGCATTTTTACCATTCAACCTTTGGGTGATGCAGAGACAAACAGTGGTGTAGGTGGTAGAAAAACTACCACTTTGGTAGTTTTTCGAACCGAGAGGCGAGAATGTCCATGCAAGACTCGCCGTCTGGCGACTGTGAGCCACAGTCACCGTCTGGCGAGACCAAAAAGCATCATTATATGGTGAGACACTACCTATTCATACAAACGAGGCTATAAACCAACTTCTATTTACGTACGGACAATGGTGATTCATTAGGCAGACTTGCTGTCACAAGACGTTCTCCGCCACTCAACCTTTGGTTACCTTTATCTATGTGAACTTAGCCTACCAACAAAAAGTTGTTTACCTCAGTATATTCTGTACACATTACTCACAGCGGCTTGCCATCTGTTGTTGCAAATAGAAATCCTACTTAATCGTAATAGGTAAATATGTAATAAATCTATGTTGATGGATTGCTTGAGGCCTGCCAGCCGGCACGTGTAGTATTAAATTTAACCAAACACTCCTTTGTTAGTAATGCATTGCGATTTGGTATGATTCATGTTGTAATATGGCTTAGGCTGTATTCGTTTATTATTATTAGGATAAAAATATTATGTTTGTTACAGTTATCCCTGCTCAATAATAATCATGAGAACACTCTCAGTATTTCTTTGACGGCCAATCGCTGAACGCGTATTCCGGCTTCCACGCAATACACTGGATCGATCTGAATGGTTGATGCCATTCAAACGACCACAATCAAGTATAAAGCGTATTATTTGACCGCAAGTGTATATATATCTTAATGCTTAAAATTCCAAATATATAACTGAAGTAACGCTAACATTTTATACAATAGTTCATTATGATACATAATATAAGTATTTACACTAGCAACTAAATGAAATAACTAACCATACATGATATCATATTTATACCTAATATACAAAAACAAAATGAGATGAAGTCGTCACTTACTACTCCACATCGCTGTCATTTATCTTAATTTATTTGCGAGTAATAACTTGTAATCGATTATATTATTTTTACTGAGAAATTCGACAAAACATTTTCTCTACCTTAGTTCGCACTAACGCTTATAATATATTAAGTATTAGCGCCCGAGATAACTTCTCCTGTGACGTCTATAGATGATAACTGCCACCTCGTCTTACAGCCCTTTAGCCCATATTATGACACTTGGCTGGTTTCTACGTAGTCATAAAAAATGTGGCGAAAATTGCGCTTTACGCGATAGAAAGTGGCATCTTTGTAATAAGATAAGTAGTGTCTTTGTAATTAAATTCTTAAATAATGTCAAACAATAAAAGATGTTTTGTTAATCTGCCTAGTCTTTCCCCAACCATTTTAGGGTCGATTTTCAGTGCAACCGGATGCAGCTGAATACCAGTATTTTACATGGAATGACTCCTTATCTATCTGTCCTACACAACCCAGTTACTGGATAACTCGATACCCCTTGGTAAGACTGGTTTAAAAGATGTTATAATTATTCAAAATGAAAATTGAACTGACGTTGATTAAGAGTTTTAGGTATGATCATCTGTTCAAAAAGTTTCATTTTTCTTACACAAGAGGTTGTTAAAACGTTAAACCTCTTCTTTAGTTTCCTGCCCGTTCCTGTCCATAGGCACCTACCTACTACGCTTTGAAATGAACAACTCCAATTAGCTTCATTATGTCTGACTGACCAACTCCTTGACAATTCAAAAGTCCCTGTAAATGGTTGAATTGAAATAAATGCTTTGAGTTTGAGTTTACAAAAAAAATGAGATAGGTATAAAATGCCTACATTCTTCATAATAAAATATTCAATAGGTAGAGAGCTTGCCTATTAAACAAAAGGAAAATACAGATAAGATAAATTAAATTACCTACTAAGGACTGCTAACACAAAGTCTTGAAATTAGGTTTGGAGAGAACGAAAAAGTACCTACTGACCCAAATGCCTTGAAAATAAGAACAAACGATTAGGTATTCTCATAGGCAGCAAATTTACGTAGATAATCGTTAAAACGAATAAAAGAAAGCCTACCCTTTTCTTAATTCTCAAAGTCAAGTATGAATTTGGCTTATCTGCAGACTTTCTGAATTTTAAATTCATACTGTGATAGTTTTGAATTTTGTGAAAGTTTATGACGATGTTTGTTACTTCATCACTACAAACATTATTAAAACAAAGTCCCCGCCGCGTCTGTCTGTCTGTCTGTACGCGATAAACTGAAAATCTATCGAACGGATTTTCATACGGTTTTCACCAACGGACGGAGTGATTCATGTGGAAGGTTTAGGTGCAGTTTTGTGTTAATTGGCTGAAATATGACAATGATAGTTGATGAAGTCGGAAGAAATCCTGCCGTTTGAGAACTATCTCGGCGTGCGCTGCAGAAACAGTTAGATGTACACATAAATATCAAATGTATGGTGGGATTGTTACTCATAAATAGGTCAAAAAAAAAAGACCGCGACCATTTAGACGAAAGCCGCCGCGCCATTATTGGTAAAACTTTGTCCGTTGCATTATGTCAAATAGTTTAAAAGTGCGACAGTGCACGTGTCACCGCTATGTCATAAAAAACCTTCTAATCATCATCATCACTATAATCACTACAAAATTACACTTTGATTAAACAACAAAAAGAAAATTATAACTGTTTTTGGTATGCAATTTTGCGTGGATAAAACACAGCGAGCAAGCGGTTTCCCACCGGCCCAACGCGACATGCGCGCATGCGTGCCACATCGCGCCTCGTTTCTATATAAGCTGAGCGGCCAAGCGCGTTTCTTTTTTAAATTCCAATCCAGCTCGTCCCTTTGCTACCCTCCCCCAACGACGCCCTAAACCGAGGTCCGTAACCCACAGGGGGAGCCCTTTGCGTGTAATCGCCTAGTTTGTAATTTCTTAAACTCTAGCTGGGGGCCTTAATTTATTAAGGCAACCACAGGCATGTCCGGTTAAGCAGCTGACAACCTCCTAGGTTCACATGCGAGAAGCCATTCCCAAAAAAAATACGTTTTTATTTAGCCTTTGAAATGGCTAATAGTAAAGCACAAGGTCAAACGTTAAAAGCTGCTGGAATTGACTTAATCTCTTGATGCTTTTCACACGGGAAATTGTAAGTTCGTTTTTCCACATAATGCGGCAGAAGTTATAAACGTTGTATAGAAGAAATATTTTGGTTTGTTTGTTTGTTTATGTAATTTCCTATTCTTTACTTTTTTAAATATTTGCAGGATTGGAAATAAAATACATTAAAAATACTCCAAGTAGGATGAACATCAGTTACATTTTAATTTAACCCACATGCTCGACATAATAGGCTGATACAATATTACGTCTGAAAAAAGGTAGCCTTATACATTCAGTCAAAAAAGTATCGGGAATGGATGATTTGTTTATGATTCCAAATTCAATTTTTTGTTTTTATTGTTGTTGTTAGATTGGCACATTTGTTTTCCATTTTGGCGCGGAGTTTGAGTTGCATCTGTTATTTATATTAAATACAGTGCTGTTTTTAGTTATATCATATCTAGTGTGTATAGCGAATTTCATTATGGACAAAAACACCGAACAAAGTGTTTGTCTTAAATTTGGCATCGCCAATGGAATTTCGTGTCCGGAGTCACTGAAAATGTTACAGAAGGCTTACGGTGAATCGTCTTTATCAAAAACACGTGCTTCTGAGTGGTACAAAGCGTTCAAAAGCGGTCGAGATGTGATGGAAGATTTGCCTCGCTCTGGTAGGCCATCAACGTCTGCAACTGAAGTTAACATAGCAAAAGTGAAAGAAATAGTGACAGAAAATCCTCATTCAAGTTTGAGAGAGATAGCCGCCAAACTTTCTGTATCTCACGAGTCGATCCGTACCGGTTTAACTAATCATTTGGGTATGAAACATGTTACCGCTCGGCTAGTCCCAAAAGACCTGAATTTTCTTCAAAAACTCATACGCATGAGAGTCGCTGAGGACATGCTAGAACGAGTCAATTCCGACCCAACATTCATGAAACGCATTGTTACTGGTGACGAGACGTGGGTTTACGAGTTTGACATGCAAACTAGTCAACAAGCTTCGGAGTGGGCCTTCCAACTGAACCGAAACCGAAAAAACCACGCCAAAGTCGATCAAAAGTCAAAGTCATGTTGACTGTTTTCTTTGACTATCGCGGTGTTGTGCACTCGGAATTCTTGCCGGAAGGTCAAACGGTAAATAAAGAATATTATTTGAGCGTTATGCGGCATTTAAGCGAGCAAATTCGAAGAAAAAGGCCAGATTTGTGGAAAGAAAATTCTTGGATTTTGCACCACGATAATGCGCCTTCAGACACGGCCATCATTGTGAACGAATTTTTGACCAAACACTCAACAAATACCATCGAGCAACCACCATATTCACCAGATATGGCTCCAGCCGACTTCATTCTTTTTCCTAAACTCAAATTACCACTTCGTGGCACCCGTTTTCAATCGGTAGAACACATAAAGGAGAATTCGCGGCGAGAACTGAACTCAATTCCGGAAACAGCGTTTAAAAAATGTTTTGATGATTGGATTATTCGTTGGCGTAAGTGTACCGTTTCTGAAGGAGCATACTTTGAAGGTGATAAAATAAATTTGGATGAATAACAAACATGTTGTGTATTATTGACCTTTTCCCGTTACTTTCTTGACAACGTAGTATTAGGTCTTTACCTATGAAATTGCCGTTCTGCAGTACTGGCCATTTCAAATCAAAATAATTTTTGTTTGGCTAAGAATTCTAATTTCAAATTAATTTTATTTTAAAAACATGGATTTTTTTTTCTAAAAGTAGTCATTTCTTTATTGATTAGTGTTACATTTTCATCGCATTTCAATCTTTTTCGTCATCATGGATACGTTAAAAATTCGAGTAATTATGGAATATGAGTACCGTCGTGGCAGCAACGCGGCACAAGCGGCACGCAACATCAACGACGTTTACGGAGCTAACACTACAAACCAACGCACCACCTGTTATTGGTTTGCTCGCTTCCGTTCTGGAAATTTCGACCTGAAAAATGAACCTCGCGGTCGTCCGAAGACTTTGGTCGACAATGACGAATTAAAGGCGATTGTGGAAGCTGATGATACACAATCTACGGCTGAATTAGCAGCAGCTTTCGACGTTAGCGTCAAAACAATATTGGTCCATTTGCGTCAAATTGGCAAGGTAAAAAAGCTTGACAAATGGGTGCCCCACGAACTCAATGATCGCCAGCGCGAAGTACGCGTCGAGACGTGCCTTGCACTGCTCAACAGACACACAAATGAAGGAATTTTGAACCGCATTGTTACCTGCGATGAAAAATGGATTCTGTTTGATAACCGTAAGCGCTCAGCAAGTTGGTTGGATCCTGGTTCAGCACCTAAACAATGCCCTAAACGAAAACTTACCCCTAGAAAAGTGATGGTCACTGTTTGGTGGTCTAGCGCCGGTGTGATTCATCACAGCTTCTTACCAAACGGGGTGAGCATTACTGCAGATGTGTACTGTGAAGAACTGAACACAATGATGGAGAAGCTGGCGCATCTCCAACCAGCATTGGTCAATCGCTCGTCTCCGCTGCTCCTGCACGACAACGCGCGACCTCATACTGCACAGCAGACGGTCTCCAAGTTGCAAGAACTGGGGTTGGAAGCTCTCCGTCATCCGCCCTACTCACCAGACCTTGCGCCTACAGACTACTACTTTTTCCAGAATTTGGATAACTTCTTGGCGGGAAAAAAATTTAATACCCGAGAGGCAGTACAAAATGCCTTTGAAGAATTTGTTGCCTCCCGTCCAGCTGATTTCTTTAAGAAGGGCATCAATAAACTGCCACTGCGATGGCAAAGATGCATTGATTGCATGGGTGATTACTTCGATTAATACAAATAAAAAATTCATGAAAAAAAATCGTTTAAATTTTTTCATACAAAACGGCAATTTCATAGGTAAAGACCTATTATAATGTCAAACAGTTTTAAATATGATGTCAAGAGTTTTAGATTTTACATGATGTCAAAATTTTTCATTTATCGCCATCAGAGTGGCATCAGTTCCGACGTCATCTAATTGTAAAAATAAAATGTCAAGAATAAAATTTATAGTTATACTTTATAATAATAACAGTCAACATATTATTTAAAATTAATTCCAATCTAAAACAATAATATTACGGTTGCAAGCACGGTTCAAGCTTACACACAAGAAGATTAATGCGTGTCTCGGATGCGACAAGTATGGGGTTGTTAAGAGCGTCACGTAAGGAAATATGATTAACAATTTCACAGGAACGTTGATGAATATTTTAACTACCTAAACGTGATACCGGTAGAAATTGCGTTCTTTTTTGGATTTGAGTGGAACGTTTTTGGGTCATTTTCAAAAATTTTGTACATTTACAAAAATTAAACAAAAACGAACACCGTTCCAAAAATGAACGACGTAACAAAAAAATAACAAAAATGAAATATTAGGACTATTTCACATAAGATAATTAAAACAACGAAATCACTTCCTAATCATTTATTAATAATATAATCAGTTGAATTAGTCACATAAAATCAGTCTCAAAATAGTGTATTTCTTATGGTCATTAACATATTTTAAATTACTTATGAAAATGTCTAGCCCTGTCAAAATAAAAAAAATGTCGAGGAACATAGAGTTGAAAATTGGTAATAACCTTAAATACGTCATTACAAAAATAATAGTAAAGCGAATTATTTACCAGCAATACTTTTATTTTGAAAAGGCTAGTAATAAAACAAATAAAAAAACATACTTAGTATCAATATCACATAAGTCACGCATTAGTTAGGGAAAGATAATCAACAGTGGCCTACTACAATAAGTTTTAAGCTTTAGAAAATATCATGTAACATAACATAATTGTGAAATGTTCTTTTACTTCTCATACAATTATGTTTTTTTTAGAGATTAAGATTAATAATAATAATGTTAATTATTACATTTTAATTTAAAAAATCATAGGAATGGTTTAATCGGAATACCTTGACAGGCTTTTACAGAACATGTTACACTCATGAAAATGAGCAACAGACTTTTACTATGCGAAAAATGTGAAATTTTTCGCAGCCACCATCATGGGTTTTCATTTTGATCAAATTCTCATTTTCTCGCCGGCTCTCTCTCTCTCTCTGAAGACAGAAGACAGTCGCAAGTATAAACGCTTTTTGCATGACGATTTCTGCCAGTATACTCCTACCGCAAGCCGCGTTCAAGAACTTCGTTCCAATTAAATTTTTCATCGCTTGACGGGCAACAGGATATTTCAAAAATAATACAATATAGTTATATTTAAAAATATAAAAAATAATTCTGTACGAAATCAGCTTTGCTTCATTTTTAACAAAAAAAAACGTAACAAATCGTTACGAAAATGAACTCAACCATGAGGTTGAATTACAACCTCTAACGTTTTAAGATTAGAAAGAATCTTATTGGATATATCCAGCTTCTGTTTCGAAGTTGTTAATAATTATTCTTAACATTTACGCAAAAATAATAAGAGACAGACTTTCCGTAGTATTTACAGGTGTACAACCAAAATGAAAGGTTTGTTGTTGAAGAAACGGTGCACAGGAACAAACACACTATTCTTGTCGGTGGCACCCCGCTGTCAAAATGGCGGACAGACGTTCTGTTGTCATCTCACTGGACGGTTTTAAATTGAGAATGGTGCCAGTTGAAAACCTCAAATATCTACTGATATCGGTGTTACAAAATCGAATAACAAAATTGAATGAAATAGAAGACACATATTGTAAGGATGTTATTATTATTAAGCAATAGGTTATTTATTTATATTTTATATCCTTACCATCATAATTAAAGTCATAAATATATTGTGCAATGAAAACAAGTAAATAAGTGAGTAGTTTATTTTTTATAAAACTTTTTGTAACGCTCTCGTGCTTAGAGACACAGGGTAAATATTGTGAGACTAAAGTAGCTAACACCTTTTATTTCTTAATTACCTATTATTTTGATCTGAAATGTCGAAACCCACCTGGAGAATGTCGAAACTCACCTGGTTGTTCAAGGAAAATAATACTATTTTGATCGCTTCAATAAGTTATTATATTTCTGGTCAATATTCAAGTGAACGTTTTCACACAACAAAATGCACAAAAATGTTGAAATTTACAGTTTTATAGGAAACCCAGCAATTCTTTAGTTACCGAAATGAATATTATTTAAGCTTTTGGTAAGAAATAAAGAATTACGTGTTACGAGGTTTTTTGTAAAATCATCCCCAAAGTGGTAAAATATATTGGGGATGATTTTAAAATTGAAATGTAATACCAATTTTCTTTTTGTGTAGTGATTTTAAAGAGGTTTAAGGGTTTGGAAATATAGTAAAAGTCCGTATCTTGAGATAACATTCAGTCTATAATTAATTAAAATAGGCCTACTGGGTCAAAGTTGAGTATTATAATTTATTATCAGTCTATCTTTTACCTTTTCACTCCTTGGATTTGGATGAAAGGCATACGGATAAGCCACATGATTTGGATTAGGACATAGGGATACTTTTATCCCGGTAGTACGTCCCCGTGAGATGATATCGGATATCCACGCGGGCGAAGCCGTGGGCAAAAGCTAGTGTGACATAAACAAAACTGGAAAAATGAGGATATATCAACTGAGCTCCTCAGCCTAATACTTCAGGGAAATATAGACGTGATATTATGGTATTTTGTTCATTGCCTCTGCTATTTCGCAGAAGTTTTTTCGCGGTTTGAATTAAAGTTTTATTTTTTTTGAACGTAATTTCTTTTCCTTTTCTGTTTTTTATTCTGTTATCTTTTCATCGTTTACCGTCGTGTTGGCTCGAGTTGTTTTGAACGAAACATGGTTAATTTGATAAGAACTGGATAAAGTTGTTTCTGGCTTTAATTTTGTTTTCTGACTTGTTGAGCATATGTTCGTGACGCTCCTTTTAGCGAAGAGCGTCCCCTCATCTGTCGATCCAACTTATTAAGATCGGTAACAATAGACAAGTAAATGTGTCGCATAAGCGACAGTTGAGCTCATATGGTATAAGTAAAAGATAGAAACTAAATTATCTGTCGTGCCTACGACTTTAGCAGATTTCCTCCCGTTTTTTAAATAAAATACAACTCTATATACTTCCAAGTCGATTGAGAGCGTCCGGTCTGCACCAAGTTCAAAGAGCAACTGATAGAAATCCGACGAATGACGAAACACGAATTTTGCTAAGGGATATTAAGAAAATAGTTGTACTGTAAGTACCTGTCTGCCTTCTTAACTTATCGTTATAGGCTGTAATCATTGAGAGCTTACCGCAAATTCAATGAAATATAGATAAGACATTCGTTACGCCTGGCAACCACCGTCTTACCAAGGAGTATCGTGTTACCCAGTAACAGGGCTTGTGTAGGTCAGACAAGAAGTCGCTCCATGTGAAATAGTGGTATTCCTATTCCGCTGCATCCGGTGAGACTGTAATCCGACCCCAAAATATGAAGTTTGGAAAAGGCTAGACAGATGAAGATGATGAAAGAACCGGAACAGTAAAAGTAGACGTTGAAAATTAGAGCAACTTACCTATTTCATTCTGAGGCACGTATCTTGAATGAATAATTCATTGGCCCATATGAATGTTTAAATCACTCTACTATCAACCCGTATGATGTTTTGAAGCATCATATGGATGGTGTTTTAAAATGTGAATAGCGTTTTGCACAAGCCAAATTAGGTACCTACTGCCTGGCAAGTGCACACGAGGAACAGTCGTCCCAATTATCGCTTAGCATCAAGTGGACTGTGATAAAACAACCCTCTTCCAAAGAAACACAAAAAAACTTGAAAAATAACTTTAATTTCGGAAGTCGGTATCTTTGGTTTTGTATTTTCGTTTTTGGCCACCGACTTCCGGAATTAAAGTTATTATTCACGTCTTTTAGTGTTTTTTTTGGAAGTCGGTTGTTTTTTGTAAAAAAGGTTTTATATTTCAGTTTTTAGTTGCGGTACCTACCCCACACAAATTCATATACCACTACTTGGTGCGTAAATAACAGTGACAGAAAATTATTAACACATCATCCATATAAACTAAGTGGAAAAAATATGCAGTATTAAAGATAACTCGAAAAACTACTGGTCAGACCTTGATAAAATTTAAATGCGACCACATGTGAAGCACCAGCTAACAAATAAAAAAAGAATCGTCCAAATCGGTTCACCCAGAAAAAAGGTCTGAGCACATAAAAATAAAAAATAAACATACAGTCGATTGAGAAGCTCCTCCTTTTATTGAAATCGGTTAAAAATTAAACCAGTGTCGGTTTAGGTAGATCGAGGCATTTGGATTAGGTTTCAATATTTGTGTATGTTCGGCTACATTACCAGTTAGGTTAATAATAATGTTCCTTGCAGCCTTTTGTTGTAGCCAAAGATATTCTAATATCTTTGGCTACAACAAAAGCTCTCGACATATAGTATTTGTTGATAAATCAATGGACACTCTTTTTTGAGAGCTTCTGTCATGCTACAGTGCACTTTTTAACCGACGAAAAAAAAAAGGAGGAGGTTCTCAAGTCGACCCGTATATTTTTTTATTTTTTATGTTTTTTTTTAATTTTTTTTACAGAGACCTTTTTAGAGTTTTTAAGTGTGACGAAAACATTTAGCTTGAAACCTAGCTAGCTCAATGATTGAAGCCTAAAGCTCCGAGGCATTATCAACATACTACCCACACCAATCCATGTAGCTACGGTATAATCGCATTGCGAAACACCGCGTGCTACAAAGGGTTTCTCGCTTCGCCCACGCCCTAGTTTCGTATTTATTGCGTTTTAGGAGCCGTCCCCAAACTGAACACAAATAGTGTACCTAAGTCTTGAAACCGTAAGCACTAAACTGTTTGCAATAGCTATAAAGCTACATATATACCTGCATTTTGTACTATAGGTTGTTATGATATGCCCTAACAACATCTGTTGGTAAATGCTTCGTCTAACCATGTAGGTAATATACCTCGTTACTGAAGTACACAGAAGTTTGGGACCTTGAAGTTTTCTTATGAAGAATAGAACCTTGAAATGTTTTCTTTGAAATAGGAAATATAAACTGCTTGTTAGGGTTCGGTAAAGGAGTAGTTGGGTTGTTTGTTGGAAAATAGTTTACTCTAGTTTTCGATAGATATAGGTAGTTCATGGGCAACACGAGGTCTGCTTCTACGGCCTTCGAGATTTTTACAGATTCTTTGATATACTAAGTAAAATTTCCCCGTGCAGATAGTCTCTTTTCTTTTAAATAAAACCAATGTTTTTTGTTTCAGGTCTTCCAAACGATTTGTCGGTGTACTGGCACCAGTATCCATACAGCTTGGGTATCGTCTTCTGCAAGCTGAGGGCCCTAATCTCTGAAGCGTAAGTATCTTATCACTTTTTAACTAGGTCCCACTATAAGTACTACTGTATAGTTATAGTTTGACCATTGGATGGAGTCGCATCGGTGCGGTAATGTGAATTTGGAAATTATGCTTCGAGGGAGGTGCAATTGCTGCAAATATTTGAAGCACTGTATTTAGTACATGCCTAATTAGTTATACTGTGGTCTACTACTTAGACGCAGTTATGATTTTTTTTTAAGTATTTTCTGGGGGCGTATTATAAAATAGCGTAAAAAAAGTAAAGGCCTAACCTTAGTTGTAGTAACTTACCTTATGAAAAAGTTCAGTATAATGTTACGTTGTCGCTTATGAATCTAATTATTTTATTAGCAAATAGTTACGTACTGTACCTATTTAGTTTAGTACTACTTTTTGATGCTATTATAACGTGTACGGAGCTAACTTCAAGTTTAATAATCTTCACTTAACGAGGCAGGTTTCTCCAAGAAGTCCCTGAAATAAGATGAGATTTCTACGTTAATATAACTTAGATTAGGTAAACAGCTTATAATAATACCTAGACAAAACACGTACAAACCACAAATGTTGGGGAAATTTCTACATAATCTGAAGTCAAGTAGGTATACAAACTGTATATTTAAGTGCAAAATGTTCTAAAATATGTTTTGTTTATGCA
Source organism: Griposia aprilina (assembly GCA_916610205.1). Taxonomy (NCBI): domain Eukaryota; kingdom Metazoa; phylum Arthropoda; class Insecta; order Lepidoptera; family Noctuidae; genus Griposia; species Griposia aprilina. Next base: position 11,820,243 of record OU744285.1, on the reverse strand, counting down.
TATAATATTAAGATGACAGACGCTCCGTTATAAACATGTCAATTAGCTTTGATATATGATAATGATGCATTACTAGGCAGAAAGAAAAAACCTCGCTTACTGAAAAAATTGATTAAAAAAAGCCTCACCATGTAAGGTAAATAATTAGGTTCATACCAACTAGTGCAATAGGAAGGGATCAAATATGACCTATCATTACGTCTGTGCCTTAGACACCTGTCCCACAGTAGTACTCTGCCGTCGTAAGAAAAAAGGGCACAACTAACATTTTTGTCAAAATTGAGTTATATACATATTTAGAATCAGAAAAAAAAGGCACATCTACTCAAAGTCGATTTTCTCCATATTTATAAAATGTTAGTTGTGCCTTTTTTCATTATGACGGCAGTACTTGTCCCATCGCCGGCGATTAACAAGAAACGAGTAGAGCTAGCAACTAAAAACGAGTTGGCGAGAAACGAGCAGCGAGTGCTCGACGGCGACGAGCGATTACTCGCTGGTATGCGTATCTACAGTCGCCACTCATTGCCAGGACATCAAGTAACCACAAACTGTCACATTTTGTCATTCGATTTTGAAATTAACCAACAACATTTTAAGGTATAAAATCGTTTGGAGAAATTTTACAGTTTCGTGTAATTTGACCTGCTGGCGACTGTACCAAGCGAGCGTCAGTCTCTCAGTAAGTGTTCAGACCGTCAAGCGAGTGTCGCTGAGCGAGTACTCTCTTTGATAGTTCTTGTCGCTGCGACAAACGAGTAGGTACCTACTCGCCGGCGGTGTGAACATTCAGTGATCAACTATTAGTGATAGATCGCCCGATGACGAGTCCTGCTAAAACGCTTCCGATAGGACGGGTTTCCGACCTGCCGGAAGACTGCGGCGAGTCCTGCAATCAATACGCAGTTTGTATGAAATTTTGTCTAGTTCTTTCGCCAGTACGGTGACCTTGATTGTGAACTTGCGCTTGTTAGATCTTGTGTATATTATGTAGATATGTAACTAGGTGTATGTGAATATTTAATATTCGTTATTTATTAGGTATTTAAAGGGAAAATACAAACAATAGGATTCAATTCATAATAACATTATATTTACATAATTCATAAATAAAATATACAATATACATCATCATCATCAACAAATCAATCAGAATAATATCATACCTTAGATATTAACGACTTGAAAGTCGAAGAGCAACTGAACCACACCACTGTGGCGCCGCTTAAGATAGTCCTCACCTAAGGACGCGTTTGCAAAATTGATAGGTACAAAATCGAACTACTACATTGACACGGGTCACACACACAAATGTACGCACGGCGAGTGCGGGAATCGTAGTCAAGTGAAATCATATTGATACTTTGAAAGTTTGTTATTTTTTTCTTATTTCTTTTACCTACAAAAATATTTCATAAAATTTTACTATATAATATTTAGATACAAATACCTACTCCAGAGACTGACTACTAGTAGAGGGCTTACCAACCAAAGTCCACAGCCTGGGGGCTGTGGACTTTGGTTTTGTAAGTTATGGTGAGACCTTACCTCCGGACCTGATGGAGTGACCTGAAGGTGTACTTCGGTGACTGCTACTGGATCGCCTCGATAGTAGAACTAGATGTGCCGAGCTTGGGCTCATTTTGTTAGTTATGATGAGACCTTACCTCCGGACTTGATGGAGTGACCTGAAGGTGTACTTCGGTGACTGCTACTGGATCTCCTCGACGAGTAGAACTAGGTGTGCCGAGCTTGGGCTCGTTTTGTTAGTTATGATGAGACCTTACCTCCGGACTTGATGGAGTGTCCTGAATGTGTACTTCGGTGATTGCTACTGGATCTCCTCGACGAGTAGAACTAGGTGTGCCGAGCTTGGGCTCGTTTTGTTAGTTATGATGAGACCTTACCTCCGGACTTGATGGAGTGTCCTGAATGTGTACTTCGGTGACTGCTACTGGATCTCCTCGACGAGTAGAACTAGGTGTGCCGAGCTTGGGCTCGTTTTGTTAGTTATGATGAGACCTTACCTCCGGACTTGATGGAGTGACCTGAAGGTGTACTTCGGTGACTGCTACTGGAACTCCTCGACGAGTAGAACTAGGTGTGCCGAGTTTGGGCTCGTTTTGTTAGTTATGATGAGACCTTATCTCCGGACTTAAAGAAGTGACCTGAAGGTGTACTTCGGTGACTGCTACTGGAACTCCTTGACGAGTAGAACTAGGTGTGCCGAGTTTGGGCTCGTTTTGTTAGTTATGATGAGACCTTACCTCCGGACTTGATGGAGTGACCTGAAGGTGTACTTCGGTGACTGCTACTGGAACTCCTCAACGAGTAGAACTAGGTGTGCCGAGTTTGGGCTCGTTTTGTTAGTTATGATGAGACCTTACCTCCGGATTTGATGGAGTGACCTGAAGGTGTATACTTCGATGATTATTAAAACAACAAATTAAACGTAATCATTTTTTTTTTGTGAAGTATGTGCTCTTAGCTCCATATTTCTAGCCTGTCTTCAATTGGGTCAATCATTTCTGGGAGGAGACAATTTTTGTAAAATCGAATTAAATATGTTTCCATTTTCTCCTTCCAAAATTGTGGATCTTTTTATATACACTGGTAATTTATTTTGCCAGGGCCTATCCAAATAGCAAACACACAAGTGTCTTGCCTAGTAATGCGCAGCTGCCCCTGAATTTGGTAATAACAACAGATAGTACACATCTTATTTTTCACTCTGTAGTAAAGTATAGAACTTTCTTTGAGTGTATTCCTAATTTCCTACAATTGCACCAACTCCAGAAGACGCACTATAATTAGTTCCATACGAACGCTTGGACCAACATGCATCACCCGATACAGTTATCATCGCTATTCCATCATCACTTGAGCTTCCAATAGATAAAGCATGATCCTTTTCTTCCTTACCAGCCTCGATCATATAGTGCTTATATCTCTTTTATTATTGTCTTATATCTCGGCATCTAAAACAACAATTGAGTTATGAAAGTAACACATTATACACTTTATAATAAACAAGATAATTAAACGAATAGTATTCATACTAATAAAAGCAATTATTAAAGTACACCTTCAGGTCACACCATCAAGTCCGGAGGTAAGGTCTCATCATAACTAACAAAACGAGCCCAAACTCGGCACACCTAGTTCTACTCGTCGAGGAGTTCCAGTAGCAGTCGCTGAAGTATACCTACAGGTCACTCCATCAAGTCCAGTGGTAAGGTCTCATCATAACTAACAAAACGAGCCCAAACTCGGCACACCTAGTTCTACTCGTCAAGGAGTTCCAGTAGCAGTCACCGAAGTACACCTTCAGGTCACTTCTTTAAGTCCGGAGATAAGGTCTCATCATAACTAACAAAACGAGCCCAAACTCGGCATACCTAGTTCTATTCGTCGAGGAGTTCCAGTAGCAGTCACCGATGTACATCTTCAGGTCATTTCTTCAAGTCCGGAGGTAAGATATCATCATAACTAACAAAACGAGCCCAAACTCGACACACCTAGTTCTACTCGTCGAGGAGTTCCAGTAGCAGTCACCGAAGTAGACCATCAGGTCACTTCTTCAAGTCCGGAGGTAAGGTCTCATCATAACTAACAAAATGAGCCCAAGCTGCACACCTAGTCCTACTCGTCGAGGAGTTCCAGTAGCAGTCACCGAAGTACACCTTCAGGTCACACTCCAACGAATCCGAGGCGAATAGGCCTTTGTAAACCCTACTTACTTTTAGCGAAACAAAATATTATAATAATGAGAAACCTCCTCCTTTTTTGAAGTCGGTTAAAAATCTGTGATTATAAAAGTTATTATCATACCTTGTCAAGTATCAAATTTGGTTTATCGAATATTTTGTATTTGTACAGCGATCTTTTTCAACATAGCCGCTAAAAACAGGCGATACGGGTCCACTCACGACGGCGGCCGAGCGTGGACTGAGGTTTCAATCGAAATGTTTGTCCAATAAATCAAAACAGGGACCAAACATAAAATAACCCATATTGCAACTGTTTAAGATTCATCCGTATTAGCAAAATACGTGAAAAAATAAGTATCGGTTTTTATTTTTTTAACGACAATTTGAGACATTTGTATCAAAAAAAAATACTATTTTTTTTAATTGAATATGTCTGTTTACTTATAGTATTTTTAGAAATCTTAAAAAATGTTGATAATAGAACAAAAAATGTACCTAAACTCAAGCCGGTATCGTTAATTTTGCAGAAAGTGGCAACGGAAAATCGTTTTTACAATATATAAAATTATTATTTTCAACAAAACAGTTAATACAATTTGAAGATGGAGAACCACTCTACATGTCGTAGTTATTAATTATATTTGATTAGGTTTAGTTTTGTCACAAAATGTACCGAAAAACAGCATAATTTTGTCAGATTTGCAAACGCGCCCTTTGATTCACAAGTGACAGTTGAGTTAAATCAGTGTTTGACTTATAAAAATAAGTTTGTTATAAAAATCATTTAGTAAATTAACAACAGATATTAATTACATTTATAGGTTTATCAAGTATTTATTTTTAAATATTAGACACATAATTACATAATCACGCTTGTCAGATGTTTTAAACATTTGGATAGTGTGTATTAAAATAAAACTCATTTCACTTCACTTTCAAAATTTTAATAATAATAGATGTAAGTACTCGTACTTTAATAATAAATGACGAATTATTATTATAGGAGCACATTTATCTAATATTATTTATAGAAAAGCAACTATAAATCTGTCACTTTGGTATAATTAAGCACTTAAAAATTGTGCCTGTATAGTCAACAACTTAATAAAAAAAGGAATGTGTGACGCGGTACTCACTTTTTTTTTTTAAATCAGCACAGCTAAAAAAAACTTGATTACGCAGCTCAGGAATACCGAAACGACCGAATATTTTTCGACTCGAACTTGTTGAAAAATGATTGAATGAAAATCAGAAATGAAGGGATGACACTGAATGATTCACTTTTATGTTTACCGACACCATTTAATTTGGTTGTTTTATCCAAATTGGAAGGAAAAGTGAACCGTAATAGGCAATTCAAAGAACTTCGCGTCTATTATGATATTAGATTACACACACAACATAACATAACGCCTGTATTCCCTGAAGGGTTAGACGGAGGTGCACCTAGAGCACACCCACATTGTACCAGTTATGTTTAAGTCCCATGTAATAGGGGGCGAGCCTATTGCCATCAAACGGACACAAATCTAGACTCCGGGCTGCTACTGAGAAATTCCAAATTGGCAAACCCAATAACACTTTGCCCGACTCGGGATTCGAACCCAGGACCTCATGCTCAACAGTACCGCTAGCGACAGCTAGACCAACGAATCAGTCGTGATGATATTAACATAATGAATTTATCCTTCTTCATTATTCTTAATGTGATGACCCATTATAAGGACCCATACTTCATGCAGTCGTGACCCAAAAACAAAATGTACCGACACGTTTTTAATTAAATGAAGCGAAGTCAAATTGAAGCAGGGAGATACGTAAATATCCGATATTATCAAACAGTATGTAAATTTTGCCTCTCATGAATATCAAATAAGTATTGGTATTGACTTTGGGGAAATCGGAATTGATTTTGAATCATTTGGGGACGGAATTTTTAGGGCAGATAATTTGGGAGCTATCAACTGTTACTTTAGTCTCGCTTTTCTCGTGCCGGCTTAACATACTTATACGTGATTAGCTTATATCAGCGGGGTAATTGCGTCAACCTCACAATTCAGCCTAATCGCGGTCCACTGGGTAATTGCGGAACACACATAAATAAAATAGCGGATTCTGGGAGTCTGGACCAAGTAAATACACCACTGGGAATTTATCAGAATGTAGGCCGTAGAGGAAAAGCTGATACTTCATCACCAAAGAATAAACGAATTTTCATTTTTTTAGGAATTCGGATTTAAAAGAAAGTAATTCACCTACGTATTGTCTCTCCTTCTCATAGGGCGGACATATCGCTTCTAGCGATAAGCCCGCCCATTGTGTCACCATAAACAAAATTTCTACATTTAAGTATGTCTGTAATTTTGATATTGTACATAATAAAAAGTGTTATATTATCTATGTATCTATCTACCTAATCTCCTGATTATGGATCCTAAAATTCCAACAATACGGGTACAAAAATCGTTCGCCTGATATAATAAATGGACACAAATTATATGCATGAAGCATGAAAGCAGAATGAATGCTGTGGAAATGCGTTCCTTGCGAAGCATGTGTGGTGTGACTATGAATGATAGACTGAAGAATGATGTGGTAAGGCAACGGTGCGGTTTAAAAGAAGATGTAGTGACAAAAATTTTAAAGAGTATGCTAAGATGGTTTGGTCATGTTGAGAGGATGAATGAAGGGCGACTAATAAAAGGTATTTACAAGGCAGATGTGAGTGGAAACGCCGGGAGGGGACGCCCTAGGAAGGGGATACTAACGATTGGTCGACAAACGTTTGGTCGACGTAACGATTGGTCGACAACCGATTGACCGACAGTAACGATTGACCGACACAACCATTAATCGACATATACGATTGGTCGACTCAACTATTGATCGACCATAACAATTGGTCGACATCTACACAATCGGGGATAGGATGCAAGAGCGAGCGAAGCGAGCTCGGGACCTGGGGTACCCCGACTCGGACAGGTTAGGTTAGAAGGGGATGGCGGGGTCTGAAAGACCCCGCCGTCCCCTTCGTGGTTATTTTTTTTTAACCGCCCAGAATAAGGAGCCCCGCGAAGCGGGGCTCCGTCGGCTACGCCTTATTATGCAAATCAGATAAAACCCAGGATAAACCAGGATTTATTTTTTGTCCAAAAATAAAAATCATAAAAAATTTGTCGGCTAATCGTAATGTCGACCAATTGTTATTGTCGATCAATAGTTGAGTCGACCAATCGTATATGTCGATTAATGGTTGTGTCGGTCAATCGTTACTGTCGGTCAATCGTTTGTCAACCAATCGTTACGTCGACCAAACGTTTTTCGACCAATCATGACAAACCCCCTAGGAAGACATATAGTGACCTTATTGGTGATGTTCTTCAGAAAGGTCAGGTGCGTAGTATTCACAACCGGCGTGCGTGTATGACCAGATGTATGAACGTAAACGAGGCAAAAGGAGTATGTAAAGATCGTAGCAGGTGGCGTTCTGTAGTTTCTGCCTACCCCCATGGGAAGAAGGCGTGAGTTTATGTAGTACGTACAAATTATATTGGCACGGTTCCAAACCGTCTTCACACCTCACCCATGTCTCAACCTCAAGCGAGAACGCTTCAGAATCTTATATTTCTCTTGGGAACTAAATGATGTCGGTTTTGCCACATCCTCTTAAGTATTTTTCGAAGCTTTCGTTTCTTTTACAGTATTTGGTACTGATATTTCTTTTGTTTCAATATTCCCCGTAGTTTTATAGCGTAATAACCGCTCATTTGTTTCGGATGCCTAGCCAAGCCATAGCTCTTGAAAGCAAAAGTGGATTTGTAAAATTTAATTTTGGTTTTTAACTAAGTACAATAGTTTAAGTATGTAATTTTTTTCGCAAACTGCTAAACCACCCCTAGACTTTTTTTTGGAATTTCTTCATGAAGGTATAGTCGACTCTCGCCATCATTTTGTCATAATAAGGTTGAATGTCACCTGCACGGTCGCACGTCACAAAACCTCAAGGTATATTTCTTCTTAAGAAGAATGTGACATTTAGATAATTTTTACCTATTGAAGTTTTATTTTACTAGAAGTTTTTATCAAACGTAGTAAGTAAATCAACTACGAGACTATGCCTAGATATAAGCCTAATATGTGTAATTCCGAAACTTAATCCTATCTGGGCGCCTTTATTCAAGTTCATTCTGCCGTTCATGTGTGATTGAGTATTAATAAGTGAGACGGGCTGGTGTCAGCAACTCCACGTCCACGCTCGGATTTTGCGAACGGGCTTTGTGTAACATGTACCAATTTTCACGTTATTAAAGCAAGGATAAATAAAAGTCACGAAAAGTGACGACGACTTTATTATTTCACTAACTATCGTGTCGTCATTCAGATTGTCATTGAGACTTTCGTTATAAATATGTATCTCCTCATGTATTACCGATATTCAACAAATAAATACCTACTTTGGATTTGTAATTTTCCACCATTATAATTGACCTTTAATAATGTTCTCTGGAAGTAGAGAAAGAACTTCTTTCGTAATAGAAAAGCGAGTCGCAATCAAGAAATAAAAATAATTACATATAATTTGGAAATTTTTAGCATTTTCCCTGAAAAATTATAAAATATCCTTGTTCTGTTAATTATAAATAATAATAATGCCTGCTTGTTACTACTTTCCTTATATTTTCTCGTCATAAATAAGCATAATTCTTGGTAATGTAATAATTATCTCACCCAAATTACGTAAAAAATCCGTGTAACATTATGGTGGACAACTTCCTTTTTCTTCTTTCCATCCTTTTTGTTTTACGTGAAAAACAAACAAAAACATGATTGATATGCTTCGGAAGAAAGTTTTTAGTTCATTCAATAGATACAGAGTGAAAGTTACGTTATGTAGAACCAAACTTGAGTCTTTTGGCCTAGTTTAAAAATCTACCGACCTATTCTACGTAAAAATCTCACCGTGAATACTTAGATAAAGTGAGCTGAAAATAGTGTCAATCCCTGTGAAATGAGCTGTCATTCCACCTGATGCTAATCATGGTCTAAAAATCAAGGTAAAAATCATTCAAAAATTATTCATAATCATTTTTAAATCATTCCAGAAGTGACACATGCTTATGTCACTGTCCAGTTGCCACTTTATTGCAACAAAACACAAAATAAGGAAACATTTTCAGTCACCATTCTGTTAAAAAAAAGCATTTAAATGGTCGTTTCGTTTTTCTATTGAAACGAAACAATTCAATTTCAACATATTATACCAACGTAATTGTTACTAAAAACCTCTAGTGTTTTATCGGATTCGCACAGGTAATAAAGGCGGCTGGGGAGTTATTATGACACACTACTGGTAACACAGCGGTTATGACGGTGGCTTGTGTCTCCCACGTAGAGATGGGCGGTGGGAAAAAACCCGACGGGAAAATACCCAGGTTTATACCCATTTGGGTAAATACCGGGTATTTATGTGGGAAAGAACCCAATAGACGGGTATTTTCATTATCTACACTAATACAATAAAGCTTAAGCGATTTTTTTGTTTGTAAAACATGTTTCTGCATATAAAAAATAAAACAAAACAGACAATCACAATTATTTATTACACAATAGACAATAATTACAAAAATATTTTTTCATTCACTCGTTCTAAAATTTTTATTGCTATCGCTACTGTCATGTTCATCATACAAATCATCAATATCACAGGCATTTATTCTTGGCTTCCACGAGATGTAGAAGGTTGTTGGTCATGAATTGGGCATAATTGGGTTCATCGAGCTAGACAACTGTCTAGGGGTTGATAAGGGCTCATCATCTTCGTCGTTGTCATCATCTTTACGTTTATGCCTTTATGGTTATTTAGGTATAATTCCAATTATATGATATAAAAGCTATATTTGCTGCTCTGTCTGTAGTCAATCTGTTTCTTTTGTGACTGTGTATATTAGCATGAGTGCTAAATGACCGCTCAGTCGCTGCGGAAGTGCAGGGAGCATTCAGAAGGCGTACTGCACCCCTACTCAGCAATTTGGAGCTGCAAAGTCCCCTCCACCAAACGACTGGGTCCATTTCTGCGACATTTTTTCATATAAATGGTCTGCCCCATAAACCCTGTTTAGCTCTATAATTAGCTAAATCTACACCCACATCAATATTGAGTGATTGACTCAATTCATGTATAAACTCCATGGCATCTACTTCATACTCTTCATCGAGTTCAATGCCTTGCGATCTCGGATCTAACAAATATGCAGCATAATGGATTGATTTGATGCAATTATTTGTTCGCCTGGTTACAGCATTTATTATATCTTGTTTGTGTTGGTCATCTAAAATAGAAATTTCGGGTAGCACAAAATTAAATGTAGATTGTATGTCTCTGAAAGCCATGTCTACTTCGTTTATTAATATTCCGTTTCCTTCAAGTTTGAATTTTTTTTTCAGCTATCGGTTCCAACAATTTTATACAGTTTTCGGCCATGTTCCAAAAAATTGAGATCCAATAAATTTGACTTTATTTCTTCTGAAATGGTAGCATCTTCTTGAACAGCTAATGTCTGTAATGCTACTTTCGAATTTGTCAAGCTTTTTATAGCAGTACAGTAACTGCCCCAGCGGGTTTTTCCTGGCATCAATGTTTCGCCTGATCGTTTGTCTTTTATAATCTGGGCTAGTAAAGCACTCATAGTTTGACATCTTTTTATTGCTTTTAGGGTCTCTATTGCAATCGATATAAATGCTTTAACAGGTTCTGGTCTTATACAATCTTCGCAAAGTAAATTTAATGTATGTGCTACGCATCTCAGCGGTATTATGTGTGTATACACATCTTTTACCATCTGAAATGCTCTTTGAATGTTATTAGCGTTATCTCCTATAAGAGTTACAAACTTGTGGCCTCCATACATATTTATAACTTTGATAATCTTTTGAGAAAGATATTGGCTTGTATGTCGGTTGGTAAGAGTGTTAAGACTTTTGACAAAAACGGGCTCGGGTTTTGCAATAATGAAGTTGATAATACCTTCATTGCGCTGATTGCTCCAGCCATCACACTGCAGATGCAAATTATTTATAGATTTAAGTTCGTCTGTAATTTCTTCTACCATTTCTTTATAAATAGCTTCCAGATGTGTAGTTGAGATTGATTTTCTGGATGGTAGTTTGTAAAGTGGTTGCAACTCATCAAAAAATCGTGCCCACAGCGGATGTTCAACAATGGACAAAGGAGAACCGGAAACAAATATTGCTTTAGACAAAAGTTGATCTAGAAAAAGTTTATTTTCTGCGGAAGTTGTAGTACTAGAATTTGTATTTGTCAAACTGTTATCTTGTAACGTTTCATGCTGCAATTCATCTTGTAAAGGCAGATTTGTTGCAGTTGCGTTAACGTCAGATCTTTTGTTTAGTTTGTTCTTGACAACAGTTGGACATCTAAAAGATTTCAACAGATGGCGGGCTATCTTGTTGACATTGCCAAATATGTAAACTTTTTCGCAGTGTTTGCACTTAACCGTTTTACTGGTTGCGGAATGGAAATAGTTTTCCCATACATCGTTATTTTTCTTTCTGGGCATGGTGTGATCTAATGCAAAAAGAAAAAAAAAAACAATTGTAAGAACAGAAGCAAACAGATGTTTTAAAGTATTCTACATTTCTAATATAAGCTCAAACTTACCGGTTTATTTATGTTGATGGGATGCAGCAGGTATCGAAGTCCGTAAGGATAGCAGTAGTTATCAATCCAAAGTATATCACGTATTTAATCACGAGACTATCAAAAGTCCACAAAACACAATCCAGGTCGTCAATAAATCAAAGAAACTAACACAAGTGCGCACGGTATGAAGCCAAAACAACTTGTGAAAGATCACCTTTGCGACAACTACTACTGGCTATTGTCCGGCTCGAAAGTACGTGCTCCCGGGTTGAGAGCAGGTAGTTTCGAGCGGCTTATTGGTCGCCAATAGCTAGATATAAATGTTACAGGTTTTAAGAAAAGATAAACTTGTCTTAACTAAATAACGTGACTCACTACTTAATTATCCATTTTCTAAAGCTTGTTTATGTAAAATGTGGTAGTGGAGTGCGTCATTTCAACTTATAATAGGTCTTTACCTATGAAATTGCCGTTTTGTATGAAAAAATTTAAACGAATTTTTTTCATGAATTTTTTATTTGTATTAATCGAAGTAATCACCCATGCAATCAATGCATCTTTGCCATCGCAGTGGCAGTTTATTGATGCCCTTCTTAAAGAAATCAGCTGGACGGGAGGCAACAAATTCTTCAAAGGCATTTTGTACTGCCTCTCGGGTATTAAATTTTTTTCCCGCCAAGAAGTTATCCAAATTCTGGAAAAAGTAGTAGTCTGTAGGCGCAAGGTCTGGTGAGTAGGGCGGATGACGGAGAGCTTCCAACCCCAGTTCTTGCAACTTGGAGACCGTCTGCTGTGCAGTATGAGGTCGCGCGTTGTCGTGCAGGAGCAGCGGAGACGAGCGATTGACCAATGCTGGTTGGAGATGCGCCAGCTTCTCCATCATTGTGTTCAGTTCTTCACAGTACACATCTGCAGTAATGCTCACCCCGTTTGGTAAGAAGCTGTGATGAATCACACCGGCGCTAGACCACCAAACAGTGACCATCACTTTTCTAGGGGTAAGTTTTCGTTTAGGGCATTGTTTAGGTGCTGAACCAGGATCCAACCAACTTGCTGAGCGCTTACGGTTATCAAACAGAATCCATTTTTCATCGCAGGTAACAATGCGGTTCAAAATTCCTTCATTTGTGTGTCTGTTGAGCAGTGCAAGGCACGTCTCGACGCGTACTTCGCGCTGGCGATCATTGAGTTCGTGGGGCACCCATTTGTCAAGCTTTTTTACCTTGCCAATTTGACGCAAATGGACCAATATTGTTTTGACGCTAACGTCGAAAGCTGCTGCTAATTCAGCCGTAGATTGTGTATCATCAGCTTCCACAATCGCCTTTAATTCGTCATTGTCGACCAAAGTCTTCGGACGACCGCGAGGTTCATTTTTCAGGTCGAAATTTCCAGAACGGAAGCGAGCAAACCAATAACAGGTGGTGCGTTGGTTTGTAGTGTTAGCTCCGTAAACGTCGTTGATGTTGCGTGCCGCTTGTGCCGCGTTGCTGCCACGACGGTACTCATATTCCATAATTACTCGAATTTTTAACGTATCCATGATGACGAAAAAGATTGAAATGCGATGAAAATGTAACACTAATCAATAAAGAAATGACTACTTTTAGAAAAAAAATCCATGTTTTTAAAATAAAATTAATTTGAAATTAGAATTCTTAGCCAAACAAAAATTATTTTGATTTGAAATGGCCAGTACTGCAGAACGGCAATTTCATAGGTAAAGACCTAATATAAGCTCTAACTAGTAGTAATAAAGTTTAAAAACTATGTACTATTTAATGTATGTGTATCTAAACATTACATAAGCTAAATTTTAAAACACCCGAATATTTTCCTGATCGGGTATTTTCCCGGGTATTTACCCTAGAATTTACCCACTTTTGGGCTTTTACCGGGTAAAATCCCATCTCTACTCCCACGTGCCCACTGTGTCTCGGAATGCTATACCTGGCGAAGTATATTATTATACCATGATGCTAATCAACAGGGTAATTGCGTAACACAATAACAGTAGGATAGCTTTCATTTTGACAGTTCAACAACATTCATTGCGTTATTTACGTTGTTGAGCAGAAAAAAAATTCGAACATTTGAAGCAATGGATCAGCAATAGGCTTCAAAATGATTCAATTTGTGATAGATAGTGTGTTACGCAAATAGGGTGCAGGTGGAATGACAGCTCTTAAAACTTAGATTTCTTACTAATATCAACTCAAATAAACAAATGAGAGCCTAACTAAATCTTTGGAAAGCAACAATAATATTCGTACTTCATTTTCGATATGATCTCCATTTTATTAAAACCCATCCACACAGTAAATGACACGACATTACTTTCCACAGATAACAAAAGTCCCTATATTTGTAAAAAGGATTGTCGCAATACAAATAAAATCGAGCACTTTATTGTAACATAATATTATCTAGAACCTCATACTTAAATAAAACGGTATTTTCTTGAAAACCTTATAAAAAGCTCCTTAGTTGTAATACGTTTCATAATTCATGAGAAGGATTTATACAGACAATGTTGCCAGTTTCATTTCTTGAATAACTGTGTTGCTTACATAACGTGCGGTTATAAAATTATATTTTTTTACCGACTCCAAGAAGAGGATGTAATGAATTTTTAAATCTTATGCCTTTGAAAACGTTTTGTTGGGGATTAGAAAAGCAGGGATTATGTCTATACTTTCCTCTATTTTAAAAGTATTGAAGAAGACATAATAATTATACATTTTATGACCGGCTTCTTGTACGTAAGAACAACTAGAATACGATGGTCAGTATTCCTTATCACAGATAACCTTTACTCGTAAAGTAATTATTTTATGTCCTCTGCCACTCAACGATTTCATGGACACTAAATGAAATACTACTTGAAAAGAAAAGGTACATCAGTTGAATTCAAATCGTTTTATCCCAATACCCTTTTTACACCCACTAGCCTTTACCTAGTCACTAAGAAGGGTTCTTCTGAATATTCATTTATCACATGTCCACCAAAAGCATTTATTTGTGTCCGTCCTAATGTGGCCCGCGAGTGAGTTGGCAGTCTGGCAAGTGTCAGTAAAGTGACATACGAGTGAAACGATAAGAAAATATTGGACATTTTTAGGCTCATTTTAAATTCGAAGCAAAAATGTCTCGCCTTCTCTTTATCTCATTTCAATAACGTCTATTTGAGGCGTTATCGAAAGAGGATAAAAAAGTTGACCCGGGCAAATAGTGTGCCCGATAAACTCATGTTGAAAACCAAGAATCGCCATTTAAAATTGGAAGCGTCCTCAAAAACACAAGATTGAATTCCGAGTTTTTCAAGTCTGACGAATCTCGTATGACTATTGTAGACGAGTTTTTGCTTCGCGTCACTGTAAACAAAGCATATTCGTGCGATAATTGGCTGGCGCGTCTCGTCTGCGAGACTCGCACGGAAAATTGCCCCCTTTTGCCGGGCAAGAAACTCTCCTCATGTAAATGAGTCTTTATGGTGGCAGCTCGATAATAAAAAGGCCAAGAATTCCGAGTTTCTTTTATATTATTTTGATTGTTTCATGTACTTTGATCATAGACAATCCGAATATAATAGTTATTTTTCTGAACTTATGATCAGACTCTCGTACTTTTTATTTGAAATGTAATTTCTCGTGATTTTCAAGAGATCCTCTATTTTATTTTATTCTGGAAATATTCAGATGTCTGGGATTTTCATGCTTTGACTTTTATCCTTTAAATCTTTTTCATTTTATTGTTTCTAGAAGCACTTGAGTACCTATATTTCCTTTTGATCATTGCGACACAATAGGTGTATAGTGTTTTTTTACATATTGAACTACAGAAATTCTCACATTACTTCCAGTACCTATTTAAAAAATCTATGAAATAATATCTTTAGGCCTAGAATATTCAAATTCAATAAAAAAACAAGTCCCTAGCCGTCTAGTATCAATGTAATTTGTTTCATTTGACACATACCCAGAAACACTTCGAGACTATTCTAATATTCAAGTCAATTTCTATCTTACAGGATACGAAATCAATCTTGTAGAAAGGTCTAGAATGAAAATGGACTTACATTAAAAAAATGTTTTTCATTTGTTTCAGGGCTACCTACGTCTCAGTGCTGACGATATCAGCATTCTCTCTAGAGAGATACCTGGCTATATGTCACCCACTCCATCTCTACACTATGGCCGGACTAACCAGAGCCTCAAGGATTATTCTCATACTGTGGATTATATCCATAGTGTGTGCTTCGCCATTTGCTGTGTACAGTGAAATTAGCTACAGGGATTATCCGCCAAGTAAGTTAAGCGTATAATCTTATTTTAATTGTCATCATATTGAATACGGGCTCTAATTGCAGTGAAAGTGACCGAACAGTGGAAGGAAAATGCCCTAATTTGTGGCACATGATTAGATACAGTCAAGGAAATTAATTCTTAAGAGCGGGTAGTAACCAAAATTACCTATCTTCAATTTGATTTTTCATGAAATTGATAAGACTTGTATAAAATAAAAATAACATGAGTAACTACATGATATTTTCAAACTTTTAGTGGAACAGAAACACAAAATGTTAAAATTTTCTCGATAAAACAACTTCACGAAGTTACCTCTAATTTTTACGTATTTTCAATTTGTACTTCATATGCTAATGACTAATAGGATAAAAATTAGATGACTATTTGTTATTTGTTGAGTATACAAGGCGAAAAAAATTGTGGAGGCATTTTTTGAAATTCCTTTTATTTTTAGTTTTATTACGACTACAAGCTTTATGCACTTACGACGTTTTTAGTTCGTGGAAGAAGTCATCTTCCGTCGCACGTTGCGGGAACTTCAAGCATATTTTTAACCGACTTCACAAAAAGGAGAAGGTTCTCAATTCGCCTGTGTTTTTTTTTTTTTTTAATGTGTGTTAGCTCATAACTTTTTTCTGGGTAAACCGATTTGGATGATTCTTTTTTTATTTGATAGCTGGTGCTTCACATGTGGTCCCATTTAAATTTGATTAATATTTGATTAAAGTCTGACCAGTAGTTTTTGAGTTATCCTTAATACTGCATATTTTTTCCACTTAGTTTATATGGATGATGTGTTAATAATTTCCTGTCACTGTTATTTACACACCAAGTAGTGGTATACGAATTTGTGTAGGGTAGGTACCGCAACTAAAAAGTGAAAAATAAAAACTTTTTTACAAAAAAACAACCGACTTCCAAAAAAAAACACTAAAAGACGTGAAAAATAACTTTAATTTTGGAAGTCGGTGGCCAAAAACGAAAATACAAAACCATAGACACCGACTTCCGAAATTAAAGTTATTTTTCACGTCTTTTAGTGTTTTTTTTTGGAAGTCGGTTGTATTTTTGTAAAAAAGTTTTTTTGTTTCACAAATCAGTCGTCGTCGCTCCGTTGAGACGAGAGGACTGCGCTTGAATTTTCGGTTGCTCTGGGATATAATTTATTCGCGTAAATAATATTTTCGTAATTTATCACATTGTAGGAAAGAGACTGTGAAATAGAAAACATGAAAAAAAAACGATAAAACCACTTCTGAAACTGTTATTAAAATTGTTCAGAATTGATTACCTTAATAAATACCGCGGCTAAACTATAAAATAAAAATATTATAATAATTCAATGTTGATTTTGAAAACTCAAGATGACATACTTTTATTTGACAGATTCTGAGACTTTCAGAGACTTTTGACCAACTTCCGAATCAAGTTGAAACTCGAAATTTAACATATAGGTAGGTTAATGGTCTAATAATATTAGTGGAATTAACAAAATAAGTAAACCGTAAAACTAAAATATGTAATGGGTTTATTGCGGGTAAAAGTACGAAACAGTATGCACGAGACATGACATTTTTCATACGGATAGTGTTCTCATGACTAGATCCCTTTTAATGGTGGGTATGAGTAACGGTTGTGACGGATCACAATGTTTGGGATTTTCGGCTTGTGTTTCAAACCTAAAGATTCAACAGTTACAAAAGAGGAACGTAATAAACTTTCGACTTTCTTTGCCAATTATTTTGTCTTTAAAGCCGACTAATGTATTGTTTGTTCCGAAATTGGCCTATTTACTTAAACATTATCGGCGAGGACTTTGTACTCGCGCTCCGTGCAGGATAGGTTTTTACTTTTTTCATGACACATGTCATTTGAATTTGCACAAAACAGTGCAAAATCCACCATACCAATATTATTTTTTACTTGGTAACACGGTTGCTAATTGACTTTGCACGATCCTGCTAAGCAATATCCACGATATACCTTTATATTTTTTTACTTGGTTAACACTGTTTTTCACGAAGACGTCATGAGGTCCAACTTATAAAAGGCCCTTACTAAAATTTGGTTACATTAAAAATTGAACTTTGTCACGTCAGCATTGAGTTTCTAGTTCCAAAACATGGCTATGATCTATGATTCTGAATTCAAGCTTAACGTATAGTATAGGCAAAATAAACAGATGTTTTTGTTACTGAAGAATTTCATTGAAAATAAAGGGACTGGACAATGCTCATATTTCGTTTAAATATTGTAATTAAAAACCATTCGAGGAATAGGGTTGCTGATCACAGCGGTCCAACAAATTTCCTTAGAACGGTGCAGCCGTGAGGCACACAATACTGTTTTTTTTGGTTTTGTTTTGTTTGCCTTAACCTGGGTCAAATATTTTTTTTTTCTTTCTTTCTTTATGTAGTATAGGACTTTGATGCAAGTGCTTTGATTTTTAGCGTTCCGTGCCTCAAACGGAAAAACGAAACACTTATAAGATCATTTTGTTATCCATCTGTCTGACACCTTTTCTCAGGAATGCGCGGGGGGTATCAAGTTGAAATTGAACTGCCTTACTTTGGAGCTATAAAAAAGCGTGTGCGTGTGTTTTTTCGAGCGAAAGACGTTTACTTAGAATCTTGGCATAAATTGCCATTCATTTCGCATATTTTGACACTCGCAAATAAATTAAAACCCATAAGATACATCCGGTTGATCTAGAATCACGAAATGTGGTAAGAAGCAAGGTCTCACAGTACAAATAGGTACAGGAAAATATCTGGACATCGTTCATTTGTAGTTATATTACATAATGTAGGGGACCATATTTTCTTAACTACAACGTTAAGTTTGTCTTTCAATTCGGAATTGAAAATTTTAAGGCCGTATCTTGAATTAACATTTAGTCTTTATTTCATTCAAGTCGGTCTACTCTCCAATCTAACAACCCACCAGCATCGGTAACAGATTCAGGGACATAAAATAATATACCTACTTGTAGGTACACAGCAATCATACATCATGGTACATTGAATAGAGCAATTTCATCTGATTATTTTGCGTGTAGATACTACACACGAGATTCAAATTCAAATGCCTAGATATACGCCGGGCGAAAAGTTTCTGTTGGCGGGAAGGGATTGTGTTTTGTTTTCGTCGTGTTTGATGAGAGGGGTAGGCAGAGGCGCGGGTGAAACTTGTTTTTTTTCTGTCTTACTGCACCCTCTTAATCAAGTTGTCACAGTACGTCAATTTGCGGTGTTATACCCTTTTCAAAGAAAGTCAGTATACAGACAATTTAAGTTGGCAGTCGATTTCATAAACAATTAATTTCCATGACTTTACATCACAACTTAGAAACTCGAACGGTGTCGTGTCGAGGACTGATTCCGTGATGATTTACTTTTTGTTAAAAGAAATGAGTTCGCTTTCAAATTAAATTCGGTCATATGAGTGAAGTTCGATGAGAACTTTTTTTCGGTGGGAAAAATAGCTTCAACGATCACGCACAATGGTTCACCTGAACCTGAAGGATTATGTGCGGAAACCAAACCCTCTGAGTAACATAGAAAGTTAGAGCATAGCTTCAACGATTATATTGCTGCTTTGACGACACGCAAAGGGGGGGATAAGTATAAGGGCTCTACATTCTTTAGTACCTAATAATTTGTGCTAGTTCTTATCCGGTTACGGGGCCCATGATAACCCAGTGTCTTTATTTACATAATGTTTCTGGTAGGTGTTTGATTTAATTAAGGTCTCTTATTCCCTGCGTGTTGGACCCATGCCTTGGTTAAAGCCTAAAATGCCAGATTTCATTAACAAACCGGTTTTTTTCAGGTAAGCTGGATGTTACCTTTTTTGTGTAACGTTTCCATAAGCCACATGTTGTGAGAGTCAAAATAGCGGGTGTACCTTAACTAATCGAATCATCCCATTTACCAAAAAAAAGTACCTAAAATGTACTACTAAGTACCACGGTTTAAAAAAATTGTACCTTTTTCAGAACGAAATTGTGTCAAAATCTAGCTACAACCCGCCATATTGACGTCAAAATGGCGGGTGTTTGTTAATATATCAATATTGATCCATCACTCATTAAATATGTACATAGTACATTTTTTCGATATAATTGTATTTAATGAGTAATGGATAAATACTGATATATTAATAAACACCCGCCATTTTGATGTCAATATGGTGGGTGTACCTAAATTTTGATACAATTTCGTTCTGAAGAAGGTACAATTTTTTTAAACCGAGGTACTTAGTAGTACATTTTAGGTACATTTTTTTGGTAAATGGGATGATTCGATTAGTTAAGGTACACCCGCCATTTTGACTCTCACCACATGTTTTATGCTGTTCTTTTGTTTATTTAACATCGGCCATACCACGAACTAGAAAAAAAAGAAGGACTCCGCGCCACGCTTATCGAAAGTGAAGCACCATGCCGATCTATTTGTGCGTGATTTAAATAAGTGTGTGACTTGGGCTATGTTATTTATTCCTTGACACTTTTTCTGGGATGTAGAATTATTTTAACACAATTTCACAACACAATAAGGCATTATTTTATTACTTGACGTAAATAGTACCTACAATGACGCCATAGTGCCTCGTAATGGCGGGCGGTCGCCATCTAACGATGTATATGTGTGCGTGAGCCATGTTTGTACAAACGGTCGCATACTTATACGTAGTGCTTCACTTTCGATACGCGTGGCGCGGAGTCCTTCTTTTTTTTCTAGTCTGTGGGCCATACATAATTATATTTAAATGGCTCTCTTGTAGACCTATCTTTTGCGTTAGTATGCGAATCCTTGTGTACTTCTATTCTTTCATTCACTAACCGAATTTTTATAATATATTTAGCATAAAATTCATACATTCCAATTTATCGAAAGGTTACAAATTGAATACTTAGTAAGATATCCTTCGGTCAAAGACTCAGACTTTTACAAATATTCGTAATCAATACAATACTACAGGGAGTGTACTTGTATTATAATATTTAGAGAGTCGAGTTAAGGTTGCCTAGGGACTTGCAAAGAAAATATACAATGAAATATCGCTCTAAGCGCAATGCCTCAGATATTGCCTGTGACTGGCAGAACAAAAGGCAGACTGCAATATAAATAAATCGTTTTTATAGTTGTAAGCTAAGTAGTAATACTTATATCTACTTGTTAGCTACTGCATAAATATTACATTATTTTCCTCTCACGAAATAAAAATCATGGCAAAAATAAAAATAATTTCGGAACGTAAGTCAATCCGCTGTTAAGGCGCGGTATAAAGCATTTTTTTTTGGTAATTGATAATAGCGCATCGCGGCAACAAATAAGGTTCCAAATAGCGATGCGTTTGATGTTAGTTGATTCGAATGACCACAATTTTTTGCAGTTTTAATTAAATTAAAACATAAATGCACGGCTTAGTGGAATATTTTTCTGGTATTTCTTTAGTTGATTGAATTGATTCTTTATTATCATTATTCATTACATACAATATGATAGTTTACGTTCAAAATTTCGAGAATTATGCAATGAAAAATATATTTTTGGGCTCTGTTTTACGTATTTTTTTATCATGATACTATTTTATTTTTATGAATAATTTTTAAATAAATATTTTCTTTGAACATTTGATAATACACTTTTTTTTTTCTGAATTGTAATATGTACCAATACGCCTAACTGTGCGATAAAAGCTGAGCGTTTTACGGAGTCCTACGTTTTGGGCAGCGCAACGCCTTAAATTCAATTTTGGCAGCAGATTTCCTGTTCAGTTGTTGGTATTGGATGGTGAAAAGTACAACAACAGCCAAGCCTCTAAATAATAATGAGACAAGGACAAAGTTATTTATACTAGTAGTAAGACTACACGAGACAGAAATATATTTTTCACCTCAGCACCTCAAACAAGCAGGTTTTGCTGTTTAAAAGGACAGTGAGAAATGTTTGATTTTGCTGCGAGCGTGCGACTAAGTAACTTTTTAATAAATATATTTTAAATGCCGTGAACAGTGCTGGATCTACTCACAAAATTCAAAAGATTTGAACTTCACTTCGATACGAAAAAAGCGAGACATAGAAATAAGTCGATTAAAAGTAAGGACCGACCGAAGGTTCGGTTTCGGTTTCGGTTTCGGCTAGTTTCGGCCAAAAAATCTAGTTTCGGCCACAGTTTCGGTTTCGGCCAATAATTGGCCGAACCTTCGGCCCCGCCGGAAGTAGGTGTTCGTGAATTGTCGCGCATCATTCGGCTAACTTCGAGTGAGTGAACGTGATTGTCAGTTGAGTTCGCTAGCTGGCGCGATCGTTATGATTTGAAGTTATGTGGTTTTTCTCGCGCAAACATTATTAGGTAAGTATTTATTTTTACTTATGATTAATGATAATGTATTTTTATGGCCTTCATTAGAGTCTATATATATCTACATATATAGTTATAGTATAGTAGGAACAGCAGCCCATATCCAATCCTGAGAAAAGCTGTCTTAAAGTATCTTTCCGCTCCGCCTACCAGTGTTCCAAGGGAACAGCTGTTTCGTGCCGCTGGACAAATATACGCAGATCGTCGGAGTAACCTGTTTGGTGAAAATGTTGAGAAACTACTTTTCTTAGCTTACAATATAATACTTTTTAATTACGAATACTAACTGTAAATCTTTTATTTTTAATTAAACATAGCACTAAAATAATATTAGTGTAAAAGTACTTGATTGTCGTACGAAATATACTCATCTTTATTGAGACCGATAAATATTAATTATCCCTGATAATTAATTATAATGGTAAGGTAATTCTTTAAATACTAAGTTAAATAGAAAATAACAACACAAGTTATCTAATCATTAAGACTATTGTAAACATAAGTAATAATAATTAATGTTGATTTTTGAAAAAGTATGACAAAAATGTTGATTGTATTTTTTATTTATGGAAATTGTTAATTTTACAAATAAAGAACTATTTTTGTTACATACTTTAATTGTTGCATTTTATTTTTTTACACGTGTTAAATGTATATGCGTAAAAATACAATAGATTTAACATGCTATAAAAATTCAAATAAGTTTCGGTTTCGGTTTCGGCCGAAACTGGGACCAAGACCGAAGGTTCGGTTTCGGTTTCGGTTTCGGCTGAAAATCCTGTTTCGGTCGGACACTAATTAAAAGTAAGATATTCAAATTCCATATCTAGTAGGCCCAAAAAGAAACAAACAATAAAACGTTCGGTTTCACACATAACCGTAAAATTGCAAATCATCTATTATGGTTTTAAATGTTTTTTTTTATAATGTTTGTTTTACAAATATACATGTGGTAAAATTTTTACCTTTTGGTAATAATATTACGTTCTCGCTGCTGAGGTGAAAAGTTCTATGAGCTACACGAGACCGCAGTTATTGTATTCTAACCTAGGATCACTGGCTGCGTTCGTGATTTAATTATAGAATCCTTGGCTTACTCAGGATTCAAAATCAACACTCGCAAGAAAAACCAACTTTGCTCTCTTGTTGCATAAATAACTATTCTCTATCTCCTTTACAAATGCAAAAATTTTGTCTGACCCCAGTTATTGAACAGCTGGGACCCAACAAAACAGTTGTTATGGTTCGATTTCTTTAAAAACTATTACCTTTTACTACTACTATTACATTAGATAGTACCAGTTTACAAGAACTGTCAAAGACTCGAGATATTGTAAAGACTCTCGTATACGCTGACAGCCTATCTAAACGATACTCTATCTACGACAACAATCAATCAGAGCCATCATATTCATGTAACAGAATGTCAGGACCTACAGTGGATCCTATTACTTTGAAAGTATTTCGTCTAAAGTTCACGGGAAAGTTTATCATCATTCAGAAACACCAACTAGAAAATAATGACTGCACTTCAGAAGGAAAATATAATAATAATAAATGTGTGGATATAATACCTTTAGAGGTAACACGATGCGTTCTACCTTTGGGCGAAGTTTACGTGACTTTACGTAATACATTTTCCAACTTAATTCAACTGTCATTAGTACTTACAGCGTGTAATTTGAATATATTCCTCGTTTAATATTCCAGTGTCATAGTTATAATTAAACTATCCTTGAAAATGTTTTAAATACATTAAAATTGAGCTCGTTTTCGTAGTCAAATGAATGGAAAGATTAATTTTTGCATATTTTACGGCAGACGCTGATTTTTCAGGCTAAATCGATGTTAAATATTCAATGTAAATTATTGAAAGTATTGTGCGAGAAAGTGTGCTTATATATTATACAGTAATTGTATGAGTCTTTGTTCGTCCCATTTCACAGATTTTTGCCATTTGTGTATTTAGGAACGATTAAGTTCTAACAACACAAAATTATATATGTCAGAATACTGAATAGGTACCTTTTATTTTATTATATCTAATTAAAATACAGTGAACCCTCAACCTTGAATATATTTTTATGTGTATAATAATTACCTACCCAAATAAGGGAAAGTATTTTAAGAAAGTGGAGCATTATTTAATCTAAGCAGCGAGGTATTTGCGTAACACACTAACAGTAGGAGTGGCTTTCATTTTGACAGTTTGACAAGTTCGTTGTTGACAAACAACTTATTCATTACGTTATTTACGTTGTGGAACAGACCAATTTTTCTAACATATGAAGTAATGGATTAGCAATAGGCTTCAAAATGATTCAGATTGTGATTGATAGTGTGTTGTTAATTGGTCTATCATTCTTCAATTTAAGACTTGAAACCAGTTCTCCCGTGGTAATACCATGTAAATAGGTAGGGTGGAGTGGTAGCCATTGAACCACCAAAAGTTTGAAGAGCTAGCACGATCGTTATTACAGTCTATGAAAATATTTTTATATCAGAAGATAGGTTATTTAATAAGCTACCAAATTGCGTTAAAAAAATGGAATATTTTGGCTATTGCCTAATTAATACAGGTTTCCTTAAAACAAGTGAAATGGTTCATAGTGTACAATTGATGGTCCTGAACATGATATCCAACCACAACATGGCCATAGTAATGTCTGTGATGGATGTGGCAGATCTATTTTGAAAATCACAAGCAGGCTGGTTCTCCGACCAGAGATGTCTGGAAGGGAAACATTGTATCGGAATGGATAAGACCACGCCAGGTTGGTAATGAAAACAATATCAGGGTTACTGGTAATATGACTGCAATCTGTTAAGGAGATGTAGGAGTGTTACAACCAAAAGACCCCATATGACCCCTATGCAAATGTCAAACATTTTCTCTCTGATTTAAACTTTATTTTGCTGTGATTTAGAAACTATTGAAGGTAATTGTCATTTTATGGTTAAATATTACCAAGCAGATAATATTAATAAAAAACATATTGTATGCATTGTTTTTTTTATCAATTTTTAATGTTGTTTAACATACTACATATCTTCAAAAAAACATATAATGAAAAATAACTGAAACTTATTTCAGTTATTTTTCATTATATATTTTTTGACCATTATTGTTTTTTGAGTTACCATTAGGTAACTCTAATTTGGTTGCAAATTATATCTCTCCTACATCCACTTATTCTGAGACTTTTGGATTGACGACATTACCAGTAGCCCTGTATATACCTACATATTTAATATTACTAATAATGCTATGAGATCTCAATATATTATTACTTTTGTGATTGTATTTTTGACAACTTTTTACTGGTATTGTTTCAGTTAACCTTAAACAATATGTGTGCTATGCTATTTATGCGCACAGAGAGTAGCGGACAGTTCTCACTGAAGTTCGGCTGTTGTTGCACCTTCCACATTCAGTCAGCCTACATTTTCTCAACAGATAGAGCAAGTGGTGGAAGTTGAAGAGGTTGGTCCGTCAACATCTGGAAATCCATTAGAGGTAACATCTGCTGAACAGATATTGTCCACAAGAAGAGCAGCTGACACAGTAGTGGGTGAAGAAGTTAGTCCGTCGACCTCAGGACGTCCACTACTAGAAAGATCTGCTGAACAAATTATGCTGCCCACATTGAGAAGAGCAGCTGACACAGCACGTCATTGCTTGTTTTTAGAGTGCAATGGCTCTGAAAAAAAAAACGACATGTGCCTGATAGGCTCAGAAAACTAATAATTAAGGATTTTAAGTTCTATATTCCTACAAATGCTAGAATTTGCAATTTTCACCTAGGTAGCAATTTATTTTATGAATTAATGCTGCTGAAAATGCGATTTCAACATTTAGTGCCGCACATATAGAAGAAATAGTGTATTTTTTTGCTATAAGAAATAATTATGTAGAACGATTGTATGTCTTGAATATTTTACATGTAAAGTGAATAAACAAGTTTTTTTTTTTTAACAAACCTCAATGTTGAATCAAAGGTTGTTGCTGATAAAACTACTTTATCTGTTACCTATACTTCTTTCAGCTTGGTTTAATCTGACCACAATCTAGTTTCTGGATAAGTAATGCAATATTGCAATGTTTTGATATTAACGTAATTATAGAGTGCCCTAATGCAGATGATGCAGACGCATGCTGGCAGTTTTATGAACCATCAATTAGATGGCAACGTAGATGTGTGTAGGTATACTAGTTTGAATACAGATGAAAACCAGCATTAAGTATACCTAATTATTGCCAATAATACCAGCGATGCAACTCGTCCACTGCAGTGTGCAAAGGGAACCTTAGTACTTCTTATACACCAGGTTTATCTGGCTAACCAGATGTAGCAGAAACCTATAGGTACCTACCTATTGATAGAGATTTTTATTCAGAATCGGCACCATTTTTATAGGCCAGGGCCGGCAGTCTAGACTAAATAGTGACGCTGTCGCAAACTACCGATCGCTAAATATTAAGGGGAATCCTCAGTTGTAGCCCGCAAAATTCAAATTTTCTTTAGTTTTTTGCAAATGCAGCTCAGTTTTACGCCGTATGTTGATCAAAATGCGATTAACGACTGTGGGAATTATATGTTTATCGAATAATAATCATCAATTTCATATCAATCGTCAAATTCAAAGAAATATTGAATTTGGCGGGCTACAACTGAGGTTTCACCTTAATATTTAGCGATCGGTAGATTGCGACAGCGTCGCTATCTATGTCGAGACTGCCGCCGGCCCAGGAGAGGACACCCTAGAAGGACACACTGACAATATTGGTGATGTCCATAAAAAAAGTGAGGTGCGTAGTACTTTGCAACGCGAGTTTATGACCCAGATGTATGAACGTGGCCGAAGCAAAAGTCTGTAAGAATCGTAGAAGGTAGCGTTTTGTAGTGTCTGCCTACCACCACGGGATATAAGTGTGAGTTTAAGTAAATATGTACCTATAAAAAGCTATTTTACTACTAATTAATAACCATTAGCTCCATGCACAAAGAACTTTTACATAATTTTAGGTTATATAATCTTCTACCTTTCATATCTTTTTTCTCCCAACTTCTTTAAACTACTTTCCATTTGCTTTTTTGTTAGTCTTATGTCGTTCTTTAACTATTCATAAGTTTCCATAATATACGCTACCTCTTAACGATGGTTCCCAAATTACATGCACTCTCGCCATTTTCCTTTGGTCAAATAGTTTAAACGTGCGACAGTGCATGTGTCACCGCTATGTCATAAAAAGACCTTCTAGTCATCGTCACTATAATCACTATAAAATTAAACTTTGATTAAACAAGAAAACGAAAATTATAATTGTGTTTTTGGTATGCAATTTTGCGTGGATAAAACACAGCGAGCAAGCGGTTTCCCACCGACCCAGCGCGACATGCGCGCATGCGTGCCACATCGCACCGCGTTTCTATATAAGCGGAGCGGCCAAGCGCGTTTTTTTTTAAATTCTAATCCGGCTCGTCCCTTTGCTACCCTCCCCCAACGACGCCCTAAACCGAGGTACCCCACAGGGGGAGCCCTTAGCGTGTAATCGCCTAGTTTGTAATTTCTTAAGCTCTGGCTGGGGGCGTTAATTTATTAAGGCAACCACAGGCATGTCCGGTTTAGCAGCTGACAACGTCCTAGGTTCACATGCGAGAAGCCATTCCCAAAAAAAAAAGAATTTTTTTTAGCCTTTGGAATGGCTAATAATAAAGCACAAGGTCAAACATTAAAAGCTGCTGGAATTGACTTAATCTCTTGATGCTTTTCACACGGCCAATTGTAAGTTCGTTTTTCCACATAATCCGGCAGAAGTTATCAACGTTGTATAGAAGAAATATTTTAGTTTGTTTGTTTGTTTATGTAATTTCCTATTCTTTACTTTTTTAAATATTTGCAGGATTGGAAATAAAATACATTAAAAATACTCCAAGTAGGATGAACATCAGTTAAGTACATTTTAATTTAGCTCAAATGCTCGACATAACAGGCTGATACAATATTACGTCTGAAAAAAAGTAGCCTTATATATGCTCTACTACCCGTGCGAAGCCGGGGCGGGTCTTCACGCATAAATGGATAAACAGATTTGGATGATAATTGGTACATAGACCACTTAACTTAAATAATGTCCTAGATTAAGACATAGGGCCCCGGTAAATGAAGCAGTTTAGGTAAGTAAAACCGCCATCAACAGCTAATAACTTACAAATTAGGTTGGAGTGGTAGCCAATGAACCGCGTGTACCGTATGAGCCATATTACCTACCGTCCATACACGACGTTGCCAGCTCGCGCAAAAAAACGTAACTCGCTTGCCACGTCGTGCAGTTTAGTCTAGTTGCCGGGCGCTTGTCGCTCAGAGTACTCTAGACTATACTAAAATAGAGACCAATCTTGTTCCGTGGAACGGGTCATTTGCGTTCGTGAAGAAACTAGCGCCGTCAGATATTCATATTTAGAACTACACCTTTGATATGGATATCCGTATACCTATAGCTACGTATAGGTCACAGAGTACTTCTATACTATACTGAAAGTATAGGTATATGTGTTCATTTCAAGGATTGATAAATGAAATACAATTTAGCTTATTATGTTTTTATTAACACCTAAACAAATATCCTATGACATGACAAAGTAAAGGTACATTATGTAACATAATGTGGTAGAATTTTGCAAAATACCGCGGAGCGGATATTTCAAAAATTAAAATTTTGTTGCAGTTTTAGAAGAAACTCCTTTTCGCTATTGCTAGTAGTTATTGGTAAAGTATTAATTGTATGGCTAAATTCGTATACAAGGTTAGTTGGAAAGAAGGTGGTTTTACTATGCTCAAACCGCGTAAATAATTGATGTTCCGTATAGAAAAGGTAATATTACTCGAGAAAAAATATTTATGTGTCAGAAATGTTACAGACTAACATTGTATATTCACATGGTTTATGTTTGACCATACAATTTATATAATTCAGCTAGTTTCATCCTGCACATGGCCATAAGTTTCATAGTGTGGCACAAGCCCATATTTTTAAATTATGCTAATAAGTGCTAGTAATTGAAAAAAAATTGCTACTAGATTATTTGACAAAAAGAAAGCGTAATGTGACCTGGGCTCAGTTGTCTCCTTATCTAATATTAAACTATATCTATATTTTACGTGCTAGCACTAAACAGCACAATAAACAGTTTTCCAGCTGACATTATTTTGTATACATTCATAGTGCTGAATGAAACGTCTTCAGCCTCTACACTACAGCAGCCTAATTGCGTGACACACTTGGAATGGCAATGCCGTTCATTTGGACAACATAACAACATCCTCATAATATGATTAAAATGTTAGTCAATCTTCATAATACGAGTATTTTTTAAAAAAATGCCTGATTCACAACCAAAATAACGCAATAGATAGGTACATAATGTTGAATTGCCAAATCAAAATGCAAAGGATTGTTACCCCAAGTGTGTTACAAAATTAGGTTGCTGAACTGTGAAAAAACAATGAAAGGAAGTCACCAACATCTGCCCAAACGAAGTACCGAGGTACACTTTGTGACATAAAATTGTCTAGATAACACTGAATTTATTTATGCATATATATAATATTGCATTTATATAATTTTGTTATGGTTACCTGGGGACGAGAATAAAATAACTTTTAACATAATAAAAAGCACGCCATTTTGGCATTCTATCATCGGAATAAGCGCAACTACCTTACTTATTAAAAAAAACTGTCAACTTGACAGCTGTCTGTGGTCGGGTTCAGCCACTGTTGTTTCAGGAACGAACTGAATAAAATTTATGAAATAATGTCAACCCGAGTGTCAACCAAATGTAACGCAAATGTACATGCTTACAAAATAATTGATTATGTAGTTTTAAATTATTTAAGGATAAAAACACTATTATTTTCGAATTCCTCTCTTTTTTATCTACGATTTGGTGCACGTGTACCTCGAGGTACATGTTTGGGCAAAGTTGTATGGGCTTTTGTTGACCTCATTTTTCTAATTGTTTTATCCTCATAAATATTGGAATTTTATTGTTTTTCCCAGTTCTATACACAACTGAGTCATCTACAGCATGTACAGAAGCTGAGGACGATCCATACACCTTTCAGAAAATTGCTTATTAAAAAGGATTTGTGCAACATATCGGAAGGAAGGGACCGGATTTCAGTACAAGATTCTAGACTCCACTCCCCAACAGAGTTGAAATTTTACATTGGGTATTTCTTAAATTTGCAGTAATTTATAAATAATATATAAAATATTTATTGCTAGTACGATTTTAAATTTTAAAAACCTAACTATTCATTTATATAATTTCACAAACTGCAATATAAATAAATATTAAAAGAATACTCAACATGATGCTGCTCAATCAATATTGTATTGATTCCATTGCTAAAAGCGTGCACATTAGTATTTCAGTTTCGGACATGATATGTCAGCAAATACCGCAAACTACTCCTCAAAACAAAAAGAGTGTTCCAAAGGATTTAGGTGAGCATTTTATCCTTTTATCTTTTTAGAAAATAGTATTGGTTAATAAATAAACACCGATTACATACAAAAAAAAAACTCGTTAAAGTTCAGAAGAATATAAATAAAGATTTGAAAACTTTTATTGTGTTTATTTTCTATATTCTTATCTTTTATTGCACACATAAAATTATGACAGTTGTTACATGAATAGTGTGACAACTGTAAACTATATGTCTATCTGTCTACACTGTGTTTGTTTATTATGTCCATTCTCAAGCAAAACTTATTTTAAACAGACTTACTTTTGTACTCATACAAAATCATTTTCTACTTTTCAAGCAGGAAAATATCTGCTAGGACGCTTAAGCTCTCCAGAGCAGAAAGAGATCTACAGCTGAAAATAATGGCTGCCAAAAGAAGAATAAATAAATTAAAAAATAAAGTTAAAAAGCAGACAGCGGAAATAAAGGCAGCAAAAAAATTTGTTGTATAAATTGTATCGTCAAACATAAACCATGTGAATATACAATGTTAGTCTGTAACATTTCTGACATATAAATACAGCTTTTCGAGTAATAGTACCTTTTTTATACGGAACATCAATTATTTACGCGGTTTGAGCATAGTAAAACCACCCTCTTTCCAACTAACCTTGTGTATGAAATAAGCCATACAATTAATACTTTACCAATAACTACTAGCAATAGCGAAAAGGAGTTTCTTCTAAAATTTCAACAAAAAAATAATTTTCGAAATATCCGCTCCGCGGTATTTTGCAAAATTCTACCACATTATGTTACATATGTATATTTACTTTGTCATGTCATAGGATAATTATTTAGTTGTTAATAAAAACATAATTAGCTAAATTGTATTTCATTTATCAATCCTTGAAATGAACACATATACCTATACTTTCAGTATCGTATAGAAGTACTCTGTGACCTATACGTAGCTATAGATATACTGATATCCATATCAAAGGTGTAGTTCTAAATATGAATATCAGATGGCGCTAGTTTCTTCACGAACGCAAATGACCCGTTCCACGGAACAAGTTTGGTCTCTATTTCAGTATAGTCTAGAGTACTCTGTGCGACAAGCGTCCGGCAACTAGACCAAACTGCACGACGTGGCAAGCGAGTCGTTACACATTTTTTGCGCGAGCTGGCAACGTCGCGTATGGACGGCAGGTACTATGGTTCATACGGTACACGCGGTTCATTGGCTACCACTCCACCCTAATTTATAAGTTATTAGCTGTTGATGGCGGTTTTACTTACATCCCAGGGAAACTGCTTCATTTACCGGGGTCCTATGTTTTAATCCAGGACATAAGTTAAGTGGTCTATGTACCAATTATCATCTAAATCTGTTTATCCATTTATGCGTGACGAGGACGACCCGCCCCGGCTTGGCACAGGTAGTAGAGCATATACTACGTTGTCAAGAAAGTAACGGGAAAAGATCAATAATACACAACATGTTTGTTATTCATCCAAATTTATTTTATCACCTTCAAAGTATGCTCCTTCAGAAACGATACACTTACGCCAACGAATAATCCAATCATCAAAACATTTTTTAAACGCTGTTTCCGGAATTGAGTTCAGTTCTCGCCGCGAATTCTCCTTTATGTGTTCTACTGATTGAAAACGGGTGCCACGAAGTGGTAATTTCAGTTTAGGAAAAAGAAAGAAGTCGGCTGGAGCCATATCTGGTGAATATGGTGGTTGCTCGATGGTATTTGTTGAGTGTTTGGTCAAAAATTCGTTCACAATGATGGCCGTGTGTGAAGGCGCATTATCGGGGTGCAAAATCCAAGATTTTTCTTTCCACAAATCTGGCCTTTTTCTTCGAATTTGCTCTCTTAAATGCCGCATAACGCTCAAATAATATTCTTTATTTACCGTTTGACCTTCCGGCAAGAATTCCGAGTGCACAACACCGCGATAGTCAAAGAAAACAGTCAACATGACTTTGACTTTTGATCGACTTTGGCGTGGTTTTTTCGGTTTCGGTTCAGTTGGAAGGCCCACTCCGAAGCTTGTTGACTAGTTTGCATGTCAAACTCGTAAACCCACATCTCGTCACCAGTAACAATGCGTTTCATGAATGTTGGGTCGGAATTGACTCGTTCTAGCATGTCCTCAACGACTCTCATGCGAATGAGTTTTTGAAGAAAATTCAGGTCTTTTGGGACTAGCCGAGCGGTAACATGTTTCATACCCAAATGATTAGTTAAACCGGTACGGATCGACTCGTGAGATACAGAAAGTTTGGCGGCTATCTCTCTCAAAATTGAATGAGGATTTTCAGTCACTATTTCTTTCACTTTTGCTATGTTAACTTCAGTTGCAGACGTTGATGGTCTACCAGAGCGAGGCAAATCTTCCATCACATCTCGACCGCTTTTGAACGCTTTGTACCACTCAGAAGCACGTGTTTTTGATAAAGTCGATTCACCGCAAGCCTTCTGTAACATTTTCAGTGACTCCGGACACGAAATTCCATTGGCGATGCCAAATTTAAGACAAACACTTTGTTCGGTGTTTTTGTCCATAATGAAATTCGCTATACACACTAGATATGATATAACTAAAAACAGCACTGTATTTAATATAAATAACAGATGCAACTCAAACTCCGCGCCAAAATGGAAAACAAATGTGCCAATCTAACAACAACAATAAAAACAAAAAAATTAATTTGGAATCATAAACAAATCATCCATTCCCGATACTTTTTTGACTGAATGTATAAGGCTACCTTTTTTCAGACGTAATATTGTATCAGCCTATTATGTCGAGCATGTGGGTTAAATTAAAATGTAACTGATGTTCATCCTACTTGGAGTATTTTTAATGTATTTTATTTCCAATCCTGCAAATATTTAAAAAAGTAAAGAATAGGAAATTACATAAACAAACAAACAAACCAAAATATTTCTTCTATACAACGTTGATAACTTCTGCCGCATTATGTGGAAAAACGAACTTACAATTGCCCGTGTGAAAAGCATCAAGAGATTAAGTCAATTCCAGCAGCTTTTAACGTTTGACCTTGTGCTTTACTATTAGCCATTTCAAAGGCTAAATAAAAACGTATTTTTTTTGGGAATGGCTTCTCGCATGTGAACCTAGGAGGTTGTCAGCTGCTTAACCGGACATGCCTGTGGTTGCCTTAAGAAATTAAGGCCCCCAGCTAGAGCTTAAGAAATTACAAACTAGGCGATTACACGCAAAGGGCTCCCCCTGTGGGGTACGGACCTCGGTTTAGGGCGTCGTTGGGGGAGGGTAGCAAAGGGACGAGCTGGATTGGAATTTAAAAAAGAAACGCGCTTGGCCGCTCAGCTTATATAGAAACGAGGCGCGATGTGGCACGCATGCGCGCATGTCGCGTTGGGCCGGTGGGAAACCGCTTGCTCGCTGTGTTTTATCTACGCAAAATTGCATACCAAAAACAATTATAATTTTCTTTTTC
Source organism: Griposia aprilina (assembly GCA_916610205.1). Taxonomy (NCBI): domain Eukaryota; kingdom Metazoa; phylum Arthropoda; class Insecta; order Lepidoptera; family Noctuidae; genus Griposia; species Griposia aprilina. The sequence goes on along the minus strand of OU744285.1, from coordinate 11,786,217 downwards.
TTGTTTAATCAAAGTGTAATTTTGTAGTGATTATAGTGATGATGATGATTAGAAGGTTTTTTATGACATAGCGGTGACACGTGCACTGTCGCACTTTTAAACTATTTGACATAATGCAACCGACAAAGTTTTACCAATAATGGCGCGGCGGCTTTCGTCTAAATGGTCGCGGTCTTTTTTTTTAGACCTATTTATGAGTAACAATCCCACCATACATTAGATATTTATGTGTATATCTAACTGTTTCTGCAGCGCACGCCGAGATAGTTCTCAAACGGCAGGATTTCTTCCGACTTCATCAACTATCATTGTCATATTTCAGCCAATTAACACAAAACTGCACCGAAACCTTCCACATGAATCACTCCGTCCGTTGGTGAAAACCGTATGAAAATCCGTTCGATAGATTTTCAGTTTATCGCGTACAGACAGACAGACAGACGCGGCGGGGACTTTGTTTTAATAATATTTGTAGTGATGAAGTAACAAACATCGTCATAAACTTTCACAAAATTCAAAACTATCACAGTATGAATTTAAAATTCAGAAAGTCTGCAGATAAGCCAAATTCATACTTGACTTTGAGAATTAAGAAAAGGGTAGGCTTTCTTTTATTCGTTTTAACGATTATCTACGTAAATTTTCTGCCTATGAGAATACCTAAGCGTTTGTTCTTATTTTCAAGGCATTTGGGTCAGTAGGTACTTTTTCGTTCTCTCCAAACCTAATTTCAAGACTTTGTGTTAGCAGTCCTTAGTAGGTAGTTTAATTTATCTTATCTGTATTTTCCTTTTGTTTAATAGGCAAGCTCTCTACCTATTGAATATTTTATTATGAAGAATGTAGGCATTTTATACCTATCTCATTTTTTTTGTAAACTCAAACTCAAAGCATTTATTTCAATTCAACCATTTACAGGCACTTTTGAATTGTCAAGGAGTTGGTCAGTCAGACATAATGAAGCTAATTGGAGTTGTTCATTTCAAAGCGTAGTAGGTAGGTACCTATGGACAGGAACGGGCAGGAAACTAAAGAAGAACAACCTCTTGTGTAAGAAAAATGAAACTTTTTGAACAGATGATCATACCTAAAACTCTTAATCAACGTCAGTCCAATTTTCATTTTGAATAATTATAACATCTTTTAAACCAGTCTTACCAAGGGGTATCGAGTTATCCAGTAACTGGGTTGTGTAGGACAGATAGATAAGGAGTCATTCCATGTAAAATACTGGTGTTCAGCTGCATCCGGTTACAATGAAAATCGACCCTAAAATGGTTGGGGAAAGACTAGGCAGATTAACAAAACATCTTTTATTGTTTGACATTATTTAAGAATTTAATTACAAAGACACTACTTATCTTATTACAAAGATGCCACTTTCTATCGCGTAAAGCGCAATTTTCGCCACATTTTTTATGACTACGTAGAAACCAGCCAAGTGTCATAATATGGGCTAAAGGGCTGTAAGACGAGGTGGCAGTTATCATCCATAGACGTCACAGGAGAAGTTATCTCGGGCGCTAATACTTAATATATTATAAGCGTTAGTGCGAACTAAGGTAGAGAAAATGTTTTGTCGAATTTCTCAGTAAAAATAATATAATCGATTACAAGTTATCACTCGCAAATAAATTAAGATAAAGGACAGCGATGTGGAGTAGTAAGTGACGACTTCATCTCATTTTGTTTTTGTATATTAGGTATAAATATGATATCATGTATGGTTAGTTATTTCATTTAGTTGCTAGTGTAAATACTTATATTATGTATCATAATGAACTATTGTATAAAATGTTAGCGTTACTTCAGTTATATATTTGGAATTTTAAGCATTAAGATATATATACACTTGCGGTCAAATAATACGCTTTATACTTGATTGTGGTCGTTTGAATGGCATCAACCATTCAGATCGATCCAGTGTATTGCGTGGAAGCCGGAATACGCGTTCAGCGATTGGCCGTCAAAGAAATACTGAGAGTGTTCTCATGATTATTATTGAGCAGGGATAACTGTAACAAACATAATATTTTTATCCTAATAATAATAAACGAATACAGCCTAAGCCATATTACAACATGAATCATACCAAATCGCAATGCATTACTAACAAAGGAGTGTTTGGTTAAATTTAATACTACACGTGCCGGCTGGCAGGCCTCAAGCAATCCATCAACATAGATTTATTACATATTTACCTATTACGATTAAGTAGGATTTCTATTTGCAACAACAGATGGCAAGCCGCTGTGAGTAATGTGTACAGAATATACTGAGGTAAACAACTTTTTGTTGGTAGGCTAAGTTCACATAGATAAAGGTAACCAAAGGTTGAGTGGCGGAGAACGTCTTGTGACAGCAAGTCTGCCTAATGAATCACCATTGTCCGTACGTAAATAGAAGTTGGTTTATAGCCTCGTTTGTATGAATAGGTAGTGTCTCACCATATAATGATGCTTTTTGGTCTCGCCAGACGGTGACTGTGGCTCACAGTCGCCAGACGGCGAGTCTTGCTTGGACATTCTCGCCTCTCGGTTCGAAAAACTACTAAAGTGGTAGTTTTTCTACCACCTACACCACTGTTTGTCTCTGCATCACCCAAAGGTTGAATGGTAAAAATGCCTAAAAGTATTTTACCTACATTGATCTATAATAGGTAGGTATCTATTTTGTGAGAAAGTAAAGGCTCCTGACGACGGTACAGCGCGACGCGACTCTAGTAGAACAATGTCTATGAAAAGTACATGGAAATTGTTCTACCAGAATTGTGTCGCACTGTCACGTCGCGCTTGTCCGCAAGAGCCTTTATTCGGGTCCAGTCAAACAGAAAAATGGACTAGGTCTTTGAGTAGGTACGTAACCTAATATTGATGAAAAGTAATTAGATTATGTACTTTGTTTAATGTTCGTTGAAGTTTGAAACCCTTGATATGTAATGAAATTAAATATTTGGAGGATTAATTTATCAGAGAATTTGTATTGGAATTTGTTTTATTGTGTTTTTCGATATTTCAACAAAAGCAATTTCAATATTAATAGGCATCGATAGCTAAAAGATTTGTTTTAACAATGAGTGTTTTCTTGTAAAAATAAAAAAAATGTAGGTACTGATGTAAAATGTACTAACATCAATAATGTTATCAATAAAAGTTTTATCGAAACTGTCAAGTATTTTGTTTTGTTAGCTGTTTCAAATGCAAATGAATACAAAATCAAAATATTTTATTTCACATAAACCTACCTGGGCACATATGAAACGTCAGAAGCTAAGTGTACGGTTCCAACTGTTCGTTTCCTATGGAGAAGAGTCGGCAAGAAACTCCACGTAACCGTGCAGTTTTAAAAATAAAGGCTTTCAGGCTTTTACAATGTTTTCAAATTACAGTTTTAATAGGTATGGGAGGACTGTGTAGCCCTGTCAAAAAGTAACAGGTACTCAATAAAATAGAAACAGGTCTACAAATCTACCGTCTACAAGGCCTACAACGTTCTCAAATCCACAAAATATGGAAGAATCTCTAAAAAACACATTTTTTTTTTTTTTTTTTTTTTTTTTCCTATTTGGCAGCTCGTAGTTGTGACCACTAAGGTCCTGGCTACTTAACCGGGCAAACCTGTGGGTGCCTTAAGCTACTAACTTAAAGCCTCCAGCCAGGGGCGAACAATACTTAAAATTTAGGTGACCGCACGCTAAGGGCACCCCCTGTGGGGTACGAACCTCGGCTTAGGGCGTCACTGAGGGGAGGGCAGCAAGATGGGACAGGCTGGATCTAAATTATATTATTATTATACTGGGGAATTTAAAACTACAGGCTCAGCTACGGCGCGGGCTGGCGCGTCGTCGAGCAAGGGTCGGGGGGGGGGGGACAATTACGTCGGGGGCGTCGCGTAGGACCTCGGCGGCGAGGTCGGAACGATGGCGGTCTGTGTTTGTATACTGTACTGGTGGCCCTACTGCTCTCCTGGAGGAGGGTTATGGGGTCATCGGGGTCGGACAGGGCATGCCTTGGACGGCGGGTACGACTAATGCGGGAGGGGGCATATCTGGCAGCCTCGACAACCAGAGGGTTGCGATGTGAGGCCGCGGAGTCGAAGAAGCGCTTGGAAATGCGCTTCATGAACTGACGGATAGTGGGGATTTTAAGGTCGAGATGGAGGATCTCGTTCCGAACGAACCAAGGGGAGCCGGTTGCCCTACGGAGGAACCGGTTTTGGAGGGTCTGCATCCTATGGATGTGGTGGGGTTTCGAGTGTGCGAAAACCACACTCGCGTAGGTCATGATGGGGCGAATGCACGCTGTGTAAATGCGCAATTTGCACTTGAGTGACAATTTGCTGCGTGCATTCAATAGGGAGTGGAGTCTACCGAGAGCGAAAGCGGCGCGCGAACGCGCCTGCTTTATGTGCTCGCCGAAAGAGAGAATAAAATAATAAAAATAAAAGCCTATTTAAACCAAATGACATGATTGCCATTACAACTGTAACAAATCTGAATTAAAATCCTATCTAAAAAAGCCATTAGTAAAGATACGTTTGACGTACTGCCTTATCAACACATATATCATAAACGCATTTTAAAAATCCAAAGGTGGTAGACAGCAGGCGATCTACTTGATTGTCACTGCCACCTATTGACATCTGCAATACTAGAGGGATCACTGATCCTTAACCATCCCGGTGATATAGTTGACATTTGTCATGTACCTGTAATTATACCATAAACTTCAAAAACAGTTATACCATAAACTTCAAAAAAAGTTATGATCACACTATACAAGTGAAAACTTACGACTGGAGCCGAGTATACGCGATTCAGCGCCCAGTATACGCGAATCAGCGTCACCAACCGACTGGAGTCGAGTATACCCGATTCAGCGTCACCGACCCGAACGTGACGGTCCAGTTTCGTTTTCACTGTTGAGAAAGAACGCAAAGTCCGCCTAAAGAAAAGATTTTAGAGAAGATTTTAAGCTCCAAAAGCATAAAATAATAACATGATTTTTGTGATACTCAAATTGGGAGTCGAATCTGTATCTCCTTAACAAAGATTACTCAGTAATCTAGCTAGGAGAGCAGTGATTCACTCAACAATTCGTTGTACCTATACATGTAATTAATAATGCATACCTAATTTGTAAGTCCCTCATGTACTACAAAACCTTTACGTACCTCAATAAATTATTATTATTATTTAAGAAGTTTACACTTCAAAAACCGGCGGGGTAATTGCGTAACACACTTGCAATGGCGATGCCTTTCATTTTGACACTTCAACAATATTCATTGTGTTGTTTACGTTGTTGAGTAGACGAATTTTTCAAACATATGAAGCAATGGATTAGGAATTTATAGCAAAATTGTTCGGTTTATGATTGTGTGTGTGTGTGTGTGTGTGTGTGTGTGTAAGTGTTACGCAGAACCTTACGCATCGCTTAACAGTTACTATTTGCGCCTCACAAATAGTGCAAGGAGCAAAGAAATACCGCAGCTTTAGTTTCCCGCCATTTCCACACGTTGTCGCTGTACAATAAAATTACATCACACCTTCGCTGAATTCAGAATAAACTCGTAAACTAGAGTACTTGTATCGATTGTGATCGAATTAATGTTTCTATAGTTGAAATGTTTCGATGAATGCAATACAGTAGGTAAGTGAACTGGTGACCGATGAATGACTCTAAATTCATTCAGAGAAACGAGATATCCGTTCAATATGCAGAAACGATGAGAGACATCCGAATGAAATTCTATTGTAAACAATGTATCCTGAAATTTCGGATCGGATACCGATCTATACATGTCATATAAAACATTCGTGAGTGATTGATTGACTGCGTTTGCTATTGAGGAATTAGAGGAGGAGAGTAGAAGTAAGAGGAGCACTAACTCATTAACAATACCACAGTAGGTATGTCCTGAAGCAGAAAGTATTTAATACTGGAATACAGTTTATTTACTAGAACACAGAATATAGGTAATAATAATATTTTTATTTTATGCATTTTTCATATAGTATGTTAATCAAATAATACTCGTAACTAAGTTTTTTTATATTTTTTATTTGAGTAGTAGGAAATAGTTATTAGTTTGGTTTTTTATTTTCATATGCATAATCAGCCTATATCGTTCCCACTGCTGGGACACAGGTCTCCTCTACAGAGAGGAGCCCGCGTGTTGGTAAATTTCACGTCATCGAATTTTTGGGTCTGGGTCATGCCGGTTTCCTAACGATGTTTTCTTTCACCGTTTTGAGAGCAGTGGTGATGAAATAATTAACAGAAAGTAAAGCGCCTGTCTCGGTTGGAACCTACGACCTACAACTCGTAAGTCGCGGCCGTCACCACTTGGCCACCACTGCTTTCCTTACACTGTATCGAATAGTAATAATATATTATGTCCAACAAAGTAACAAAAAGGCTGATGATGTTCCTTGAGAAAATTTAAATTTATCTAAGACACCCTAAGACAGAATTTATGTTGTTTTTTTTCATTGCAAGTGATATTTATCAATCTTATAAAACGCAAACACATGAAAACTACTCTTAATGTTGAAGTGATTTATTAAACTTAGTCGTTTTATAAACTGGCGTAAAATAACAGATCATTGTTTAAAATTTAATGTAGTCCCCAGACTACGATCTGAATGATATTAATGATAGCAGCCATCAGTATTATTAAATCAAATCTACAATGAATGCTGTAATATGACAATAATATAAACGATGGCAAAAGTTTTGACAGCAATAAATTATACCTTAGCTGCTATATTAAGGCGACAATAAGTGCCAGCAACCTTGAGTGAGTGGGAGGAGCATGCGAAACTCTTAAGCGACTAAAATTGCACAGAGCGTTAGCGGACATTGGTCAGCGATAAACTGCCGCCCGTCATCCGCAAGAGCCCCCGCTTCAACGCGCATCAAGTTTATTCGCAAAAACATCCCACCTTGATTTATCAAACACAATACAAATAAAAGCTGTATACAAAAGTTTGGGTAATTAAATTGTCTTTTAGATGGTGCAGTCTGCAGATTTCATGAAAATAAGCCCGATAGTTTTTGCGTGATTATCGTTTTTGTGTTCGCGTTAGACATTAGTTTACAAATTAATTACACTATGTTATAAAAATATAATTTCAAATATTCACATATCAAATTACGAAGAAAATAGTCTTGTTTATCATATATTTTTTTCAAACAAATAAGACTATTCGTTTAGACGAGATGTTCAATTTGACATCATTAAAAGTCGGGTATCTGCGCCTTAAATTTTCTATGTATTAATCAAAACGAGGTTTCCGGCGACTGGGACCGCAATTTACTAGAACCGCGATCCCAGTTGCCGGGTCCATTTAATTTTAATATTTCGCTTACATACATAACTAGAAATTGTTTGGTTAGCAAGAAACAATTTCTAGTTATGCCTATTGTGTTCATACATTCTGTGTAACAATAATAAACGTTGTCGTTCTTTTTGTTTTGGACATGTGGAAGTTTAATGTGGGGTACTTATTAGTCAACATTTCTGGTTAGTTCCATTTCTAGTTGTGGTTGTAATGTTTAGGTATATCAATAAAAACATGGAAATAATCGTGCATGGAGGCGGGACGTTGCCCAAAATCCTAACTAATATTATAAATTTGTTACGCTTTTACTCTAAAACGGCTGAACGGATTTGGATGAAATTTGGCACACAGATAGACCATGACCTGAGTAAGGACATGAGCTACTTTTTATCCTAGAGCACAGACGAAGTCGCGGGTAACAGCTAGTTTCCGATTAAACGAAGATTATTTTGTTATAAAATCCTTATAATCGCATCAAAATTCGTTGAAATAACCACAACTGAGAACGTGAAGATAAGAGTAATTATTGAACCCTCTCTCTCATAACTTACTTAATTGTTGAGTGATGATATTCACGAGTTATACTAACAGCCCCACCTCGGAATCGTCCTCATTAATTACAACCACACAGTTGAGGTTACGTCAATGTGACATTGTCTTTAAGGAGGTTCTTCTTTATATGATTCTGTTGACACGCAACACACTGATGTTTTATGGAGGATGGTTGATTAAAGTTATATCTAAGTATGTACTGACTCACAAAAGTGTAGCTGACTTTTGTTAGGCAGCACATACCTCCATAATTGACAAAAATCAGTCAATAGTTTTTATGCTGCCTCACTCACTTTTATCCAAAAACATAAAAGAGTTAAAAAAAATATAGAGTGAAATCTGTACCACCTATAAAAAGTTACACTGCCCTTTGGTTCCTTATCTAACTCCCATTTATAAAATATCTCCTATCTAAGTTTTAATCAAGTAGGCATTACAGCCAGGGTCTAAGATAACGATTCCCTTGACCCTTTACCTCATTTCTTTTTAACCTATATATGTAAAGGACACTGGAAGTATTATACTAGTTTACTGTTAGATAAATTTTTCAGTTTATGTGGTTTGAACCAAAAATGAAAGCTTATGTACCTAACTAATGCTCAGGGATTTGACTCAATAAGGAAAGTACTAAAATATACTTAAGTATTGAAATTTAGCTTGATTCCAAAAGTGATCTATCTACCTTTAATTAAAACAAGACCATATTGTCTCCATAAACTTACGAAACAATTTATCGATATTTTGGTTACGAATATTCTAACCAAGGAGTTTTTCAACGTTGTCCTACAAACCTCATTGTTAATTCCTAATTTACTTGCCTTCTGATCCTCTTAACACATTACCAGACACGAACAATGACTAAATTCCTTTCAAAGGTCAGGTGTCAAGCGAAATCGTTCTAGCTTATATTAATTAATTACATACAGAAGCGACCTCGTAGTTTCAATTTCAGAGGGAGCAATATTGAACCAAGATATGACAATATCAGGGGTGTTAGATGAAGATGAACAGTCATAAAGTCACAGAGAAGATGAGGTTGTGACTTGTGAATGATCAAAACTGGTTGAATGTTTACGCGAGGTGGACTTATTCTATATTCTTGTTATAAACCAGTTGTGACTGACACTGACGTTTGAAAATATGGGATGCTAATAAAGACCTCGTCCACACGAAGCGTTTAGTAGTCCGCCGACGGTGAAAATTTATGAAAAAGAATGGACAGTCAGTCGACGTAAAAACATAACATAACATCACGCCTGTATTCCTAGAAAGGTTAGGCAGAGGCAGAGGTGTACCTATAGCACACTCAGTCGACGTCTGTAGTCGTTTTTAGCCGATTTCAAAAAGGAGGTGGTTTTCAATTCGTGTGTATATTTTTTTGTATGTTTGTTACGCGATATATCTGGCAATTCTGGACGGATTTCGAAAATTCTTTTTTTAATAATAGGGTTACTATGCCTCAGGGGTGGTCCCATATAAATTTTGTTAACTTTGCTTTAGTAGTTTTTCAGTTAGCTTTAATAATACGTATTTTTTTCCCTTAGTGTATATTTATGATGTTATAATAACTTACTGTCACTGTTGTTTACATAGCAAGTAGTGGTATACGAATTTCTGGGATAGGTACCACAATTAAAAAGTGAAAAATAAATACTTATTATGAAAAAATCTACCGACTACCAAAAGAAAACTACAAAGTGAAAAATAACTTTAAGTAATTTCGGAAGTCGGTGACAAAAAACGAAAATACAAAGCTAAAGACACCAACTTCCAAAATTAATTAGTAATTTTCACTTTGTAGTGTTAGTTTTGGAAGCCAGTTGTTTTTTTTTTGTTAAAATGATTTTTCCTACATTTTGTACTGGACACTCACTTTGGTGTTAATGTGACCTTAGTTTTGAATAGGGTGTGTACTGCAGCTGCACTGAAGGTGTCAAGGAAAAAACTTACATTTATGAGCGGTTGATGCGAGCAACAGTATATTTTCGGAACAATAAAGTAACAGCTAAGCGAAGTGATTATGGCAATATACGCACAGGATTGTTTTGAATGGCGTTCCATGGCGGCCCCTGGCGTTATATTCTATTTCCTAACCACTACTATTTATTTCGTACTTCCTATTTTCGCCATAGGTTTTAAGACATTCCAACACACACCTACCTAATTAATACATAAGGTAAAGTAAGTCACGACTCCATCCGCCAACGGCAAATAAACATTCCAGATTAAGTGATAGGGATAACACATGGAAACCTGCTGGTATGACATAAATCTGTTACAGGACGGAACTCAATACTTGTTTTTCACATAAACAAATCCGTTTATAATGTTTCAGTACAGTTTCTGAACATTTCGCTTGTATACTAAAACGTAATGGCAATACAGGCGAAAATGCACAAAAAGCGGCCATGTGCGCATCGGACACGCATACGAAGGGTTCCGACCCACCGTACAATATTTAACACTACCTTTTTTAATACTTTAATAAAAACCCGTTTCTTGTGCTTATGGTACAAATAATTAAAATAAATTAAATTAAAAATTATAGGGGTCCCCCATATTTATTTACATTATTTTATTTTTATCATTTGTTGTTATTTTATTTATTTATTTATTTGGTATACCAACAGCAGTACATACAAAAAATTAAAACAGGACAATAACATAATAAAAGTACTGCTATGTATGCCTATTATAGGTATACACAGCATTCTCCACAAAACAACATCGTAAATAGCAACAAAACAAAATACTTATAAAAATATAAATTATAATTACAAATAGTGGCCATGTACCAACCCGGGGAAAATTGAAAAAGCGTCTGCCTTAATAGGCAGACGCTTTTTCACGGCTGCTTTTTTATTTCGTTCTTTTTTTCCGCTTTTTTTTTTAACAGTAATCTGTTAAAAAAATACAGCCCTCTATCAGACAAATTGACAGCGGAGCCTTAGTCATAGGATCCTGTTGGCAACGGCTCTGGGTACGGAACCCTGAACACAAAAGAACACTTATCATGCGAGACGATATCCCAATACAGGAAGTGTGTCAAGGAAACTTAATGCAATAATAGCTTGAGCAGCTCTAAATAGGTTTTTTGTCCAAATGTTAGCTTTCATTTGGTTTTGAAGATACGTTGTGAGAATGGATGAGAGCTGAGTAAATCGACTTTAAGTTGTAGGTATGTTTGTTGGAAAGATACAACATAAAAACGATTAGGTAATATTTTCTTTCCTACCAGCTTGTTTCTGTTGGTGCTAATTTTGTTCGTAAGCGTCAACCGATCATCAGGCGAACGGATTTCATATTTTTATCAACGTTGGCAAGAGACGGTAGCAAAAGTGAGCGTTTCAAAAAACTATAGAAAGTAGATAAAGAAAATGCCCAAGTCTTTGCTTAAATAACATCTTTTACCTGAAGTGTTCTGAAGTTTAAAATGATAGCTAGCTAATCAGACCAACAAAAAAAAACAAGACAGCGCTGTCAACAGTGACGTGAGGCCGGTTTTGTAAACATGTGTGTACTTAGTGAGGTGTAGTTAGTTTGTAAATTGTGTTGTAAATGTGTGCGTGTGAGCGTGTATGCACAGAGCAAGGTGTAAATTTGCTTGCTTCACTGTATTATTCGCAGCGCTGTATGTATTAATTTTTATTTGGTCTAAGGGGTAGCTACTAGAATGTGTAAAATTTTGTAAGATTCTTCGTTGATGAGAAATCTCAACGTAATTGAACCCGAGCCTATGTTCATTTATCAGACTTCATTCTAATTACAAGTATTATTTCTAAAAGAAAAATCGAATTACACTGTGCACGGCCCTGGAGGAATTGGAGATTTCTGAAGAATCTGTTCGCACTACATCAATAAAAAATATGTCTTTTGTTTACGGTTTATTTATTTAGTCTACCAATACAGCTATATTGCTTGTAGCAACAAGAGTACCTAATGCTTTTGTCGTGTCTGTAAAAACTAGAATTAAAGCGCATGTCGTGCTAAATCTAAACTACGCCACGGATTTTGATGCAGTTTTCAACCTCATTCAAAGATTGTATTCCTGAAGGTGATGTGTAATCAATCTGCCTAGCCTTTTCTATATTACTATATTTTTTATAACTATATTGGAGTCGACTTCCAGTCTAACCAGATGCAGCTGAATACCAGTGTTTTACATAGAAAGCGTCGCCTATCTGACCTCCACAACCCAGTTACTGGGTAACACGATACCCCTTGCAAAGAGTGGTCGTCTTTCGGGCTTCTGACTACCCATAACGACTGCCAAAGATCTATGAATGACAGCCGGGACCAAGGGCTTAAAGTGCTTTCCGAGGTACGGACGGGTCTCGATATTTAATGGATGGTAACCCATCCAAGAACCGACCGCGGCAAGCGTAGCTTAACCTTCGATCGACTCGTGCGGCTTTTATTAATTAGCCACGAACCTCGAGTACGTATAAAATACATTAATATTTAACTTAGATATAAAACCGTTTGAAGCAGGGCCGGGTCGCTAGTAAATAATAAAAGGCAGTGAGAAAGGTTGCAGCGGGGTTGTCTGCACGGGTTGTGCCTGAAGTACATTTAAGTAGGTATCGCCACTTGGAAAGACTAAGCACTTACAGAGCACTTAACAGGAGGAAATAATGTGCTTCATCAATAATTAGCGACCTGCATGCACCCCCTGCCTCGCACGGGTTATACGACTTGACCTATCATCGAGATTTCTTATTCGAGGTTCTTGAGTGTATTTTTAATATTAATGTATTATAACTATATACATGAAATGACCTCTCCCGCTCTGGGCGGAGCGGAAGGGCGTGTCAGACTCTTACTGACTACAACCCACCCGTGTTCCTCCAGTTGCCTGTGCGCCAGGGCCACGGTAACTTCTGACCTGAGCTGCTAACCGAAAAAACAAGACCTGACTTTTTGAGAACGATACCACTTAAAAATAAATACATCCTTCCAAAATCCAATAATGTGTACGATATGAGGGTTGCTGAATATTTAGTACCTTTTTTTCTTAATAAACTCTCTGAAGACTTGCAAACGTTATACAAAACGAGTTCGAAAAGCTTTAAGTACAAATTCTAAGTGTTTTCTCACTTAATTGTCTCCTAAACTGGGTATGAAATTGAAATTGAAATGGAAATTGTTATTGTCATCATAAAACGGCTCGCCAGCACTCAGATAAACCCTGAGAGGTTTTCGTGGTGTGGCTAAAACCAAAATTGTTATAGGCTAAGATTTTTAGAAATAAATAAAAATAATAATAATTTTATTTACACATGAGGGTCAAAAAAACGACGCATGGCGTGTTTTTTTTATTTTATTTTAAATCTTGTGTTTCTCGAAAACTATAAGATTTTGCAGAACATGTTTTGTTATTTTGGAAGGGCTTGACAGCTACCACCTACAGAATGTTGGTCGATTTTTGAGACAACCTGTATAAAACTTTCCGGAATAAATTCTCTAAATGATGGTGAAAATAGGATCAAAATCTGTTTAAATACGCGGTCACACAAACAGACATGAAAAGCGATTTCATTTTATAATAGATATATCTATAGCAGAGAGGTACGAGTTTTCAGCAGACAACTGTCGTTGAATAGGTACTTGTTATCATAATTATCTTACCAGTATCCATTGTAATAGCACCTTCATCCTTGAGAAAATGCAGCTGCTTGTCCTTTAGATAAATTGTTGTCTTTAGATATCTTTTTTATAGCGGTGGCTGTCTTGGGGGAGCGATTATTTATGGGTAATTGCAGAACAATGTGCATGTCGCAAAGATTTCTACTAGCTACTTACCTACTATGTTTGTTTTTATTTCAGAGAAATATCTGAATAAGGGCCTTAATTTTTTACAGAATATAAGTTCTTAGATGTAAAATTGAGTCTCAAACGTTTATTCTTATCCAAAAAACTCCTATAAGTTTTCAGAATTCTGATTTAACATTATGCCTAAGTGGATGCAGAATACAGTCCAAATGCTGGTTTGACTTTTGATTTATAGCCGAATCAGTTTCTAGATTGCTTTGTTGGATTGATTTACCAATCGAACCTCGTGATGCCTCAATTCGTTTACTTGAATTAAGTTAAACCTTGACGAACGCAGGTATATAAAGAAATCAATCACTTACAAGCCCAATAAACGCAGTATTTTACGAAGACGATTCAAACGCGGTTTTCTCTCAGTTTGAATATTGTATACCTTTGCACATGTTCACAAAAGCCCCACGTTACGTTTGTCCACCACAGCCGTCACCGGGACGTCACCGGGACGTCACCGAGAAACGAAATTATTCTAAAGGAACGTAGATCGTTTGTCCACCACAACCGAACTTGGCGGTTCAGTATGTTATATTATGATAGACAAAACAAAAAGCCGGGCGAAAAGCGTCGGTGCGACGGTAATGTGTGGACAAGATCAAACGTGTTTTGTATTGCCAGCACATCGGCCTGTCACATTCTCGAACCGAGTTATAACGGTCGCGCCGACCTATTCCGAACTTCGGGAGGCGGTGGGCCCGCGGCCATTATAAATGTACGTATCGCTACTTCGGTGCCGACATCTCGTTGTTGGTGACGATCCGGTGACTGCTGCGGTGGATAAACGCACTTAGATTCAAACGTGTAGAAACGTCAATATAGACGAGATGTGGTATCAATTTCTGTTCTATAGCCACTAACGCCGGTTTCAATGAGCCAATATTGCAACATGCCATAGAACCGCATGCATCAGAAGGGGTATCGCTTGTTTCATCAGACAAGGCAATATCTTGTGTCATGTGCAACATGTCACGATTTGCCGCGTCTTATAGGTATGAGGATTCTATTGATTGCTGAAGATTGATGTCTGTTGGTATACAGGCCGACAATTCGTCAATCTACACGTCATAGTAAAGAAAATTCCCAGTGAAAGCCATAGGTATCCGATCTGTGAAAAAACTGCATTTTTCTGTTGCACTAGTATTTCTATCGCTTGCTGTTTTGAACTGAATATGACGCACGATAATGATTTTTGTTGTAACACGGTGAACAAGGTGTTGGAATAGCAAAAAATACGACCCACTAACCAGTTACTTTGTTAAAAAGCTCACTCAAGTGTCATCTTATTTATAAAGTAAACCAATTGAACCCTAAACAAAAGGGAGCAATCTCAGTTTAAAAGTTCTTTGAAAACCAAAATGACATGGTTAGAAAATTATTAAGACGTTTTGATTAACTTCGCTCTACGTTATTTCGGTTACTTTGAAGATTTTGTGATAGCGTCAATTAAATTAAGTGTTCGTTTTAGTGTCATAATTTTGTGAAGTTAATTCTTAATTACAATTAATTAATGTTGTTTCTTGAAATAATAAATTATTGACCTTTGAGTGCTTTATGTAGTCTACTCTTAAGAAGTAAACGTAACGATTATAGCTCTTCTTATAATAAATGAAAAGGTTATGATTTTAATGAACTGTAGTGTTAATTAGCAAAAAGACACATATAGTACAAGATCAATATAATACACTAAAGATAAGTAATTGGTAGTGTTGCCAACATACATTTTACTTTTATTTTTCTCTTTATTGCCAACACCCCCTTTAAATGTAATATTTCTAACTTAACTACAAATTTAAACCACACATTTCAACAACAAATTAGCATTCAATGGCTTTGTCAATGCATCTGTTGTCTGATCCTCTGTTTAAATACTTAACAACAATTTTTTCATATTTTCGTAGGAAATTTTATTTCATCTTCGATTTGACGTGTTAATAATAGAGCTACACTCTACAGCTAGAGAGACACCGTATCTATCTTGTAACAAATTCCTGTTCGTCCCACAGGTTTAAGTTATTAACACGAGTTTTAAATACGTTTTTCTTTCTTTCTACATTATTTGTTTCATGATGAGATGAATTAACGTCGCATAAAAACGAATTTAACAAAAGACAGTCCATGCTTAACTGTTTGTCGCAGATTTTTGAGAATAAAATGACGTTAACCGATGGGCAAGGCACCGTTTACTGTAATCGTTGATTTTTTAACAGACTTTATTTTGTGAAACAACGCTTTTTTTGGTTTGACGATAGTTAGCACCATTTTTGACGTATACGCGAGCGTAAAGGTGTGTCCACACTACATAAAATAACGTGTTATAAAAAATAGTTATAAGTATAACATGTTTCTATAGAGAAGTTAGCAATGTTAAATAATGTGGACGTGTTAAGTAACAAAAGTTAATGTTAATGGTGTGTGGAGTCTAGAATCATGTTGTTTTTTTTTTCTGTTCGGAAATCATCAAATGACTTGTCCCGTTCTGGGCGGAGCGGAAGGGCGTGTCAGACTCTTACTGAATAAAATCCACCCGTGTTCCTTCTGTTGCCTGTGCGCCAGGGCCACGGTAACTCTTTCCAACAGTCCGCGGCCCCGGCAGGCATAGGCGCGCGTGGAACACGACACGCCGTCGACCCGGGCCTGGTCCTTACCGGACGGCGAGCTGCCCATTGCTCTCCGTCCGCAAGCCAGCGCCTACGATGGCCGGGAGTCGGCAATCGACTCCCGTCGCACAGGGTGTTTCCTTCTGCGGCGACTAGGGGCGTGAGGGCCCAACGATTGCCTCTCGCGTAACGCCCCGGCGTTTCGCCTCCTCGCGCCACTACCAAATGTGCGCGAGGACTTTTGCCTCCAAATCTCATGGCGGCAATCCGGCAAGGAGGCTCGCCGCCTCGCAGCAGACCGTGCAGTATCCCCGGACCAGCCGGATGGCCATGACCCTTTGGGACGCGTTCAATCGGCGGGCTGGTCGGCGCCTCAATGAACGCGCTCACACCGGTGCCCCATAAAGGGCCATGGGCCGCACGACCCCCACGTAGAGCCCCCGGCAGGTGGCGTTTGGACCCCCTAGGTTGGGCAGGAGCCGCTTTAGAATCATGCTGGATTCATGGTTACAGTTTGCACGTCAATGTCCCTGCCGCACTGTATATTATGAACCAATAATAATAAAGCGAATTCAATCAACTAAAGAAATACTTAACAATTATTCCACTGAGCCATGTTTAATTTTGGTGGTCATTCGATTCAACTAATAACAAACGCAACGTTGATTTGAACTTTATTTTTTAAGGCGATGCGCTTTTGTCGTTCGTTCATCAATATGCTTCTTGCTGCGCCTTAATAGTAAAAAAAAACAAAAAAGTTTTGACCCGAAAAACGATGTTAATGTTCTACTTAATTCTCATCTTGATTAAAGATAGAGCAAATTGATGTTTTAGGTTCCGGGAATTTATCAAGGGCTTCTAAATAACGGATGGTCCACCACATTTACGACATTGTACCCATGTTTGGCTAAATTTATTAAACCTATTTGATAATAATTTAGTGTCCTACGCACCTGTGAGGTAATTGCGTAATACACATAAAATGATAATTGATCGGTATGTCTCTTTTTCACAGTTCAGCTTTACGTTCGTTGCCTTATTTAAGTTGTTGAGCAGACGAATTTTTCAGACTTTCTTTCAAAACCCTTAGATTGTGATAGAAAGTGTGCTACGAAATTGGAGGGCTGGTTTGGTTTCTGGATCTTAAGATGCCCTGGTGAGGATGATACCATAAATATCGTGTCTTGAGTTGAATTGAGACTAATGTATTAATGGATGGTCCTTCTTGCAAAAAATATTTGCTGCCTCTTTAAATGCTGTACAATATTATGTGTATCTAATGGTCTGTTTCACCATATGCGGATGTGGTCCGACTTCTGGTGGTAGGTACGTACTGAATCTATCTTTCCGATAATCCCTATCAGTACATATTACAAAATAAAGTTGTCCCGCCGCGTATGTCTGAACGCAATAAACTCAAAAACTACCGAACATATCGCACTGATAATACAATACTGTTGTAACTCAAAATGTGACTTTTTTTCAGAATCGACGAAAACACGATTATTCACTTCATTATATCTTTTAATATGATGTTATCTCAAATTTTACACATCTTGAGTTAAAACAGTATTGTATCATCAGTGCGATATTTGTAAACGGTTGTCACCAATTGACGGAGTGATTCATGAGGAAGGTCTAGGTATATAATTCATTAGAGGTTTTGAGTAAATTGGCTGAAATATGACGATGATTGAAGTCGGAAAAAAACATACCGACTGGGATCTTTACTGGTCTGCGCCGCGTAAACCAATAGATGTATATGAAAACAATGTATTCGTTATTACGGAATGAATATATTGTTTACCTGGATTAACACATAGGGTACTTTTAATCCCGGTAGTAAGTTTCCGTGGGATATTTTCCGACATTCACGCGGGCGATGCCGCGGGACAAGCTAGTTTCATATAAATACTGTTGCTTGTTTCATCTATCTAAAATAAAGAGCCTATCCGGATATCTAATCTGAAACAAACCCTCTTTCATATCATCAGAGTGCAATTAAATAGACGCTATGGTGTTTAAAATAAATTTATTTAAATAAAAGAGCTGTTCATTGTACTGTATTATGAAATGTAATTGTTCACGTCAAAAACAAAAGTTTATAAACAATCAACCCACCAAAGTTAGTATAAAATCTCGGCAGACCTCTGGTTAAAAGCTTCGAGTCGGAATATTTTAATTGCTCAGCTTCAGCGACATTTATACTGAGTTCATAATTACCAGAGGTTTATGGCAGTAATTAACGGGTTTTATTGAACTATCAAGGATTTGTGTTTGTTAAAAAGGTTGTACATTTCTAGGGTGCTAACGAAGACCAAATGTACGTTAGGGCGAATTTCACCAAACTTTTATACCTAGAATAAGTCTTAACCTGAGTTTTTTTTTTATTTTTACAGTTTTTTCATTCTAGAACCGTCAGACGTCAATTTTATTCCACGGATAAAAGATATCCGACTTTGGTAAAATCCGCTCTTAAATATTAAATTAACATTAAAGAGTTTGTTAGCGTTTTTTGTTTTTATTAATAAACTGCTTTTTATACTAAAACTTTACCTAAGACAGCTACCGTTGAGCAAGAAAGGACCCCTGGCCGTGCAAAGTATTTTTATCTGGAATTTCTCAGCAGCATATCCAAACACAACATCCCAAGACTCAGGAGACTAATTTAAAAATACATATTGTACGATACAGTTTCAATTTTCCAACGTCTAGTTATTCTAGACTACAACGGACGACTGGGTACAGTTGACGTTATGTGCAATTGTATGTAAATTAGTCCCTAGCGACCGTCAGTCTCTAACGCGTAATGTTTTATCTTTTCATACACTGACTTTCTGCCGTGGAGACCAGTATAAATTGTGGCAGCTGTGGTAAGCTTATAGTTTAGTTCATTACATAACATCATGCCTGCTTTCTTTAAAGGGGTGGACAGAGGCGTCTATTACACCTATATTTCGCCAGTTATTTTTCAAGAAAAGAATGCCAATTCCCAATAACTGGGCACAAATCCAACCTACGGGCTGCAGCTAATAGTTATGCGATAAATATACTTGTAATAAGAGCAATTTGTTCATGTTTCTTAATCCAACCAAATGGTCCCAATAGTAAGTTAAGAGCGCATATACGGGTCCACTAGCACCACTCCTTTAAAAAAATATTATCTCGTGACTGAGAAGGAATTTTGAAAAACGGCTCAATTTGCGACCTCGGTAAGTGTGTCTAGAATTTTCTAATACCTTTTATAAACTTTCATATTGAGACACGAAGCAACAAAATTCGATCTAATCAAAAGCGGTCACATTCATTTAGTTGTGTCGAAAAGAACGCGTGACAGTTTCTAAACGTGTTCACTGCTTGTCCGCCACCGACCAACTCTGCTTTTACTCTGGTCAAGCGTTATGTTGTAGACTCTGTCGAGCGCCGCCTGGTGGCGCTGACGTCCCGATTAGTCAAACGATTGATTTAACGTATTTCCGACGTATATTTATAATTTTGTGTTTGTTTTTCCTCCTCGCAATACGTCCAATGAAAATTGAGATCCGCAAAATTGTCTATCCAACAACGGTTTAACGGTTATGAAGTTAACACCGGCTGACAACCATTCATAATAAAATATGTTTTTAAAGGCGAGTACCCAAATTCTCAGAAACACAAATTATTGTGTTACGCAAAAAATGGGATACGAAATCGCTCTAATATATCCTCAAAAACTTTTACTCTTTACAAAATGAGCGAGAGAAATTTCGTAGCTTTTAAAAGCAGTATAAATATTTCAATTTTAGCAGTTCTCAGATAGATTTAGACATTGTTTACCTTGTGAAGCAGAGCGTTCGAACTAGACTTTAATACTGAGACGGGAACTATGATTGTTTTACAGTAGCCGGGCTTCTTTTGATTATTTTTACAAAGTTTGCTTCCAAAATCAGCTTATAATACTCCCACTGTTGGGACACAGGCCTCCTCTCCTCAATAGGGTGTGGGCTGTAATCCACCACGCAGACCCAGTGCGGGTTACTAGATGTCACGTCTTCGATTTGTTGACCTACAACTCGTAAGTCGGAGCCGATACCGCTGGGCCACCACCGCTCTAAGAAATAAATTTGCTTGTAAGGTCAATAATATTAAAATTCGTATTGCTTTGGGCAGTATTAAGCTATGTCGATGTTGATAAACAATTTACAAAGCAAACAGGTGGTCAATTGAGAATTAGTTAGTTCCATGTTTCCCTATCGTAATTGGTTAATATTGAATGTCCTCGGGCTGTTTAGATAGGTTGGAAACAATAACAATAGTTAACATACGTGTGGTAGAAAAATAGGTGGAATAAAACCAATGTATAAATTAGACCAATTTTATAATAAACACAGTAATTATTTGTAATGAAATACTGTTCACAATAATATTATGACGTCAAAACAATTTAATATAATTATTAATTATTCATAATAATAAACATCACCAGCATGAAGCAACATAATATATATATTTATAAAGAGCAAATAAAATAAAACATACCTGACCGTTCAGAATTGTCTTGCCGAGTCCGTAGTCGAATAAAGTCTGACCAGTCGAGTTTTTTTTTTTTTTTTTTTTTTTCCTAATGGGCAGCTCGTAGTTATGACCACTAAGGTCCTGGCTACTTAACCGGGCAAACCTGTGGGTGCCTTAAGCTACTAACTTAAAGCCTCCAGCCAGGGGCGAAAAATACTTAAAAATTAGGTGACCGCACGCTAAGGGCACCCCCTGTGGGGTACGAACCTCGGCTTAGGGCGTCACTGAGGGGAGGGCAGCAAGATGGGACAGGCTGGATCGAGATAATATTATTATTACCAGGGGAATTTAAAACTACAGGCTCAGCTACGGCGCGGGCTGGCGCGTCGTCGAGCAAGGGTCGGGGGATGACCAGTCGAGGCACTTGCGCGCTCTTATAAACTATGGCTTGCTTGTCAGCGGGTGGGGGGCGAGTAGCCAACCGAACAAATGATTATACCGGAAGTTACTAGAAAAATTACATTAATATTTTTAAATTAATCAAAATGCAACGTTTCGCCCACATACGTATAAACAGATTCCTTTGCCCTTTGGGCAGAAACTAAAGAACACCACGTGATTCGATCACTATATATTCCTTTTGCTTCTTCCACGTCCATACATCTGATCATACACCTGCCAATCTGTCATTCCCCCTGATGTTTGGGATTGACGCTATTAAATGCGGGTAAATTTAAATAAAATAATTAAGTATATCGGATTTATTTACTGCCCCAGAGACCTTGTTTCGCAAGGGTTAGTTAAGTTTCTGATGCGATTATGTTGTTTTAGTATGAATTGAATTGAATATATTATCATATTCTAATCTGAACACTTTATAGCCCCTGGGCCCTAGTTATAGTCTCTGGTCGAAGCCTGCGAAAATCCGATTAGACTGATCCCCGTTTTCTCTCCCGAAAATGGGCATAAGCTACTGTACTATAGTATACTATACAATTTGGTTGAAACTTGGGCAACGCTATAGCCTCTAGCGTTCAACTGCTGTGGAACATACCCATATTTAAATGAATATTTTGCATTATACTTAAAACGCTGTTTAATTCCACAGACATTTTAATATGGAGATTAAAAAAATGATTATGTTTATCTTTATTATTTAAATGGACTGCGTGGAGTCAATTTCATTACTTCATGACACACATGGGTACTTACTTAAAAGGATAGCATTATCACCACTCTGCAAAACAACGCAAGCTTTCTTTATTGACTTTTTAGAAGCTGAATCCTGCAATTTTATTAAGTAACACACAACACAGTATATCGTAACCGCTGTAGTTAAGGTGAATCCTCTGCTATAGCCCGCCTAATTCAAATTTTCTTTGGTTTTTTGCAAATTGCAACTCTGTTTTACGTCGTATGTTGATCAAAATGCAATTCGCGAGTGTAGAAATGATATATTTATTGAATAATAATCATCAATTTCATATCAATCATCAAACTTTGGAAATTTGTTCCACCTAAGAATTTTTCAGAATATGAGAGCTGCAATTTAGACAAAACCAAAGAAAATTTGAATTTGGCGGGCTACAGCAGAGGATTCACCTTAAATGCAGTCCTAAGGGGTTTATTTGTAAGGTGAGGCACAAATAATTGACCTACCATTGAAGACAGAATAAATAATAGGAAAGAATGAAGTTTATTTGGACACTGTTCGTGAAACACAAAATTCAAATAACAAAATAAAAAGTTGAATGTTTTAACAACAACAGTGTGCGCCAAAAAAACAACAGACTTCCAAAAAAAAAAAAAACACTAAAATACGTGAAAAATAACTTTCATTTCGGAAGTCGGTCTTTGGTTTTGTATTTTCGTTTTTGGCTACCGACTTCCGAAATTAAAGTTATTTTTCATGTTTTTTTGTGTTTTATTTGGAAGTCAGTTGATTTTTTGTAAAAAAGTTTTAATTTTTCACTTTCTACTTGATATGTAAATAACAGTGACAGGAAATTATCAAAACATCATCAATATAAACTAAGTGGAAAAATATGCAGTATTAAGGATAACTCTAAAACTACCGGTCAGAACTTGATCAAATTTAAATGGGACCACATGTAAAGCACCACCTATCAAATAAAAATCATCCAAATCGGTTCACCTAGAAAAAAGTTCTGAGCTAAAACACATTAAAAAAAACAGTCGAATTGAGAACCTCCTCCTTTTTTGAAGTCGGTTAAAAAGGTCCATGTCAGCATTAATGCCAGACAGGTGCGGTCTGACGCTGGTTTTATAATGAACCTTTAAGGACAAGTGACGGGGAGTACAAATTGCGTACGGAGGGACGTTAATAACACTCCATGTCGATTCTTTCATATAACTGGTTTAGGTTTTTTCACTGTACTAGGTAGTTTGTCGACATTTCTATTCTTTAGCTGCTGCTGGGTACAGACCCAATTAGGGTTGCCAGGCTCAAAAATAGAAAAGCCGGACACAGATTCATATGTAGTCGGACATTTTGCCCTGAAAGCCAGGAACATTGTTTAAAAAAAAACTTTTGTTTGTGTGTGAATCACATTTTGTTCTTATTTAAATAATTTGTAACTTCTTTACTTACATTGAAAGTAAATATAAATCATTAAACAGCTTATCATTTGTAAATAAATTATAGGTAGGTGTAACTTTCCAGTTTGCAAAAATAAAGTAATTAAGCATCTTTACTCCACTTTATACTTAATAAGTAAAAAGAGACGGGGCGGGGTTGAACAATAGTCAAACAAGAGCCGGATAGGCCGGACTTGTATATATTTGGCCGGACACAATTGTAAAAAGCCGGACACCTGGCAACCCTAGATCCAGTAATATTTTGTACGGTCACTCGTGTCAATAAA
Source organism: Griposia aprilina (assembly GCA_916610205.1). Classification (NCBI taxonomy): domain Eukaryota; kingdom Metazoa; phylum Arthropoda; class Insecta; order Lepidoptera; family Noctuidae; genus Griposia; species Griposia aprilina. The sequence goes on along the minus strand of OU744285.1, from coordinate 11,762,518 downwards.
CGAGGTTCTGTGATAGGCACAGAACCTCGTTTATTGACACGAGTGAGATCAAATAGGTTGATCTCTGGTAAAATCTTAAATTAATAAGACTTGATCTTTGACTAACATCCAGAAGACTAAACTCACGGTTTGCAAACAAGAAATCGAGCTCGGTATACCAGGTATTAAATTAACAGATTGTGTTATAAACACAATACTGCACTAAACAAATATCATAGATAACGTGACTCAAAAGGCTGCTCAACTGGCAGGACAAATAGAACAGAACTGGTGCTCTGAGGCAGCAAGACGGGATTGCGGCAGACCACGTAGGAGATGGCGAGACCCTTTATCCGATCTTCCCTCTTAGATGTGAAACTACATAGATTGTTAGGCTGTTCCCAACATAGTTGGGGATAGGCTAGGCAGATAATGATGATGAGGCAATCTAGGATACGCCTAATTTCAATTTAATTTTAACGAGTTGGAGTGATACTTTGTACAAAAAACAATTTAAAGGAGAATCTACTTACGTAATAAATAAATAGGGAGCTAAATATAATACAATTGTCTTTTGTAAGAAAGGTGAAACAGATTTTTGACAAATGCAACGGTCCACTTGTAAAACGTGCGTAGCATAACAAAAGCTACAGTACTTTATTTTTCTTTTACTTTATGCCCTGAAGAGAAGGTAATAAAGGCAAAACGACGTCTTCCCGAGGTAAACATTAATGTATCTAAAACAAGGGTAAATATTACGTAATATGCTGACACAGCTGTATATAATGTTCCTGCAAGTATGATGTATGACATGACAGGAATGGATTGCCGCGGTGTTGTGAGTTTGCAGTTTGTGTCTTTTTAGATTCAACTCGTGTGGCTCTATTGGTTGACGTTGTTATAAAGTTGAAAATGGCGATATATAGAGTTATTGGCAATACATCGGCAATCCATTAAGGGGATGTAAGGGGTCATTTGCAACCAAATGAACCCTGATGACCTCTATGCAGATGTCAACCATTTTCGAGTAATTTTACATTTTATATTTTTTTGATGGTACACAACTTTGAAAGAACATGGCTAAATGATGTTTGGGCGATTGCCCTAATTACGCATGTATCGAAATTTTTCACTAGCTCGTAACATTCAAATATTCATTCAATAATTATTACGTGTTTATTATTCTCCTAGATCGTTTGTGAACTAATCAAATAATTAAAAGATATTTACTAGATTTTCCATGTTTTTGATTTGACAAGGAGAACATGACTTTGACGTTTCGTTTTACGAAAAATATGGAGAGTAAACCTACTTTTAAAGATATTTGCGTAGGCTGCCATATACAGTATTCATTAATATAATTATTAATTTTTGTACTCTCTGAACGTTGATTTTAAATAAAGTAAATGACTAAATAAAGTATGTGCGACTGCCCTAGCAATGTATAAACTATACATTGTACCTAGTAATATGTAATGCTGAATAGCTGAATATCGGTATTTCATATGAAAAAGTTTCAGGAACTTTTCATATCGTTACAATCCTGAAAATAAAATAGTATAAGTAAACTCCTACGTCGTATACAAAGTTCAACAAGGTAAAAAAAGATTTGGCAAGGAAAATCACCCCCTACACATACTGGCACTGATTAAACAAGGACACATAAAATATTGTAATAAAACAACGATAACCGGATTTATTTATTTATTATGTAGGTAAATGCATTATTTATTATGAAGCAAAAGTGATATGTAGTACATTGAGATCCACACTGCATACCTCTTTGGGAAACAGACGTGATGTATATGTTTGTATGTATTTGTAACTGAGGTTAGTTCCCCCTGTGTAGACCCGTTATATGCGCGCATGACGTTCTCGTTCATAGACTGAGTGCATCTCATGCACTCCACCTTATATTTTATAATCTAAGCACTGCACACAATCGCCAGCAACGGGCACCCGGGTCTGGCCCTTTTTTTTTTTTTTTTTTTTTTTTTTGGGTGGGAAATCATCAAATGACCTCTCCCGCTCTGGGCGGAGCGGAAGGGCGTGTCAGACTCTTACTGACTAAAACCCACCCGTGTTCCTTCAGTTGCCTGTGCGCCAGGGCCACGGTAACTCTTTCGAACAATCCGCGACCCCGGCAGGCATCGGCCCTATTGGACCCCTTCAATGATGCTGACATCTCTTTGAGGCGCGCGTGGAACACGACGCGCCGTCGACCCGGGCCTGGTCCTTACCGGACGGCGAGCTGCCCATTGCTCGCCGTCCGCAAGCCCGCGCCTACGGTGGCCGGGAGTCGGCAATTGACTCCCGACGCCCAGGGTGTCTCCTCCTGCGGCGACTAGGGGCGTGAGGGCGCAACGATTGCCGCACCCTCACGCGCTCCGCCTCCTCCTTCGCGAGCATTACTGCTTCACAGAAGGAGGTGACGGCTTCCCATTCCCTCTCGCTCCGTACCATGGCCTGTACCAGGGCCGGACGCGAGAGATCGCCGCCGCCGATCGCCGCCACGAGGACACGGCGGTGCTCCACCCAAGCTGGGCAGACCTCCACCGTATGCTCCACCGTGTCCTCCGGTCGATCCACACAATGCCAACACCCGGGCGTTTCCTCCCGCCTTATCCGAAACAGGAACCTCCCGAAACAGCCATGTCCGGTGAGGACCTGCGTCAGGCGGAAGGTGAGGACGCCGTGGCGCCTCTCAAGCCACTCCTCAAAGAGGGGACTTACCGCCGCAATTGTGGCGTGCCCAGCGCTGGGTTGCGACAGTCGCACTCTCCATGCCGCCATGAGATCCCGCCGGAGCTCTGTCCGCTGTGCCGCGATTTCTCGCGGCAGCGGAGTAACGCCCCGGCGTTTCGCCTCCTCGCGCCACTCCCAAATGTGCGCGAGGACTTTTGCCTCCAGATCCCATGGCGGCAATCCGGCAAGGAGGCTCGCCGCCTCGCAGGAGACCGTGCGGTATCCCCGGACCAGCCGGATGGCCATGACCCTTTGGGACGCGTTCAAACGGCGTGCTGGTCGGAGCCTCAATGAACGCGCCCACACCGGTGCCCCGTAAAGGGCCATGGACCGCACGACCCCCGCGTAGAGCCTCCGGCAGGAGGCGTTTGGACCTAGATTGGGCAGGAGCCGCTTCAAGGCAGCCCCAGCCCGGTCCAGTCTGGGAGCCAAACGTCGGAAATGCTCGACGAAGTTCCACCGGCTGTCGAGGACGAGTCCCAGGTACTTCATCGTCGACTCGACGCCGATGTGAACCCCTCCCGCCATTATTTGGGAACCCGACAGTGGCGCGTTCCGAGGACCATGAAAACACATGGCCTCGGACTTGTGCAGGGCCACTTCGAGTCCCAATTGCCGGATCCTCTCAATGACTGTCGCAACCCCGCGTGTCATTAATTCGGCCGCCGCCTGGTGCGACCTCCCCTGCGCCAGGACCAGCGTGTCGTCAGCGTAACAAACGACGCTGACGCCGCTAGGGAGGTCGGCGCGCAGCACCCAGTCGTACCCGATGTCCCACAGATGCGGCCCCAGGACCGATCCCTGTGGGACACCGCACGACATCTCTCGCCGGTACCATTCTCCCTGGTGACCGGGGTAGATGACGGCCCTGTCCGTCAGATAGGCCTCGACTATGCGACAGAGGTAGGTCGGCATCCGGTGATACCAGAGTGCCTCCCTGATGCAACTCCAGGGCAGGGTATTGAAGGCATTGGCGATGTCTAGAGACACCGCCAAGACGACCCCACCCCGGGCCACAGCATCCCCCGTCGTGAGGGCTCGCACGCGCATGATGGCGTCCACCGTAGAGCGCCCCCTGCGGAAACCAAACTGGCTGTCCGCCAAATCCGGCCCCACCCGCACCAGCCGCCCGACGAGGCGGTCTGCAATGACTCTTTCAAAGAGTTTGCCCACCTCGTCGAGCAGCACGATGGGCCGTTTAGCGGACGGAGAGTCCGCAGGGCGCCCCGTCTTCTTAATGAGGACCAGTTTCCCCGTCTTCCAACGAATTGGAAACTGGCCCCCCTCCAAGCATGCGCTTAGGAGCCCTCTAAGTCGAGGCCCGAGAGCCTCCAAGGCCAGGACCCAGGCTTTTCCAGGTAGCCCGTCGGGTCCTGGGGCGGTATTTTTGGCGCTCAGCCTACGTACCGCCACTCTCAACTCTACCTCGGTCACCTCAGGAGCATCGTCGTCGTCGTCGGTTACGTGGTCCACAGTTGGCACCGCAGGAGGCGGAGCCATGGGCGGAGGAGTATGCTCCCCTCGCGAAGGGAACAGAGCGCTCACCACGCCCTCTACAAGCTGAGGCCGGAGACTCTGCGTCAGGGGGGGAGCCCATGGGCGAAGTTTCTCCCGCACCATTTTGTATGGGCGTCCCCACGGGTCCCTGTTCAGAGTCCCCAGTGACTCCTCACGGGCCACTCCCCTGGCCCGCAGTATCTCCGCTCGGAGGGCGGTCTTCGCCGCTCTGTAACCCTCATACAGCTCCGCCTGAATGGCTTCCGTATCCGGAGGGCGGATACGGAGCCTGCGGTGCCTGGTGTACAGGCGTCGCGCAGCATCGCACGCCTCGCGTAGAGTTGTTAACTCCGGCGACCACCAGTACACCTGGCGCCAGGCGCGTCCAGGCTGGACACGGGGCATTGCCACGTCACATATTTCGGACATGGCCTCCCGGAACCACTCCGCCTCGTCGTTAATATCAGCAGGCCTGTCCGGTGATGACACCCAGGCCTGCACGATCGAGGCTTCCAGGAGGAGCTCCCGGTCCAGCCGCTTCAGCGCCCACCGCGGACCACTCGGGGCCTGTCGGACCAGCGCGCTCGAGGTCTGGGTGGAGACGTCAAACCGGATGTACCGGTGGTCGGAGTGCGTCTCCACCCCCTCCATGACGCGCCAGTCAATGACACGCGGCGACAGAGCGGGGCTGGCGAACGAGATGTCCACCACTGACTCACCCCGCATCCGCACACACGTGGGGACAGAACCCCGGTTTAGGACGACCAGGCCTGTCTCCAGAGCCCAGTCCTCCACCATCCTGCCCCGTGTGTCCGTCTACCGGGAACCCCAAGCCGTGTTCTTGGCATTGAAGTCCCCGAGCACGAGCACGGGGAGGGAATGGTACCCGACGACGACGACTCTCAACTCCGCAAGGGAGTTGTGGAACTCGGCGAGAGTTCGGTTCGGGGAGAAGTATACCCCTACGACAACAATCTCCCCGAACCGTGCTGCCACGCAACCCCGTCCCCTCTTGACTGCCTCGAGCGACGGGGTACCGGCGGCGGCCGACGAAATTAGGGTCACTGAGCCGCTCAGGTCCTCCACCCAGTCATCCCTGGGCGGGACAAAGTACGGCTCAGCGACCACGGCGATGTTAATCGACCACTGCGCCATGCTCTGGAGCAACAGATCCTGAGCAGCGACGCAGTGGTTGATGTTCGCCTGGAGGAGGCGTAATGGGGCCATTATTGGCACTCCATATCAGCCCCCTCCCGAGGCCCTTGTGAGGGCCCTGCCGCGGTTTCTGCGGCGGCGACGACGATGGAGGTAGCAGCGGCTGCGGCAGTGGCGGCGGGTGCGGTGGTGACGGCGGTTGCGGAGGGCTTACCTCTGCCCCTGGCTTTGGCGGGTGGGGCGCAGGCCTTACTCCCAGCCCGGTGATCGGCCGGCTTGCCAGCTGCCGCACATAAAAAGCAGTGCGGCGTGGCATTGCACGAGCCGGCCTTGTGCCCGGGCTGACCGCAGCGGAAGCAGTGATCGCTGCGGTCCACCTCCGAGGTGCATTGCACTCCCACGTGGTTGCCCACCTGGCAGCGGAAGCACCTCAGAGGTCTGGGTTCCAGCAGTTTCACCTGCGCAGAAACCCAGCCCACCTGTGAAAATACCACAGTTTTCTTAGGCATAACTTTGGATACCAAGCTTCAATGGGGCCCCCACATAGATAAATTGTCAAAAAAGCTTAGCTCTGCAGCATACGCCGTTAGAAAAATTCGTGGTTTAACTGATTTAGAGACAGCCCGTTTAGTATACTTTAGTTATTTTCATAGTGTGATGTCGTACGGTATTCTGTTGTGGGGAAATGCCGCCGATATCCAGACAATTTTCGTTTTACAAAAAAGGGCAATTCGTTCTATCTATAAATTAAGTCCCAGACACTCCCTCAGAGATAAATTTAAAGAGATTAATATAATTACTGTGCCTTCTCAGTATATTTATGAAAATCTTTTGTATGCACATAAAAATATTAATCTGTTTAAAAAATACAGTGATATCCACAATATAAATACTAGAAACAAACACAAATTTATTGTTCCTACAACCAGGCTCAAGAAAATAGGTGGCTCGTTTAGATGCCAATGTATACGTTTTTATAATAAACTTCCTAGCCACATTCAAGATCTAAGCTTTAATAAATTCAAATCTTTTATAAAACGGAAACTATGCCAGAAAGCCTATTATACTGTGAAAGACTATATTGAAGACAAAAAGGCTTGGGATTGAGCTGCTCCAATAAATTTACACGGTGAATGTTGATTTTAATTTGCTAGCTATTTTAGACATGAATATTTACTGTAAAAAGTATTATATTATTTTCATTATTGAGAATATGAGGACTATGTGGGTCATTGTTTCAGTTATATTCTTGATCTGGCAGTTTAAGTAGTTTATGCGGCCTACCCAAATGTCCTTTCTTTGGTATTGTTCGTCGAATCGTTGAGCTCCTTAAGTTCTGAGTTGAGCTGCACGGTTACTGACAAATGCGTGCACTGACTGGACAGGTCCACTTAATCTGTGTGGTTCTTTCCTCAAAAGACCATTTCAGACACCAATCTACATGGTTCTCAAACATTATGTCCGATTTTTTTATATACACATTGACATTGTTGAATTTTATATACACAATGACATGAGTATTTACTTGTAAAGTAGTATGTTATTTTAATTATTGTGAATGTGAGGATTATGTGGGTCATTGCTTTTTTTTTCGCAGTTAATTTTTATCATGATCTGGCAGATTGAGTAATTTATGTGGCCTACCCAAATGTCCTTTCTTTGGTATTGTTCGTCGAATCGTTGAGCTCCTTAAGTTCTGACGTCCTGAGTTGAGCTGCACGATTACTGACAAATGCGTGCACTGACTGGACAGGTCCACTCAATCTGTGTGGTTCTTTCCTCAAAAGACCATTTCAGATACCAATCTACATGGTCTTCACATGATCTGACCAAGATTATGTCTGGACTTTAAAAGAGACTGTGACCTCTGAGTTTGTTTCGGCCTTTCTTCTCAGAGTAGTCAGATAGGAAACGCCGACCTCATCTAGTTTAAAAATATGATTGACGTGTAAAAGTGTTTGTACAAACCTACTTACAGAAATAAAATCATTTATCATTTATCATTCATTTATCATTTATCATTTATCACCAGGAGCCTTCGGCCCTCCCCGGCGACTTTTCTGGCCGCCGACACGGGGCAGCTCACCGTAACGGCTCGCATCCCCGTGTGGTCAGGACGAATGGTGCCCGCCCTCACCTGCTCGGCAGAGCACCCCCCAGTCCTAACGACGGCGGCCACCACCTCAGCCTCCGTCACACAGTCGTCCAAGCCCACGATGCGCATGTCAATGCACTTGGTGGGCCTGGACACTCGGGCCTCATCCGCATTTAGAGACGCCCTAAGCCTTTCGGCCAGAGCGTCAGCGGTCGGGCCGCTGGCCGCACCGGGGACCTCCAGCATCCGGGCTCCAGTCGCAGTGACCCTTACACGGATCCCATTGGTGACCCCTAGCTCCTCCAAGTTCACCGCCGCCCTTGCCTTGGTGAGCACGTCGCAGTAGGACACGCCCTTCTTCACCGCATCCGGCTGTAGTGTAATCACTACAGCTGCGGACTTTGGAGCGCGGAGCCTGGCCGCGACGCTTCGCTCCTTGCGCCGCTGCCGCCTCTCCTTCCTTTTGGCCGCCCTTGAAGCCTTCCGCTTCTCTCCGGCTACTTGCCATTCGGCGTCGGCCGGAGGAGCATTAGGAGGCGGAGGGGGTGGCGGCCGTCTCGCCGTCAGGGCTGGGGCCGTCGCCGCCTGAGTAGGCCCCCTACCCCTTCTTGGGCTTGGAAGGCGCCGACTTCGCCAGGGCCGGCCCCGCAGGTTCCAGCACAGGCCCGCCTTTTGTTCGCCCTGCCGATCCTGACTTGGCCGCAGCGGCGGCAAAAGAAATCCGGCTCGCCGCTAGCGGGGGACGCAGAACAATGGCCTCCAGAGCGGAAAACCGACTCTGGAAGGCAGCCAGCTCTCGCCGCACCAGGGTCAGAACCCGGTCCTCTGCAGGCACCGGCACCGGCCGGTCTTGCCTATGCTGCTCCCCCTCCTGTGGCACTTCTCGAGGGCCGGCTGCCCGGAGGCCGGCCAGGTCCGCTCGGAGCTCCTCGTTCTCCTTTCGGAGAAGCTCTATGGCGGCTGTCAAGCGGGCGACCTCCGCCCGCATCTCAGACATTCCGTCCGACGGAGGCCCAAGGTGTAAGGCCTCCGCTGCCGCCATAATGGAGGCCGTGGCAGTGGGTATGACCTTGTCTTTAGAGGACTGAATCCTCTTCAAGGCCTCACCCCTGATTGCAGCTACCACGACCTCCTGGAACCTGGCCACTCGCTCCGGCTTAGAAACGCCAGCGGCGTCTGGCTCACCGCCTGACGACTCGGAGAGTTCCACCCTGTGTGGGTTGCCCTCCCTAGCGAGCGTCTCGCCTGGCTGGGCCAGCTCGGCTGAACTGACTCGGCTCGGCTCGCTGTCCTTCTCGGTGGTGAACCCTTTGTCCTTACCCCGATCGTGAACGCCACCCTGCCGAGTAAATTTTCTGCGGGTGGCGCTCCTCCCGCCATCAGAGGACGACCCCTGGCTATCCCCTGGTTTGGGGCGCTTCTGGAAGAGCCTTCGGTTCTTCTCAGCAGCCCCTACCACAACGCGCTCCGGGCACTTGAATGAGCCCCTCACGCCCGATGCGGCGTCGGACTCCGAACCCGCATCGCTCCCTTCCTCTCTACTACTTTCCTGTTCTTTTGTATTTTGTTTATCTGTTTCCATAATTGTTCCCACGAGTGTGGGGGATATAAAACGTCCATCCTAGGTTCACCCCCTGTCCCTAGGCAAGTGTTCATTTGTAACCCAACCAGAGGGTCCACTGGTACTCTGCTGGGGGTGCGCTAGCGACTGATGCGCCACCTACAACTACAAAGTTGTAGATGACACTACTCCTCAGCCATTCATACCCTCGCCACGCACCAAAACTTGATATTAGAGGATTTTTTTATAGAGGTTATCTTCCTCGCGGCCCAGGCGGTTAAGCCAAGACCCTTGACCCCCGTCAAAAGTCAGAGACATAACCTTGACAATCTTTGGGGCTACGAGACTAACGGTGGCAGAAGGAGAAGACTCCTTACTGCCTGCCCGGCGGCAGGGTTAGTGCACACCGAGCCCGCTCTTACTCCGCCGCTGTGCGTCTCTGCTTAAGCAGAGAGACACACGTTGGAGCGTTCCTCCGACAGGATATTAGCGTACGGACAACTAGACCCATTAGGCACACAGTGCCTAATGGGGAGTCATTGCCCGCACCCCAGGATGCACCGTCCCGGAAACTGGCCTTTCCCCCAGATGTATCCAAGGGAAACTCCAGCCCACGGGCACACGTGGAGGTTTCCTGTCCTAGCACCCCCGGGTCTGGCCCCTAAGTCCCAAGCTCCTGGGTAGCCGGCCTCTCCCCTGTTGACTGACGTACGGGTGTTGGCGTCGCTGGCGGGGAAAAATATTCGTCGCTCGAGTTCGACGCAATTGCCACAGCCGGTGATACAGCACTCTCGATGGCACTGGGTTCCGAGGCGGCGGCGGGTCGGAGTTGAGCGACGAGTCTGGAGGTGGTAGGCGTGCACGGCAAGCTGCTATCTCGTCAACAGTACATAGTTTTCATAATCATCAAGAATTCATTTGCATGGGAGGCCGAATTTGCCAACCGTCGTTCTTGATTTTTGGATATTTGTTTGGTTTTTTCCTTTGATTATGTACTTGTCTAGATTGAGCAATGTAAACAAACGATGCCCGAAATCCGTCTTCAATGGGGAAGAAAACTGTCAATTAGTTCCGCGTAGGTGGCGCTAAGTGTTTGTTACAAACGAACTGTCAAACTCCTAAGAAATTAAACAATATTTGTTTTTTTTACTTACACTAATATAACGGGTCGTTGTGTGTAGCCTTTGGATGCAAAGAAATAGGCTTTGTCAAATTCCCAAGTAATTTGCACATGAAGAGAAAGTGGGAAAAACACTGAAATAAAAAAACTTCCATTCTAGTGATTTTTTGAGAGACCACTTCTAAGCCGACAGGTTGGTACGATACTGGACTGTCGAACACACACTGTCGAAGTTGAAATTTCTGTCGTAAGCTTCCAAGTTTCCAAGAAAAAAATACTTTCTTTTCAAATATCCTTACATTTTGTAAGAAGAATCCTTACGTCTTGTTTATTATTAGTATCATTAAAAAGCAAAAAGTTAGTGAGTTAAGTTTGTTTGATAACATAAAAAACCATAATATTGTTCAGAAAACTGCTAAAAGTTGATAAAATGTTAAATATAATGACAAGCTCGGCTTTCTTTGCTTGTTACGATGTTCCTCTTTTTTTCAACTTCTCTTTCAACTGGGCAATACGCCAGGTAGAATACATTGTGAAGCAACTGTAAGCAACACAAATTGACGACAAAAATACGCAAATACTTAAAAAAACGTCCTTAGAATGTACACGTTTTTATCAACAACTTTTGACAGGTAACAAACACACAGCGCCGTCTTGCGGCGAAGCTTCCGGGATACAACCCCATTGCACGATTTTGTGTGAGTACCGCTCGTGTACTTATTGTAGTCAAACCGTCAAGGTGTGCGTGTTTTGGGATGCCTGTTCCAAATTATTAACTTACTTTTCCTCCATTATTTAATAAGATAAAGGTTAAATAAAGTAATTATTTTATGGATTTGCGTTTTATTTAATTTAATAACACAAAAATACAATGAAAAAATAAATACAGTAATTTATAGATCAAAACCTTTGTGTTTGTTTTCGGAATAGTTTTCTCTTTGATTTTATTGCCGGGGCTACGTTATCTGATTTAAAATTATGGTGACATCTTATTTGCAAATATTTGCATAATAACAAATAACAGTCTTGTTTGGTGATGTTGTCCACTATCATTGGTATTTTGAAAAAAAAAAAAAAAAATTGTTCCTCAGTGAATCTAATAAGTACTATTGCATCATTTTATGATTTACGAAGATGTAATGATATTTGTAATTTGTCTCCCATAGTTTCGCCAAGTCTCCCTAGTAATAAACTGCCAACACCGGCTAATCAGACTATCCTACAAAGAATCGAATAAAAAAACATGTTTTCTTAATAAATAGTGGTTAAATAACAAAACGTATAGATCAAAAGTGATCTCGGTGTTATTATACGGTTTTTCCACATAATTGCGACACAATTCGACATAATTAATTATTCTTCGTGAGCACGTTATCCATAGGTGATTCAAATTACACTGGCGAAGGTGACAAGTGAGTCTACCAAATATCAAAAAACTTTGTTTGGTACGGCCAATGAGTCATCTAGACAGGTATATAATCAAAGGTTTTTTCATTATAATGATATTTATTGTTTGTTATTTTTTTATGATTTTTATTCCAAAAGGTTTTATTGTGCTATTTGTACTTATGTGATTTACGGAAATAAATAAATACGGAAAATAAGAGATATAACAAAAATTGACGTTGTTGACGTATCAGTGTTTGTTTTTTATTTTCATAGAGATGGATGGGATTGAACTTGGAGTGTAACAGAATCGATTAAGTAATCTAAGGTCGGAAGAAAAAATAAAATTGTTATTGTCGATCTAATATTCATTCAACATAGTTACATTAATTGTGGTTATTGGATCATTTGAAAATAATAAACAAGAGTTTAATACATGTTCCGAAGCTTTCAGCAATTTTTTTTTGGTTCTAATCGAATCAAGTGAAATTGAAAAGAATCGATTGTCAGTTTTAGTGCCGCCACTGTTCTCGTGCCGTTACTTTTCTGAATATTGCCAATCATTTCTAGAAATCAGATGAAGGTTAATCCTAGAAATCAGATGATGGTAATCCAAGAAGTCAACGTTTTGAGAAATATTGAGGTACAAAAATAAATAATGTATTCATTAAAACTGTTTTTTTCTGGTTACGCAAACGCAAATATCTTTAAAAGTAAGTTTACTGTCCATCTTTTTCTTAAAACGAAACGTCAGAATCTTAAGTACTTCTTGTCAAACAAAAAAACATGGACGAACAAGTAAAAAACTTTTAATTATTTGATTATTTCACGAAAGTTCTAGGAGAATAATAAACACGTAATAATGAATGAATGAATATTTGAATGTTATGAGCTAGTGAGAAATGTCTATACATGCTTAGGGCAACAATTTAGCCATCTCCTTTATAAATGAAACGATGCATGATTTTTTTAAATATATTATCATCTGCATCTACTTCAATACATAATAAACAACCATAAACTTACAATTAACTTTAATAGTTTTTAAATCAGAGCTACAATTTTCATCATTTTGAGCAGGATATTTGACTAAAATAGTTGATTTCTGCAAAAAAAAAAACATGGTAGACTTTATCGGCACAACATTCCAATAACATGTATAACTTCTCAGCTATCCAATGAGATACAATAAGATACCAACTATTTTCAAAAAAATATAAAATGTCAAATTATTTGAAACTTGTTAACTTTTGCATAGAGGTGATAAGAGGCCATTTAGTTGCAAATCACCTCCCCTACATCCCCTTAATGGATTACCGACCATTTACCAGTAACCCTGTACAATAAAATAGGGTTCCTATCTATAATATACACGTACGGTAAAACTTGCACTAAACGCATCTCAATTTATATGTAAACACACTGTCGTCGTCATAACTACAGCAAATGCAAATCATGCGTTTAGCGCATGCGATAGGAAGCGTTCTGATAGAGCATTGATGTATATCTCAAACACAAGTTGAAAACTACAGACGCATAAGGCCGCAGCGCATCGCATTTCTAAACAAAAAATTGCCCGCCGTAGTGTGTCATAGTCATATAAAATGTAAGTATGAATTATGTACCTATATACTATATAGGTGGATTTTTGCAATGCGACGCAGCGCAGCCCGCCATAATCTTCATCAGCCTGTACTGTGTCGATCACTCGACAAAGCATACGTTTATCGCATGCGGTAGGGAGGGGTGCACTGATATGTACCTCAACCACAAGTAAAAAGATAAGTAATTACCTACAGCTATTCAACAACTAACAAGTCTACAAGTGCTGCATTCTTTGTATTTCTTTTATTTTTTACAACACGAGGCAACATTCTCGTAATATTCTCAAGCTTATACACAAGAAGATTAATGCGTGTCTCGGATGCGACAAGTATGAGGTTGTTAAGAGCGTCACCTAAGGAAATATGATTCACAATCTCACAGGAACATTCCACGTTATGTTGATGAATATTTTAACTACCTAAACGTGATACCGGTAGAAATTGTGCTTATCTATAGAACATTTTCTTAAAAACACACGCTTTGTCGTACCTATACTTAAGGATACCCCACTTGCAAAGAAATGCAGGTAAATATAATTACTTAGGCAAAGGTACAACTGAGTAGGTATTTATTTCAAGCTTGATAGGACTGATTCAGGAACCTAACACGATATAGACGGCGGAGCTTATTCCATTCAAGCGGAACCCATTTGAGTTGGGTTTGTTATTTTCTTTTAGTTTTACCAACAACGATCCAAAGCCCCCAACGTAGAGGATAAATAATAACTGTACAAAACAAGTCTACTTTTGTAAAATTACCCTGAGTTTGACTGACTCTTTCCGGAGCGAAAAAAGAGAGCGATGTTGGTACAGAAGCATCGTTGAGCAAAAAATAAGGTGCAAATGGCAAATAAATGTCACGCCTATATTACGTCAAAAAAGTGTAGGTATAACGGATTAGAACGGACTACATGAAGACATAGTGAACCCAGCCCACATCTAAATTATCTACATATTGCAGTACGAGCCCCGATGCAAAATAGTTCGTCTAGTATGGTAAGTAGTGCAAAGCGTAAAATATAGAAAGTAAATATTGGTAAAATAATTAAGAACATTTAATAAAAAGTTAATAATTTTAAAGTTTATTTTAACATAACTGAAATTCTTTCATGGCTTTACATTACATAAAAAAATAAAAAAAATATTCTAAAAAACATAACGCAAAAGTATTCGTCTACCCTTGTCACTCAAGCAAAATAGTTCGTCTACCACTTAGTTGTGTCGCCTTTGCTCTCAATGACAGCTTTAATCCGAAGAGGCATGGTTGCAACCAACGCTGCACACTCCTCAGGCGTAATTGACTCCCAGACAGCCAAGAGTTTAGCCTTTAAGTCTCTCTTCGATCTTGATGGATTTTTACGGAGAACTTTTTTCATTTTGTTAGTGTTTGTTAGTTTCGTTTGTTTGTTGTTGTCTGTTAGATGGTCATTCGATTGTAGGGATGTTTTTCGCCAGTAGCCACTTCTATGTTGTCCTTGCAGTATGGCAGGAAGCACCATCCTGTTGAAAAATGAAGGAATCTTGATGCTTAAGTGACGGAATAGAGGGCAGTTAATTCTCTTCCAAAAGGTTTTGATACCTTGCAGCATTGATAGAATCATCCACAAACTGCATACCACCAACACCTTGTGCAGACATGCAGCCCCATATCATAAGAGACGCCGGAAACTTCACTTTGCGTTTAAGACAATCAGTATGAAATGCCTCATTTTTGTTCCGAATCACTTTTTTCCTTTCATCGCCGACTGTCACTTCAAATTTGGACTCGTCACTCCAAATAATACTACGCCACTGATCGGAAGTCCAATTTAAATGATCACAAGCAAACTTCAACCTCTTTTTCTTTTGTACAGCAGTCAACAGAGGTTTCTTCTTAGCGGTGTAAAATCCGTAACCCATTCTTTTTAGGACTCTTTTGCAAGTATCAACTGAGAGGTCTTTGTGAATCATGTCCTTCCATTGCACCGTGAGTTCTCCAGCTCGAGCACGACGATTATTTTTGATAATTTTCTTCAGGATTCTGTTTTCTACTGCACTTGTGATGCGTAGTCGACCAGTTTTCTTCAAACAAGAAGTCGTTCTATTATTTTTATAGTGCTGAATGATAGATTGGACTGTAGACCTGGGAAGCATCAAGTCTTTAGATATTTGGTAACTTGATTTGCCAGCATCGACCCCACAAACTATTCGCTTTCGAAGCTCTTCACACACGGGTTTGCCACGACCCATTGTTATTTGAAAACGAATGAAAAAACTGAAATTTTCAGAATTTATACTGTCTCACTTGACAAATGACACAAAATTACTTTTACAAATTTAAATTATGCAACATAATTGTACAAAGAAGGAATAATCTTATTTAACTCACCGATAGACGAACTCTTTTGCATCGATTAACAATTAGACGAACTGTTTTGCTTATAACTTCTTCGAATTTAAAACAGGATATGTATAAAGTTAAAAAGCTAAAATAGTTTATTGATTCATAATTAAAAAATGCCATAAGTAACGCGACATGTGATAGTAGAACAGCTTAATATTTTATATAGATATACAAAAATAATGAAGTTATAAAAAATCTCACAGAGAAAATTTCACACTAGACGAACTATTTTACATCGGGGCTCGTATAATGCAGAGTAAACTGCGCTCGAGAGCTGTCAGTGTCAATATTCAACAAATATGGCGACACCGATAGCTCTTGAACGCGGTTCAGAAGTACTGATCGCGTTCAGTTTCAATGAAATTCACCCTAAGTTACACACCAATTCCCAATTTGCGTGGGATATCGTCCCAAGCTGTTACCGAGTTATCCCTTTCTTTTCTCACATGCATTGCATCAGCAAGTTCGTCTCGAGTTGCCAAACTTTTAAAGTTATTAAAGACGTCTCTCTTCAACTTCAAATGTAAATTCTTGAACTGTTTTGAACCGACGCTTTCTGAAAACTGAAGTAAACTTTAATGAATGCATACCTATATTCTTTTATTTTTTGTGTAGTACCGATTGCTCGGAGAGACACAGGAACTTTTAGGCTAGTCATACTGAAACGTATTTCTAGTCTACAAATACTTTTAGTATACAGACGAGAAACAAAAAAATATCGTTAACAAGAATTGACTACTCAGCACAAGTATAACATGGATTAAAAATTTGCTATTGTTATCTATACACATCAAAAGTGTCCAGGGATCACGGTATTTTTTAATAATATTTTATTTCCCTTTTGATTTTAAATAAAAAATTCTATTTAGATTGATTCAATAAAATGTTTTCGTATTTGTAGATCACCGAAGTACTCTCTGCTTTTGCATTAATAAATATTTTTCTTGATTTATGCTACTGCTGGATTTTTCACCTTAGTTAAATCCTGACACTAAAATGAGAAAAATAAAGTGTTTTATTGCGTAAAATGAACAATTAGTAGTCTGTATTTCCGTCGTTAACGCGTATATCACAATCACAGCGAGTCAGCATACTCAATATAAGTTCATCCAAATCACGTTGCGGAATGGCCGCCCACGTCCGTTGTAACAGGCAAAAAGATTTTCTGGTGTGTGTACGGCATCCATATTTGGCAGAGCTCATCTTTGAAGCATATCCCATGCGTGCTCAATGGTATTCAAGTCTGGCGATTGAGCAGGCTATAGTAGGACGTTGATATTAGCTACGGCAAGTGTGTTTGCAACGACTCTGGCAGTGTGTGGACGTGCATTATCATGCATAAGTAGAAATGAAGAACCCAATTGGGTCCGCAAATTAATGACAACATCTGATACAATCGCTTCAGCGTAAATCTGTGCATTGAGATTAAAAGAAAGAAAGAAATAATAAAGTTTACTTGGACACAGTTCGTGAAACACAAAATATAAATAACAAAATAAAAAAGTGAAAGTAATGTTTAACAACAACAGTGTGTGCCTCACGGCTGCGCCAAAAAGGTTAATTTCAGCATTAATGCCAGACAGATGCTGTCTGACGCTGCAGGTTTTCTAATGAACTTTTAGGAACAGGTAACGGGGAGTACAAACAGTTTCAACATACATAATAATATTTTTTATACTTCACAGCAAGATTCGTTAGAAAAACACATAAATGCCACTCGTCTTCTGCCCAATTTGTGTTCACGAGACCATGGTAATCAGGCTCTGCGATTGCGGGGCTCAATACGGATATTGACTTCATGCAACCGATTTCTTATGGTTTGATCGCTTACTAGCGTCGCTGAAGAACTATGAAGCCTCGTAACCAACATCATCGCGGTCATTATACGATTTCGTTGTGCAGTAATTTGTATGTAACGATCGTGTCTGCGTGTAGTGATGCGAGCTCGTCCTCCATGTCGCTCTGCCACACTGCTAGTGATGCGGTAACGTGTCCAAATTCGACTTATAATATACTCTGCGTAGTGCCTAGAGCGATTGTCACAGCACGTTGCCGAGAACCAGCTACCTACCAATATTCCCACGGCTGTGATCATTTCTTCTCGGCTCAAATGACGTCATATTTCCATAATAACGTTCTTTTGTATTGATTCCACTCAGAAGTGTAGCTGAAACTTTACTGATTTGGCCTCAAACTCATTGCAAGATTATATAAGAATACCGGCTGGACAAAAGATCTTCATCTTTTGATCGGTCAATATTTTTGTAACTAGCAGAAACATGCTTGATCCCTAGACACTTTTGATGTGTGTACTTGTATACCGATCTGTTGACTAAACATCAATTATCTACTCTACAATAGTGCTATCTACTCATCTACTGGTACTACTTCCTTAACTCTACTTTTCAGATTCCCATAGTCGGTTTATTTTATTGCAAACGTTTCTTTTTCAGATTCCGGTAACATATCGTTGGACTCTGCGTTCTGCGCGCTGATGGCACCATCTCCACTTCTAGAACTGAGCAGCATATTCTTCTTCTTCGTGCCTGCTATTCTTATTCTCTGCTTATACGCGAGAATGGGGTATCATATAAGGTACACATTGTTAGTATTGTTACTTTGTATTAATAGTTTTAATTTAGACTAAGATAGACCTTGGCTCCACAGAGCATGAAATCTCTACGTACCGGCAGCGTCTAGAGATGGAAGTACTAATAGAATTCGTGGCCTCCCAACTGCGTTGAGGCCAGAATTTCTGTTGCGGTTGGCATTCAAAGTCGTCAGTTTTTGTACCTACTTCATTTGTGAAAGAGTTGACAATGCCGCCACTAGCGGCGGTCGCCGCCCGAGGCAACTCCGTGCTTTGTGCTTGACGCCAAACTTATCACAAACTTTTGTAAAAACCTTTCTAATTACTTGAAAATGACAGGCCTACACAGCCCTTAGCTAGAGTACCTATCCTTATAATTTTCATGTCAATCATGTGTCTGGGCAGTAGTTTGTTGTTCAAGTTATTTGAAGTAGGTACTTAGTCTAGTGGTTTGAATTACAGTACGCTTTACAGTTGCTTATGATTCTGAGCTGATTCCCGAATCTGACTAAAACCTAATAAGGATATGGAAGGTACGTAAAAAACTTAGAAAAGAAAACATCACGACGGTCATTACTTGTTGTATAAACAATTTCTCGGTCAGCCTGGGTTTGGATAGCAACGTCCGAACTTTTTGCGAAAGACGTGAACGTTATCCTAATGAACTTGGCCATTACGCAGAATGATATTAAATCATACCGAAAGAAGAATTAAGGAACATATTGAATCACTATTTCATCATACAAACTTATATTTATTCCGGGAACTAAGCATCTGTTTTCCAATACGTGGTAAAGACGGCGCTTGTCGCGTTCCGCCCAAGTGAACATTCGTTCTACAATAAATTCCCCTACCATTGTATATGTACTTTGTCAGTGTTGGACATTCTAACAAGATTTCTGAATTGTCTGTTCACATCTGCTTAAGTTACATTAATCTTGTTTCTGGGCGAATTTCGGAACAATATAGAGAAACCAATAATTATGTACGACATAAATAGAGATGATTGTTGATCATGTTTGACCTCGAGTATGTTATTTGGGAGTCGATTAATATTAATGTGATTAGATTGGTATGAAGCTGATGACGTGTGGGGTTTTATTTCTGCCTATGTGTTCCTTGTTTCGGATTTTTAGCTTCTTCAGGAAAACAAGAGTATAGCGCAGGCTAATTTTTTATGCAGTATCTAAGTAAAAAGAAGAGAAGAATCTGAATCTGTTTTGGTCGGCGCAGCGGCGTCTTGTTTTACAAAAATTGTATGACAGAATTTCATTTGCATTAAAAATATCTCTCATATCGTAACCGTCAAGCGCTGAACACAGACTGTTAAAATTAATAGTCATACATAAAACCCTCCTCCCTCGGTTATAATTTGCATTTTAAAACGATTATTTTTATCTATAACACAGAGTTACCTAACAAATATTGTTTTTTTTCTACTTAGCTTAACTTTGTGTAGTCTGACTAACTCTACAGACCATGGAAACTCAGATTTATCAAACCTCATTTATTTATCGTTTGAAGCTGCCGTAAATAAAAGGAGACCCATTTAAATGGGTCTCCTTTTTTTTCTCCAATTTACTTGTAATTACAATTATAATATTTACACAATTTAAAAGCTAGCTGTCTTAAAATAATTATAATATAACACAACTGTACAACTTTATCAAAAAGAGAGGAGAAAGAATAATAGGCCATAAAAAAATTCTTCCACATCGTTGTCAACAGGAAAAGTGCCTAAAAGGCTGGCAGCATTGCCACGATGAATTGGGCGAAAACTTTAGGAATCATGATAATATCACATTACCAAAGCGAATTGGAAATTACATCTGTGACTACACAGATGCGGAAAATTATGTTGTTATGAACATTTATTTATTTTTGTTAAAATTGTTAACTTCTTTAAAGACAAATTATAATTCTTGGAATGTAGATAGAATTGTATCTTTCTTGCATTCACGCAAGATTCAAAACTGATTTTTCCTAAAATATTGAAATTATACTATTATTCAATTACGTCGAAATTTTACATTTGCTGAACTTTAAGCCTGAATTTATAAGCAGCAATGAAACAGGCTGTAATTCTTGAAGATAGTGTTCTTAAAGATATTTAGTACCAAGAAATGGTACATTAAACGCAGACATATTGCTAAAAGCAAAAAAAATACCGTGTAAAGTCCTCAGTTAAGTACATGTAGACCCTCAGAAAAGCAAATGGAATTTACGGGCAGCAGTGAATCGGACTGTAACGGTCGAAGGAACGTATGTAGTTGCACGAAAACTGTTAAGAACAAAAAGCTTTTTACAAGCTTTTATAATTATTTAGTTTCACCTGTCGCGGTGTCTGTAATGAAATGTTGCAAGCAAAATTTGAACCACTTCCCGGTTTCTGATTGAGCTGAAATTTTGCATGCATAAGTAAATCGGACGACAATACAATATTATTATGACATGGAGCTGCTCTGATGACAGAGCCACAAAAAAAAAATGTATTTAATAAGTATGAAAATTAGTAAACGAAAAAATATATGTAAATTAAATAGAAATGACTAAACTAGTTATCTAACATCATAAATACTAAAAAGTAAAAATAAATAAAGGTTTTTTTTTTAAACATGCTTTTTTAGTTTTTAATGAAAAAGAACTAAAACGTTTACCTTTTTTATTCCGATTGGAATTGGAATTTCGTTATCAAATAAAAGCGCTTACATTTTTAAAACAAGAGAGAAAAAAAGAGGGTTTTAATGAACAAATAACAAAAGCTTGCTTTTAAAAAACATTTTTTTCCTTTATTTTGAGAAGCCCTTACTAGACATAATAGACCCTTGAAAACAGGATGGTAATAAATGCTATTTAATTCGGAATATAGTTTTTCAAATATACAACCACAGTTCTAATAATGGGCTGCCTCGTTGGTCTAGTGGTCGCAAGCGCTACTGTTGATCATGAGGTCCTGGGTTCGATTCCCGGGTCGGGCAAAATGTTATTGGGTTTTTCCATCTGGAATTTCTCGGTAGCAGCCCGGAGTCTGGATTTGTGCCCGGTTGATGGCAATAGGCTCGCCCCTATTACATGGGACTTAAACATAACTGGCGAAATGTGGGTGTGCTATAGGTACACCTCTGCCTAACCCTTCGGGGAAAACAGGCGTGATGTTATGTTATGTTAGTCCTATCAATATCTATTATCATCTATCATCTTTAACCGACTCTATTTCAATTAAAAGCACAGAAACACTTTCAACGGAGAGTAGACAAATTTGAGTCGCAAAAAAAAAACTATTTGCGTTATTAATAATTCCATGTACTACATTTTTTGATTCTTCAAGGTTAACTAGGCTGGTTTCCATAAGCATAACTTTGTTGAAGGCGTGAATCAAAGTTTTTGTTGGTGAGATTGACACCGCACTGCGCCTTACCGAAATAGGCCTTCCAAGGACAGCTTTTTGACGAAACTTTGTGCCATGTTACGTGATAAGTCATTGTAGTAGGTTCTGTACCCGTGTAAAATAACAGGTGGAACTTTTGCAGTCTTGTAGAATTGTTACCCAACGTTCATCAGGAACTAAAAGTCACGAAGGTGGATTTTGACCTTCTTCTCACATTGTCAACGCGAACAATATCCGAATAGCTCACACTTTGCAGAGCAAGTCAGCCAGGTGGTAAATCAATATTCATTGTGTTTCAGTGGTTAATCATTCAGAATTATCCAAATTAAATCTATCCTTTAAGTTTTTAGCGTATCAAAATTAATAGTTTAGCTCTATTTGAAACCGTGATTGCTGAGTTAATAAACTTTTCGTTTTCCTAACCAATTTCTCATTGACCTTTTCAATTGATTAAATTCGCAGTTTGCGGTAACTCTCAACGCTTGTTTTGTGGGTGTTTATTAATTAAAAACAGTGTATGAGCGTTGGTTGAATATGTCTGGTAAATCACAGTGTCAAGTTTAATCAAGTGGTTAACAAAATACAGTTGAGACTTTCTGCAACAAATATCATGTTTGTGGAGAGGTCAATGTCTTGTTGATGTGTGCCGGGGGATTTCAAGTGATTATCCAATTAACTAGCTTATGCCAGCGACTTCGTTCGCGTGGAATTTGTAAGACACCTAATTGCACTATTTGTTTTTAATTAAAAATAATCACAAAGACAGAAAATCTGTTGGAGATTGAACCTATGAACTGTGGCTGTGAAACCGATAGGCTGTTTACTCCGCTGACAAATTTGACTAAAATAGCCGTTTTTATACATGTCATGATTGACTGCTTAGCTCCTTGTAGGTATTAGGTTATATTCATTTCAGAGGTTAAATCAGTATTTATCTGCATTGTTATAAAATTATTTCTCGTCTAATCACAATCTCGCGGTAAACTGTTGAAGAATACGAACATAGTGCAATATTGCTACTCCTGGTAGCAGTAGCAATAGCGTGATAATATATAGCCTATTATGTTGACCAGACATTTAAGGAATATTTAAATTTTAACAGAATCTCATTAGTTGTTTTTGCGTCAATCCGCAACATACCTCCAGACCAACAGATAAACGGTCAAAAATTATAAAAACGTATATTTTCGGCATCAGAATCGTTCCCACATCTCATAATAGTAATACAGTTTTGACTTCGCTAGGTTTTTATTTTAGAATAAACCTGATACATATTCACATTTTGTAATAGACTTGCATTTTTTAATAATAAATTAAGCTACGATATTCTCGATCGATTAAGAATCGTAGTAAGCGAATTTGTTTTTTTATCAAATTTACAGACTACGTGAATTTGCCATTTCATCAAAAGCTCTTATTCTGCTAAAAATATTAATTAGTAAAGTTACGACGTAAAGTTACGACGTAAGGTTGTTAACAGAGCTGGCTGTCCAGGGAAAGAGCACTGAGTTTGTTTGACAAGTACAAAAAGACTATTGTAGGTTTGTTTATTCCTAATAGTAGTAGGTACCTATTAAATGTACGTACGACTACAAATATCAAGCTATACATTTCCAGTATAAGCTTCCAATTATACGAAAAGCCTATACAAGGCGAGGTTAGCTAAAACTGGAAATGTATAGCTTGATATGTAGCCGTGTGTACCACTTACTCCTCATAAATGGTTTGTCACGCCCTGTCGAGCGTTTATACGACACAATTAACGGCAACGAGGCAATTATGGAGCAGTGGTGGCCCAGTGGTATCGGCACCGACTTACGAGTTGTAGGTCGTGGGTTCGAACCCAAGCAGGTGCTTTACTTTGTGGAAATAATTTCATCACCACTGCTTTCAAAACGGTGAAGGAAAACTTCGTGAGGAAACTGGCATATCCTAGAACCAAAAATTCGAAGGCATGTGACATCTACCAACTGCACTTAGGCTCGCGTGGTAGATTACAGCCCACTCCGTCTCGAAGAGAGGAAGCCTGTGTCTCGGCAGTGGGAACATTATAGGCTGATTAATGATGATAAAGTAACGGCAACTGGGTTATTAATTACTTGGGACAAATCAGGAAACGATAGCGTGGAAACTATACTCAGCGATGAAAATAATGTCGCCTGAGAGTAGATGGTAATTTAGAGTTAAAAGTTCGGATGGGTTCGTGTGTCGATACTTTATTAGTTGCTTATTTAAGTCATAAAGGGGCATTTACGGAATGAAAAGATAAAACTATTTCCAAAAATCCCGTACATCCCTTTCTCTCATAGCGGGCACTTGTCGAATTGGCAGCAAGCTTGCACAAAAGTAATTAGGCTCATACAAGGTGCAAGTAAAAATACACCTTAAGCTCAGGTGCTATACGGCTTCGGTGTCCTAAATGTCTCCCGAAATCTATGAGAATAGTGTTTCATCTTTTTACTTAACAGATGGTATCAAAACTCTATGCAGCCTGAACTGTAATTGAAGTATCACATCACGATCAAAGTTTGCTTTTAGGTACTACAAGCAAAGCTGTCAAACCGTAATTTGATACAAATTGATCACACTTCACTTGTTTTTAAATTCGTCCCTTCGTGTTTTTCTAGAATCGTACATTGACCATCCCTACATTCATTTATTTATTAGGAAAAATACGCACCGCAAAAACGTTAACGTAAAGGAGAATTTAATTTCCGATAATTTCCTAGTACCGAATTACACGTGGACACCAGGAGATTGGACTTGTAATGCGTTATTTCTTCGTGTTGATACATTATTATTTTCTGAAGGAAATATTTTATTTTTTGTTATTTTTAATACGTATGTGATGGAATGACCATACCTACTGAAGTACTTAAAAGGTGGGTACGATCACAACTTTGAATTTTTTTTTCAATTCTGCTGTCAAATCAAAATATTTTATTTCACATAAAACAACATGGGCACTTCTGAAACGTCAGAAGCTAAGATGCACGGTTCCAAAGTATATTGTTTTATGTAATAAGTACCTGTAAAAGTATTTATATCATTCTATAAGTAATATATCTATGGTATAATTGCCTTGATATGAGACTTTTAAGTATATATCTTTTTCGAGACATCGCCAAGCGGTTGGTCGACTGTTCACGTGATATGAGAGCTAGCCTATTTTTTGGTCAAAGAATCAGCATCGCCATACAACGTGGCAATGCTGCCAGTCTTTGGGGCATTTTTCCTGTTGGCAACGATGTAGACAATTTTTTTCATGCTCTCTGATTCTTTCCCCTCCTTTTTTGTAATAGTTGTACAGTTGTGTCATATTGTTATTATTTTAAAACTGTTGGCTTGTAAATTGTGTAAATATTATATTTATAATTACAAGTAAATTGGATATAAGTATACTAGTCAGTTTTTAACCGGTATTCGTTCTGAATTTTTCGTGGTAATTTTCTAGACCATTTGATAGTAATTTCACCATTCAATTCAGAACAGTCTTGTTTTCTTATAAAAGAATATTACGAAAAGTTGGAGAGTAAAATAATCTGGCCCCTGATTTTAATCTGTCTGGATGTCAAAAGAAATTTGGGCAAATCAAACGGTTCGTAGTTAACGTCAAAAGAATTGACGAAGAATAATGGTAGATTTGACTTTTTTAATATGCGAAGATGTAAGATATATCAGCTGTCTTTCTCCGACATCTTTCAAATTTGATTCAAATCAGAGTAAAGAAAAGTTTTTTGTTAATGTCACATTGGCGTCAACGATGGTCGTGTACCAATATAAACACCAATGGAGGATCTATTATCATCAATCATCTGGATAGATGATGTGCTTTGTTCAATCGCACTATACGAGCTTAATTTGGATACTGTTTGTAGTTATCACGATGAAGATGTTAAATTAATCAAACTTTTAAGTTTTGTATTCCGGAAGGAAGTGACATAAAATATGTATAGTGAGGGGCGATTCTATCGTCGTTAACCGGGTATAAATCAGAATTTCTTAGTGGAAAAACCCAATAGTACTTTGGGGTATATTTTTTACTCACACGGAGCGGTCTTTTAGTTGAATAGAGTTATGAGGAACAGGGTGTAAAGTTCGCTCATACCTCCATAGGAAAGGGAAGATCGTCCGACCTGACGGGTGTCGTGTCTGGTGGGCAACTACCCGTTCATTGATGTCGGGACGTTGTTTATATGCTAGTTTCGCGGTAAACTCTGTTTGCGCGATGCAGGATTTTGCGTGACATCAGTGTCACGCGTAGCTCGCATGTGGCGATGTAGGTACCGCTACAGTTAATTTCTGTTAACAATACAGTGGTTTCCTGAAGTTAGTAGTCTAGTATGTATCAAACCCATTTTGATTTAAGTACATATGCACTGTAAATTGCTGAAAGGTCAGAGAGAGATACAGTTATCTCTATTAAACGAAAAGCAATGTCATTATGTTCCTGTGTTCCCGACACGTGTCGAAACGTAGGCACTACGTGGGCGTTCAGTGAAATCCAATTGCGAGTATTAACCTGTTATTAATCACGATGTTTGACATCTGTCTCCCCTAAACGCTGAATATACCTACAGGAGCTCACTAACTTGTTTGTCAACTCATCAAGCGTCAGCTAATAAGATACAATTAATTATCCACCATCTTTTGAAACCAGATGTTAAGGAATTAATATGGCCGTCTAAAATCAGTTCCATATACAAAACTGCAATATCTATCAGATACAAAATAGCAGTTATTTAAAAATTATTATGTAGTTTTCTCTATATTTAAAAGTGTTTTCTCCTGAAACATTTCAAATGAAATCTCAAAGTCAGCTTGTACAATGACCGACTATCTATTAATCTATGTATAGAGAAGCAAAACTAGATTGACAAGAAAATATATGAAAACGCAGCACGTCAATGCAATACATGTCTTCAGAGCTTTTAAAGACTAGGTAGTTATCGCCTTGTATTCAATACGTACTAACGATGCTTGAAACATACTGAAATATCGCTGAAGCAACGTCATTGGAAACTATTCAACTGGTAAGAAATGTAAAGCTGGGTACACATATGTATCATCTGCCCGATCCGACCGACGGTAATACGTATACCCGATCCGATCGCTGTATCCGTATTACCGTATCATTCGTCGTACTGTATCAAGCTCCGTATCTATTTATGGACGCCTTTATTTAAAGGGACTACATGACCTAAACACAAATTTATAATGCCTAAAAATATATGATCCACTGCAGTAACCAAAATCAGAAAAATATATGATATTATTCTGGATATATGCTAGTTAGATAGTGTGTTGAAAACATTGTACAATTAACTTGATATGATAGAAAAAAATCACGAAGATACCTCTAAAAAATATTTTAACGATTAAAAACCATACTAATATACAAGCAAACATTCAGTTTTTTTGTCAGATTATTCTACAAGGTTGCTAGCGTAATAGTGTTTTAATTTTTTAATAAAATTGATATATTTTTTGTAAATCCATAATTGCTTCATATTTTGCAATAAATTACCAGCGCTGTGTCATCGCGCGTCTCTTTATTTTCTATGCAATCCGACAGTGACCGCGATTTAGCTCTTGTAAGCCTCTTAACTCCGTATCATACCTGTCGTATCCAGGCGCTAAACCGTGCCGCATCCGTATCTCCTTTGATGATCGGACAGAACTCGAATTGGAATGGAACGGGCCGTATCGCGTTTTGTATCAAAGCGGCTTAACAAGATTGCGTATCATGATCGCGTACCACCACCCGTCCAGATAGGCGATCATGTTACGCGTTCGCGATACGGATACGGTGATCGGATCGGGCAAATGATCATAATAATGTTTAACCTACTTCAAGTTATGCTACTTTTATTTTTGTTCCGTTGCTGTTGAAACTAAAACAGCAACGGCGCTTTCTTTTAACACGTCAATCATCTTACTATTCCAAATAAAACCTCTGTAGAAAGATGAAGATCAGGCTGCGTATGCTTTTATTTTTGGTGACGACTAGATGAATGAGTATCTACTTATTAGAAATCTTAAAATAACTGACCTAAATTCAAAAGTATTTTCTAAGCTATAGTGTAGTTAATGTGCTTACGGCCGGATTCATCACCTTCTGAACCAGAGAAGAAGTTAACAATATCTGGCCGACATACAAATCCTATTCTATCTTTGTTTTTTTCAAATGGATAGAGAGAGTGCAGGGGCTCGTGGCTAAATAATAACAGCCGCACGGGTCGTTTGAAGGTCAAGCTACACTTGCCGCGGTCGGTTCGTGGATGGGTGAGCATCCATTATATGTTGAGACCCCTCCGTGCTTCGGAAGGCCGTTGGTTTCGGCTGTTATTCGTAGATGACAGTCTTTACGGGTAGGTAGTCAGAAGCCCAAAAGTCTGACGACCAGTCTTCCTAAGGGGTAGGGGTATTTTTATGGTGTACATAATAAAGACAATTCTATTCTATTCTATCGTGTTACCCAGTTGTGGAGGTCAGACAGGCACTTGGCTCCATGTAAAATACTGATATTCAGCTGCATCCGTTTAGATCGGAAGCCGACCCCAATATAGTTAGGAAAAGACAGGCAGATTGATTTTTGATTGGATATAGAGAGTGCCTTTCCATCCTAACTATATAATAATTATATCTCTAGTATCCTAACTAATATTATAAATGCGAAAGTAAGTTTGTTTGTTACATTTTCACGCCTCAACCACTGAGCCGATCATCCTGAAATTTTGCATATACGTTGTCAGGCGTACAGAAACGGACATAGGGTACCTTTCACCCGAAAAAAAGTACTGTTCCCGAGGATAACAACAATAACGCTTTTATGATAATAGATGGCGCCACGTATCTTTCGAATCATGATTGAATTATAACCCGAATTGATTGTCAAAGTCTAAATTAACGCGAGCGAAGTCGCGGGCAAAAGTTAGTATTATTATAAATGCGAAATTAAGTTCATTTGTTACGCTTTCACGATAAAACGGCTCAACGGATTTGGTTGGAACTTGGCACAAAGATAGACCATGACCTGCGTAAGGACACAGGCTACATTTTCATCGTGGATTGCAGACGAAGTCACGGCAACAGTTATACTTAATATCGTCGGCTTACTGCAAGAACTCATTAACTGCAAAAAATCATTAAAACAAATAATAATACAGTGTGTTAGTAATAATACAGTTAAACTCGTCTTGATTAGTTCTATATAGAGCAAAAACTCATTTATTTCTGGCTTTTCAAATTTACATATAATATTTATGATTGTATAAGGCA
This sequence comes from Griposia aprilina, assembly GCA_916610205.1. Taxonomy (NCBI): domain Eukaryota; kingdom Metazoa; phylum Arthropoda; class Insecta; order Lepidoptera; family Noctuidae; genus Griposia; species Griposia aprilina. The sequence goes on along the minus strand of OU744285.1, from coordinate 11,733,734 downwards.
TCCAATGAAAACAAAAGTAATTAAATGATTTCTCCAAGTTTTGTTTACGTCACATAATGAGTTCTTGCAGTAAGCCGACGATATGTTTAAATCCTATGGCTCTGTTGTATAACTCATATAATTATGCTCCGAATGACCGATAACTAAATAAATTTCTTGTTCACAGATCAACTCGTGTCGTGGAAAAAACGAAGATCGGCCTGCTAAACGGCCACGTGCATGGCGAGACACGACAGGCGAAATCTAGGAAGGCTATCATAAGAATGCTTGGTAAGTTTATCCAAGTGAATCTGGAAAATTACTGTATAATCCTTTTCTTTGCGATCACTTGACTTTATGCGAGACAAGACTTTTATGCTAGTCTCAACTTTGAAGTAAACATTATTGTTGTTCTATAGAATAAGATAAACAGTAGAGGCAGAGGTAGGTACTTCTATAATGTTCATTTATTTCAATGAATAAACTGCTCGTCACCGTTTATGTTGCTGTACACTATTTGCCTACTGTACCTACCTACAGTAGGAAGGTAGTGTACAGCAAAAAAAACCGGTCAAGTGCGAACCACGCACAAAGAAGGAATCCGTAGATAGGATGGACTTAACCCAAAAACAAAATTAACATTGTAGTTTGAAAACATGTTCTCTTATGCATCGATATTATATACGTCACGGTCAATTTTCCAACTGCAAAAAAAAGCGTTTTTTTTTGTATGTTATGAAACTACAAATTAACCCTTGCTTCTTGCCAACATTCATGATTCTAGGTCAACGGGAAGTATCCTGTAGGTTTTGATTTATTTGCGAGCTTCAATATATGTCGCATAAATGGTGGTCGTATTTTTTTATTGCGTAATAAATGGGTTTGATTTTTTTAGAGCTGTAATGGACCGTAGACTTACATATGAGTATTGATATTAATTTCACCTTGATACCTCTACGCGTACCTGAGAAAAAGAGTCTTGACAGACTGACAGACGGAAAACGTAGTGTTCCGTTTATAAGGGTACCGTTTTTCCTTTTGAGGTACGGAACCCTAAAAAGTCTGTACTTTGAACGCAGATGTTATACTATCTTCTGCTAAGCAATAAAACAGAAGCTGCGCTATTCCTATTTTACATGTGTGCAATGTAGTTTTGAGCTGTTGAGCTGCCTGACTGGATCGGTACGTCATTGTAAAGTAGCATAAACTTGTCTAGACGCAAATCTACTCTGTTAGGTCCAAAGATATGAGTGTACTTAAAATGAAAAAGTTCAAGATCTTTAGACATATTTAGTTGTTCCCTTTCTGTACACATTTATTAGGGATCTTATTTAAGGCTCGTGCAAATAGGCACGACGCGACAGCAAGATACAAAGGCGCCGCTCGTCGCGCGGCACGCGGAGCCTTTGTGTACGCTGTCGCGTTTCGCCCGTGTGCACGAGCCTTAACACGAAACATATTTGCTACTATATCTGGTGTCTAAGCGCACATTACAGTCACATTGGGCCGCGGCCGTAGCGTATCGCATTTCAGTACAAACCACGCACTATGGCACGCCAGTAGTGTGCAATGGCTCATATTATGTGAAATGTTGAAGGAGGATTTTTGGAATACGGTGTGGCCCGCCCTAACGTCAAAATGCGTCAGCCTTAAAAAGTATTTTGTGGGCATGTCTTTTGGCTTGTAGTATATAAGTAATGCTACTAATATTATAAATGTGAAAGTTTGTGTGGATGGATGGATGTTTGTTACTCTTTCACGCAAAAACTACTGTACGGATTTTGATGGAATTTGGAACACAGATAGTTTATAACCTGGATTAATATGTAGGGTACTTATTATCCCGGTAGTACGTTCCCGTAGGATAATCTCCGACCTCCACGCGGGCGAAGCCGCGGGCAAAAGCTAGTAAGTTAATAATCGCAAGATCATCTTGTATCTGTCCCACTGCAGCACAAAAGCCTCTTCTTAAAGACAAGGACCACCAAACATGATTACCTACTGCGTAGATACTACAATGGTTATTACCTTTACCTAAGTAGCTTAAACCCAGGAAATTCAGGGAAAAAAAAAAATTACCTACTGCGTAGATATTCTATTGGTTACCTAAGTAGGTACTCAAACCGATGAATTTAATAAAAAAAAAACTGTTATTATCTGGCTTTATTGTCCATAGCACCATTAGCCCTAACTTTTGCGCAAAATATAAAGAAATTTATGTGACTGGAAACGAGGAAAGGTCCCCTGAATTTAAATTGGTACTTTTTATGAGTTCAATGACTATTTACGTACTTTTTTGTCGCAATCGAGACCAAACTTTATTTATCTTAGCATTTGTTAGCATATTGTCGCGATTTTACTATGGCTTCCTATGCCGTTCCCTTATTCGTCGTCCGTACCTGGAAGTCTTTCGTCATACACATCCATAAATGATAAATAATAAATGATTTTATTTCTGTAAATAGGTTTGTACAAACACTTTTACACGTCAATCATATTTTAAAACTAGATGAGGTCGGCTTTTCCTATCTGACTACTCTGAGAAGAAAGGCTGAAACAAACTCAGAGGTCACAGTCTCTTTTAAAGTCCATAGGTATTTATATTACAGTTACTTTTAGCCTGCATCATCTCATCGCTGGGCAAAGGCCTCTCCCAGTGACTTCCAGGTCTTTCGACCCAGAGCTAAAGTGGACCACTGGTCGTTTGTTTTCTCTAGCTTGTCCCGCTATTTTCTACAGGGTCTGCCGCGACGCCTTCTGGATGTGTCAGGACTCCACGTAGTGGTTATTTTGGCCCATAGCTCGTTGGGCATATGGTATTTATATTATAAATGTGAAAGTAACTCTGTGTACTGTTACCTTTTCACGCTTTAAAGGCTGAACAGATTTGGATATTGCACACGGATAAATTATGCCTCGGCTAGGACATAGGATACTTTTTATCCCGGTAGTACGTTTCCGTGAGATAATTTACGCCGTCAGCGCGGGCGAAGCTGTGGACATAAGCTAGTCTATAATAATATCTTAAACAGGTAAAATTTGTTTGTTTGTAAATTTGTATGTAGGGGGTAATCTTTAGAACTACCGGTCGGATTTGAAAAATTCTTTTCGCATTAGATAGTCCAATTCTTGAGGAAGGCTGTAGGCTATTTAACATCACGCATGGAACCATAGGAGCCGAGCAAAAAGTAAAAAAGTCAGAAAGAACGCTAAGCGAAAACGAAGGGATAGCGCGGGCAGGTGATGCGATGCGACGCCGTGGTGGCTCGGGGGAACAAGAAATTTCGCGCGGCCGAACTCGTGGGCAGAAACTAGTAGGTTATAAACATCTATATATTTAAATAGGTAGGTATATTTTGTGGTCAATTTAAGGGGCCATGAATGTTTTCGTACTTTGTTTGTCCCAATCATGACCAAACTTTAATGACGTGGATAAGTTAGGAAATCGGTTTCCTTTGACTTCCTTAATGAAACTTTATGCCATCCACTTACTGAAGTATTTTTCCTTAAAGGCTTTCGTAATGTTATTTTTATGAATCCAGTTTTAGTAGTATTACTTACCTGCCATTAGGTATACCATATCAGTGGCTATGACAAAGCAAAAATTCAATATATTTGTCATCATGATATTCTTTTTATTTTTTCGTTTTTAGATGATTTAATAACAGTAAGCGTAATAACTTTTTTTGTTATCTGCAAAATGAATGGACCAATTATTTTATAAACGATAGGGATCAGTTGGAAAATATTAACAAAGATGGATCCAATATATATTCCCTTTGCTGTAAAACCATTCAAATATAAAATCGAAAGTTTTTGGTTTATTTGCTTTTATGTGTATTCAGGTATCGGCCTTTTTATTGTTGACCATAAATTATTTCCTTTATTCGTTTAATAAAAACAGTGCTCAGAGACCAGTGGTTACCAGCGGGTAACCTCTGGTCTCTGAGCCATTACACCATTTTGCACTTGCCGCGAATTGAGTAGGAGATTTAAACTTGGTAATTACCTATAAATATTACTGTTTCAATTATGGTAAACATAACGTTACATCATGCTTGTATTCCCCAAAGGGTTGGGCAGAGGCGCACCTATAGTACATCCACATTTCGCCAGTTTTGTGTAAGTCCCATGTATTAGTGGGCGAGCCTAATGCCACCAACCAGGCACAAATCCAGACTCTGGGCTGCTTCTGAGAAATTCCAGATGGAAAAACCTAATAACATTCCACTTGTCTTGTTGTGTTGTCCACTTTTTAAATTCTGGTTAAAAAACACTTCCTCTCTCCTTAAACATTGTCATTACATTTAGTTTCCTTACTCTTGTTTCATGTTTATTATTGTATATATTATATTATGTAGATAGGTATATGTTTTATGTATGTATGTATTTGTTGTATATGTAAATGGTACACCACTGACTACCTGCATTATTGTCTCTTCTTCTACCTTGAATCCATCCAAAGGTTGTCTGTAAAAGATCGCTTTTAGCGATAAGACCGCCCATTGTGTCACCCTATGTAAAATTTCTACTTTTATATCTGTAATTTTTATGGTGTACATAATAAAGAGTATCTCAATTCTATATCTATATCTATCTATATCTATATATATGTATCTTCTATATCTCTATTCTATTCTATTCTATTCTATTCTTTGCCTGACCCGGCGGCAATCGAACCCAGGACCTGCTGCTCAGAAGTAGCTTGCGACCGCTAGACATACGAGGCAGTCAGTCGACATCAGCATCATCAACAGGCAATTATGGTAAATACCTGGACACGCCTCATTCATTCTCCACATGAGAAGAGACCCTTGCAGTAGGAATAATGCAGGCTGATTATATTATCATTAATATACTTACGGGATAGATAGAAATATACCTTTCAGATAGGTAGATCGTTTACTATCCTACTTGTAGCTCCATAATAAAATCGTTCCATAAGTTTCAACAAGAGGATCAAGTTCAACTGCAAAGCTCAGCAGCAAAGTTCAGCAGTTGGAAACTTCAGGCGATTCATTTGGACCGTGTCGACAGTATTACATTCAGCACTGAAGTTTGAAATGTACTAGCGTTAAGTACCTACTTAAATAGTTCCCCTTTCGTGTGTTGGCACTTCATCGATGGCTTACATAGGTAAATACCTATTTTATTAGTTCAAAAAATTGTATGTTAAGATCGTAGCAAAGGGGCGTTCTGTAGTTTCTGCCTACCCCCATGGGAAGAAGGTGTGAGTCTATGAATGTATAAAAACTGGCTTACAATTATCGGAAAAGGGAACTAAGAAAGTATTGCTATAGCTGTCAAAAAAAAATTCGATATAAGTACATATAGTACGTAGTATAGTATAGTACCGTCTAACGGGGTGAATAGGGATGCAGGGGTGAATCGAGACGACACTTGAAAAGGGATTTTAACATTTAAATAATATAGTTTCTCATCCAAAATTCTTGTACAACGCTTCATCAAAAAAGGCACGACACGCGACGCGATAGAAAGGCACCGCCTGTCGCACGACTAGCGGTGATTTTGTGTCGCATGCCATTCGCGGCGCGTGTCGTGCCTTTTTTGATGAAGCGTTATACAAGAATTTTAAACACACTGAAACAATTTGTCGATTGTTGGCTTGAGCTTTCGACTATTGCCAATTTATAGTGTTGTGTAAATTCCTATTTGAATCACAAACAGCTGATATTTGTATAGGTCAGAATCTATACTGGTGTTCCATTCAGAAATTGACAATGTTCTTTTTGTATGACTCAAATAAACTCAACCAGCTGTGCTAAGGCTCCTGTAAACAGACACGACACGCGACGCGAGTCGCGCGCGACACACAGGCGTCGCTCGTCGTGCAACGAGCGGTGCCTTTGTGTCGCGCTGTCGCGTTGCACCTGTCTGCGAGAGCCTTTAATTGTTGTTGGGATTTGGATGATACTACACTACAAATATAATTCATTGTAAAAGTGCTGTTTGTACATATGCATTAAAAAATAAGTAAAAATATTTTGAACAAGGTAAGTACCTACCTACCTTTATGAAAATAGTAAGTAATTTTTTAAACCGACTTCAAAAAGGAGGAGGTTCTCAATTCGTCTGTATATTTTTTTTTGTATGTTTGTTACGCGATATCGCCGGCAATTGCGGATCGATTTCGAAAATTCTTTTTTTTATGGATAGGGTATGCCTCAAGAGTGGTCCCATATAAATTGTATTACTTTGCTTGGGTAGTTTTATAGTTAGCTTCAATAATATGCATTTTTTCCACTTAGTGAATATTGATGATGTTATAATAATATATTTTCCGGTCACTGTTTTTTTACATAGCAATTAGTGGAATACGAATTTGTGTGGGGTAGGTACCACAAATAAAAAGTGAAAAATAAAAACGTAAAAAAAGTTAATGTTTTTGGCAATAAATGGATAGAAAGTACCCACCAGTAAAAAAACTGGGACAGAATTTATAGTATGAAATTATCTGCCAATTAATTGGACGGCGAATCCCCTTCTCGTTAAAAGTTCAATAAAAAAGATATAATTTAATTAACAGCTTAAATAAAATAGCTGCTCCGCACCTGCTTTATAAATCCCTATAGCCTAGTATTGGGATCAGGGTAGTCAGGGAGAAGAACCAATAAATTATTATCATTTACAAACAATTTAGTCAAAGTTTTATACAATGTGTATCTTAAATAACGCACAACCTCTTAAGGGGTCATTGACTCATCATTATGAACAACTTTTACTATGGGACCAAACTCGAAATCGCGAAAAAAAAATCAGCTGTTCCCTACATTTTGACGAGTTATGCGAACATAAATGTAGGGAAAAGCTGTTTTTTTTCGCGATTTCATGTTTGGTCCCATAGTAAAAGTTGTTCATAATGATGAGTACAATGACCCCTTAAGAGGTTGTGCGTTATTTAAGATACACTTTGTATAACTCAATTTTATTTATTTCTATAGACTAACTCGTAAATTAAAGCCACCTACGCATACCTTTCTTGGCGTAAGCTTAGGGGTTATTATCTATATACATGCAAATTGCAAATCGTCTGCCGCTTACAACGGTCAAGGTCGTCGAGAAAAGTGTCTCCTTTCTTGTAGTTGCGTAAACTTAAAGAATAATTTAATGTAGGAACACCAGTACGCGATTAAGTACAATTAGCCTTAAAAATTGTATACCAATGTATACCATTTGTGTTCCATAAAGGCTCCTTCAAACAGGCGTGAGACGCGACGCGAATCGCAAGCGACACAAAGGCACCGCTAGTTGCACGACAGGCGGTGCCTTTGCGTCGTGTTGCCTGTCACGCCTGTTTGAAGGAGCCTTAATACTGTACCTATGAATGTGACTGTACCAACATACACACTACATAAACGAATATGCTCTGCTACGCTATTGATTTAGAAGTAGGTATCATTGCTTTAATAAAAATATGCTGTACTCAAATGCTGTTTGCAGATTTATTAAAAACGATTCGATTCGACCAGTATTGTTCTACTATATTATTAACTTAGAACTGACTCCTAGCACAAGTGATATTTACATCAGAAATACTGTTTATACACAGAAAAAGGGGTTATCAGGATTGCCTAAAATAATTCTATTAGCAGAATTAGTCAAAACATCGTATGGAGAGCAAAATTCTAAACAACTTATTGGAAACCAATCCGCTTGTTACAAACTCCACGATTGGTTATTATAGTAAGCGAACCGGATTATTACAGCAATCTTCAATAATCTCGGTAATCCAATCAAGCAATTTTGAATTTATTACTCAATTTAAACTAATAAACTGATAAATATTAAACTCGATCCCGAAGGGAAGCTCGTTGAAATAACAATACAAGCATAATACGAGGGTGACACTGAAAGTTCTTAGAAAATCAAAAACTGAACAAACTAGCAAGTTATTAGTTTTATTATATCTTTTCAAAATAGTGTTCATTTACATCAATACAGCGCTGCATCCGATAGAACCACTGAGAAAAGCACTTTGCCCACTCGTCCTTAGGGGTCTCTTCGACGGCATTTTGAAACGCAGCCACTGCTTCCTCGGCGTCCATAAAACGTTTTCCTCGAAGTTTTTCTATTATTTTCGGAAATAAATAAAAATCGTAAGGTGTGAGGTCGGGGCTATAGGGTGGGTGACCCAGTAATTCCACGTCTGACATCGCCAAGTAGTCGATTGTTTGCTTGGCGGTGTGCGACGAGGCGTTGTCGTGGTGAAGGAGGATACTACTGCGAGGTCGTTTCTCCCGAACTTTTTCAAAGACAAGTGGCAAACAATTGTTAGTGTACCACTTCGCAGTAACTGTTTTTCGATCCTCTAAAACAACAAAATAAAAACTACAAAATAAGTTATCAGCGGTACCGTCCTCATAACGTCAATTTATTTTGACATTACTAACACTAACCCAGAGCTAAGAGACTTCTCCCAGATCGGTGGGTTTAATATTTAAAAGTTTAATTCTAGGTTTACCTCTAACTCTTGGTGGCGCAAGATGAATTGTTTGATAAACACGAGTTAGCTGTTAACTCCGAGTAATTTAGGATAACCCATGAACGCGCAAGTGGGCCATTATATCTAAATATTAACTCAACCATAAAACAACTACAGGATAAATCCAGTGAATGCTAAAAAAGGGTTAAACATACATTGCGTGTACAAACAACCAGGACGACAACTGAAAATCTAATTAAACTTTCTTTGACTTGAAATTCTCGACACGTTTTCCCGCGACTTTAGCGTTTGTAACCAAAACCTCATTAAGCTAGCAGTTTCTCACTTTGTTCTTTATTTAATAAAACCGGTGTTGTAACAGTTATGTTATTGCTACGACGTGTATATTTGATTTACAAAGTAAAAGGAATTTATTGAATTCAAAGCTTTGTTAATGAAGGATGTCGTTTTACAAAATAAGACAATGTCCATACCAAGATTCAAAACCAGTGTCGTAGTTTTGTTTTGAGCTTTAATAATTTGATCAGTAGATTTTAATTGTAAGACTGTATTATTGCAAGTGACTTTGCCAGGTATTCAAGAGCTGACTTAAGAGGTTTTGTCATTGGTTTGCGCACAGACTTACTGTTTTACGTAACACACGCCTTCTTCCCATAGGGGGTAGTAACTATAGAACGCCACCTGCTACGATCCTTACATATTCCTTTGACTTCGTTTACGTTTATACATCTGGGCCACCCACACACGCCGGTTACGAGTATCTAAGCTCCTGATCTTTCTGAAGAAAATCACCAATAAGGTCACTATAAACATTACTGTATACTTACTGTTTTACGTTTCCTTTTATGTACTAAAGATACAATACCTGCAATTAATGGAGTTCAGCTTAGATTTATTACATACTTTTATTTTATGAGTTAGGTCCTTTTCGAACCGTTGAAAGGGTTGTCCTTAAATCTTTGCTCGTCAGTTCTAGCGTAATGTACTAAAAGTAAAGATAGAGCTTATCTTTCACTTCTTCTTTAGAAATTGTGGGTCTAGGATCAGTTTTCTTGAGAATGTTACGTTCTGCAGTTTCTTATATTGATGCGAACATTATAGCATACATATGGTAAAACTCTGTATCATTTTGATGATACCTATGCTATGTAGCGGTATTTACATCGACACATGCGAGCTAGACGTCACACTGACGTCACGCAAAATCCTGCTTCGCACAAGTAGAGTTTACAGCGCAACTAGCATATATACAACGTACCGACATCAACCGTCGGGCAGTTGCCCACCAGACACAACACCCGTTTGGTCGGAGGGTCCTCCCTTTTCTATGGAGGTATGTGTGAGCTTTACACCCTGTTCCTCATACCTCTATACCTAAAAGGAAAGGGGAACTCGTGGCTAAGTATTAAGTAATAACATCCGCACGGGTCGATCGATCAGGTTAAGCTACGATTGCCGCGGTCAGTCCGTGGATGGGTGACCATCTTTACATACCGAGACCTCTCCGTGCCTTGGAAAGCACGTTAAGCGTTAGTCCCGGCTGTCATTCATGGATCTATGACAGTCGTTACGGGTCATCAGATGCCCGAAACTCTGACAACCAGTCTTACCAAGGGGTATTGTGTTACCCAGTTACTGGAACGTGGTGGTCAGATAGACATTCAGCTGCATCCGGTTAGACTGGAAACCAACCCCAAAAATAGTTGGGAAAGGCAGACAGATGAGGCAGATGAATACCTGATATAAAATAATATATTGATGTCCTAAGATATGATTATTAATTACGAACGCTGTTTGTATTGCACCTGCCTAAAGTAAATCCAATTAAAACCATTGGTTTTGAAACCTATCAGACGCAGGCACTAATGTGTAAACCGATCTAGTAAATGGATTTTCCAAATAAATACAAAAGGTGCTAATACTGACCAACCTTTATAAAAGCTTTTACCTTTTTGCTGAGCATTAAAGCCTGATATACACAGTGTGATTTAATTGCCTGTGCCTGCCATAGGTCGAAGCAACAATAAAATTAATATGTTGCTTCAACTTTATTGTACGAGGATGCCATAGGTAAGAAACTTGCATCGCGTAAATGGGGATTTAGTCCCACTGTTAACTAAAGCTGGAAATATTTTTTGTACCTATTATTACGCCGGCATCTATAGGTACCTTTCAAACAGAACACAGCAACGCAGCTTGGCGGGAGAAATAGGTATCGTGATAGTACTGCCCCCATAGATATCCGAGAGATATGCCTTCACTCTATATTTGCTCAAGTTTAAGTGTCGCCACCTTTTCCCCACTCCTGAAACTCACACATAAACAAAAGAAATAGATACGGCACACGTGATGGTTTTTTCGCACACAAACAACAAAATATGCGTAACAGTTTTGTATGTTTTTTTATGCTCAAAAGGGGCTCCCTAGAAAGTATAGATACAGTTACTGAATGCACACATGCAACTCTAGCATCAACTAGGGAAGAGGGGTTGGTATAAATATTTGATCGATAAAAAAAAAAACGATGAAAACTGACTGCAAAAAGAGGTGTTTTTGGACGTATTTTGTATCGTTTATTGACGTGATAACGTCTTATTAATCAATGAACGCCGGCTGCACGCACGAAAAAGCATGACTCATTGTCACGTTCCGCCTGAGCCGATGACGTTATCACGTAAAATTATCGTCCGTAAACCGACTTTGCTGACAACCATTTTTTTTTCTGCTTTACGATGTGGAATATTAAAACACCAATAAAAACAAATCAAGTAAAAATATAATATTTTAGTTTGCAAATGACATTTAAGTAAAACTCTCTTACTTAAAATTAAAACTGTTCAACTATCGCACATAAAACCACAATTCAAATAGGTTCTTTTTGAACATTATATCTGCCGCTTAAGCAAATATCAATACGTTATTCCATCACACATTTTGTCACTTGGATATTATGATTAGCCATCGGGTTTTGCTCAAACTGGTGAAAATCAGATGATGAGAAAATATTTGTATCGACAACCTGTCTAAGAAATTTTGGGACTAGCAACGTCTTTATGAACTTTGGATTCACTTGAAATTTTATGAGGGAAACCAATTATTTTTCCTGCATTTTGCATCTACCCATTTATGTTTAATTTCTGGATCTTTCGGGAAACTGAAATAAAATGTATTAATTCTTGTTTAACAGATTCTTAACACCTATATAATTTCTTATTAGAGATTTCTTATTTTCTTATTAGAGCAACTAACAATTATCGATATCCATATCTCAGCGATGCGCACCACTAATGCATCATTTTGACATGCGTCAGTCATTAGACAAAGGCTGTCGCATGTCAAAAATATTTCACAACTAGATAATTTGTAAAATACTTAAATATTATAATTAATGCACTGATTTTTTACATATCGGTGGTAAGACAAGCCACTTGTCCTAAGGTTTTTTGTAATTGTGCGATTTTGCAAGTAAGGACAGAACAATTCGGCATTTCGTAAAAATACGAAATCACACTACACGTTCCGATGCAAACATATGACTAAACGGTGCTAAACAGCGCACTGCCGTCGCGCGTATTTAGGGTCAGTTTGACCGAACGGAGGCGACATGTGCCACGCCTCCAAGCCATATCCCTCGATATCCGTGACTGCCCCGGACGAGAGTGCATGGAGTTTCTTGCCAGTTCTTCTCAAAGAGATCTACGTTTTGAAACGGGCAACTAGTTTCAACTTTCTGACTAACTGACCGACTCAATGACAGTTCAAAAGAGCCTGTAAATGGTTTAAATGAAATAAATTCTTAGTTTTAGGCTTCCAGTTCATTCACTGCACTACTACTGCTACTATTACTAAAACGTTTATCTACTGCGTTTGATAGTTTAGCCGTCACAACAACGAGTCTTTTTAACCGACTTTCCCAAAAAGGAGGAGGTTCTCAATTCGTCTGTATGTTTTTTTTTTTTTTTTTTTTTTTTTTTTTTTTTTATGTGTGTTAGCTCATAACTTTTTTCTGGTTGAACCGATTTGGATGGTTCTTTTTGTATTTGATAGCTGGTGCTTCACATGTGGTCCCATTTAAATTTGATTAAGGTCTGACCAGTAGTTTTTGAGTTATTCTTAATACTGCATATTTTTTCCACTTAGTTTATATGGATGATGTGTTAATAATTTCCTGTCACTGTTATTTACACACCAAGTAGTGGTATACGAATTTGTGTGGGGTAGGTACCGTAACTAAAAAGTGAAAAATAAAAACTTTTTTACAAAAAAACAACCGACTTCCAAAAAAAACACTAAAAGACGTGAAAAATAACTTTAATTTCGGAAGTCGGTGGTCAAAAACGAAAACACAAAACCAAAGACACCGACTTCCGAAATTAAAGTTATTTTTCACGTCTTTTAGTGTTTTTTTTGGAAGTCGGTTGTTTTTTTGTAAAAAAGTTTTTATTTTTTTTTCCTAACTTGTTCTTATTTAACCAACTTCAAAAAAAGATGGACGTTCTCAATTCTACTGTTTTTTTTTTGTTTTTTAGCTCAGAACTTTTTTCTATATAAACCGATTGTGATGTTTTTTTTTATTTGAAAGCTGGTCTTTTCATGTGGTCCCATATAATTTTGATTATGTTTTTTTTTTTTTTTTTGGGTGGTAAATCATCAAATGATGCTCTGGGCGGAGCGGAAGGGCGTGTCAGACTCTTACTGACTAAAACCCACCCGTGTTCCTTTAGTTGCCTGTGCGCCAGGGCCACGGTAATTCTTTCGAACAATCCGCGACCCCGGCAGGCATCGGCCGTGTCGGACCCCGTCAATGATGCATCATGACATCTCTTTGAGGCGCGCGTGGAACACGACGTGCCATCAACCCGGGCCTGGTCCTTACCGAACGGCGAACGATGGGCAGTTCGCCGTCCGCAAGCCCGCGCCTACGGTGGCCGGGAGTCGGCAATCGACTCCCGATGCCCAGGGTGTCTCGCCCTGCGGCGACTAGGGGCGTGAGGGCGCAACGATTGCCTCACCCTCACGCGCTCCGCCTCCTGCTTCGCGAGCATTACTGCTTCGCAGAAGGAGGTGACGGCTTCCCATTCCCTCTCGCTCCGTACCATGGCCTGGACCAGGGCCGGTCTTGATTAAGATCTGACGCGCAGTTATTGAGATATCTATAATAATGCGTATTTTTTCCACTGAGTATAAATTGATGATGTTTTAATGATTTCCTGTCACTGCTAGTTACATATCAAGTACTGGTATACGAATTTGTGTGGGGTAGGTACCACAACTAAAAAGTGAAAAATAAAAACAATTTTACAAAAAAAAAAACAACCGACTTTCAAAAAAAACTAAAAAGTGAAAAATTTCTTTAGTTTCGGAAGTCGGTGGCAAAAAACAAAAATTCTAAACCAAAGACACCAACTTTCGGAAGTCGGTTGTTTTTTTTTTTTTGAGATTTTTTCTCTGCATCATGTTTACAGCAAATAACGTTTAAAATTTTTTGGACGGCCAATATCTCATCCGGTGTAGGGACAACTGTCAAATCGTGTTGTCATTCATTCTTAGTTCGGGCCCCAAACTAATCTTATCACATTAATTAATCTGTAAATGATACGGATTAGTTCACTTTTCAATGTGAAATAATTGAGTTTGTCTACGAATTTACGAAGCCTCTGTGGTGCTTAAAATTGTGTACCAATACAGCCTACTTCAACGCGCCGTGCAAATTGGTGGCTCAAAATGAATTAGCCGACCTCAAACGAAGTGGCCATGATACATCTAGGGGGAGAGGCGAATGCTCGTCGCCATAATTTAGTTAAATTGTTCTCTAACTTGGTTCCCACGTATGAGTTGTGAGTAAAGACCTAAGTTGAGCAGCGTTAAATGAAATATGAGCAACGCCTAACCTAAGTAATATTAAGTTGTTTTAATCTATATTATAGACTTGTGAAAATCTTTTTCAGATTTGGGAATAAAATATAACTTGCGCGATGTATAAGTTGTTAAACTTGTACGGTACAGTAACTTAATATTATTTCGGATTGGGAATTAAAATTCGTACGTAACTTAATATTTATGTCTGGAAGTTACACGAGGGAGACGTTTTTATTTTTTTATTCCTTTCGTCTTATTTACCGGTAGCGAGAATCCATCAAAATGCTCCAAATGAATATCATCAGTTTTTATATTTCCATGACAGCGCAGTAGCTGCTACGTAAATAAGTAATGTTTGTAATTCACAGTAAAAATAAAACAAAACATGCTCTACTTAGATTTGGCTGAAATCTTTTTTATTTATCCGGGTTATTAAAGGTAGGTACCGACGGTAACTAAAATAAAAGTCACTTGGGAAATAATGTTCAAAAAGTTTTTTTGAAATTTATTTATTCGAAAATCTTTATTAACAATAACATTATTTTTAGTCTGCCAAACTGCATAACAGTTTGTCGGCAGTAGTTCTCATCTAGTAACATTTTGAAAATAAGTAATAATGTGCTAAAGTTTAATTAAGCTAAGTAGGCTATAAAATAATAATTATAATTAATTAATTATCTACAGTCGAGATCAAAAATCTTACCTTTTACAGAAAGGCAATTTATGGAAACTTGAGGTTTGTTTCAAAATTTCAATAATTGGTTGCCAATCCACACAAACGCTCTTCTCGAGTCGGCTGGTAGCAACTCGATGAGATAAGTCGAGGATCGAGTGAAATAGCGTGCGATTGTAGAGGCCTATGTCCAACAGTGGACTGCTAAACCTGATGATGATGTTGAGAACACCATAATTGATTCTTGCAGATTGTAAAATGATTATGCGGTTCTTTGTTTATTGTTGCTTATATTTTCCTCACGTTGTTTCGAGATTTTTCAAGTTATTTCGTACACTTAATGACATGACCTAAACGCAAATTTATAATGCCTAAAAATAGATGTTCTACTGCAGTAACCAAAATCAGAAAAATATATGGTATTCTGCAGGATATATGCTAGTAAGATAGTGTGTTGAAAACATAATACAATTAACTTGATATGATAGAAAAAAATCACGAAGATACCTCTAAAAAATTCAAAACCATACTAATATACATGCAAACATTCAGATTTTTTGTCAGATTATTCTACAAGCAACATACTAACGTAATAGTGTTTTAATTTTTTAGTCCAATGAATAGGTTTTTTGTAAATCCATAATTGCTTCATATTTTGCAATAAATTACCAGCGTTGTGTCATCGCGCGTCTCTTTCTTTTCTATGCAATCCGACAGTGACCGCGCTTAAGTTCTTGTAAGCTCCTTAATCCGAAACAAAAACGAAATCTGTAAACAAAGATAGAAGTATTTATTTTTAATAAACGAATACTTGAACAGGCAAACAGAAGCGAAAATATATTATGTGGATATACGTAAATCATGTCTATTGTCAATGGAAACCGCGCGTTGTTTGTTGTGCCGCCACAAACCAAACAAGCGGTGGTTTAATCTACTGAAACGCTCTTACTTTCTTCAGATTACAACAGTATTTCGTAAACAGTCTCGGTATTCTTAGACAGTTACTTTGATTTATTTGTATTTTTACGTTATTTTGTACTTGCAGGCTTGGTTTTACAAGTTTTCACAATAATAATGTAACACGTAATTTGCTAATTTGATAATGGTTTTTAATCACGGCAAAATGCCAATAAAAACCGGCCTATTTAACACTACACATAAAAAAAATACGTTTCTTGTATATTTAACTAGCTTTTGCCCGCGGCTTCGCACGCGTTAATTTAGACTTTGACAATCAATTCGGGTCATAATTCAATCATGATTCGAAAGACACATGGCACCATCTATTATCATAAGCACGTTATTGTTGTTTTCCTCGGGAACAGTACTTTTTTCCGGGATAAAGAGTACCCTATGTCCGTTTCTGTACACCTGACAACGTATATGCAATTTCAGGATGATCGGTTCAGTAGTTTAGGTATGAAAAGGTAACAAACAAACTTACTTTCGCATTTATAATATTAGTTAGGATTTTTATTATTTGTTGTTAAAGCGGCAATAGAAATACACACTGTGAAAATTTCAACTGTCTACCTATTACGGTTCATGAGATACGGCCCGCTGACAGACAGACGGACGGACGGACAGCGTAGATTTAGTAATGGGTTCCATTGGCACCTTAAGAAGTACAGAACCCGAAAAACGATTTTACAAAGAAACTTTTGACGTCGTTGCAGTGCCTTGTTTTCTGTGGCTAAGTTGCTTATTTACTAGAGATATACTGCATAGGGGGATACTAACGATTGGTCAACAAACGTTTGGTCGACGTAACGATTGGTCGACAACCGATTGACCGACAGTAACGATTGACCGACACAACCATTAATCGACATATACGATTGGTCGACTCAACTATTTATCGACCATAACAATTGGTCGACATCTACACAATCGGGGATAGGATGCAAGAGCGAGCGAAGCGAGCTCGGGACCTGGGGCACCCCGACCCGGACAGGTTAGGTTAGAAGGGGATGGCGGGGTCTGAAAGACCCCGCCGTCCCCTTCGTGGTTATTTTTCTTTAAAGCGCCCAGAAGTAGGAGCCCCGCGAAGCGGGGCTCCGTCGGCTACGCCTTATTATGCAAATCAGATAAAACCCAGGATAAACCAGGATTTATTTTTTGTCCAAAAATAACAATTATAAAAAAATTGTCGGCTAATCGTAATGTCGACCAATTGTTATTGTCGATCAATAGTTGAGTAGACCAATCGTATATGTCGATTAATTGTTGTGTCGGTCAATCGTTTGTCGACCAATCGTTACGTCGGCCAAACGTTTGTCGACCAATCATGACAAACCCCTGCATAGGTGTAGAGCAAAACGAAACGCGAAGTTGTCATCCACTGCAGATGTTCATTTTACAATAAAGTAACATTTACATACATTCACACGTACGCTCACGCATCCTCTCACACACACACACACATACACATACTCACAGACGCACACACACACACACACAGACACACACACTCACACATATGCCTCAACCAGGTACTGTATAATTTAAAATTGTTTAAATCTTATTGCATAATAACTGTAAAACTACTGGCAGAAGACACTGATTCCTGTAACACAGGTTATAACCTAGCGCAGGAGTCAGGGTTTCTATATATAAATGTAACATACTTTTATGTCAATAAAATATTATTATTATTTAGGAAAGTAAAGTGTAAGAATACAATTCAATTTAAATAAATAATGAATGCTGAATGCTTTCCTTTCATAATTGTTAAAAATATGTTGTCCATAACATTTTTCCCATCACTAAAATAACTGATGTCACTCGGAAAGCTGCCACGCTGAAATGGAATTGGGTTGGACACATCTGCCGCATGTCAGACGAGCAATGGGCCAAACTCACGAAATTAAAATACGAAACAACTTTTTCCCCGACCTATTAGCACTTCTATAGCGCGAAAAAATATTAAACTGTTTACATAAATTCACACGTATTCAGTTCTATCAACTGTGTGTTGAAGTTAGCTCTAAATTAATTGACTATACGTAAACGTTGTTGCAATGGTAGTAAATCATGTTTAAAATGTGTTATTTTTTATTTTTGTAAGGATCAACGTTTTTATAAAGGATCACTTGATACCTATATAGCCCTTTTACGACCTTTTGTGGCTAACATTTATTTTTTAACAACAATCGATATTCTACAATGTACTTTGAAACCAACTTAGTGTAAAGTCACCATAAAAAGGAACTATTACAGATTCTATAAAACATGATGTGCTGCGAACGTGTAAGAAACGTTCCGCGATGAGAATATTCTCCTTTACAAAGCTCGCTCATAACACTAATGCTTGCTCTCAAATGCTCACTAACTTTTTACGCTCACGCTGAGTTCGGGACGTCTTAACAGAATAATATTTCTAAGTGTCAACACGTGCTTAGTAATGTACAGCCAATAAAAGAGAGAGTATTGACGGCATACTTAATATTTAAACCCACATGTTAGGTACATGTGGGTTTAAATATTAAGTATGCCGTTCTCAAATGT
This sequence comes from Griposia aprilina, assembly GCA_916610205.1. Taxonomy (NCBI): domain Eukaryota; kingdom Metazoa; phylum Arthropoda; class Insecta; order Lepidoptera; family Noctuidae; genus Griposia; species Griposia aprilina. The sequence goes on along the minus strand of OU744285.1, from coordinate 11,715,252 downwards.
TTAAACCACATCACAAAATTACAGACTGAGCGTAGTTTCAGCTATTTCCAAAATAGTTCTCTACCTATCGGATATTTTTTGCAGTAACTATGTGTGTAAGTATCTAATTAGATAAATAGAAAAGTTTTACGAGTGTAATTGCCTACATAACGGGCGGAATGTGGGCGTACTATAGGTACACCTCTGGGAATACAGGCGTGATATTATGTTTTTACGAGTGCTTAAAGTAGTGTAATGGGAGCAGTGATTGCCCAGAGGTATAAGATCAGCGATGCCCTAGAGGTATCTGCCCCGATTTACGAGTTGTAGGTCGTGAGTTCGAACCCAGGTTGCTGGAATTTTACTTTGTGTATTTAATTTCATCATCACTGCTCTCAAAACGGTGAAGGAAAACATCTTGAGGAAACCGGCATGTCCTAGAGCCAGACAATTTGAAGACATGTGAAATCCACGGACCCGCACTGGGCCAGCGTGGTGGATTATGGCCCACTACCTCTCACAGAGAGGAGGCCTGTGTCCCAGCAGTGGGAATATTTGGACTGATTATGCTATATGCTCAGTATTGTAATATTTGACCTCGTTTAGTGTGTCTTATGTCATAAATGTTAAAATAAGTACACAATTTAAATAAAACGTAAATATTGCTAAAGTTGTGCAAAGCTGTTGATTTTTTTCCTGCATATCAAACGGTTTTGTTAACTGTACACGTGACTTGCAGTATAAGTTTGCATTATTCTGGGAAAAGTGTAAGTTAAAAATGTAAGGACGAATGGTGTCGGGTTGACCCTTTTCACTTCTTCATCACCTAATGTAAATAAATCTCTAAGGGACATGTACTGAGGATCTTCTCTATTTTCAGAAGCTTGTATCAGATGTAAAAGCTGGCTGTCATTTTCTTATCAACCCAGTTTATTTTATAAATATGTTCCCATAGTTGGGCCAAGGGATCAGTACCCTAATTTCTTAACATAGTATCACACTATCACTATCCACCATATCTATATATCTATCTATCTTTTTACTATCTGAATCATTTTGAAGAATATTGCTAATCCATTGCTTCATATGTTCGAAATATGCTAATACAGCCAAATACCTTGGCATAACTCTTGACGCCAAACTGCGTTGGAAATCTCACGTCAAAAAGAAAAGACAGGAACTCGACATACGTTATAAAAGTATGTATTGGTTACTCGGAAGGAAATCCTGCCTATCAATACGTAATAAAATTATATTATACAAGCATATTCTTATGCCAATTTGGACGTATGGCATCCAACTTTGGGGCTGTACTAAACGAAGTAACGTCAAAATAATCCAACAATTCCAAAATAAAGTACTCAGGGATGCTGTAAATGCACCATGGTATATTAGAAATGACGACCTCCACCGTGACCTTAAAATGGAACTCGTCACCACCGTCATCCAAAAATTTGCTGAAGCCCACGAACACAGACTTCACCGACATGTGAATATCGAGGCAATTCAGCTGCTAGACAACACGGACATAGTGCGTAGGCTAAAGAGAACTAAACCATTTGAGTTAGTGTAGTGTATAAATTGTGACGAATAATGTGTAAACAATGTGTTTTTTTTTTATTTATATTTTTTTATTATTAATTTATCAGACTCTAAGAAAGTGCTGCGGAAGCGGAATTGTGTGAAAGTGCAATAGGACACTATTCTTAGTTATAACGTAAACTATCACGTAAAATAATAAGTTAAAGTTAAGTTGCTTATTAGTCTATTAGGCTAGATTGTAATAAATTACTAAGAACTTATGTTCTTATAAAACAAAAAAAAATAAAAAAATATGTTCGAAAAATGTGTGCGCTCAACAACGTAAATAAGGCAATGAATGTTGTTGAACTGTCAAAACGAAAGCTATTCCTACTGTTAGTGTGTTACGCAATTACCCCGCAGCTGCCAATTACACAGATTTTCCTTTACAGATTCTATTTACATTTTCCAACCGATTTCCCTCTTTGCACTGTAATAATTAAGGATCATTGAAGTGTTTTCTGTTATCAGTGGGCCTAAAATGGACGCTTTGGCAGAATCATATTATGATCTGCATACAATTAATATCCCGCAATTCATCTGTTTGACAGTTTTGTATGAATAGCAGCTGTCAAACAGATGAATTGCGGGATATACGAATTGTACGCAGATCATATTATGATTCTGCCAAAGCGTCCATTTTAGGCCCCCTGTATGTCTGTCCGAGACAGTTACATGTTAACTAAAGGAATAACGAGGGTAGATATCTAACGATACGCTTCAATGACTTTTGTATCATTAGAAGGAAGTTACAGCTTCCAAAATCACAGCAATCGAAGTTTTTTTTTTTTTAAAGCACTGATAATTAAATAAGCATAACAATTTTTTTTGAAGAGTGAGGAAAAATTCCTTACACAACAGAATAACATTACATCAAATTACAAAATATCAAGCACAAATCGTTTTTAATCGATATTAAAAGCATTCGATTGAATGATTACGGGACAAAGCTGCGATAAACGATTCGATTACCATTTGATATAATGAAAAACTCCACTCTTTGATGTTTTGAACATTAGATATTTTAAACTAAATGTATTCAAATGGTGTGTGCATTTGAATTCGTTCTGTTTGTTTTATTATCTTGCTCAAATGAATTGCGCAGAAAGTGTAATGCGTAGGTACCTATATTATGTTTGTTTTAAAACTAACTAGACACGAACCTGTGGGAATCCTTGTTTTATTATTCATGCTACAAAATGTAGAAATAAACTCAACCTATGTACTATTGCGGTTGAAATACGCTTGCTATTAAATAGCATGCTTATTTGCTAGTAAAGAACACGCTTATTTATAGTATGCTCTTCTTGTATGTAAAATATTCATACTATTTTCGTTAGCACATGCAAATTGTGTGCCACTAGGTAGCACCTGCTTGAAATTAGCATGCTTTTGTGGTATTACATAACAGGTATATCAGGTCCAGGCTTTAAGGTCCCAATTACCATTTTTCTTTCCATAATATATTTTTTCCATACTAGCTCAGTAATCAGTTTGATCATTGTTCCGGCACTGATGGTAATAAAGAAAAGCAATAAAAGGCATTCCATATGAGCTTCACTTAGTCTCTGTCTGCCGTATCTGCGATAAGGCGTTCAGTGGAAATAGGAAACTTTTAAAGTTTCCTATTTAGAGAGAGCAGTGGTGGCCCAGTGGTATCAACCCTGACTTACGAGTTGTAGGTCGTGAGTTTGAATCCAGGCAGGCACTATACTTTCTGTATTTAATTTCATCACCACTGTTCTGAAAACGGTGCAGGAAAACATCGTTAGGCAACCGGCATAGAATAGAATACTCTTTATTATGTACACCATAAAAATTCAACCAAACCATGAACCAAAAATTCGAAAACCAATGTTACATCTACCAACCCGCACTGGGCCCGCTTGGTGGATTATGGCCCACTCCCTCTCATAGAGAGGAGGCCTCTGTCTCAGCAGTGGGACCATTATAGGTTGATTATGCATATGACCTTCACTTAGCCTCTGTCTGCCGTATCTGTGATAAATCGTTCAGTGGAAATGAGAAACTTTGAATGTTTAGATGAAATTGCCAAATTCGAATGCACAGAAAAACGGCTTTTCGCTTCTAACTTGATCGAAGTTATTACAAGCATAATATATCAATACCTTAAATCTGACGTTTTAGTAGACGTTGAAACCAACGTTTTGGTAAGCAAATATGTGGCCCGTGCTTTTACCTCAGTAATAAAATTACTGTCTCCAAATTGATACAATTTATCGTAAAAGTACGATAAAGGTGTAATAATAGGTCTTTACCTATGAAATTGCCGTTTTGTATGAAAAAATTTAAACGATTTTTTTTCATGAATTTTTTATTTGTATTAATCGAAGTAATCACCCATGCAATCAATGCATCTTTGCCATCGCAGTGGCAGTTTATTGATGCCCTTCTTAAAGAAATCAGCTGGACGGGAGGCAACAAATTCTTCAAAGGCATTTTGTACTGCCTCTCGGGTATTAAATTTTTTTCCCGCCAAGAAGTTATCCAAATTCTGGAAAAAGTAGTAGTCTGTAGGCGCAAGGTCTGGTGAGTAGGGCGGATGACGGAGAGCTTCCAACCCCAGTTCTTGCAACTTGGAGACCGTCTGCTGTGCAGTATGAGGTCGCGCGTTGTCGTGCAGGAGCAGCGGAGACGAGCGATTGACCAATGCTGGTTGGAGATGCGCCAGCTTCTCCATCATTGTGTTCAGTTCTTCACAGTACACATCTGCAGTAATGCTCACCCCGTTTGGTAAGAAGCTGTGATGAATCACACCGGCGCTAGACCACCAAACAGTGACCATCACTTTTCTAGGGGTAAGTTTTCGTTTAGGGCATTGTTTAGGTGCTGAACCAGGATCCAACCAACTTGCTGAGCGCTTACGGTTATCAAACAGAATCCATTTTTCATCGCAGGTAACAATGCGGTTCAAAATTCCTTCATTTGTGTGTCTGTTGAGCAGTGCAAGGCACGTCTCGACGCGTACTTCGCGCTGGCGATCATTGAGTTCGTGGGGCACCCATTTGTCAAGCTTTTTTACCTTGCCAATTTGACGCAAATGGACCAATATTGTTTTGACGCTAACGTCGAAAGCTGCTGCTAATTCAGCCGTAGATTGTGTATCATCAGCTTCCACAATCGCCTTTAATTCGTCATTGTCGACCAAAGTCTTCGGACGACCGCGAGGTTCATTTTTCAGGTCGAAATTTCCAGAACGGAAGCGAGCAAACCAATAACAGGTGGTGCGTTGGTTTGTAGTGTTAGCTCCGTAAACGTCGTTGATGTTGCGTGCCGCTTGTGCCGCGTTGCTGCCACGACGGTACTCATATTCCATAATTACTCGAATTTTTAACGTATCCATGATGACGAAAAAGATTGAAATGCGATGAAAATGTAACACTAATCAATAAAGAAATGACTACTTTTAGAAAAAAAAAACCATGTTTTTAAAATAAAATTAATTTGAAATTAGAATTCTTAGCCAAACAAAAATTATTTTGATTTGAAATGGCCAGTACTGCAGAACGGCAATTTCATAGGTAAAGACCTAATATTTATAAATATTTATCGCAGGACCAAGCTTGCTAAAACCCAAATCCAAACTTTGTTATAGAGATATAAACAAACTTTCTGTTTCCAAACTGTCATAAATTAGCTATTTTCAAATAAATCGAGACTTACCTGGTTGTAAGTCGAACAAATAAAAGTTACTAACCAAAATTCCTAGGATTTAGTAGCTTAACACAAAGAGTTTCTGAGTTTCTGCTATAAAGCAGAATGTTATAAGGTACAAAATGTCTAACAATATAAAAATTAACCAATAGTTTCAATTACTTTGCAAACAAACTCTACATTTATTCATTTAACCCGACTAAGTTAATTTTAATTAAACTAAGCCGGCTCTGGGAATTTAATCTAATTCCAATATTTTATTCTAAATAAAATAAACAAACTGCAAATTACTTTGATGCAATATTATTTGAGAAAGGGATTTACAATAATGCGTCAAAGTAATTTGCAGTTTATTTATTTTAAAATAGAGGATTTTAAAATTCACAATCATGTTTATTGAAATTTTGGTGTACCTCTTTTTAAAAGATTTATGGAATTGGAATTATAAACCCGTATCTTGAGGTATTATTTATTTCATTTAAATCGGTACACCCGCATAAATGTTATTACAATAATTTGAAGTTATAAAATAACTTACTCGTAGCTAATATGTAGGTACGAGGTCAATGGCGGCGCTAGAGTATTTCAAATTAATGATGATAATATTAAAATGAATTATTATTATTTTTAAGTTAGACATTTACGAGTAGAAAAATAAAAGCCTGATTAACAAAAAAAAATATAATTTGTATTTATTATCTGTCTGTCTATTACCTAGTCACGCTGAATAGATTTGGATGATAGGATACGATTTATCCCGGTATACGGAAGCACGTTCCTGTGGGACAATTACCGACAATAACGCGGGCGAAGTCGCGGGCTGAACCTAGTCATGTATAAATGTTATGTTTTATGAGTTCGTACGAGTATGAGATTGGTTCAGAAGCAAAGATATAGATCAATGTCTTATTAGAACATAAAATTACTAGTTGATTTCGGGACTAGATACTTATAAAAAGTTAATAAACTACATATACAGGCTGCAATTTTAAACACCATCAACCTCTGAAGGGGTCATTGTACTCATGATTATAAACAACTTTAACTATGGCACCAAACCTGAAATCGCGAAAAAAAAATCATCAGTTCCCTAGGTAACGTTTGACGAGTTATGCGAACATAAATGTGGGGAACAGCTGATTTTTGTTCGCGATTTTAGGTTTGATCCCATAGTAAAAGTTGTTCATAATGATGAGTACAATGACACCTTAAGAGGTTGATGGTGTTTAAAATTACAGCCTGTATAGTCTAGATTTTCAATTTACTTCGAAACAACTTCCACAAAGCACGCCTTACTTCATTTGTGGTTTTTAATATTCATCTCTCATTTTCAGGTTTCCTTTATAGAGGATTTTGTAACAAGTTTCTTGTTTGGTTTAATTAATCTCATTAGTTTTAGGCGGTGTTTAAGCGTTGCGTGTAATGGATCCCTTATAGCCGGAAAACTGGGAAAAGTTGTGTTTTCCGGGTCAATAACCTCATAACGTCGCTAGTTGTTATAAGACAATGTTTAATGAGAAAACTTGTGAGGTCGTTAACCTAAGATCTTTACCTGCTACAACTATGGTGAATATACGATTTAATGGAGACATTTCCCAATAACTGTTCTTATTTACAGCTTGCTTAGTACATACCTATTAAATAAAAACAACAAACAAAAACAACACACAAACAAAACAAACAAAATCAACATGTATGAACCTGTATTTTATTCATTATGTTATCTTGCAAGCACGTTTTTTTTTAAATTCTTGTATGTGTACACATGTTTATGCAAATAAATATATGTTATCTTATCTTAAAAAATCATTAATTTGATAGACATATTTTTGATTCGTTTTTTTTATATACATTTTTTTTTGTTTCGTTAGCGTCCAATAGTACATTTAAACACGTTTGGAAAATATCAGCTATAAAAAAATTAAGCTATGCTTCGGCGTAGCAATGTAGCGATGCCTACATTTTTTATTTTAGCGTAACGTGGTGCTTCGATGTGACAACCACGCCTCTTAAAGGCTCCTGCAGACAGGCGCGACGCGACTCATCTAGAACAATTTCCACGAAATTTTCATAGAAATTGATCTACTACAGTCGCGCCGCGCTGTCGCGTAGCGCCTGTTTCCGGGCGCCTTAAAACGTTTACTATTCAACAGGTTAATAGTATCTAACAACTTAGTTTTAATACGTAGCCATTTCTAAGTGCAAAAACTTGTCCAGTTTTGCTTTTATTATAGCTTGGCTAAATCACTGTAACTTATCTCTGGGTTACCAAATATTATGCAAAACAAAAGTTATCCTAAGTTAATACGGTAGATATTATTTATGCGATATTTTTATTTTGTTTTTTTATGTTTTTTTTTTTCACTTTAGTATGTTATTCGCGAGTTCTGAAATAACAAAATCTTTTAGCTTGTTTTGTCCTCTATTTTTGTGACTGGAATCTATTTGTTATTTAGATGTTACTTTATTACGGTCCGTGAGTTTGCAGACTAATCTGAATCGGAATACAATAGAATAGAATAATATTTATTGTTGTTACAGGTGGTTAACAAACAAAGTTGGTCACAATTAAAAAAAAGTATCTCTTCTTTCTGAAGTTCTGCTAGTTTAAAACCATTAGGAATTTTAATAGATACACTAAGGCCGTTTGTCCACCGCCACGTCAACGGGACGTCAATGAAAATGAGATGACGGTGCCGTAGTAGCGATACATACATTAACTATGACCTCGTGTCCACCGCACGTCCGTCAGTTGGACGTCACTTACGTTCAGTTCAAATAACCTAGTTTCTCGTTGACGTCCCGTTGACGTTGCGGTGAACAAACGGCCTAACAGCGTATTTATTCGTCCTGCAGTTTATTTTCAGCAGTGGGTGTCTAATGATATGATAATAATCCTGATGTTTTTAAGCATATTTTCCTGGTTTTAATCTTGTTAAGGCTCTTCTAAATTCAATTTAAAATACATCTTGAGAAACAGACACAAAATATAAACTGTCTCATAAATTAAAATTGGTGAAATTTAATTTCATAATGTTGCCCACAGCCGCAGTAGTGATCGCATTCTTCGTCTGCTGGGCTCCCTTCCACGTGCAGCGCCTGTTCTTCATCTACGGGTACAGTCTGCCGCAGTTCTACGTCATCAACGAACACCTCTTCAATGTCGCCGGAGCGCTGTACTACGTGTCCGCGACTGTCAACCCGATACTGTACAATGTTATGAGTGGCAGGTAAGGGTCAGTTTGACATGGTTATGTTTTTCACGCGTATTTAAGTGTTATGTGGGTTTTTTTTATATTTGTGAAGCATCCTAACTGCTGGATAGATTTTAAAACATGAGGTGTCTATCGACTCGTCTAGGTTGAGCGATGGTCATGGCTAGGTTTTGTTTTCATAAAATCAAAATGGCATAGTTAGTGTTTTTTTTTTATTTCAAGACGATGTTTTAATTATTCATTATATTACTGACTTGACAGACAATTCCTAAAATATAACACCTACAAGGATGAAATGAAAAAAAAGCATATACGTGACTGCAACTAAAAAGTGCAGTATTCTGCCCTCATACCCAGCAATGCTGCATGGTTTCTGAAATAGGCATTGTGGTAGTACTCCGCGTGCTTGAACCCTTTAACAAGTGCTATCTGTAAGGATAAAGTCAATTGGTCCATAAAAAGACTCAACAGACAACATTCATCTTTAGTGGTTTTCTCAGAACTGGAAAAACAGTTAGCAATTCGCCACCTTTACTCTGGCTCTCCTAGTTTTTATATTTCTATGAGCTCTCTCCACTTCGGTAACAACACACACACACACTTAACCGGACCGAACTCCCGTGGTCCGGTCGGTTTTACACTACGGTAAATAACTTCTTAAAAAAGGAGGAGGTTCTCAATTCGTCTGTATTTTTTAAAATATATAATGTTAGGGGATATTTCCGGCAATTGTGGAACGGTATCTCAATATTTTTTTTTTTAATGGATAGTGTATGCCTCAGGTGTGGTCCCATGTACATTTTTATTAACTTTGCTTGGGTAGTTTTTCAGTTAGCTTCAATAGTACGTATTTTATCCACTTTTAGTAACCTACAGCTCCCACATCCACATAATGTAATGTAATAATATCGAATTCTCAAGACGAAGTCACTAGACCCTCCCAAGTTTTATCAAACATTGAGTACAAATAACCTGCCTCGCCTCACAGAAAGAGACCATTGATACAAGTTTTCCCATTAAGTTGACACCCACTTACTGATAGTGTATTAACTCTATCGGGGCCATTGTCAAGCATCGACCTTTTTCTAAACGGAAAATTATTTTTGTAGCTACAAACGCAAAGAAAAATGACCAGCGACCATTTTTATTGTACTCTTTACAATGAATCTAACCTTCGAGGTAGTTTTCCACTAGTATTTTCTATCGGATAATAATTGTAGCTACGAACTTTTAAATTAGCTTCACTGTATAAATACTTCGTCTTTTATCTATCTATACATATCAAAACTAGACACTTTTAATGTGTATACATAGATAAAAGGTGATGTAGAAGGGATCAAGGTAGTTAAAAAAAAAATACTGCCCCATTTAAATTAAATAAAATGTTTTTGTATGTGTAGATCGACGAAGTACTTTCTGCTTTTGCATTAATAAAGACTTCGCGATTTTTAAAGTGAAACTTTTATTACATCGTCTCAAACTTTTTCGTCTGTGTTGCATGTCGCGTGACGGTCGGCCGCGGAGTAGGGATAAAGTGAAAGGAAGGAGGTTTTTAGTTAAATGTCTATAATGTGAAGAAAAGTTTCACTTTTACCGTGGTTTCATAAAACCACACAATCCTTTTTTTATGCTGGATTTTTCACCTTAGTATATAATAGAATATTTATTTGCTCAGAATGTAGTTATTTACAATAAGGTGGTTATAATAATATTAAAGAACCCTTGTACATTCTACCATTTTGGCATGCAAACATTGATGCAGTTCATCATCAAACATACAAACATTGATACACAACTAAAATTTATCAGCTAGAAAATCCGATACAGAGTAGTAATATTATTTTATTCAATAGAAGTAAAGGTAGATTCTTATTGAAAGTTGTTACTGGTTCCTCTTTTATGGAATTAGGAATGTGGTTAAAAATAGCCGGAGCCATACCAAAAAGAGTTTTTCTCAACAAAGCAGTCCTATATCCACCTGTGCGAAACAAGTTTTGGTATTTTTTTTTTTTTTGCGTAGTGAATTACCAAATGACCTATGTCTGTGCGCCAGGGCCACGGTTAATCTTTCGAGCAATCCGCGACCCCGACAGGCATCGGCCCTATCGGACCCCGTCAATTATGCTGAAATCTCTTTGAGGCGTGCGTGGTACACAACGCGCCGTCGACCCGGGTACATCTCGGTATCTGCTTTCCGATAAAGTTAAAAATAGATATCGATTAAATTTAACAAAAAAAGGTATTTCTAAAATGTAAAGGCACGGAAATGTCAATAAATTATGACCTTTAAAAATTGGAACATAGCTATCAGTAACTTTCAAATCAAATATAGGCAAAACGTAGGCAGCGTTTTTGGGCCTTAAAAATACTCTCTCTTTCGGTATAATTGCCCCAATATATAATACCAAACCTTAAAATGGAAAAATAATAATGGAAATATTGTTTCGGTATCAACTTTTTTTTAAAGATTATAAAGTGCATATGCTGATGCGCTAAGTTTTTTACAGATTGCTTATGCCTGTGCCTTCCATGTCAGTTGACTGTCAATTAACATTCCTAGAAATTTTGTAACATCTACTCTGTCCACATTTTGACTATTATAATTAATATTTAGATCATTGATACGAAGTCTTTGGTATAAATGCATTATCTTTGTTTTTTGTATGTTTATTTGTAAGTTGTTACTATTTCGCCAATTTATTATAATTTTAATGGTGTAGTTTATATCGTTTTCATAATTTTCATTATTGTCGCATTTTAAGAGTGCTGTACTATCGTCGGCAAACAGAACCATGGGATGGTGGATTTGGCGTGGGAGGTCGTTAATGTAAATTAAAAATAACAAAGGCCTAATAACGCTTCGCTGTGGTACACCGAATTTAATTTCTCTAATGGAAGACATGTATTTTTGTTCTAATTTAGACTTGACACATATTTTGTAAATTTCTGTTATCTGCTTGCGACCGGAAAAATACGTTTTTATTAGGTTTAGGATATTACCTCGAATGCCATAGGCGTTTAGTTTTTGTAGCAGTATGTTATGCTTGACAAAATCGAAAGCTTTCGACATATCTGTATATATAGCACATATAGGCGTTTTTGTATCAACATTCGACTTAGTTAATCCTGACATAAAAAAAATAATAAAAGATAAAAACAAAAGTTTTTATAGGTTTTTAGAGACACGAGAGCGGTGGTGGCCCAGTGGTATCGGCCCCGACTTAAGAGTTGTAGGTTGTGTGTCCGAACCCAGGCAGGCGCTTTACTTTGTGTAAATAATTTCATTACAACTGCTCTCAAAACGGTGAAGGGAAACATCGTGAGGAAACCGGCGTGTCCTAGAACCAAAAATTCGAAGACATGTGACATCTACCAACCCGCACTGGGCCCGCGTGGTACATTACAGCCCATTCCCTCTCAAAGAGAGGAGGCCTGTGTCCCAGCAGTGGGAACACTATAGGCTGATTATGCTTATACAGCACACTATGCACTCACTCTGCTTTCTCACTATGCACTTTACACTTTTTGTTTTATTATATGTTGTGTTGTGTGCCTTGTAGTTTGTGCTAAATAAATTCATTCCTTTCTTTCTTTTCTTTCTTTCTTATGCTAAAGATTTTTATTGCGTAAAATAAACAATTAGTAGTCTGTATTTCCTCCGTTAACGCGTATAACACAATCGCAATGATTCGGCCATGTTAAAATTGATTCTAAAATAGGCAAAATCGGATAAAATCTGTTCTAGCGAAGTTATTTCTTGTTGAGTGTTAAGAAAGACTATGTGTCAAGATATCGAGGCAATAAATAGCACTATTGAACAGATTGAGTCCGGTTAAGATTACCTCAGAAATGGATTACATAGTTTATTACGTCAGCAATAAAAACAAGCATAGACGATAGTAAATCCCAGTCTGATGACAGCTGCCCTAGCCTATCTCTAAACCAAAAACCAGCGACAATCAGTCAAGTCTGCTTATCTCAATCTCGTTATTAATGTCCTTCACAGGTTACGCAAGCGTCTACAACAATCAGTCTTTGAGCAGCTTAATTAATGTATGTACCTAGTACGTGCCCACATACCCCTACGTGGCTAGAATTGGGTCTGTGTGCTAAAATCACGTGTGAAAAGAACACTACTATTAGCGATTCAGAAGTGGTTTCTTAAGTATTAATAACTAACCATTGAAAGAAGCCGTATTTACATAATATTACCGTAAGTTGGTTGATTCTATGGAGTAGACGATTCATTTTTAAATCATCACACATTCCACAACAATATATAACACATTCAACATTTAGAACTAAGTACCAGTACTGTGTATTTATTTTAATTCTTATTTTGTAATTTTTATCTCATCGTATTCTGCACCGGTTGACGTTATCACATCAACGCCGGCTATCGCTGAAAACCAGCGCTGGGGCTCTGACTCATATAGGGTCGTAGCATTATGCTGAGCGATCGCCGTTTTGTGTGGATGTGACGCATATTTTCCCCGAACTTGTTATTTTTTGTGTTTGTGTTCTTTGTCTATTTACCGCAAATAAACGTATTTCCTTTCTTTTTTTTCTTTAATCCAGTTTTAGAAGCAACTTGGGTCTAATATCCATGGGGAGTATACGCAGCTTACGAGGTATGCAGGCAAGAAACAAATATATTTGCACAAAAATGGCAATGACGCCGATTCTCTTGTCACAAAATTCTCTAAACTGGACTAAAAATCACCAGAATTTAGTTTATTCCTGTCAAACTACGTTTTCCATTCTGAAATTGACTAAAGCGACACAACTTAACTAGTTTGACAGCACTAATGTCATTTTAGTTATTCATGTTACTGAAAATGGCAATTTTGCTATTCGGAATTTTACGGTTTTCACCAAAAATGTTGATTATCAAACTAAATCGGGACTATTTTTGGAATTAAATTTGTTGTCATGAACTAAAATTTACAAAGCACATTGTTTTACTAGTTCTTGAAAGTTTGGATGGTTGTGAGTTTGGAAATCATTATGGAAGCTTAAGTGATTGCAGCTGTTGTCGATTCACGACATAACAAACAGAAAAACTCAGACAAGTTCAAGATGCCCTTGATAGGGCTTTCCTACGCCGCGGCGACGAGAATACCGGAGATTTTCAACTTACTGAACGAAAAACCGGATTATCTTTTCTCGAGATCACATTGTTATTAGTAAACTAACTTTTGCCCGAGGCTTCGCCCGTGTGGACGTCGAAAAAAACCTGTAAATCCTTCTCCAGTATAAATACATAAATTATTACCTATTTGCCAACTTTCATGGTGTTCGGTCAAACGGTGTTGGAGTTCACTCTGGACTCACAAAATTAATTTAGTTTTACGCCGTCATTAAGCTCCTTGTATTTCATTTAAATAATTGTTAATAAACACTATCAGATAATTATTTGATTTTCTTCAGGATTTTATGCACTTTGGATCATTTTGTTCACTCTTTATTTTAATGGGGAAGAAAACTGGCAATTAGTGCCGCGTAGGTGGCGCTAACTAAGTGTTTGTTACAAACGAACTGTCAAACTCTTAAGAAATTAAACAATATTTGTTTTTTTAACCGACTTCCAGAAAGGAGGAGGTTATATGTTCGACTGTATGTATGTCTTTCTTTTTCCTTTTTTGTTTTTATGTACGTTCACCGATTTCTCCATCAATTGTGGACCGATTTTGAAAATTATTTTTTTGTTGGTATGGTATACTCTTGAGGTGGTCCCATTGTCACTAAGTCAGAATCTGCTGAGGGGATCCCATGGAAATCGAGGGAAATCCTCAAATTTTATAGGCACACGTATAGCGATTTGGGTATTTTTTATAGTAACTCGTGCATTTACTCTTGGAAAGCACCATTCGGTGAAGTAGAACTGATGATGAAGACCAGAGGTGGCCACCGGAACTTCTCAATAATAAGTATTTCTCAATAATAAGTATTTATTTCAATTTATGCTCGTCACAATGCATATGGTGAAATGGAGCTGATGGTGGCTTCATCCAGTGGTTTTGGTTCTTAACAGGAGAAATCCTCAACAGTTAACGTCCCTGCGTCGGGAAAAGAAATATTTTGTAAAAGATGATGTGCAGTTGACATTAGGCTATTGGAACTTAGATGTATTAATTACTGATTAACTAAAAAGTGAAAAATAAAAACTTTTTTACAAAAAAAACAACCGACTTCAAAAAAAAATACTACAAAAGGAAAAATAACTTTAATTTCGGAAGTCGGTGTCTTTGTATCTGTATTTTGTTTTTTACCAAACCTTTGGATGCAAAGAAATAGGCGTTGTCAAATTCCCAAGTAATTTGCACATGAACAGAAAGTGGGAAAAGGCACTGAAATAAGAAAAACTTCAAATCTAGTGATTTTTCGAGAGGCCACTTCTAAGACGGCAGGTTGGTACGATACCGGACTGGATTCAGGACTGTTACACACACTGTCAAAGTTGAAATTTCTGTTGTAATATCCAACCTGTGTAGAAAAAAATGGTTCCTTTTCAAATATCCTTACATTTTGTAACAAGTAACCTTACGTCTTGTTTATTATTAGTATCATTGAAAAGCAAAAAGTTAGTGAGTTAAGTTTGTTTTATAAATTATAAAACCATAATATTGTTAAGAAACCTGCTAAACGTTGATAAAATGTTAAATATAATGACACGCTCGGCTTTCTTTCCTTGTTGTGATTCTACTCTTTTTTTCAACTCCTCCTTCAACTGGGCGATACGCCAGGTACAATACATTGTAAAGCAACTGTAAGCAACACAAATTGACGACAAAAACACGCAAATACTTAAAAAATCGTCCTTAGAATGTACACGTTTTTATCAACAACTTTTGACTGGTAACAAACACAGCGCCGTCTTGCGGCGACGCTTCCGGGAAACAACCCCAATGGAGTATTTTTATTTATTTTTTATTGGTTGTTTTCCGACAAATCTTGCTCTATGGTCTACACAGTTGTCAAACTCGATTATAGAAAGTGTCAAAATTGTTTTTAAGTTTAGAGAATCTTGTCTGCAGAATAGCTTTTAAGATTCTCTTAACCAAAAATAAGAATTTTTAGTGATAGGTTAGTTTAGTTCGGTGTACCTACAAGAGAATCGGCACCATTATTATATTATTCTTGTTCCATTGGCATCAAAGACTTAACTATTTAGCACACGCACAATATGGGTTAAGAATTCTAGCCGCCGCTGGCTCATTTATCTCTCTGCATTACATTAAAAGTTTAAATCCTTAATTAAACCGGTCATCAGTCTTCCTTGGCCTCTTACAACTATTAATGGCACGTTAACCTATATCAAAACCACATTATCTTCTACTAAAACATTGGAGCACAAAACTTGAAAACATACTTTGATTATTCGAATTCCTTAAGCTATCTAAGCTTTACCAAATCCAACATGACCTACTTTTAAATTACATCAAGACCATTAGACCAACGCTTGTCTCGACACAAAATGGCGTATAAAATGAGCTGAGTGGAAAGAAAGTGCTGCGGTTACCAAGGTTTCATGAGTGATGCGGGTCCGTTTGACACTCCTAATGAAACGTAGTGCCTAGATGGTTTCAGCTACGAGTGAATACTTAGTGCCCCCGCTGTATAGTCGCGCCTGATATATATACATAGTTGGATTCATATCAGGATATGAAAACCGTCTGGTATTGCCCATATACACGAAGAAATTTTAACCAGTGCGCAAACAGTAACCATGAATTTATAGAGGTATGAGGAACAGGGTGTAAAGCTCAGTCATACTCTATGGAAAAGGGAGGATCCTCCGACCAGACGGGTGTTGTGTCTGGTGGGCAACTGCCCGACGGTTGGTGTCAGGACGTTGTATGCAGGATTTGCGTGACGTCAGTATGACGTGTAGCTCGCATGTGGAGATGTTGATACCGCTACAAATTCTAGACTTATGATTAGCTTATGATTCTAGACTTCCTAGCGTAGAAATTACTTCACTTAGTTTCCATAAACTTACGTAAAAATAACACAATGGTCAAGCAGCGAGGTTTGCTTCATTTTAGCTGTAGAAACACGTGTTGGCAATATCAATATTTTTGTAAACACTCATTGTAACCGGCTAGGGTAAACTTTCTTCTGTATAATATGATGTCAACAAGGTGTTATTATTTACTGGTATGCTCACACTCGATACATTTACTCACTTTTGTATTCTTTATGAAACACTTTTATAGGGACCTAGTCATTACGGAAAAACCGGCTAGGTGCGAGTCAGACTCGCACACAAAGGGTTCCGTACCACAAGGCAAAAACACCGAAAAAAAACACGTTTCTTGTATGGAGATCCTCTTTTTTATTTTTTGTTACGGTGGCAATAGAAATACACTGAAAATTTCAACTATCTATCTATTACGTTTCATGAGATACAGCCCGCTCACAGACGGACGGATGGACGGACAGACAGACTGATGGACAGCGGAGGCTTAGTAATAGGGTTTAAAAACTTATCTTTGCATTGTATAAATTCATTGTTTTAGTATTGTATAATTGCATAGCACAGGTGTGAGTACTATGTACCTACTATAAAGCTACCATTTAATAGGTTTTTCTTTCATTGACTTGAATGTGTCCTGGCGGCTGAGAGTTTGTCATGCTCACTCTAATGTCTCGCTGGTTGTGGCGTGTGTGTTGGATCATTAAGTTCCCTTCAAAATGGTTGAGCTGAATGGTGCTGATCCATGCGTCATGTTCGTGAACGGGCGCCGTCAGTGGGGACTGGTCATTTCTTAGCTGCCACGGCTTATTTTAATTTAATTTAATATTTGAATTGCTTTTGTCTTTTTATTACGGACGCTTTTAACGTTCTGCATCGTTCTCACATGCATAATTTCAACATGAACGATGTAATCAATATTTTGTAACCATTTTTTGATTTAAAAGAGTGTCCATGGAGTTTCTTGCCCGTTCTTCTCCATAGGTACCTACTACGCTTTGGAATGGGTAACTAGCTTCATCTTTCTGACTGACCGACCCCTTGACAATTCAAAAGTGCCTGTAATTGGTTTATTTGAAATAAATGCTTTGAGTTTTAGTTTGAGTTTGGGTGCCTTTGACACGCTTTGGGTACGGAACCCTAAAAAGAGAAGTTGGCTTTGATTTATTTCACTGGTAATATTGTCAATTTAATAGTCGATAACTAAGGTTAGTGCTTATTATAATGATTAGTACTTACTCATTCCTTTTTCTTTTCGTTTGACGATCAAGAGATTGCTAATTGTTTCGCTGAAAATATAAGAATGTTTTATTAAATATAACAGAAATAGAAATGATACAAATAATATATTTTATAAATAAAAGAAACGAGAATCTAGTCTAAAACATTTTAGTAACGCTACAGATATGGTTTATCATTATTATTGCTAAAGTAGCCTGTCAAGTCATAATATAAATAAATTGGTTCCTTAACATAATTTTCAAATATATTTTCTCCCTAAACCTACACTCAATAAAGAACTCAGTAAATATTTTTTTTTTATCCAACGACGAAACTAAATGTTCTAGAAGTCGTGAGCTTTTTATTAAAGGTCACTGACTAATTGAATACCTATATTCAAATTGAGTTCTCATTGAAATCAGGAAATATAGCGTAAAAAGAAGATCACTATGATTATAATAAAATCAAAATGTGCGGCTGTTGGTAAGTAGTAATATAATTAACCACTCACGCGCCCGGGTGACGTCGACAGGACCGCCCCGGAACATTATTTGGTCGGCGCGCCATAGAACTCTTAGTGAAGGAGGTTGTTCTGGAAACCTTCAGCGTACGTACCTGATTGTTGCTGTCGCCAAGCATCGTTGATGTGTCCCAGTTTCAAGGGCATGGATGCTGGTGTAATTAGAGGCACACTACGCATTTCAGCTTACTGGAATGGCAAAATATACAAGGTGGAGACGAAAATGAATTAAAATTCGTATATCTAATGACGTTCTCAGTTTACATAAAATAATTCAATCAAATATATCTAATAGTTTAGTCAATATAGTTAAGGATTGGCAAAAACCATAGTCCAGCCATCACTACTACTTATTTAGTTAGTTTGAAAAAATCACGTTTCTAATTTCGATGTTAGCATTTATTTGATAGTTTCAAAATAATCCTACGCATCCTACGATTATGTATGCTGTCAGGGTTTTCATTCATTGTCCTCTCCACATTGGATTTATCAACAAATGTCTTAAGGCGACGTCGACCACTTATATCAATATGGATGTCGCTTTATTTACTCGTACCATAAAAAAAACCGTTTGACGTACGACGTAGGTTCTAAAGTAACACATCACAGCAAATTGTCAATAAAGATGAAGAATGGAGGGAATAGATCTCATATTAAAGGATTTTACAGCCTAGCAATTAATCCGGTCTACGTCAAACCAAGTATATTAAACAAGGATTAGACTTCTAGACTGAGATTTATACTTTGATGTTCGACGGAAATTACAGCGGCTCTTCTAGTTTTATCGGATTCGCTCCAGATTCACAAAGTAGATTCGAGTGACTTCAATTCGATTCGCTTATAAATTTCATTAAGCCAGCACCCCAACACACTATCAATCACAATCTGAATCATTTTATGCCTGTTATTAATCCATTGACTCATATGTTCGAAAACATTGTCTGCTCAAAATCTAAGTATCGCAATGAATGTTGTTGAACTGTCAAAATGACAGCCATTCCTACTGTATGTGTGTTGCACAATTACCGCGCAGATTTGTGAATAGTGTGAAAATTTGTTCTAATACTTTTTCGAGCGTGTACATTACCAATCTTTGTATGGATTTTTTTAAACAGTCACTCACATTCGGGTTCAAAACATAAGTATTGCGCCGAAGAAAAATACAAAGAGATTTTAAGTGATTTAGATTTCCACTATCATTATTACAACTCCTAGAACCCTGAAAAGATTTATTTCAGTCGACAGTAACTCAACAATAAACGGTTAAATGGGAGACACCGCATTATATTACTTTTATTTGATATTTTTATCTAATAAAATTATTTGCTTGCTCACCCACGAAAAATTCATAATTATATTATCAAATTCTTTTAGCTACCTGAAACAAAAGTAAATTCATCACAACACAACGTTAACGAAACATTTAAACATCTAAAGTTTCACATTTACATTAAAATAATTCAGATGAATGAACAGGTATTTAATAAGATGACAAACTATTAATAACTGTCTCAGTGAGCCTATGGAATTTAAAGCCAACAGTTCCAGAGTTTCACCATTACTTATAAGAGATTATAAAACAAATTATTTACAGGAATATTCTAACTTTTAGCAAAAACCTCAAGAGGGAAACCAATTTGTTGGTAGGCTTACGAGATCCTTCGCGATGTAACTTATAGTTTTAGGCCAAATTGAAGGTCAGTATTTCCTAGGCTTTAGCACATTCAAGAAATGCTCAGTTTAGTCAGTGCGACGAGCTGAGTCAAGACTAGCTTATAACGGGTGTAAAAAGACACTTAACGAAGCCAAATCACTTGTACTCCCCGTCATTATAATGTTTTTTTTTGTACTTGACCATACCTGGGAATCTTCTGGTTACGGAGATATTGAAAATTCCAACTTTTAGTGACATTTTCTTACGATAGCAAGTTGTTTTATATTATAACACAACTTTAAATACTCCCACGACCCCTGAACCGTTGCTTGCATATAAGCAGAATATTTTGCGTGTGTTACATTGCGCATTTCGCAAACAGCAAATTTTCACACCGAAAATAAAAGTCGTTTCCCAGCAATTATTTTTATGCAATGTTACTTGATGTACAGAATGCGTTGTTGACGGCTATGTGATGTGTTTTTTACACCCTGTTGACAGCCTGAAAAAGAGCGCCGAGAAATCTTTGCAAAAAAATATGTTTTGACAAGACAAATTCTTCCCTCAACAATAGACAAAAATATTTTAACTCTGAAGTCCGCATTTATTTGAAGCTCCAAGCAATTTTTCCGATAATCGCAACAAGATGAGGCATTAAAATATTGATTAAATTTTCTTCCAGTTTCCGACGCTTTTATCGTTGTTTGTTAATTCTGTTTTAAAGTAATTAATTTTTTTGATTGCTTTTCGTTGTCCTGAACTGAACGAAGTAGTTTTTTATTTTATTTTGTACGGTTTAAATAAATGTTATTAATTTGACCTTATTTTGAGTACTGTTAAGGATGATGTCCACACAAACGGCTCGCATCGTATCGGATCGTAAATGGTACGAACGGATGCGGTGACAGCCGATCGCGTCCGGCTGGATGTCGGCGCATACTCCTGCTTGTTGCTTTTTTTCCCCTCTTAGATAGTTTTAATCTTAGTCTGGCAGTTTGAGTAATTTTTGTGGCCCACCCAAATGTTCTTTCTTTGGTATTGTTCCTCGAATCGTCGAGCTCCTTAAGTTCTGAGTTGAGCTGTACGATTACTGACAAATGCGTGCACTGACTGGACAGGTCCACTCAATCTGTGTGGTTTTTCCTCAAAAGACCATTTCAGACAAATCTACATGGTCTTCACATGATCTGACCAAGATTATGTCTGGACTTTAAAAGAGACTGTGACCGCTAAGTTTGTTTCGGCTTTTCTTCTCAGAGTAGTCACATAGAAAACGCCGACCTCATCTAGTTTTAAAATATGATTGACGTGTAAAAGTGTTTGTACAAACCTATTTACAGAAATAAAATCATTTATCATTTTATCATTTACGATCGACTCAGTATCGTCGCTTGCGAACGTATCCGTTTCTGCGCCTAGTCAAATAGTTTCATTCCTACCGCGTTGAAGATACGACAATAAGACGACAGGCGAACGGAGCCGATCGCGCGTCGCAGCATACTTTCGGCTATAATCGCGTGTCGCGGAAGACGCCCGCATGCAATGAGGTTATATAATACTAGAGGAGCAACGTCGTACTAAAAAAATCTGAAAAACGTAACCACTTACGAGTTTAAAGTTGTAGCTTTGAAACGGATACTAGTTATGTCAATCTGTTAAAAGAATCTATGTTTGTCTCATTTCTTTTATCGTGAAACTAATTACATTGGAATGAGACAAGACATTATTATCGAAAAAACGGCCAGAGTTGCCAATGATCAAAATAATTTCCCCAGTATGAATTAACGTATTTATTGAATCAATTACTATATAGACAGGTTGTGTTATGGAACTTTCAATACATTAAAAATTTAAAGAAACTGACAAGGATTAGGTAAATATAGGAAGAAGAAAAACAAATGCGTAAACGTAAATATTTCAAAACTAGATATTAAGATCGTGTCAAATTACTTTTGTGTAAAATGGAGTGATATTATTTCTATGTACAGTTGCCAGCAGGTCAAGCTACTCGAAACTGTCAAATTTCTCCAAACGATTTTAAACCTTAAAAATGTTCTTAGTTAAGTTTAAAATCGAATGAGAAAATCTGACAGTTTGTGGTAACTTGATGTGCTGGCGACTGTACAATCATTTAAACAATATATATTATGTACTGTACAATATATCTATTTAAACCAAACAGACTTTAATAATAAAAATTTAGACTTCCAGGAACATACATTCGTCTTTCACTAAACTCCCAACAGTCTGGCAAAATCAAAATCATTTTTACACGTAACACTGATGGTAAAAACAATGTTTTATAAATTTATTTCGTGTCGTAATGTTTTTTTGGATAATTTGAATAAATTTGAGCAAACTTCTTTATAAAATGAAACACCAATTGCTTAATTGATCTTTTCAGACCGTGTCATACAAATATTAATAGCATATTTCACAGTTTAGTAATTTTTTTGCGCTAACCTATCGCTCACTTGACGTCAAGCTGACGACTGAAGTCAGATATGCTTGCGGACATATACGACGTGGCAACGCATCGGCGCCGTACACTGCTGATCTAGTCCTATATAACATCATTGCCCGCATGACTGCGGGCGTCAGCTTGACAGCTGCTGTGCGCGGCTTGGTAATATAGACTTTAAATACTGTGTACACGGTTTAATATCTTTTAAAGATTGTAAAATCCGTTCCGATCCGATGCGATGCAAGCCGTTTGGTGGAAATCATCCTTAAGCCTATTTTTTTTTTTCTATGTTTACCTACGAGTATATTGTATGAGTCAATACTTATGTCATATGGTGTGGTTTGCGCAATTTTTTTTATAAATTTTATTCGTGGTACTTTCTATGAGTGTTGCTGAAAGAGAATCTGGCACTTCGCCAGGAAGTTAAATAATAACTATCTTTGTTCAGTTAGGACAGTAATTGTTTAGCAAAATGACTACCAACTTATTTTAAACCATTTCACACATACATTATTACCACAGGTTACAAAGTTTAACGAGACAAACTCCTCTCCAAGTTATCCTTGCGAAGCTTTAATCATTTAATTAGAAAGCACAAACCAACATTCGATTATAACAAGCGAAAACTACGTACACAATGCCATTGTGTAACTTAAGGTACTTTTCGCTTGTTATAACAACAAAACTTGATAATAATAATATGTATCTCTATGTAATGTAACTTAGATTGTTTGAGATACAAACTTGTTATTATAATTTTGTGTGACTTGTACACACGGCTACATTTATAAAGCTCTAAAATTCTAGTATATGCTGATCTCGCATTGTATAGGATTTCCGTATAATGAGAGGTCAGCTTATACTAGAAAAGTATAGCTTGATATGTAGCGGTGTGTACTAACAGTTGTCAATTTTCTAAAGGATAATGAACTGCTTTCTTGATTAGGTACCTAATAACCTTTTTTTTTTTTTTTTTTTTTTTTTTTTTCGCTGAGAAATGCTTTATGCATTCCCGCTCGTGGGGGGACGAGACGGGATATGTGGGACTCCTGTCGGAATGACAGTATACCCACTAAAACTCAGCGGTGTTCCCACATCGCCGTGATGGGAAGGCCATGGGAATCCGGCTCAGCCTTTGCATCCACAACCCTCCCGGCGCGTGCCCGCCTAGCTGGCGGGCCCCGCATTCCCCCCAGCTTGGGGGGCTACGGGAATGGCCGAGAACACCTGGCCATTCCCGTCCGACACTGGTGGAGGCCTGTGCAATACAGGCAAGGGCGCCCCCGCACCCGCTGCCTGCTGGCCTCCACCTGGGAGGAGTCGGAGATGACTATCAAACTGACGTCTTCTTCGACCCCTCCTCCGCCTTCGGAGCGATGCCGCGTGAGGATCGTCCTCCCGCGCGCGCTCAGCCGCCTCCTTCTGGGACATGACGTGTTCGCAGAAGGAGGCGACTGCCGCCCAGGACCTCTCATCCTGCAGCATGGCATTAACCAAGCCGGGAAGTGAGAGGTCCGGTCCGATCACCGCGATGAGACTGCGGCGCGTCTCGGACCACGACGGGCACACCTCGAGGGTGTGCTGCGCCGTGTCCTCCACCGCGCCACAGTCGTGGCATGACGGCGTCTCCTCCCGTCCTATCCGGTGCAGGTACGATCCGAAGCAACCGTGTCCGGACAGCACCTGCACCAGACGGAACGAGAGGAACCCATGTGACCGCTCGAGCCAGTCTCGCAACACTGGCCCAATCGCGTCTAGGGTTCGGCGGCCAAAGGCTGCGGTGGCGAGCTCCCCCGTCCAATGGAGGACGATGGCATCCCTCGCCTCCCGCCGGACGGCCTCCCGCTCTTCCGGGGCTGGGCGTTCTCCTCCCGCTCTCCGCCCCGCCGTCCATTCATATACTCTGGCGAGCACCCACGCCTCGAGTTCCCAAGGAGGGGTGCCGGCCAGAGCACATGCTGCCGCGAAGCCCACTGTGCGGTAGGCCCGAGCAGCCCGCTGGGCTATGGCCCTTTGGGGCGCCCGCAAGGCGGCGGCGTTCTCCCTCCTTTGGAGGGAGTCTTCCCAGATAGGAGCCCCGTAAAGGGCCATACTCCTCAAGATACCGGCGTAAAGTTGCCGGCATCGCGCGCTGGGCCTCCCCAAGTTGGGAAGCAGCCAGGAGAGGGCGCCTGCGGTCTTCAGCAGGCGCGACGACAACCCGCTAAAGTGCGGGCCGAAGCGCCACCTGCTGTCGAGTACAAGGCCCAGATATTTCATCTGGGCCTTCACCTCAATTCTGACGCCCTCCACGAAGATGTGGGCATCAGGTGGGGGGCGCCGCCGAGGCCCGTGGAAGAACACGGCCTCGGTCTTGTGCAGCGCCACCGTTAAACCTAGGCGGTGGATCCTCCCCGCGACCAAGGATCCACCCGCCGAGGCCAGATTGGCCGCCTCCCTAAAACTCTCCCCCCGGGCGGTGAGGAGAGTGTCATCCGCATAGCAGATGACACTCGTGCCCCGAAGGAGAGTTCCCCGCAAGAGCCAATCATAGGCGATGTTCCAGAGGACAGGTCCTATGACTGACCCCTGCGGAACGCCGGCTTCGACGGCGTACCGCCGGACTTGGCCAGCCCTATTAACGAGGACGATCGCCCGATCCTCTAGGTAGCTGGCCAGCAGACGACGCATGTATAGGGGCACTCCGTGGAATCGGAGTGCCTCTAGGATGGTGGAGTGGGGAACGGAGTTGAAGGCATTGGCTATATCGAATGACACAGCCAACAATCCGTCCCTCGCCTCCATCGCCCCCTTCACCTGGCCCTTGAGGCGGGCCAGCGCGTCCACCGTGGAGCGCTCAGCCCGAAAACCGAACTGAGCGTCCGACAAGTCCGGCCCGATACTCCGCAGGTGGCTGTTTAGGCGGCCAGCGATTATCCCCTCGAACATTTTGCCGACCTCATCGAGCAGAACGATGGGCCGGAATGCCGAGGGGGAGTCCGCCGGGCGGCCCTCCTTGCGAAGGAGGCACAACTGCCCCTCCTTCCAAGGTTTCGGGAACCTCCCACACGCAAGACATGCGCTGAAGAGGTCCCGAAACCTCTCCTCCATTTGAGTGGCAGCGATCGCCACCACTCTTGCCGGAACACCGTCGGGGCCCGGAGCCGTCTTCTTGGCGCGGATGTGGACAATCGCCGCGCGGAGTTCCGACTCCGTGACAGGGGGGGCCTCCTCTTCTTCCTCAGCTGGCGGAGCTATCCCTAGCGGTGCGCCCATCACTGGTGGGGTGAAGTTGTCCCTGCACGGGAATAGGGACTGAACCACCCCATCCAGGAATGAGGGCTCCAGGGTCTCGGCCACTGGGGGACCAAAGGGGCGCAATTTGTTGCGCGCCGCCTTATAAGGTCTCCCGTAGGGGTCGCTGTCGAGACCCTCCAGCATCTCCGCTCTCGCCGAATCTCTGGCGGCGGCGATGGCCCTATCGAGGACCATTTTTGCCTCCACATACACCTCATAGAGGTGGTCCTCGTCGGCGTGGTCTCGTCGACGCCGCCGCCGGCTTCGCGTGTAGGCCCTCCTTGCCTCCACACACGCTGCTCGGAGCCCCGCCAGCTCCACCGACCACCAGTACACGGCGCGCCTGGGTAGTGGTCGGCGAGACCGAGGCATGCTAGAGTTGCATACCTCGGTCAGAGACCCCCTCAGGCGCCGCGCCATGGTATCCACATCCAGGCCAGCGGAAGACGGCGAAAACCAGTCCTGGATGAACGCCGCCTCCCCCGCTGCCTCCCTGTCCAGGCGGGTGAGAGCCCACCGCGGGAACGGCGATCGCCCCGACAGGGGCCGCGTCTCTCCGGGGCCACCGGTGGAGATGTCGAACCGTACGTAGCGATGGTCCGACATAGTCTCCACCAGGTCCACCCGCCAATTCAACACGCGCGCGGCCAACGCAGGGGTGGCGAAAGTGACGTCCACTATTGAGCCACCCTGCCGCCGCACGCATGTCTGGACGTTTCCTCTATTCAAGAGGGAGAGTCCAGAGGAGGCTGCCCACATCTCCACTGCCCGCCCGCGAGCGTCGGTGGCCGGGCTACCCCAGTTCACCGACTTGGCATTCAGGTCTCCCAGTACGGAGACCTGACGCGGCGCCGCCCTGCCGACCACGGCGGCCAGGACTCCGAGATAGTTCTCGAAGTCCTGAAGAGGGCGGTTTGGGGAGAAATAGACGCCCACAAGGGCTAATTCTCCCCACGCGGCAGCCACGTATCCCGGTCCCTTCTCTAATAGTGAGAGGGGAGGGGAGTCTGTGGAAGACCGCGCCGCTAGTGCCACCAAGCCGTCCTCGTCACCCAGCCAGCTGCCGGGGATTGAGTAGGGCTCAGCGACCACCGCTACGTTCACCAACCACTCGGCCATGACCTGCACCACCAGGTCCTGGGCTGCCCTGCAGTGGTTGGCGTTCGCCTGGAGGACGTGGTAGTTGGAAACCATTATTCCAACATCCCACATCCCTCCTCCTCTACCGCCGCTGGAGCTACAGCGGCGACGACAGCGGTGGTGGTAGCAGCAGGGCGAACCTGCGCCGGCACTATGCCCTTCCTCGCGGGCGGCTTGCAGCTCCTGCCCGTCATCTTGTGGTCCGCGGGGCGGCCACTGGCAGCACACGCCGCGCAGCGTAGCGTGGCAGCGCGGCAAGCGGCACTCTTGTGTCCCTCCTGCCCGCACCGGAAGCAAGACTCTCCCCAGTCGGACTTGGAGGGACACGTGGCTCGGGTGTGGCCGAACGCGAAGCACTTGAAGCAGCGCATAGGCTGGTCTTCAAGTGGCCGGACCACAGCTGAGCTGAGCCCCACAAGCAGCCGTCCTTTGGTCGCAGTAAGGACGGCCCCGGCCGCAGCGACTGGGCACTCGATGCGGATGGTGCCCATGCCGCGGCGCCCGAGCCTGATTGCTCCACCCTTTACTGCGCCAGCGTCGCAGCCTCCGGCCGTCGCAACGGCCGCCACCACGTCCTCTTTGGTGACCGAATCGTCCAGATCGGCCACCTCCAAGGCTGCGGTTTTTACAGGCCTGACGACCGTTGCCGCATCCGCGATGACCTCCTGCAGCATTCCCGCGAAGAGGTCCGCGTTTGCGCCGCGCTGCTCCCCCGAAAACTCGAAAATTCGAGCCCCAGCCAGGGTACGGCGGCACGTGATGTTGCCGATCCCCAGCCGGGAGGGATCCGCGTTGGTACGAGCCCGTCTTAGGACGGACTCGTACGTCTCGCCTCTCTCCACGGCCTCCGGGGTGATGGTCACCACGACCGCCGCGGTTTTGGGAAGAACCAGCTTCTTCCCGCCGGCTAGACCCTTTTTCGCCGCTGGGGCAGTTGCACTGGGGTTGGGGGTCGACCTTTGCCCTTTTCCCCCCCTGACCACTTTCGTCCACGGCTGGTTGGACGGGGTGGTGGAGGGAAGAAGGGCGTCCTCTTCCTGTGAGTTCCGGGGGGCCGCTGGAGCGGCAGATGACCCAGACGCTCCCTCCGCGCTAGTGGTTGACGTTTGAGGGGGCACAGTGGTCCTCTTGCCCTTACCTTTGCCCTTAGAGGGCTTCTGGGCCCGGGGCTGCTCGGCCAATGCCGGGCCTCCAAGAGGCGCAGGGTCCGGCTCCGTCGGCAGTGGACTCTTATCCGCCGCTAGCGGCGGGCGGAGCCGCTTCTCTGGCAAGAGACGGTCTTCGATGCCCACGAAGCAGCCTCTGATGAAGGCCCTCTCCTCCATGACAACCCCGCGGATTACCGCCTCAAGGCTGGCATGGGAAGAGGAGCCCTCCACCGCCGTACCCGGGGCAGATTGGGCAGGCTGGGCCGTGACCTCGGCCAGCTTCTGGTGTAGCTGGCTGACCTCCGCCTGCAGACGATCTACCTTCGCCTGCAGCTGCCGCGTCTCGTCCGTGGCCGTCCGCTTCACCAGCTCTATCACGATGCCGTGCATGCTTGCGGCCCGGCATTTGAGGGCCTTCTGGAAGGTCCCCTTCAAATTGGAGGACTTTGAGGCGACCTCCAGAACCTCCTCCTTGTCCTCCTGCGCCATGCGCTCCAATTGCGCCAGGGAGTGGTCAGCATAAAGCACGTTAGACGCACCATAGCCAGCCCTCGACCTGGCGGCTTGCGCCTGCCGCTCCTTTGCGGCGACCCTCTCCTCCAGGTCTTCCTGGAGTTGCGCCCTTTTAGCCAGGTTTAGCTGGCGCTCGGCGTCCACCAAGCCCACATCGTGGGCAAGAGCCGAAGCAGAAGTCGAAGCCTTTTTAGACTTCGACTTCTTCTTCGACCTACTCGCAACCGACTCCGAGGAGCCCCCGGACCCGAGCCTCAGATCGGCCCTCTTCCGCTTGGGGCGTTCGTTTTCGGCCGCCGACGTGTCCATATTGGACTCGTCGGCGTCCGACAACTCGTCCGGCCTGCTGAAGAAGCTGACCGCAGATGGTGCGCAGTCCGCTTCCGACGCCAAAGCGCCGCCGGCGGCGTGGCCCTGAGAAGGGCCGTTGGTTTGGCCCTGAGAAGGGCCTTTGGGTTGGCCCTGAGAAGGGCCGTTGGGTTGGCCCTGAGAAGGGCCGTTGGGTTGGCCCTGAGAAGGGCCTTTGGGTTGGCCCTGAGAAGGGCCGTTTGAATCACCCTCGGAGGAGCGATTAGCGTTAAAACAAAGACGCCCGGAGGCGTCACGGCTTGGCTTCTTCGGCATATTCATAGACGTCCGCGTTTTTGTCTGCGAATCACAGCGCACTTTAGCCGCCGGTCTGCCACTCCGTTACGGTGGTCAGACACGGCGTTGCCCGGGGGAAACTACGTGGAAGTATGCGCTGTGGGGGATCCCCCGGTACCTAATAACCTAGGGTAACCAACCTAAGGACCAAACAACAACCAACCTAAGGATTGGTTCCCCTTTGCTGAGGTATTTGTAATTTCGTATGCGTGGGTGGTATTCAATTTAATAAAGGCAGCACATTCCACAGGACAATTTAAGGTATGCATTGGGTAAATATTTCTATGACCGCAAAATTTCCACATACTTTCCTTAAATGCCAATGTCCTGAAACCCTTTATAGATCGAACACAATCATTTTGTACTATCAGGCAAATTGAATTATTGAACCGCACTAAGCTTAATTTTTCGACATTCGAATACAATTAGGGTCGAATTTTGTTTAAACATTATGTTTACTTAGCAATATTAACTTGTTATGAATTTTACTAAACATAGTGACCGTTAGTTGAGCCTCTTGCTGTGTCTTCTCAAAGCTCTTACACTTATTGACACAGTTTCCATTATATACAAAATGGCCTTGTGCAGCACGCGCGGTATAACAAGAAAACTTTGTTGTTTTGACGTTTTTTCAAACGGCTGAGGCGCTTTTGCCATTTTTAACATGACAGTGTTATCGTGGACGTCCACATCCACTTCCATAAAATGTAAGGAAATACGTGTATGTTATAACGTTATCGTGGACGTAAACATCCACTTCCATAAAATGTAAGGAAATACGTGTATGTTATAACGTTATCGTGGACGTCCACATCCACTTCCATAAAATGTAAGGAAATACGTGTATGTTATAACGTTATCGTGGACGTAAACATCCACTTCCATAAAATGTAAGGAAATACGTGTATGTTATAACGTTATCGTGGACGTCCACATCCACTTCCATAAAATGTAAGGAAATACGTGTATGTTATAACGTTATCGTGGACGTAAACATCCACTTCCATAAAATGGAAGGAAATACGTGTATGTTATAACGTTATCGTGGACGTAAACATCCACTTTCATAAAATGTAAGGAAATACGTGTATGTTATAACGTTATCGTGGACGTCCACATCCACTTCCATAAAATGTAAGGGAAATACGTGTATGTTATAACGTTATCGTGGACGTAAACATCCACTTCCATAAAATGGAAGGAAATACGTGTATGTTATAACGTTATCGTGGACGTCCACATCCACTTCCATAAAATGTAAGGAAATACGTGTATGTTATAACGTTATCGTGGCCGTAAACATCCACTTCCATAAAATGTAAGGAAATACGTGTATGTTATAACGTTATCGTGGACGGTTTAAGAGCGTCTCCATATCTTTCTATACATTTTACTTTCATATGGTATCGTGATGCAGTGACGTGGACGTCAACGACCACAATAATATCGTTACGTTAGAAATTATAAATGCGCTTATGAGTCAGGATTCAAATGTTTTGAGTGTACGTAACCTGTAAACTGTCTCGTCTTGGTAATGTCTACTTAATCCTTGCCA
The DNA here is from genome assembly GCA_916610205.1 of Griposia aprilina. Classification (NCBI taxonomy): domain Eukaryota; kingdom Metazoa; phylum Arthropoda; class Insecta; order Lepidoptera; family Noctuidae; genus Griposia; species Griposia aprilina. Next base: position 11,684,688 of record OU744285.1, on the reverse strand, counting down.
TGGCTTATTTGTAATCCTATTAAGGGGACTACATGTCCTAAACGCAAATTTATAATGCCTAAAAATATATGATCCACTGCAGTAACCAAAATCAGAAAATAATATGATATTCTTCTGGATTGGCTAGTTAGATAGTGTGTTGAAAACATACTTATATTAACTTGATATGATTGAAAAAAATCACGAAGATAACTCTAAAAAAATATTTTAACGATTAAAAACCATACATGCAAACATTCAGATTTTTTATCAGATTATTCTACAAGTAACATACTAACGTAATAGTGTTTTATATTTTTAATCCAATGAATAGATTTTTTGTTAATCCATAATTGCTTCATAATTTGCAATAAATTACCAGCGTTGTGTCATCGCGCGTCTCTTTATTTTCTTTGCAATCCGACAGTGACCGCGGTTTAGTGTAAGCCTCTCCTTTCCTATACTCGTATAGAATCACAAACTCATTCATGCTTAGTTAACATTTCTCGGAATGTTCAGGATAACGACGCTTTTCATTCGTTATATTACGATGGGGACATTTTTAGAACCACACTTTATTTTGATTGCTTATGATGGAAAATAACTAGGTTGCTTTTAGTCGCAGATTTTATTGCGCAACAGAGCATTGTAATGGAAATTTGAATACGGTGTTTTTTTTGCACAATGTTGTTCCAAAATCGATTAATATTTTTTTTATTCATTCATTTGAATACGAAAATGGAGATGATCATAATCAAAGATCGCATAGTAGATATGAATAATAGAATACATATTTAATAGTAGGTATGTGACCCGCTTTGTATACCATTTAAACTATCAGGATCTGTTCAAACGAAATAACAATTTATTTACATTTTTGTTAGAAGTCGGCCTATTAGACACCCGCAATACTCATCAATAGAACGAGTTTTAAAAACTGCCATTTATTATTTGTCGTCGTAAACGGTCCTATTTCAACACAATCTGTGACCAATTGTGCAAATAAATTAAAACAATACAGTTTCATTGATAAAAAAATCTCCATAAATATTGTGTGTGTGTGACCTATTCCCGCCGCTGCCTCCGGCCCTCTCGTTTGCGTCAGTGGCAGGCCTCTGACGTCGAGGGCATCCTAGCTGCGTGGCGTAGGACGCTGCAAGCGACCATTCCTGATTTTCGCTCCCGAATTCTGCACTTAATTCTTTTCAACTCTTCAGTACACTTTCAAGTGACATAAACAGCACGGAGACTCAAAAATAAGGTGCGTTTGGTTATTCGCCTCTTAAATTACCTATGTGTAAGTTGGTGTAGGTACATCAAAATAGCATTTAATGGGCACTTCGTTCGCCAAAAAAAAAGGTACATCAAATCATGAATTTAAAGTTGGGTACACAACGTACGTACATAATTTCCACATGAAGTACTTCATTAGTTTCCCTTTGAATAAGACAAAATGGCTTCCTGTTCATAAAACTTAACTGTACAGAACAGGGCCACCAACAAACTTAGTTTAAAACTCTTGATAATAAATTGGATTACGTTAGTTGAGAGCACGAGAATCCAATATTTACTACAGTGGACCCCACGGTAATCCGACAAGCGTTTTGCAGGGCAGGGTCGGACTATCGAATTTGTCGGATTATAGAGTACTGCCTAAGACCCCTATAGACTGGATTTTTTTGGAAAAGAGTACCTTGTAATCCGACAAATTACAAAACAAAATAATAAGTAGGGCCAGGGACGCCGTAGGTGTTTTTTTTATCGAATACTTGATTACCAAATTATAGATTAACAACCGACACTATTTAAATTGTAAAACGCTAGTATGTGATAATAAAATATTTTCAAAGTCACTATGACATAACTAACTTTATATCCGATAGATACGCTCGCGATGCAATCAACGATTACAGAAACTTTAATTTATCAATGTTTTGTAAGTTCCAGTCGCCTCTAATCAAGATAATTATATTTTCTAAAGCTAAAAACATTTCCAACATACTCGTATAAGGTAGAAACAGAAAATATCTAACGAAGTTGTTTGAACTTGTTTGTTAGTTTTTATAGTTTTTCAATATGTTTGACGATACTTGATTTTATTATAAAACAAAGCATTAAAATAATCTGATATACCTACTAAGATTGTGTAGCTTCGCAAGCTACATTTGCTACGCGTAGCACCTACGATATTCGTAGCACAACTTCGTAGCAAACTACGCGTCATCTACACAGTGGGTTTCGTAATGGTCGTTGAGTTACAGACCAACCTCGTAACTTAATTAATAGAGAAGTTGAGTTGTCTGCCCTTACTAAAGAGTGATGCACAGAAGGGTAGGCTCTTGTTAATTACTGTTTCATCATTGGTAAACTGACATTGCAATATTGAATTTGTCTCAAAACTCTCTCTAGCTGAATAGATTCCTCTACGAGCAATTTTTTTTCACTTGTGTATGTTTGTGTATTTATTAGATGTGGGTCCTTTATATGGACTGGGTTTCTTTTCCCTTCATCAATAAGTGGTGCAGTTGCTTTCTTATATTAAATTAAGGCCAATCGTTTTACTAAACGTTGCAATGTCACTCATAGTAACACAGTTGGTCAACCCATTTATCCTATTCATATCATATATTTTTTCTTTTTTATTTATTTATCTTTTTTTTTTCTTTTGGCCGCAAGACGTGGTGTTCCGTCGCTTCCGCGGACAGGTACCACAAGGCAGCTCAAGGAAAAGCTAGTGAAGTGATACTAACATAGTTTTAAGCTATTTTTTAACACAAGTTTTGTTTTATAGATTATATAATTATGTTAGTTTGTATGGTCTATGGGCCATTTTGCCTGAAATAAATGTTTTATTATTATTATTTATACTAAAGCCGAGATCAGCGTGGCCAAAAAGTAACCTAGCTAACTAATCGAATGTTGTATTACGATTCGAAGAAAAAAAAAGAGCTCATTTATGGATAATCACTTTACTATGGAGCGTTTCCCTGCGGGGCGAATCAGGAATTATTTAATATTCACAGGAGTACCAAGGTTACTGACATAACCCCAAGTGATGCAAGCCTTGGAGCAGTGGGGAACATTCTATTTTTATTTGGTAATTTCTCGTTTGACCATTTGTCAACTGATTGCAAGCGACAATGTGGTCGACAAGGTTCACGCTCAAGTAAAAGAGACTTACGCACTCTTTACACCATAAAAAATTATAATTCCATTGAACTTTATAGCAGAAAAATAGCCAGAGTCCAATTTCCTTCGGAACGCTTAGTATTGAAAATAAGCAGGTATGAATTTAAATGTTTCAAGGCTATCTGTAAAAAGGTTTACTGGGTCGTACGAGGTATCTAGTATAGGCTTTTGTTATTATTTCTTTAGTATGAGAAACAATATTAAAGTAACTATATACATTGATGACAGATGTAAAGCCTGTTTCAAGTAAAAATATTGATATTTGTTGAGAAGAAAGTGCTACGAATTACTTCTTACCTTATGTATTATCTATACATAAGTTTTTCATTTACTTAAACGACGTAACTTTACCTTGAAATAAAATGGATTCTGATACTATAATATCTTGCCATGTTTTAAGTTTGTTTCGGAGTTTCATCTCAGAGCCAGACCGGAAACGGGCGTCTTGTTGTTCCGAAAAAAAAACCATAATAGTAATACTTGTATTTTTATATTTTTTTAAATTCAATTATAGAAATACAAATATTCCGGTCTCGGTAGTCAGATAATTTGTAATCATAGTTAGTATATACAGGGTGGCAGAGAGATCGAAACGCAAACTGAATCCATGAATTCGGTACATGATTCTGAACTGGGCCAGCAGTCTCGACATAGATAGCGACGCTGTCGCAAACTACCGATCGCTAAATATTAAGGTGAAACCTCAGCTGTAGCCCGTCGCTATCTAGTCGAGACTGCCGGCCCTGGGGTGCGTTGAAATTTTTCGTCGGTTATAATAAAATAAATCTGTTGTTTCATAGAAAAGTGCAATACCTACGTGGTCAAAATATGTGACAGAGCAAATATTTTTTTTAATAACTGGCGAAATATTTCGACGCAGCAGGGGGCTTCAGAATCATGTAATGAATCCATGGTATCAGGTTGTTCGTCGATGTCCCTGCCACTCTGTATAGGTCGTTATTATCGAATAGAAGGATCTTTTCGTTACCTGAATCGACTTCTACTAGGACGGTTAAAAGCTAAACCAGTACCTAACCAATATTTTAATTAGCTTGTTTACGCGCAGATATTTTAAAAAGATTCTCTACAAACATTTTCATGATTAACATAGCGTTAATACTATTAAAACATTTGATTTAAAAACTGTTTACTCTGGTCAGGCCTAATATTTTTCAAGAGAATCGTTTTGTTCAGTTTTGACCTGAAGCTCTCCCTATTTTTAATCGACTTCAAAGAGGAGGAGGTTCGCAATTCGTCTGTATGTTTTTTTTTTGTATGTTTGTTATGCGATATCGCTTATCATATTAATTGTGGATCGATTTCAAAAATTCTTTTTTATTAGTAGATAGATAGTATTTTTTTTATGAGTCATTGGTGGTCACTCGTATAAATTTTATTAACTTTGATTTAGTAGTTTTTCAGTTAGCTTCAATAATACGTATTTTTTCCACTTAGTGTATATTGATGATGTTATAATAACTTTCTCTCATTGTTATTTACAAAGCAAGTAGATACGAATTTGTGGTAGCAAAAATAAAAACTTAAAAAAAAACCGACTTCTTAAAACCTTTTTTGGAATTCGTATTTTTTTTTTTGTAAAAATATAAATTTTTCAGTTTTTAGTTGTGGTACCTAACCCACACAATTAGTAAGCTCCCACATCCACATAGTGTAACAATTGATTTTTGTAACCTTCAATAATAATAAATCGAATTGTCAAGATGAGATCACTAGACCCTTCCAAGTTTAACTAAAAAGTGAAAAATAAAAACTTTTTTACCAAAAAAAAAACACTACAAAGTGAAAAGCTATATATATATATAGCTATAAGAGATTTCCGCAGGCGGTGGCAAAAAAACAAAAATAAAAAAACCGGCCAAGTGCGAGTCGGCCTCGGACACGAAGGGTTCCGTACCATTATCTATAAAACCGGAAAAAAAATCACGTTTGTTGTATGGGAGCCCTCTTAAATCTTTATTTTATTCTGTTTTGTTGTATTTTTTTTTGTTATAGCGGCAACAGAAATACATCATCTGTGAAAATTTCAACTGTCTAACTATTACGGTTCATGAGATACAGCCTGGTGACAGACGGACAGACAGACGGACGGACAGCGGAGTCTTAGTAATAGGGTCCCGTTTTACCCTTTGGGTACGGAACCCTAAAAACCAAAGACACCGACTTCCGAAATTACTTAAAGTAAATTTTCATTATGTAGTTTTTTAGAAGACAGTTTATTTTTTTCTTGAAAAAAAAAAAAAAAATATTGATGATAGTTGTTTTATTAACAAAACAAAATGGTTTAATTTACCTTCATTAAGTCTAAATTAATATAATAACAAAACAACATTGTTCAGGTATTATTTTCTAACAACTGGGAACTGTGGAACCGGGATTCTGGTGCACCACGCACCAGAATCCCATTTCTTAAACAGGGATTTGTAGCAAAACAATAACTATAGATATGTAGAAGACGTTATCATGCAAAAGCTACGTAAGTTAAAGTTACCTTGATAAATAATAAATGGGTAGGGGTTGGTAGCACGTACCTAACTTTTTGTTACGGTATTGAGTCTTGCTGTCGAAAAATACGTAACAATAATGTTACCGCATATCTTTATGTTTGTGCTAGGGGTGCAAAATGTCATAGGTACGTGGTTTGTCGTTTAGAATCGCTTTGTTTTCAAACATATTTCTGCTAAGAAAAGTTTATACGAATATTTTACATGTCAAAGTTATTGAATAAGTTTTACCTATGCTTTCCTGGGTCTTCAGAGAAAATAATCTAACGTGGTACTTAAGCGAAACACCATGTTTTAATTGTTATTGTTTTAGCCCTCAATGCATAACGATTCTTAAGTACGTCCAGTTCATTATTTTGGCATTTTAGGCTGTATTACCTGTGATAGTATTAACCCATAATCTTATATTTAACATAACATAACATAACATTGTCTTTTAATCAATCAACTTGGCCTCTAACTCTTAAACTTATTCATGAAACAGAAATAAACATTTAAAATGGTGAAAACCTAATGCTAGTGTACCCATTATGTTTTTGTTGTAGATTATTTATAAAAAATCGTTTACATGGATAGCAAAAAACTATTCAATCAGATTTGAATGTATAAAAGTCTAAGTGAGTTGAATTATCTTTTCACATGTGAGGCATCTGAATTCGACAATGGTTCTGTGAACTAGGATTTAACTATCGCCTAAGTATACAAAGTGAGTGCTTCAACAGGGATCACTGATTGCAAAAAAAAATATATATTCAACAATTCGTAGGAATTTTTACATAACCAAACACTAGTACAGATTGGATTTTGGCGAAAATATGGATTTTGTTAGAACCTTGTTTTTTTTGTCTGAAATTCCTGGGACATCTGGTAATTTCGGTTAGGGTAACTACAATGGCGACGCCTGTTAATAATTTCAGTTTTAAAGTACCGACATAAAGGTATTTTTTTCTTTGATTTGATCTTATTTGGGATTTTATTGATTAAAATAAATGTGATTTCTATTAATTTATGTTTGACAATCGGTGAAATAAATGAATTTATTTATTTTGTTTTTGTATATCAATACAAATTGAAATCTGTATAGCCCATCAGTTAGGATCTAATCTTAACTTTTAGAACGCTGAGTACTTACCTCAAACATTTACATACGTCTGTCTCAAAGCGTAAACAAAGCTGTTCAGGTTAAAGTCAAACTTTATAATGCAAATTTATAATGCCTAAAAATATATGATCCACTGCAGTAAACAAAATCAGAAAAATATATAACATTCTTCTGGATATATGCTAGTTAGATAGTGTGTTGAAAACATAATACAATTAACTTGATCTGATAGAAAAAAAACACGAAGATACCTCTAAAAAATTCTTTCAACGGTTAAAAACCATACTAACAACATGCAAAAATCCAGATATTTTGTCAGATTATTCTACAAGTAAAATACTAACGTGATAGAGTTTTAATTTTTTAGTCCAATGAATAGATTTTTTGTAAATCCATAATTGCTTCATATTTTGCAATAAATTACCAGCGTTGTGTAATCGCGCGTCTCTTTCTTTTCTATGCAATCCGACAGTGACCGCGCTTTAGCTCTTGTAAGCCTCTTAAGAACGTTTCAACTTTACGTCTCACCACTTTTTCCAACATTATTGTTTGAATAACATCTTTAAAATGTGATTGAAAACATTTAATTGTGGTTATAAAATTCTCATCAATTGTCAAATGAAAAACATCTTTAGGATGATTAAAAAATTAGAATTTTGAGTTTAAGGCTGCTCTCTCGAAAAAAGCTTGAAAAAAAGCATGCAGATGAAGCAACTTTTCGTTGGCATTTACAGAGAAATTACATCTGAAAAAAAAATGTTAGTAATCTACATGATATAATACGTAATTTGGTTTAGCCATAATTTTTCAATCGGTATCACAAAATAAAATAAAAATACTCCAAATCATTGAGATGAAACCATTTTACTCCTTCGTTTTTTTATCAAAAGCGTATAAAAAAAATATCTACTGCTTTGCAATACAAAGGAAAATGATTTGGTTTTATTAATTTTTCTAAATATGTATTATTTTTATTGTAATCCGATTAATGCACTCGTCCTTAGATTCAGTTGGTCGTTAGCTCCGCCCAAATGCTCAAGGTTATTGGCATTATTACAAGCCTTAAGTAGTTATTCAAATAATAAAATCAAAGCACTCAATTTGTAAGTGGCACTATAAATTGTCAACCACAGGTACGTTTTCTGATACCTTTGTTGACGTTTTCATGAGATTCTTTTGGAACAGACTATACCCATATAAATTTGACGAGTGATCAATTATAGAAACGTAATCGTCTTAACTCATCGCGAGTCTGTTAATCGAGCAATGCTAATGAAATTAGTTTGAGAAGCTTACGCAGCTGAATTGGATTGTTTTAGTCTTAAAATTAGCACTACGTTAAGACGTAAAGTTATTTATAGTCTACTCTAGGTACCCTCTTCACTTTTTCGTGAGTTGTTATGTTATACTCCTCGTGAAATCATCGTTTTCGATTCTGTACTGCCTTTAATATCGGCTCGTATTCGTCTCACTGTTAGGCATAGGCTTCGTGTCATAGAGAGAAAGATCGAGCTTTGATGAACGCGGTTCCTGCTCCCTGCGTGTTTGCGATAGCAGTTCACATGAATAGTATCATGTATCTTTTGCGTAAGTCACTAATGATCAACATAAACTTGAAAGATGAAACACTTGGACAGGTTCGAAATATATTACGACGTAGTACTACAAATTACACGTCTAGGAACATAATACCTTACCGACATAGTGCTGGAGTGACGCTCTTCATGGTGTGATTGTATGAACCTACTTTTGTGGAAACTCAATGTCAATGGAAATTTCAATACTTTGATACAGTTCCAATTTCAACCTTTTGTTCATGTGAATAATGATTATTACAGTAATAAGTTAGTCAAGTCCAGGAACCGTGCGGGACAGACTATGAATATCACGATGTTCCCCTTGCTGAGTTAGCAGTGTCATTTACTAACGATTTTATGTACTTTGGACTGAGTCCAATTGTTGCTACTTTGTAGATAAATAAACCGTTTTATCACCTAAGTATCTATACTAGATAATATCATCAATAACAAGACAAGAATGTTCGTATGGTCATACACATAGTTGTATGTTTACTTGTGAAGCTTTGTGTCTGTAAACAACCTCACTATACATACAGAAGATGTGAGACAAGCCCTTACTATACATATTTCTTTGAGGTAACATAGAAAGGAAAAAAATCTTATCAGAACATCACATTCCAGACATATTTTCCTCGAATCGGTTTTCGTTAAACTCAAATTCAAAGCATTTATTTCAAATAAACCAATTACAGGCACTTTTGAATTGTCAAAGGGTCAGTCAGTCAGAAAAATGAAGCTAGTTGCCCATTCCAAAGCGTAGTAGTTAGGTACCTATGGAGAAGAACGGGCAAGAAACTCCATGGACACTCTTTTAAATCAACATATAGTTTGCAACAACAAACAAATTGTTTACATCATTCATGTTCAAATTAAAAATGTGAGAACGATGTAGAAAGACGTGCACGTTTAAAGTATCCGTAATAAAAAAGATAAAATAACAATTCAAAAATTTTAATTAAAATAGGCCGTGGCAGCCAAGAGTTGACCAGTCCCTACTGACGGCGCCCGTTCACGAACATGACGTATCGATCAGCACCATTCAGCTCAACCATATTGAAGGGAACTTAATGATCCAACACACACGCCACCACCAGCGAGACATTTGAGTGAGCATGACATACTCTCAGCCGCCAGGGCACATTCAAGTCAATGAAAGACGAGCCTAGTAAATGGTGGCTTTATAGTAGGTACATAGTGCTCACACATGTGCTATGCAATTATACATTGTTAAGAGATTGAATTTATACAATGCAAAGATGTTGTTGTTTTTACAATCTTCAGCAGCTCCAACAATATTTTCGAATGCTAATAAATTAATTTATGCGCCCCTGTGGAGCAGGACCAGCGTTAAATAGCAAAAGTATTTCCATGATATGGCATCGTATTTTATGAGAAAGAGAAACCTACAAACACAGTCTATTCACAAGAACCACCCATACAACACACCCATACAAAGGATAGTACTAATATGTCGAAGCCTAAAAGATGTCGCTTATTCAAATATTTCGTATTATACCTACAAAAAAAGAGAACATCAAATTGAATATATCAAAGAAAAGTTATTACCAAGTTACGTTTGAAATGAATAAAAATCTTCGGCGTAGTAACATCGATTTGCTTTATGCTTCTCTGTATCTATATAATTTCATTCATTTCGGTTTAATTAAAATTCATACGACCAACTGATAACATTTTCTCTAGATGATAAAGCCTTTTCTTTTGTTTCATTTGATTTGAATGTAAACCGGATGGATAATAAATGCCTATGAATATCCCACTGCTGGGCATTGACCTCTTTTTTATATAGAGAACAGCGATCCGCCCATGCTTTGCACGGAAAATATCTTCTACATGTCAAGTGAACAAAACATTGAGATTTCTGAACTATATACATACATACATAAACTCACGCCTTCTTCCCATGGTGGTAGGTAAAAACTAGAGATCGCCACGTGCTAAGATCCTTACATGCTCCTTTTGCTTCGTTTACGTACGCTATGTATGAGTTAAATATTAATGTATTATACATAAAACCTTCCAGATAAAATTCTCTCTAAATTGTGGTATAAACTGCACCAACATCCACCATTGCGTAGTTAAGAAGAACTAAGGGGTCACACAGCCAGACACGAAAAGTGACTTTAATTTATAGTACGATTATGTATACAGGGTGTAACTTTAAACACCATCACCCTTGTAAGGGGTCATTGTACTCATCATTATGAACAACTTTTACTATGGGGACAAACCTGAAATCGCGAAATAAATATCAGCTATTACCTACATTTTGACGAGTCATGCAAACATAAATGTAGGGAACAGTTGATATTTTTTTCGCGATTTTAGATTTTGTCCCATAGTAAAAGTTGTTCATAATGATGAGTACAATGACCCCTTAAGAGTTTGATCATGTTTAAAATTACACTCTGTAGATATAAAATAGATATTATAGAAGGAACAAACAACTGATAAACATGCTATTTTACTAATTAGGTAAGTGTTGGAGATGTTTTATGTTTCATGTTTCGTACCGAAAGTGTAAAGTTTCCTTTACGTAACATTCAGTGGTCTAAGAACTAACTTAGAATGTAATTACAAAATAAATAAATAATTAGGTAAAACATTCAAAGCATTGTTTCTGAATTGCTAAAATCCCTTTAAATAAAATTAACAGAGGCGACATTACTGGACCGAGACCAGGTGTCGTAACATATTTAACATTTTTATAAACATGACTCGATTTAACGAAGCTAGAAAAATCGAGATTTACGTGGGTAGGGTAGGTATGTATTGGCTTTAATTTAGGAGTGAGTAAAAGCGTGTTTTGGCTTTGACAGACTGCTGAGCGTAAATGTGCGTATATGTATAAACATGATAAAACAAAATATAAATTAATTTGATGATTTTTTGTGTGGGGTCATCGACCGGATTTAGTGTATTCACTTGAAATAACAGTTTAAACAATCTGTTTCTTTTGTGTAAACTTCACAGACATGATTGGTATCTAAACACGATAAAACATATTTTTGCAACTCACACTTCATGTAACAACAATAACAGCGGTCGTTGAACCCAAAAAAAACCATCAATTTTTTCTTATTTTAATTTTATCGTGTTTAGATATCGAATCACATCACCTCTGCAGAGTTTCGCTAGCTAATTTAATTTAACCCTGTAAAGGTAATTTAACCACGGCATGAGGTATTCTGCAATTCGGTCTGATTCTAGTTTCTTTTTTTCCCTTGTGTTGTTTTATGTATAACCCCTTCATTTCTATAAAAAGCAGATAATATTACTAAACGTAACAGGAACGCACTGAGATTATGTTTGTTTAAAGAAAATGGTTGGAAAAAAATCTTATTGTTTTAAATAGATCAAAGTAAGTAAGGTAATCTTATCAACGGGTAGATTCTATTAGTCCCGAGCAACTTTGACCTATTGAAAATGTTAGGGCAAAGTCCAAAGGATATCTACCTATAGGCTCTTTTTTCTTTGCCCTAACTTTTAGCGAATTTCTTTAGACGGCTCCTGTAACATCTAATTTGATTGGGCTATTTTTGATGCTCTTATTGTATTATCTTTAGCTGTGTTTTTCGAAGGCACATGTTGACGTATTAAGGTTAAGAAATACAGTAATATTAGTATTATAAAGATGTGTACAATTCAATCGTGTAGAGAGAGGGCTTAGTGAATAAAGTCGACTACTAGTGCCACTTTTCCTTTAAAGGCTCCCGCAAACAGGCGCAATGCGACAGCGCGACACAAAGGCGCCGCTCATCGCGCGACGAGCGGCGCCTTAGTGTCTCGCGCGATTCGTGTCGCGTGTCGTGTATGTCTGTAGAGCCTTAAGTAGTAATTTATTGGTTTCTTACTGTTTATAGCATGTTATACTCTTTGGTTATCTGTCATGGGGTCAGTATAAACGGAGCCACCCTTGTTCTTTAAAAAACGTTTTTTCTGGCAAAACCCAATGTTAAAAACATGCTATGATTACCTTCTTTCTTAATTTGACTGAGATCTATCTTTTGAGAGTATTTTTACGAATTAACGTGAAGTCTAAATCCGGCACCCAGATTCTGCCATTCTTATTTCACGCTTCAAGATTTCACAGTTTAGGTTGTCATCTGTTAGTGAGTAGATAAATGAATTTATTGTCGATTATGCAACAAGGGGATAAAGCAGTATCTTATATCGCGGGCGCCGTATTAAATCCCGAGCGCAACAAAGGATTCTAGCGTTAACAACCGAGCTAACTCAAAACTGCCTCGCTCCGAGGCAGCTTTGAGATAGCCCCCAAGCAAAGCGAGGGAATTAAAACAAGAATCCTGAGTGCAGAGAGGGATTCAAGCTCGCCAAGATGAAGGCACTTCCCCGAGGAGGATACTCTACTTTTCACACCATCTACGTGACAATAAAAAGCAATAGTAGGTACTAGAATCGAAGTTTTTATTAAAATTACAATTACAGTTAGTAGACCTAATTAAAACAATTAAAATTTAAAGGTATGACACATTAGACGAGTTGTGGAAAGACCAAGTTTTGTTTTTATTCGGTACATTGATTGAAGTGGAGGTAGAGTTTATTTGCGTATTGCTGTTAAGTAAAGTTTCAGAAACTTGGGCCTGCTGAGGATAATTTTGGATAATGAATGCTTGAGGCAGCGGCCTAGATAAATAGTGTTTTGATGTGGATGGTTGCGGTGAGAAAGGTGTCCAAGGCTCAGTTATCGACGGTGATCCATTTACTCCCTAGCTAAAGCTCGGGAGTAAAACTACCTCGTATATAATGGGTCATTTTAGCTCCTTGTATAACAATCTATTATTTTACTACCAGGTCTCATTGGTAAATGTTTGTATTCGATTTTTACTTGAGATTCCAATGTTCCAAATTCAAATCACATTAATGACCAGAGGGTCATAATGAAATTCAGTACAATATTTAAGCCCAGCTTGACCCCAGGGCTTTATTGACTTACTTTAGGTTAGGTTTGCATGACATATAATGTAACATAGTCGAGCAGGTGCAAGGTGGTGTGAAAAAAGTATAAAACCTGTAGCAGATAGCTTTTTTCATACTATCAGAATTAAGTTAAGTATATTATATCTATGCAAACGAAAAGGTTGTTTGAAAAATCTTTTTATAACTATGTACCTACCTACTTGTTATAAAGAGAAAGTACTTCAATGGCATGTATTTTCGCAGTTGAACGTCAAACGATGAGCCAGCACTATAAAGCGTTATTAATCCTTACCCTATCACGACTTTCAAAATATTTTTATAACGGCTGCGTTGTTGTCGCGTCCCTAACCTAGGGCAACCCGCGGGTCGCTCGTTTCTACCCACACACGCGCTGTATTGACTGGAACAGGAGAGATAATGACCGACATCTCTCACCATCAAACTATGAACATTCACTGGGTTACTCGCTGGTAGACTTTTTGTCAATTGATTAAAGTTTCAAGCAACATATCAGATGTTACAGTTACTAAGCCTACCTGCTAAGTAAACTAGACTCTCATTGCCCAAAATTACTTATCTTAATTCCATTCTCTAACGTAAAACAATTAAAATCAATGTAACTATCGCTCCGGTTACAACTTTTTCAAAGTTGACTATGAGCAGTCCTAATTTATCTTAAAAATATTAATTGGAATGATGCATTTCATAAATGTGTTGCTGTTAATGAAAGGGTCGACACCTTTTACGGGGTATCGTTAAATTTGTACCGAAATATATAAAGAAATAGTCAAAATTCGCTTATTAAGGCTCTATCTGAGAAAGAGAAATTCTGACAAGAATATCGAAAATACCTGAGACAGACTCATCCGTAACTCAACTATTCCGTAGTCGCTGCCATACACTGATAAATAACTGCTACAATGCTTATAAATATAAAATTTAAAGTGATATTCCTAAAAACCCAAAACTTTCTGGCCGTTCATAAAAGATAAACGTCTTGGGGAATCGTGCATACCTGTTGACATGTTTATAAATGATAGGGTAGTTAGCAGTGGTCCTGAAATCGCAAACCTTTTTGCTAATCAATTCGTATTCGGCTTTGGTCGATACCCAGCTACTACTTACAATACTTTCAATGGATTTTCGGCTATTGACAATGTTATAAGCACTGTTAAGTTTACCGAAAAATATTTTTTTAATATACTCAAACACATAGACGCCTCAAAAGTTCCTGGGTCGGATTCTATACCACCTTAGTTCAATAAACTCTGCAGCCACGTTCGCTTCTTGCCATTGCAGTTTATTTTTAATTCCTCTGTCGAAGAAGGAATCTTCCCTGAGGTATGGAAAAACGCAAGAATAGTCCCGGTATTTAAATAAGGTGATCCTGCATGTATGTATTAAAACTACCGCCCCATCTCAATCTTATCGTGCTTTCCTTAAATGTTTGAGTCTCTTGTTTGTCCGGTCATTACTCGCCACATTGATAAAATTATCTCACCAAATCAACACGGTTTTAAAGCTGGTCGCAGTGTAGAAACGAATCTTGCCGAGTTTGTAACTGACGTAACCCTAGCTCTGGACAAAAGATTTGAAGTAGATGCCGTATACACGGGCTTTAGCAGTGCGTTTGATAAAGTTGACCATTCTCAGTTACTGTCGAAGTTGGAATACAAGCCACATACTAGGCTCACTATTAAACTGATTTTCGTCCTATCTATCCCGTAGACCGCAAACTGTTGTCGTAAACGGTTATGATTCTTACCGATACTACGCTGACTCAGGAGTTCCTCAGTGTTCTCATGTCGCACCAGTTCTGTCCATAGTAAATCTTAGGAAATATAGTTTTTAACGTATCGTATTTGGCACCCCTATTTTTGACGTGTCTAAATGGTCACTTGTCACTAAAGATGGGTTAATACCGATATTTATCAGTATTAGCTAATATGAATATATTCGTCTAGTATTATTACCTATAATATCTTTACTAATATTTGAGTATTAGTGATATTTAACTAAGACCTAATACGTATCACTGCCGTACTTGTTCGTTTGTTGCCATTCATTTGTACACTTCACGAACAGCAGAGTGAATCCGATCCAGATGCACAGAAAACATAATACTCCTAGCGATCCGATCCGTGCCGAGTGAAATGAATCTGAATGATATTATTCGTCCTGCTTTGATTGGTCACTTTATAGATTATGTGAATATGAAATATTAGCATATCAGAGTTCTTCGGATGGTCGGATTACTAATACGTGAATCCATATAGTATTACTAATCTCTTAACTAATACCAATATATTATTAGTATTATTATTTATTACTTTGGCTTTAGAACAAAAACTGCATCCCTAATTATAAAGGTAGGTATTAAAAATAACTAATTGCATTAGGATATTATTTTTCAGTTTTTTTAAAATCACTCGGAGTGACATACTCGTAGTTACGTATAAAAAACCATAATTATCGTGGTTCGATTATAACCTCAAATATGATACTTTTTTTTGAAATTTATCTATTCTTTACCTAGTCCGCTATAAAAATAACATCCTAAAGGAATTTACTAATGATCAACAAATAAAACACATAATTTTCCCATGCTCTTCGTTCCAGGGCGAACAATGTATGGGCGCAGAGCAATGTCCTTTGTCATTAATAAATTAGACTGATAAATTAGTTGAGCGTATTGGACTAAAAGTTTCTTACAAAAATACCCAGATATCCTGTAACTAATTTATTCCACACTCAAGCATCCAAGACAAATATTGGGGTAAATTCACCACTAAACAGACTCAGTAGAGAGATGAATTCTTTTATTTAATTTTTACCAGATGTCGACTTATGCCATGATTCCATAAAAGTCTGTAAAGCCAATATACTGAAGTCTCGAAAAACGCAATCTGATAATTTGATGTTAGTAGGTATATTTTGGAAACTCTTCACCTTTTTATACTTTATTGTAGAGGCTATACTTTCCATTATAATCTCATTTTTATTTCAAGTTAATATTGTTTTTGCCCTAGCCATAAGTGGGCAAAACTGCAATATTGTTCGTCTTGTAATTTTATTTTCCTTTTTGTTATTAATCTTAAGTTTAAGAAGTATTTTGCCATAATTCCAAAATTCTAGAGCCTTTACTTTCATTATCATTATGTGTTATTACCTATTTCTGAGATTGCTGGCTAACCTCTAAATGGCGACTTTGCAAGTCCAAGGCTATTGTTACCTATAGTAATTTAGATATGTAATACCTTAATAAATAAATAGCTTTGGCCCGCCGTTTCGCCCACTATAAAAAGTATAATTAATCCTAACACAGGGCATGGTATATCTATCCGTTTAGCTGTTAAAGCGTGAAAAGTTAACAGATAGATTTACCTTCACATTTATAATAGGTTGGGGAAAAAATTTCTTCGCATTTTTTAAGAAAATTTAAAACATTTTTTAATATAGTTTATTTACATTTAACTAAAGTATGTAGGTACCATTTTGTTCGATAACTTTTTGCCATCTTGTAGGTAGGGACATGATCCCATTGCTATAGACATTTTGGGACTTCTGATCAAAATATCGCGACAAGTGGTTTTGGCAGTCCTCTCGTGTTAACCTGACGCTGCCTAAAGAATTCTGAAGAGACCGAAACAGGTGGAAATCTGAAGGTGCAAGGTC
Organism: Griposia aprilina; assembly: GCA_916610205.1. Taxonomy (NCBI): domain Eukaryota; kingdom Metazoa; phylum Arthropoda; class Insecta; order Lepidoptera; family Noctuidae; genus Griposia; species Griposia aprilina. The sequence goes on along the minus strand of OU744285.1, from coordinate 11,667,682 downwards.
AGGACTATACGGCAGATGCATTAACACCTCCCAGCCAAACTCTCTTAATTTTTGCTGAGTGGCTAAAGATGTGTGAGGTCTAGCGTTATCACGATGAAAAACCACACCCCTTCTGTTGATTAATTCCGGCCGCTTTCTCTCAACTTCTTGCTTTAATCTCATCAGTTGTTCGCAGTAGAGTTCAGAATCGATGGTCCTGCCTGGTGGTAACAGCTCATAATGAATAATGCCCTTCCAATCCCACCACACACACAGCATCAGCTTGATGCGAGTTAACCCGGGTCCACAGTCTGTGAAGCCTGACCGGCTTTTGACCACGACCTTTTTCGCACGTTCTTGTCGTACGTGATCCACTTTTCATCACCAGTTATCAGCTTCTTCAAAAATGGTTCGGTTTCATTACGTCCTAATAAAGAATCACAAATGAGTACACGGTTCATTAGGTTTCTTTCAGTGAGCTCGTGAGGTACCCAAATATCGAGCTTGTTTGTGTACCCAGTTTTTTTCAAATGTGCCAAAATTGTTTTGTGGTCAATTTCCAGTTCTTTAGCTATGTCGTAACTACTGATATGCCGACCTTGCTCCACTTTTTAAAAAATGGCATCCATTTTATCCGTAATAGGGCGACCAGAGCGACGTGCATCTTTGACATCAAAATTTCCGGATTGAAAACGCTTAAACCAAATTTGTGCTACTCTCACAGACACTGCACTAGGTCCATAAACATCGCAATTTTTTTTCGCGGCTTGCGTTTCATTTTTACCTTTTTTGTAGTAAAATTTTAAAATGTATCGAATTTCTTCATTAAATTCACTCATCTTGACAGTACGAAAAACAAATGAAAATCACACATTTTCCTTATTTGAATTTGGAATTATGTTCTTTAAAATGTAAACTTTCAATGGTACCAAAACCAGCCAGATACAAATAGTATAGCCAAAAAGATTTTATTACAAGTTCATACATACTATAATGCGAAAAGACTTTTTCCCCAACCTAATATGACGGAGAAGGTATGTCTCTCTCGTTATTATCAGCCATATCTGTTAAGATATGGCTGATAATAACGAGAGCCACCACCCACCCATTACCCATATTACGCCCACAGTAGTTATACTGTGGGCGTAATATGGGTAATGTTGGTTATTGCGCAATAGAAAACACGTTTGCAGTTCAAATCAAATTATAATTTACGATCAAATTAATCACACACTGTAGGTACACGACACAACTATACGGAACGCGCGACAGTTTCGAAACGTCTTCACTGCTTAACCGCCAACAATAAACTCTGCTTTAACTCTGGTCAAGTGCTAGCGTTTTAGACCAGTCTTGACTAATCGGGACGCTAGTGCCACCAGATGGCGCTGGACAGATCCAGCGCCATCTGGTGGCACTGGCGTCCCGATTACTCAAGTCAAAGATTGATTTAACGTATTTCCGACATATAATATAAGTATGGGTTGCCAGATTATCATCATCCTCTAACCCCAATTTACTCAAAAATCGTATTTCAATTTACTAAGAACATCCATTTGTTTCAGATACCGCATCGCGTTCCAAGAGACGCTCCTCTGCAGAAAGGTCCGAAGTCGCCGAGATTCCCGCATCATCAATTTGGATCAGACAACATGCAGGGAGGTGACTACTCTACCGAGCGTCAACTCAAACAGCGTTAAGCGAGACTCGAGGATATCATTCATTAGTAAAGTTGATTTCGTGAAGGATCCAACCCCGTATTGCGTTGATGACGCCGAAGATAGGGATTCTGAGGAACCAGTTTTCAAAAGTTTTTCGAAAACATGAACGTATTTTTAAGCTAAGCGCACATTGCAGCTGCGCCAGGGAGTAGCGCGCCGTTTTGCCAAATTGCGCCGAAGCACATTAAGAGTTGCGACGGGCCGCGCCGCAACAAATTATGTCAGTAAAATTTTATCATCCAGGATATCCAGTCTATTGCAATGGATAGGCTCGCGCACATTTCGACGGGCCTCACCGTATTTCATTCATCATTCAAGAGAATGATGAATGAAATGTATAAGGACAAGAGTCCTTATCCCAAATTATTTGGGGTCGCCGCAACATGTCTTTTTATTCAATACTTCTCTCAAGTCTTCATCTTAGTAGTCACCCCGTTTCTGGCCATTGCATTGCATTTCAATTAATTTACGAACATATTGTATGAACTATCGCTCACTACAGGTGGGATACATCGCATCACACAACTGCAGCCGCAAAAATAGTGTGCGATGGTTCATACGCAATGTTCGTAACTGATGTAGCAAAATGATTGCAATGCATTGCGTTGCGGCGTGGGCCGCCATAATCTGTGCTAGCCTTTAAGGTGTCAAAGTTAACAAAATAATATTTTAGCATTTAAAACAAAAATAACTATAGCTCTGTGAATAATTATTTCTATTTTCAGTAGATTAAGGTAAAAATAAAAAACTTTTTTACAAAAAAACAACCGACTTCCAAAAAAAACACTAAAAGACGTCAAAAATAACTTTAATTTCGGAAGTCGGTGCCTTTGGTTTTGTATTTTCGTGTTTGGCCACCGACTTCCGAAATTAAAGTTATTTTTGACGTCTTTTAGTGTTTTTTTTGGAAGTCGGTTGTTTTTTTGTAAAAAAGTTTTTATTTTTCACTTTTTAGTTGCGGTACCTACCCCACACAAATTCGTATACCACTACTTGGTGTGTAAATAACAGTGACAGGAAATTATTAACACATCATCCATATAAACTAAATGGAAAAAATCTGCAGTATTAAGGATAACTCAAAAAGTACTGGTCAGACCTTGATCAAATTTAAATGGGACCACATGTGAAGCACCAGCTATCAAATAAAAAAAGAATCATCCAAATCGGTTCACCCAGAAAAAAGTTATGAGCTAACACACATAAAAAAAAAAAAAAAACATACAGACGAATTGAGAACCTCCTCCTTTTTGTGAAGTCGGTTAAAAAGTAAGATAAAAAAGATAAGGTAAGGTAAATAAAATAAGTATTTCTAAGAAATTAACTTATTAAATGGTAAATTACACACACACACACACATAACATAACATCACGGCTGTATTCCCCGAAGGGTTAGGCAGACGTGTACCTATAGCACACCCACATTTCGCCAGTTATGTTTAAGTCCCATGTAATAGGGGGCGAGCCTATTGCCATCAACCGGACACAAATCCCAGACTCCGGGCTGCTAGCGAGAAATTCCAGATGGAAAAACCCAATATCACTTTACCCGACCCGGGAATCGAACCCAGGACCTCATGCTCAGCAGTAGCGCTTGCGACCACTAGACCAATGAGGCAGTCAAAAAAATGGATGATGGATGGTTAATTAATGCTATTTATATTGCAAAGCTATTTTAAGAACGATGAGAAACTCTTTCTCTTAAAATAATTAAGATTATCAGCGAAGTAGCAAGTTGAATTTTAATTAAGTAAATATTTCTTCTAACTTCTGTTAGGTATTTATAAACTTTTCAGGAAGATACATTTTTGCTTATCTTGTTCGTTAGAACTTTTAGTACTTGTACTTCATTGAAATTTAATTAAGAAGTCCTTTTGAGAATTTTGTACGTGAATATTTTGTTACAGCTTAAAATGTTTGACAGCTCTGTCTGCGTGCCTGAAAAAAGTGAATGTACAATGAGCATAAAATATAAGTCTTACCCACTGTAAATATAAAAGATTTTTTTGTGCAAATCTACACTAAGGGCGAATTTCACTAAAGAAAATGAACGCGATCGGCACACTGTAACGGCTGGTGCTTCGCAGGTAGACTGAGCAGGCCGTTAACTACAGGTAGTTAAGAGAAACTAGAGTAATATTCATACACTTTATATTATACAAGAAGTTATTCTAAGTCACAGGAAGGACACTGTTGAGCTGCACTGAGCACTATCACGTTATAGTTAGGAGGGGTACCGTCCTTGGAGTCTGGGCAGCCGGCAGGCCCGTCCGCACAGGCTCCGCAAGAGGCTGGTAAAGCCTTCGAAAAGCCGCAGTCAGCGGGTAGCAGGTCGTAGAACGCCGGTAGCACACTACGCATCAGCGCGTAGGTTGGTTAGCGGGCGTCGGTAGCAGACCGTAGGACGCCGGTAGCACACTACGCATCAGCGCGTAGGTTGGTTAGCGGGCGTCGGTAGCAGACAGTAGGACGCCGGTAGCACACTACGCATCAGCGCGTAGGTTGGTTAGCGGGCGTCGGTAGCAGACCGTAGGACGCCGGTAGCACACTACGCATCAGCGCACAGGTTGGTTAGCGGGCCTCGGTAGCAGACAGTAGGACGCCGGTAGCACACTACGCATCAGCGCGCAGGTTGGAGTTGCCCTGTCCTCAGCCAGGACGTAGAACCCCTAGGTCGGGGCACAAGGAATCTGGAGTGTCAGAATATAGCAGCTCGCTAAACCAGCGCGAGATCAAAATGGACCAGTGTTCTCAAGTTAATTAGTGTTGTTCCATCTATTTAGTGATGTGCTTAGCGAGTAACTAATTACTTTATCATCACTCGACTATTTACTGTTGAGATTCCTCACAACGCTACAACACCTATACCGCGTTCTAGAGCTGTCAGTGTCAATATTATTGTTATGTATTGCATGTTGTGTATTATTAATGTTATTGTCATCATATTGATTGTTTCCTTGTTAATTGGTGTTGTACTGTCTTAATTAACTATAAAAATAACATTCATTAACAATAATGACACTGACAGCTCTTTAATGCGGTTTAGATGTGCTGATCGTGTTCAGTTTTATTGGTGAAATTCGAACTGAGTTGTGTGTAGATATAGCTCAACTGGGCACGGTTGGTTCTTCATGCAAACAAATGACACAAATCATGTGATACATGTCCCTTATACACTTAACCCTTTTGCCGTTTGTACCAAAATATATATGAACTACGGAATTTTTCCAGTGTACAGAATCCTACAATAGTTGTAAATGTTTCAACAAGTAAATTAAATATTTGATAAAATAATTAAAATTAACATTTATTCTAGACTAACATTTGGATAAATATTAGCCTAGGAACGTAATTAATTCTGATGACAGTATATACAAACACACAGTAGACAGTAGTAATTTATGGACAAATTATATTAACTATAATAGTTCGAGAGCCCACGACCAAAACCATGTCACCTCGTTTTATGGCCAAAATCGTATAAAATCGTTAGTTGAGATGACTCTGAAACTGACTAAGTGGGCAGTACAGGTCAGAAACGTGGCAGTTTTAGGGGGCCCATTTCTGCTATGTCAAAAAAGATTGGCAGATGGTTTTATCACAATACGTCTGATATTAAAAATGTACATAGGTTTTATCTATTTATTACCAAAAAGTTTACTTTCAGACATTTTGCGCGTCACAGCGGCCTGAACGCATTTTCAAAAATGTCAATTTTAACCGATCTGTCTTATAGCAACTCGATTATTTTTACTTTTTTTAGGCTGAGGTTATCAAAAGCAGTTGAAGACATTTTAAATGTCACCTACAATACAAAAAACTAAATGAACGTTTCAGAGTCGCCCGGCAAATGCGCGGTGCTTGGAGTAATAGTGTTCTGACTGACTGACTGACTCCTTGACAGTTCAAAAGTGCCTGTAATTGGTTTGAGTAAATGCTTTGAGTTGGAGTTTGAGTTCTGTGCTTGTTACGCTCGCGCTCCTATCCCTCACCGCGACAACGATGATGAGTCCGACAATGATTTAAAGGACGATTTTTTTTTCAGTAAACAGTATTTTTTCCAACGTTATTCCAGTTTCCATTTGTTCTATTTACTGATAAAATCTTCGATATCAGTTCGAAGGCTTAAAAAATATGGTAAGCTCTTTATTAATCGTATGTAAATACGGCTAATACGATGTTGTTATAATTTCTGACTATCGAAAATTTGTCTGATTAGTAAGGTGCGACATAATAAGATACAATTTTTTTCTACATCTGGCCAACTTTTCTCATCAAGGTACAAAATCAAATTTTAAGACAGAATGCTATGTTACCGATCAGTAAAATTTTTCAACACGTTCAAAATGGTTTCAACACATAAGATGCTCACACTTTCTTCAGAAAAATGAATTTATTCGCATCACCTGACCAATGTTCTCCTGAAAACAGGATTTTCAGATGGTTTACTATGAGTTATAGTTTCACTTAATTTTTGATTTTCTCAAATGGTTTCCTGGGTATGTACGACGGTACTGGGGTCTGAAAAATTGTGTTTTCGATATCTAAAATCTATCGTTTAATTACATTCTTAAAATCAGACAGATTGCTATGAAACAGTCCGATATTTTTTTTTTGACAATTTTGAAAATGCAGTCATGTCTGACATGACGCGTAAAACTTCTGAAATTAGGATTTTTAGATTCAGAATAAGCAAATCTATCGATTTTACACGGTTATGTTCATAAAACGATCAGGCAAACATTTCAGTCGTGGGCTTTCGTACGTAAGCTAGTTCGTAAGAAACGAACTTTAGTTCATTAATTGCTAAACTAGGATTTAAGTCGAATTTAGAAGATTTGGTTGTAAGATTTAGTTTTAAGAGTAATTCAGTTTTAACTCTTCTTAAGACGTATTTCTATTAAGTAATAACTGGCTGTTAAGCCTTATTTATAATTTTTAATTGTAACGTCTTATTTGGCGACTTTTTTTATTTCCTGTAATGTTAGATATTTCGTGTTGCCATTTTATTCAGTAGGGGCGTCGAAATGACCGTAAGAACTTATAAAATCGTTTTCAGTCAAAAAAATATTCCGTACATTTCGAGTGCAATCAAGTGTAGTTGAAGAACTTTTAATAAGCAGTTTTTCGGGGCCAGCTTACCACATGGAATTTGTGACCAGAGGGTACAGACACAGGAGAGCCTATGTCTGTCTTTCAACATAATTATTGCAATGATCAAAGTTGATGTTTCAAAGGACGTTGGCAGTACTACCAAACTTGTGTACTGGGGATTTCAGTGTGTAAAGTTTAGAGACGTTTGTTAGCGTAAGTGTATTAGGTATCCGAATAATATTCATAAAGTTAAACTTGTAAAGATCACTTGAATTAATAGTAAACTAAGTCGCTTAAGATTCTCTAACACCTACATTTCTGTAATACTGTTTAAGAGTCGTTAAGCTACCTAAGTTACTAATTTTGATATAAATGTAAAATGTCTATAAAATACACTATAAAATGCCTCCGCTGTTTTATTTCAAAACCTTGAACTAGGCTTAACAAATAAGACATGTGCTAGAACTTATGTCAGGTTCAAGAAACTTTAGAACTTTACAAGGAATTTTCACAAAACTAAGGTAAAAGGAAATTTCACAAAACTTTCCAAACAAGTTAATACTTGTAAGAAAAGTTTAGTGGACGTCTTAATAGACCTGCTTAGTTTAATTGAGAATAGAGTAAATTCTGTGAGGATTATCTTTGGAATGTTTAAGACGAATAGTAAACAAATATTTATCTCTAGAAGCGATTACGCAAACACGTGGAAAATATCTCGGTTCACAAACTATAATTGCTTCTTTATGGCAATTTATTTATCTCAAGATCCATTAACATTTTCTATAGTCGCGACTAGAGTATTCTTTACAACACGTTTATCATTATAATGGAGCCATAACATTTAATATGAACCACTATGAAAAGATAAGTCACCACCACAACGTTCTACTATCAATTTGCCAACAAAATTTAAGAAATTATTCAGCAAATTGAATTTGCAAGATAAATTATTCTACCGAATATATTAGGCAGGCAGGCATGAAGGCATTTCCGGCGAACAAATTCCATTTCTTATATCGATGAACATACTCGTAATTGAATTCTTTTTGGATATTCTGTAAAAAATTCTTGTTTTGTCTCGTTGACAGTACTTGAACCTTTGACTCTGTTTCATTATTGTTAAGCACGGTTTCCGTGAAGTAAGGTAAATGTCGACATGAGAAAAGTTTTGAATAACTTATAAACTGTCTAGTCAACATATTGTAATATTAAAATAACTGTTATCATATTGCAATCATCTAAATGACTCTGGTGTCTCACAGGGTAACATTGTAGGAGGAGACAGCGGGGGTCCTGTTATGTCGTCAATATACTTATCAATAGACAATCCTAAACTAAGCACGTGGATAATAGTGTAAGTAAACAAAAACATGACTTTGCGTATGAAAGTCGTTATGCTGTTAAACTTTGAGATCTTTCTGTGAAAGTGTCTGTAACTAACACAAATAAAAATAGACACAATGTCTATTCGATCGATTCGATACTAGAACGATATTGGCAAGCACACATACAATGTTTGCTGTTTTTCCTATTGTTGAAGGGCACCTAACTTACATCTTGCGAGAAAAAGCCTAAGTAAACATCACAAGGATATTTGTGTATTTAGGCGATAAATTTCCTATTCCTAATATCATTAAGCTTGATTGCTTAAAAGTGGCTGGGCAATAGGAATCTCCTTGTTCAAACATTTTACGAGTATTTAAAAACATACCCCAGATGTCTTCAGTTGCTGATAATGAAGTAAAAGTCCCATTGACCTTTACCGATGCCATTATTTTAATCATCACCAGCTTATAGCAGTTCACTGCTGCCCATAGGCCTTTCACATTCATCCAACTGCTACCAGCTACTCAGCAAAAATCGTAGATAAACTAAGTAATGTTCTAGATTCAGAGAAACTTACCTGTGAACCTAATTGAAAGCTTTTTGCCTAGAAGCAAATCTTCTGTAACACTATTCCTTTTTAAAGTCAAATCAAAAAGAATATAAGCCACCGCTGAAGTCGACAATTCTCCGGTGTATTGATAAGAAGTGTTCAAATACTTTTGTTACTACCTTGAGCATTATAAGCTTATACTACTGCCAAATTAGGTACATATAAACTATGCTTTGTAAATATGATATTATTTAGGTACCTACTAGTATTTTTGTTTAAATATGTAGCATATTATGTATATATAACTATATGTAAATTTTACACACAAAGCTCTAATTCCATCGGACGGCTTATGGACTGTAAACCTTTATTGTCTACTGTGAAACCTAGGTTAACTAAAGGAAAGGAAATAAAACCATACATAAACGTTTTGTATGTTCTAAAGTACTTCTAGAGTTTAAACTACGGCTTTAAAAGAATATGACTTTGTTTTCAACGTTAACAACTTAGGAGTCACTGCTTCTACTTTTTTTCTTTGATGTTAGTCTTATGTTACCCTTATAAGTAATAAACGGCAAAAGAGATGAGGGTTTTTATACATTAGTAACTAGAAATAAACATATTCCATTACTTACTGTCCTGTCTTAAATAAGTCTAACGACAGACTTATTTAAGACAGCCGCCACGCAACCATCGATGCGACGGTCTGCTAGAGTAACAGTAATGAGCCAATGGTGCCGATTCTCTTGTACACCGAACTAAACTAACTAAACTATCACTAAAATTCCTTACTTTTGGCTATGAGAATCTTAAAGCTCTGCAAAAAAATATCTCTAAATTAAAAAATATTTTTGACGCAATTAAAATTTAATTTGACAATTGCGACTCCACGTGGTACTCGTTTACCCTACCCCGTGTTTTTTTTTCAGAGCAGGAGTTGCGCACTCGTGGCAGCCTCGACGTGTTTTATGTGGAAATTTTCACTTTTTGTATGGAAAATATGAAAAAAATGTTACCTACATGTAGAGTTTTATGGATTTAAGGCTTTCAGTATGGAGGTCGAAATTTTCATTATTTTTGCGATACGACACACCGTTTTCGAGATAAAAGCAATATAAAATAAAGATACAGTACTGTTTTAGCACCTGAAGTGTTGTGGTGAATTTAAGTTCATGACAACAAATTTTATTTCATTAATTCAAACCTTTTTAATCGTGATTAAAAATAGCCTGATTTAGTTAGACAATCAAAATTTTAAATGAAAAACGTCAAATTCAGAGTAGCGAAATTGCCATTTTCACTAAACTAATAACACAGTGCTATCTTAGTGCTGTCAAACTAAAATATAGTTAAGTGATGTCACTTTAGTCTATTTCAGAATGAGAAATCGTCATTTGACAGGAATAAACAAAATTTTAGTGCATTTAGTCTAGTTTAGAGAATTTTGTGACAAGAGAATCGGCACCAGTATCACTCATAGGTGACCTTTTTGGTGATTCCAGTAACTTCGTAATAAAAACTAGCGGCGCCACTTGCTGCGCCGCCATATTTATTCCTTCTAATGGTGAAGGCAACTGTCAAAATGGCGCTGTCGTAGTAAGTTCCCAACACAAGCTAATAATATAAGGCTTGAGGTGCTTTTATTTTATTTTTGCGAAAATAACGCGTTGTTGTCTTCCTAAGTACTCCAAAATTAGAATCCGCTTTTTCCCGAAAGATCCATAAATTAAAAGATTGTGGCTTAAAGCTATTCGTAGAGATTTTTTTAAATTAAACAGAGTTCGAGGTTCTGTCGGAATCATTTTGAAAAAACTGATTACGAGGATATATTTAAGGTTTAAAATTCTGTCACTTTCCATGTCAAATACTTGATTTAATATTGAAATCACCGAAAATAACGAAATATTAAAATAAAACCAAACTCATGAATGAACACGAAATGGAACGAATGAACGAAATTTCAAATTTATTGCAGGCCGTAGGGACCTAGCTATGATCACGCCATCTACAATAAGCTTTGCCCGACCTTCCCCATTGCTCAAAACAAATATTTGGGTACCATTCAAAATGAGTAAAACTACAAAAAAGATTTGCTTCTATGTGTGTGTGTGTGTTTCAAATCTAATCTTACGAACCGGATTAATTACGAGAAAATGTACGAATATATTTTGTTTTAAATTATTATTTTCAATAACACTACAACTAACTGTGATTGTTGGCATTGGCTACAGATTGGTGCTATAAGGGTTGGCATCTGTGACAGTGGCTGGCACAAATCCAGATTGAAATGAAAATCTGGAAAATGGAAATCTTTGTTATGAATGAAAATGACTTAAAAGCTTACTTACGGTCTATTTAGTTATTTTGCGTTTTTATATGTTAGAATTAATAGCACATAACATAAAATAACGCCTGTAATCCCCGAAGGATTACACAGATGTGTACCTACCTAAAGTACACCCACATTCCACTAATTATGTTTAAGGCTAAATATGTGTAATAGAGGGCGAGCTTAGATAAACTTTAAAGGGGAAGATACGTTACTTGATCACAGCGCACGGTTTTAATAAACTAAGTCCAAAGGATGCAGTGACACTCACTCACACGCGGATCATCGTCTAAATAGCGCATGTCAATACAGGTCAATAATATCAGTTTTGTATTTAAATACGCATCAAAATGCCTTTTTGTGTCCTAATGTTCTTACTACTCAAGTAAAAAAAAGACACATGGGATTACTTATCACGCGTAAGTACAGGCAAAAATGTTAATTTGTTGAAAATTATAATTTTATTTATTGTTTGCTTCACCAGTTTTTTGAGAGCGAGATACATAATACAAAGCAGGCGTGAGAGACACGATGCGCCTCATCACGCGACCCTCGCAGCTCGCTAACGCTACCTAAATGTCATTCATAATCGTAAACATTCGGCGGCTAACGCGATTGCGCTCGCATGACGGTGTTGGGTCCTATCTCTATCCTTATCTATCGGTAACTGTAACTATGCAACTGAAATTACAGATGTCTGAGTTATGGTGCATGTAGTTGTGCACCGAGCCCAGGTTTAGTGATTGCGATGTTACAGCGTAACGTATCTACGCCTTTTAAGTTCCTAAGGGGGCGAGCCTATTACCACTAAGCGGCCGTAAATTTAGAGTCCGGGCTGCTACTGATAAATTCTTGGTGGGAAAACCCAATAACACTTTGCCCGCCCTGGGAATCAAACCCAAGACATACCAGTCCTAATATTAAGAGGACATTAGATGTTATGTGAATCGGAAACAATCCGTTTAGCACACGTCAGCACATCTGGATATCGATTGAGGACAGTGGTATCACTTTGCGGTACCAACTTAATCCGTTTTGCTACCTCTTAGAATCCATTTTACGTGGTAGCAATAAAATACATTCTTTATTGTATCCCATCAAATATATCGAGACACATGGCAATCTCATAATACGGGTAATATTATCTTGTTCGAAGAAGATTATCCATTTGACGTCAATACAATCTTTTTGTGATGTTATTAGCAGCTAAGAAACATAATGTGTATCAGATCTGGGGATTATTGGCAAAACCCGTGCGTCATTGTATTAATCCGTAAATAAATGTGAAATTCTTAACATTGCTTCCCAAAAGCTGAATACATTGAACAGTCAACCGTACACGCGCGGAACTAGGGGGGGGAGTGAATGCGCACAAGCCATTTAAAAAAACCATCAGCACCTATATTCTGTAAACTCAACAATGTGCCCCCTTATCGAGGATAACTACGACTTATGTAGGCCATACACGCTACGGTCTACCGGAGAGGTAATCTGTGCAGGTATGCCTGCGCAGGTCAACCGAACAATGGTAGCGTGTATGGGGACGTTCCGGTTTATCGGAGCGGTCTTCAGTTCTCTAAAGCGATGGCATCGAATGTGGACGATGACACGCTGGCATTGCTAGGTCTTGCTTTAATTTTGAAGAAAAATGATACGAAAAACAAGCGAAGAAAGTGGTGTAAGCATTGGTTATTGAAAAGGAAAACATATAGTCACGTTAATTTATTAAATGAATTGAAATTTGAACCAGAAGATTTTAAAAACTATCTTCGAATGGACGAGAAAACATACCTTAAATTACTTGAAATGGTTACTCCTATGATACAAAAAGAAGACACAGTTATGAGAAATAGTATTTCTGCGCACGAAAGATTATCAGTTACATTGAGATTTCTCGCAACTGGCAGAAGTTATGAGGACCTAAAATTTTCAACAATTATTTCGCCTCAGGCACTTGGAAAAATTATTCCTGAAACATGTGAGGCTTTGTATAAAGTACTTAGAAGAGATTATTTGAAGGTAAGTCATTAAAACACTGTTATATTACAGATAATATTTATTGAAAAAAATACGATTTTAATTTTAATCATTAAAGTACAAAACTGTCGTGTACAAATTATTCATTATCAACATTGAAATTATTAAGGAATGTCGCTGCCGAATCTGGAATCGATAAAATTACCTCTGTTTCATTGGGCTGATTTCCTGGAATTGTAGGTGTTCGTATTTGTGGCGAGTAGGGATTGCCTTGGGAACTGTTGAGTAGATGGCTAGTATGAAATTATTGAGAAATATACTCTGAATTTTGACTAGTGGGAAATGGAAGGCAGGGTGGGCTAGGACTTCCGGAAGAAACAAAACTTACAGGGGTATATTCCCCACTGGAATTAGGAGAGGACTGATATGCATGTTGTCGATATTGCTGAGCAGGAACATAGCTTCGTTGATTTTGTTTCAAAATATCTCTCATGTTAATATAGGCATGCTCGGGAGTGAGGTTTCCTATTTCTGCTTCAAAAAGTAAATCATTTATAAGTTTTTCTGCGACTATTATTTGTTTCGCATCTAAAGCCCTCAATTTCATCGCCACATTTTTGCCAATAATATCGCACCTATCTTCTGTTACAATTGGGCGAGGACGCTTAAAGTGATCTCGTACCGATTCCAATACTTCATTTGCTAAGCTTTCATCTTTTCTTTTTGTTTGACAAGGTTTTGGTGGGCGAGATGAATTATTATTTGACGATGTTGATCGAGCCTCGTTGTCGGTAGATACGCTGTTGGATAAATATTCTTCAGCGGCATTTGAAGAGTCTTCAGTGTTATCTTTCTAAAAATATAAATAATTACATATTATATTAATAACATAAAATAATTATGATATATTTTTGTGTCCTGCCGCTATAGATATTTCACATCAAAAATAACTACTTATTGTATAAATGATAAATCTGTTATTTTTATATTACAGTTTCCTACATCTGAAGAAGAGTGGAAGGAAATAGCAAAGATGTATGAAGATCGATGGAACTTTCCTCATTGTCTTGGTGCAATAAATGGAAAGCACATAGCGATTGTTCCACCGGCTAATAGTGGATCGTATTTTTATAATTATAAAGGGCAACATAGCGTGGTTCTTATGGCAATTGTTAATGCAAAATATCAATTTATGTATATAGACATTGGCGTGAATGGCAGAATATCCGATGGAGGGGTTCTACAAAACACATTTTTTTTTGAAAAATTAGAAAATAGTGATTTACATATGCCAAGCAGTGAATTGTTAACAGGAAGTAACCGAAATTTACCATATGTATTTGTGGCAGATGACGCGTTCCCATTACGCCCCGATATGATAAAACCGTTTCAGCAGGCAGATTTAACATCGCAACAAAGAAAAATCCTGAATTACAGATTATCACGCGCGAGGCGGACTGTTGAAAACGCTTTCGGGATAATGGCATCACGATTTCGGATATTTTATACTCATATAAATTTAGAACCCGAAAATATCGATAAAGTAGTGAAAGCATCTTGTGTATTACATAACTTTTTAATTGAACACTCAAAAAAGTCTTATGCACCTCAATAATCTTTTTATCGAGAAAACTCTGAAAACGGGACTATAATTTCTGAAGGAATAGTACCATGGAAAACTTGGAAAGAAGAAACCCAGGAAATACTTTGAACAACGCGAAGATAGTCCGAAACAATTTTATGAATTATTTCAATCAGGAGGGAAGGGTTCCATGGCAAAATGATCATGTAAATTAAAAAATAAGGCTGAACGGGCAGAGTAGGTAGTTCTAAATACATAGTTATTATTAGTGATGTACAGGATCGTTAAAAATGTAAATACACGGATACGGATCTTTATTTTCGATGATACGGATATCCGGAACATCACTAATAGTTCTATTATAAGCTTTAGTGAAATTTAGAATGACTGTAAATACAAAATAATTATGTGTTACATGTATTGAACTTAATAAAAAATTATACTACAAAGTATGAAATATTTTACTTACCTCACAACTATTTTCGTCATCACTATCTAAGTTGGATGAAGATTCCCTTGGAGTGCATTGATCATGAATGAAATTGAACAAATCGTAGTACCACAGTTTAATACGGTACACATCATCTGCAGATGCCCCAGACTTTAAAGTTTTCTCATATTTCTTCTTTTCCTTCCTAACATTGCTTCTTAAGTCATTGATCTTTTTCACAACTACATCTTTGTTCGCATCTGGCTCAATTTCTCTCAATTTTTCTATTAGTAATTTATAAGCAGCTTCTTTTTTGTCTCGATTATGGTAATCTTTGTTTTTAATTTGCCAAAGACATGGATTACTTCTATAAATTTCGATAAAATCTTCAAGGATTTTTTTAGTTGAATTTGGTGGCGCCATTTTCTGGCAATACGATGCGAGCGATGAGACAACCGTCCAAAAGAAACACTAGAAAACAACTGACGCGACCTGCGCAGGCGACCGGAGTACACGCACACACGCACAGGTACACCGTACGGTGTCACTCGAAAGAATCGATTTTCGATCTTGCGCCGGTCGCCTGCGCAGGTTCAAAAACCTGCACAGGTCTATTCCCACACACATTCCGGTCTACCTGCGCAGGCATACCTGCACAGGTGGACCTCTCCGGTAGACCGTAGTGTGTATGGCTGGCATTAGATATCTTTGTAATTTACTGTAAACAAAGTAAAAAAAAAAGGTTATAAAACGTATGTTTATATCCAATTTAGAGTTTTAGACTCAGTTTGGTCGAAACCCAGGAGTGGGGGGGGGCAAATGCACCCGTTGCTCCCCCACCTGTATCTTTATCTGATAATAGCAGTTCAATTTGCAGATGGCAGGATACTACTGCCTTTATCTCTTTATTAACAACGCTGACATCACGAAAAAAAGACAGCCTTTCTCTACATTTGGTCAACGTGTGCTCGCATACATATTTTCGCGATTTCGGGCTTGTTCCCATATCTAATTTGTTCATAATGATGAGTACCTACAATAACCTCTCTTCAGGTTTTTAGTCATTTCAATGATACCTTGTATATCTATGGTATGGGCAGACCTTATGACGTAATACCTATTTGTACATATGCACTGACTTCAATAGTTCCACCTCAAAGGATTGCTTCCAAGTAACTAAAATGATTCAAATATACCTTCGTCCTTCAACGATATTGAATATAAACACATCAACGGAGCGAAAAGCAGTTAAAATATGGCTTCCCAGTATTTCATATTAATAACATTTTTGGGAAACTGATTTGCGAATTGCCGAAACAGTGAAGTTGTACAATTTATACAGGGTGTTTGGCAGAACATTGAACATACAAAAATGGTGGATAGGTGGGATCATCTGCTACTTACTCAGCCCTAATTTATTTGGCCCTAGCCACCTGGATATTAAAAAAAAAATGCTTTCTTCTTGTTTCACCACTTTCTAAACTTTAAAGTGTATTTTTTATTAAAAATGGGTAAAACAGGCAATATTTTTTATGAGGACTCATAACTTTTTCTAGCTAGCATCTGAATAAAGAAATAATTTTATAAGAATATGCCACCATTCACATGCATGCATGTTTGCATGCTCTCCACCATTTTCGTATGTTCAACGTTCTGCCAAACACCCTGTATGACGCCAGCGCCAGCTGCTTGGAATTACACATACGTATGAGTTAATATTGAGCACGCTCACAATATTTACGAGTATTTTATTATGTAATGGTTGCGTAGCATGCTAACGTCACGTTTCATAATACTAGAGTAAGTAGTGAGCTCTATATACATATTATAAAGATGTGAGAAGGGTAATGAAAACTAATTTAAACTTATAACTAGCGACTCTAGTGCTTGGCACAGTTTTTAAGACGAGATTTGTCTCGTGACATCGATATTTCTTTACTACTTTATATGAAAGTTTAATATTAATGTATTAAATTAATAAACCTTCCGGAATTAATTCTCTAAATGGTTGTGGAAACTGCACCTAAATCTGTTGCGTAGTTTAAAAGAACACCGCGGACACGAAAAGCGACTTTAATTCATAATTTGTAATTTTTTTTTTTTACAAATTATGAATTAAAGTCCCCCTGATTAATTTTGTGCTGCTGTGGCGTAGCCTGCGACACCAATGAATTTTCAGCTGTGTTATCTTCAGCATAA
This sequence comes from Griposia aprilina, assembly GCA_916610205.1. Taxonomy (NCBI): domain Eukaryota; kingdom Metazoa; phylum Arthropoda; class Insecta; order Lepidoptera; family Noctuidae; genus Griposia; species Griposia aprilina. Next base: position 11,650,495 of record OU744285.1, on the reverse strand, counting down.
AGACGGAGTTAAAAAATGCCTCATGTCCAATTTTAGCAAACATAAGATTTTCGGTGGGCTAGGTAGTGTTGCCTTCCTCCACTTAAAACATCTCTTAAGATTGGAACCTTACAAATTATGTCATCTGTATGATTAAGAAAGAGTAATGATTAATCAAAGAATAATCATAATTAATTACAATCTGGGGACAGCTCCGTAACATAAATAAAAGGGGTCGGAAATAATTAATATCTCAAGCTTGGTTAGTAATTTCAATATCCAGGAGGTCTACTCTGAAGTGGTAAAACCGAAGTATCGGCCGAACATTTGAGCGTTTCCTACTACGAACTTTATTCTATTTCGTTCGGTCGGTTCGGGTAGGTTCGGATCCGACCGAACTTCATTATGACATTTGTTGTATCGTAAACCCTACTCTGAACGAGAAAGTCCGACCCATAATTTGCTTTTGACAAGAGTTACATCGTCAAATTAATGTCAAAATTCACGACACCACAATAGCTATCCTTTGAGTGTCGTAAGTATCGAATTTAATGAATTATTACAATTATTTTGTATTTTAAATTGAGAAAAAAAATCTTTCTTTTCCGACTGCACTGAGCCAATGCGAACTTTGTTCGTAGTAGGACAACAATGTAAACTTCGGTCGTGTTTCGGTCGGTCCCGAACATTCGAATGTGCACTTCAGAGCAGAGATGAGGATATGATATGTCGGATCTGGATATAGGAATAAAATTATATTGGTTTCGGATACGGTTACGGATATGTAATTATTTCGGATTTATCTTAGATTGAAGTAAAATATAAACACAAATAGTATGTAATAATTTGGTTTTATTTATAGGTTTTATCTAGTCTAGGTTATCATTTGGTATTATAATCAGTCATATAGGTAAGTAATTATTTAGAGATGTTATAATAATTAGTTAGACTCCGCCCTTATACGAAACTATCCGAAACTTGTGAAACGGATACGGTTACGGATATATTTTTATTTCGGATATCCGATAGTTTCGGTTACGGTTACGGATCTCCATAACATCCCTGCTTCAGAGTAGACCCTTTGATATTCTATGGTAGGTACTGCGTTACAGGGATTTTAATATGAAAGACAGCATCTATTTTATGATGAGTATGTGAGTTCCATACATTTCAGTTGTCGGCTTTATACATACCTAAACATAAAATCACACCTTTTTTTTTTGGGTGGGCAATTATCAAATAACTTCTCCCGAAACTTTTCGAACTTTTCGCCGAATGGTTTGGTAGAGGTGTATAAATAATAACACATTTCGCCAATTATGTAAAACCCCATGTAGGTAATAGGGGGCGAGCTGTTACTAAAAAAATCCTGGGGAAAAGCCCCCAGTGTTAGTTTAACTTTACTCGTTAAAAAGTGTTTCGGCATTCACCATTCTGCAGCCAAACACAAAAATTTAATTTTTTAAATTATACTTTTAATGAAGGTCAGTTTCATCATTAAAGCTCCGCCTACTTGCGTCCACCAGGGTTTAATAAACGTCATATTGACAACAGAGATAGACCACGACAACCTAGATGTCGCGCAAGCTTTTGATAAAGTTTGGCATGAGGGTCTGGTATATAAACTCAGACGCATGCTACCGCCAGAATTTGCAGACATTCTAGAATCATATTTAAGTAATAGAATGTTTAGAATAAGGCAAGAGGATGCATATTCCGAGCTAAAAACTATAAAAGCTGGGGTGCCACAAGGAAGTGTGTTAGGCCCATTCCTGTACTTGCTATACACATGTGATATCCCAGAGCTGGAAAACAACACCATTGCGACCTTTGCAGATGACACTGCCATTATGGCTACCGGATCAAGCCACAAAGAAGCAGTAGAAAAAGTTCAACTAGCTGTAAACAAAGTTTATGACTGGACACAAAAGTGGAAGATCAAACTGAATGAGTCAAAATCAATTCATATTGACTTCACTAACAAACACTGTGATTACCACCCAATCTATATAAATGGCATGCAAGTGCCTTATGCTAATACAGCCAAATACCTTGGCATAACTCTTGACGCCAAACTGCGTTGGAAATCTCACGTCAAAAAGAAAAGACAGGAACTCGACATACGTTATAAAAGTATGTATTGGTTACTCGGAAGGAAATCCTGCCTATCAATACGTAATAAAATTATATTATACAAGCATATTCTTATGCCAATTTGGACGTATGGCATCCAACTTTGGGGCTGTACTAAACGAAGTAACGTCAAAATAATCCAACAATTCCAAAATAAAGTACTCAGGGATGCTGTAAATGCACCATGGTACATTAGAAATGACGACCTCCACCGTGACCTTAAAATGGAACTCGTCACCACCGTCATCCAAAAATTTGCTGAAGCCCACGAACACAGACTTCACCGACATGTGAATATCGAGGCAATTCAGCTGCTAGACAACACGGACATAGTGCGTAGGCTAAAGAGAACTAAACCATTTGAGTTAGTGTAGTGTATAAATTGTGACGAATAATGTGTAAACAATGTGTTTTTTTATTATTAATTTATCAGACTCTAAGAAAGTGCTGCGGAAGCGGAATTGTGTGAAAGTGCAATAGGACACTATTCTTAGTTATAACGTAAACTATCACGTAAAATAATAAGTTAAAGTTAAGTTGCTTATTAGTCTATTAGGCTAGATTGTAATAAATTACTAAGAACTTATGTTCTTATAAAACAAAAAAACAAAAAAAAAAAAACATTGACAACAGTAACTTTGCTCATATCGTGTAGTTCGCTTGTTAGTGCTGCCACCTCAAATAAATACTCGCACATGGTAACTTTGTTTAGTGGTCACACAAAGTTTGTTACTTGAGAGAAAACTGAGTTAGGGTTGAGGACATAGGTACCTACTTATTCTGACGTCAACAGTTCTCTGCCTGTTTGACTTACCGACAGACAACACTCAGCCTTACACTCGGTTTCTGAATTGGGAATTTGAAGTTAAAATAAAACAAATTCATTTCATTTCAATAACTAATTCAAGAGAATTATCTTTATGGGGGATATATCCCTGTCAATTTATATTTTTAGATATAAGTATACCAGTTCGACCTTTGATTTGGCCCTTACGACCTTCGTTTAAGAATAGCAGGTATATGCTTAGTATTCACTTTCTTACATTTTGAATGACCTAACTAAATGATTTCACGATACTGAAAATGTAAAGGTTTATTGACTAGGTCAAATACTGAAATTGAATAAATCGCGCATAAAAACATAATGCACGATTAAGGCTTATTTTAAATCACTTTGATTATGTTTTTGATAATAAAAAAACATAAGAGAATCTTGTTCAAGTTACGTTTTAATAATCGTGTTTGATGTACCGCCTGGAGGCTTTCAGAGGAAAAGAAATACCTACTGAGAAAATGTAGTAATCACTCATCCAGATAATTTTATGTTGACTGGTAAAAATAATTTCATGTCTCAGGTTTTTCTATCGCCAACATTTATTTAATTTTATTTATAAACGCCATAAAATATAATATAATATTTAAAAATCATCTGCTGTTCGTTGGTCTCGCTAAAACTCAAAAACGGTTTAACCGTTTTTTGTTTTTGTTTTATTCGCTCTTAAAAACGCGTTATCGTTACGCGCGCGCGTTAAGGGTTGAAAAAAAAAATTAAGGCATTGCAAAGAATTAGCTAGTTAGAAATAAAAAATATAGTCTACTACCTAATTCTAATGACGAGGCCAGGAATATTCATAAAGTGTTAATAAATGTCAAGTTTCTTAAGTAATGGCGTTTGAAAGTAATTAAATACTTTCATTAGGATGTAAATAAACCATTATTTAATTACATTTATTTAAGGTGTTTATTAAAATTATAATATTTTTGATGCTGAAAAACAAGCACTCTAGTACTTGACCAAATAAATACAGAATTAATTAAATTAATTAGTTAATATCTCTTCTGATGTGGCTAATGTAACCTATCTTGGCAGTAAAGGTACACAATGCGGACACATTAGAATACCGTTATGGTAATGGTTTTGTATGTCGGAGGGTGGTGTAGAGGTGGTCTCGCCTTTTTTTTGCGTTGGAAATCATCAAACGACCTGTCCCACTCTGGGCGGAGCGGAAAGGTGTGTCAGACTCTTACTGATTAAAACCCACCCGTGTTCCTACAGTTGCCTGTGCGCCAAGGCTACGGTAACTCTTTCCAACAATCCGCGCATCCCCGGCAGGCATCGGCCCTATCGGACCCCGTCAATTATGCTGACATCTCTTTGAGGCGCACGTGGAACACAACGCGCCGTCGACCCGGGCCTGGTCCTTACCGGACGGCGAGCTACCCGATGCTCGCCGTCCGCAAGCCCGCGCTTACGGTGGGCGGGAGTCGGCTATCGACTCCCGACGCCCAGGGTGTCTCCTCCTGCGGCGACTAGGGGCGTAAGGGCGCCACGAGGTGGTCTCGCCTGCTGACGAGATGTCTCTTCCGCTGATCTTTACAGGTATAAACATTTCGTTTCACCAAACGTCTTCAAATAGGTACCTACCCACCTACCTAATTAAGAAACGTATCTATGGTATCATGGATGGTATGCACCAACACACCTATTACATTAAAACTGTATTTTTAGGGTTCCGTAACTCAAAAGGAAAAACAGAACCCTTACAGGATCACTTCGCTGTTCGTCCGTCTGTCTGTCAAGACCCTTTACCTCAGGAACGCGTGGAGGTATCAATTTGAAATTAAATGCAAATACGATGGTTTACGGTTCCTTAAAGCTCCAAAATAATCAACCATCTATGTCATCGGAATAAAAAAATATGGCCATTTATGCAACATATTTTAGAGCAAATACTTTGTGATTATAGAGGTATGAGGAACAGGGTGTAAAGTTCATTCATACTCTATAGAGTATGAATGAACTTTACAGCCTGTTCCTTTTCTATAGAAAAGGGAAGATCCTCCGACCAGACGGGTGTTGTGTCTGGTGGGCAATTGCCCGACGGTTGATGTCGGAACGTTGTATATATGCTAGTCGCGCGGTTAACTCTGCTTACTGACGTCACGCAAATCCTGCATCGCATGTGGCGATGTTCATACCGCTACATGATAACAAACTTAAATTTGCAGTTGGAGAATTGACCGTGACGTATATCGATGTATGGGAGAACATGTTTTTTTACTACAAAGTTAAGTTTGTTCTTGGGATAAATTCATCCCAACTGCGGAACCCTTCATTCTGCGCGGTCCATCATGCACTTGGCCGGTTTTTTTCATACATTTATTATTTTGTAAACAAACACGGAATGAAAATCCCGAATTTTACACCAACAACACTCTTTTATTTAGATCTCATCCAAATTTACTAATATTATTAAATCGATATTGGGAAAATGTGTGTGTGTATGGTTAAAACCACAGACATGAAATATTCTTTCAAATTTATTGTTTTTCTAGTGCTTAGGTTCACCATTTCTGCTTTAGTAGAAATTTCTAACCTCTCGTGAACTGCAGTAGACTGGATAGGTACCTACTCATAAAGGTACATCGACACAACGACCAAGAATGTTCCATGAATATCTAAACATGTAAAGGAAAGTTCAGCGCATCGCGTGTTCAGTACTTCAATCGTGTGCTACGAGCTACGTGTAGTCTCCGCTACGTCCGTCGTTTAGTAGCAACTAAACTGTTCTTGTCTTACGTGTATATTTCGCAAACAATCACGGTATGAAATTCCTGAATTTTTACATCAATTACACACTTTTATTTAGGTCGATCAAAATGTACGAGGCACACATACTCCCAAAATCGAAATCACAGTAATTCGGCCATGTTTGCTAACCAAGAATAATATTTCATGCATTTTTGCCAGTCTCGAACGAAGAAATCTCATTGCCATGTCAACATTGAAGTATTAAAATTGACTGTTAACTACGATATCTACATTTAGGTATTTATAAAAATTAATCGCTGTTCGTTAGTCTCATTATAACTCGGAAAACAGCTCGACCGATTTGAATATTTTTTTTTTGTTTTATTCACCTCTTTACTGAGGTGATTTAAAAGAAAAAAAAAATAGGAAAAACTCAAAGGAAAAATTTTGACAGGACAAAGTCTGACGGGTCAGCTAGGTAGGTAGCTAGGTAGAGTTGGTAGGTAGGGTAGGTGAGTAGGTAGGTAGGGTAGGTAGGTAGGTAGGTAGGGTACGTAGGTAGGTAGGTAGGTAGGGTAGGTACTGTAGAGGTTGTCTGCATGTGTCAACCTTATGTTGACAGGCTGGATATACCTAATATTAACGTTGGTTTGCCTCGAACAGTCAAGCAAGTTTAAAATGAGCTTCGAAAGGAAAAGTGATGGTAGTTTGTTTAAGAAGTAGACAGGCAGAGCTAGGGCCTGCCGGTGTATAATTCCTTGATAAAATATAATTACATTCTACGGAGTACTACGTATATGGCTTTACCTCTACGTTCCCCCAGTTATTATTAGGTATCCGTAGCATTCCTACAGTACATAGGGTAGGTAGGTACTCTAGACTAGGCTGGTACGTAGGGTAGGTAGGTAGGGCTGGTGTTAGATACTTAGGGCTACCTGTGCGAAGCCGGGCCGGGTAAAGCTAGTTCATTTATAAATGGCAGTTTACAGCTTCGTTTTGTTCTGAAAGCTGCGGCCGTCTTTTCAATGTTACTTCCGAACACAAAATCAAAGATGGCGGCGACAGCGATTTTGTTTTATTTTCCAGCAGTAAACTTCCTTTACGGGATGCGAGAATTTCAGTATTTTTGTAGCATATTTATGCTTATGGAAGTATATGCGGTACTTATAATAAAAATACAATGTTTAAGGGGGATGCGCTCAGGTAGACCGCGAAATTCAAAAATACTTACGTTTTTTGCAATTTGCAGGTCACTGTCAGGTTGTACCTAAGTTGATTAAAATATGATTCGCAGCCGTAATAAATATGGCCTTACAGAATTATAATCATTAGAATCACCAATAAAACTCCTTAAGTTAGAATTGGCTCCAAATGTCATGATTTAATGGAATACTCATTCAATAGGGTAATATGAACTTATAGAGATTTATTGATGATTTTTATGATTATAATTCTATAAATAAATATTTGATACCGCCGTGAATCATATTTAGATCAACATACAACCTCATACTGTACTGCAAATTGCAAAAAACATAAGAAAATTTGAATTTCGCGGGCCTGTTTGGTGCATCCCCATTAAAATGTTTGTCTTTCTATCTGTTTGTTCTGGCTATTCTGCGAAACGGCTACACCGATTTTGATAAAAATTGGTATGGGGATACTTTGAACCCTGGAAAAAGACATAAGCTTAAGGGGCTTACAAGAGCTAAAGCGCGGTCACTGCCGGATTGCATAGAAAAGAAAGAGACGCGCGATGACACAACGCTGGTAATCTATTGCATATTGCAAATATGAAGCAATTATGGATTTACAAAAAATCTATTCATTGGACTAAAAAAATAAAACACTATTACGTTAGTATGTTGCGTGTAGAATAATCTGACAAAAAATCTGAATGTTTGCATATATATTAGTATGGTTGATAATCGTTAAAAAAAAATTTTTGACGTATCTTCGTGATTTTTTTCTATCATATCAAGTTAATTATATTTTGTTTTCAACACACTATCTAACTAGCATATATCCTGCAGAATATCATATATTTTTCTGATTTTGGTTACTGCAGTGGATCATATATTTTTAGGCATTATAAATTTGCGTTTAGGTCATGTAGTCCCCTTAAGCATACTTTTTATTAAAAATACCACGTGTGCGAACCCGCGGGCTGAAGCTAGTAATCAATATAAGCAGGTAACATATGAAGGAAAGGATAAGTCAATAGCAGAATTCCTTTGATTTACAAAATATCGTGTATTGTATTAATTTAGAGCGGATTATTATAGTTAAAGCGAAAAGGCACCTGACTCCATTATTCAGTATTGGATAAAGGCTCCTGAAATCCTGAAATTGAATGGATCAAGCCCTTCCCGTCTTAGAATACATTACGGATGGCACTAATTGTAAAGGGTAGTCAATTCATGAGGCTTGTCATTAAAATGGCAACAGGTCGGTGTACTCTTGACAGTCCTGCTTTCAATATTGATGATTGACTCATCTTAAGTACCTTGTGGCGATATAGGAGGAGAAAAATGAGAAACTGGATATTTAATCTTCCAAATCACATTTTTTCCTATAAAAATCTTCTGAAGTTCAATGTACGATTTTATTTCAGGAGGAAAATTCACACGTAACATCACGCCTGTATTCCCCGAAGGGTTAGGCAGAGGTGTTCCTATAGTACACCCACATTTCGCCAGTTATGTTTAAGTCCCATGTAATAGGGGGCGAGCCTATTGCCATCAACCGGGCACAAATCCAGACTCCGGGCTGCTACTGAGAAACTCTAGATGGAAAAACCCAATAACACTTTGCCCGACCCGGGAATCGAACCCGAGACCTCATGCTCAGCAGTAGCGCTTGCAACCACTAGACCAACGAGGCAGTTCAGTTTTAAGTAATCGTCTTAAAAATCATTATGAAAAAGAATTGGTCATACTAGGTACCTACTTGTGTGTGGAATTCATAAAAAAAGGTATGTTTAAAACCATGAATGAACTCCTTGAATCCATCGGACCCACTCATCAATTACCAATAATGGTTAATGGTAAAAAAAACGTGAAATGAGGGATACGATCAGGGTCAAAGGATTAAGGGGAAGTTGATAGTTCTGTATTGTAAACTATTTACCTTACGTTCAAGATTGCTTAGGATCAACTACGCTTTACATAACGTATGTAAATGACGATAGCTGTGACGAGGGTCGCCTCATATTGAAAATGGTGATATTCACAATGCTCTCAAAGCCAAATTTGATCGAATAGGACATAATACGCAAATAGGCAATAGAGCTGTAATTCTCTAAAGTGGTTGAAGTTTTTGGAACCACAAACTAATAATCCATTTATTTTCAGGCAACTCAGGCCCAAAGATAAATACCATAACCTAAACATATTTTTCTAATATAAACAAAACTTGTGTTAATAAATAAGGCTTAAGACTATGTTAGTAGCAGTTCACTTTGCACCAGCTTGATTATGTGCTGCACTGTGGAACTTGTCCGCGGAAGCGACGGAACACCACGTTTTGCGGCCAAAAGTCTTCTTCCATGACGAGGAGCAGATTACAATTAGGTACGCGCACCACAAACACCTTAAAGTTGACGTTGCGGCGCGACTTCTGTAACTGCACCCTCGGCATGTACCTCGTCTTCTAGCGAACGTACTCCACGATGTCCTCCGCCTTAGTGGTGTAGTGCAGGCGGGAGATGTACACCGGTGTGTTCGGCATAGCGATCTACGTCGGCTTCCAGTCCAAGCAAATGCAACTGAACACCAGTATTTTACATGGAGCGACTGCCTATCTGACCTCTACATCTCAGTTACTGGGTAATGCGATACCCTTTGGCAAAACTGGTTGTTAGAGTTTCGGGTTTCTGACCCGTAACGACTGTCAAAGGCTATGGAATGACTGCCGGGAACAACTCCTTTCCGAGGCACGGAGGGCTTTCGGTATGTCATGGATGGTCACCCATCCAAAGACCGACCTCGGCCAGCGTTGCTTAACCTTGAAAATTGACCCGTGCGGCTGTTATTATTCAGCCACGACCTCTTAAACATATTACATATACTAGTATTTCTTCTTAGACTATTAAAAGAAACTAAGGACACAAGAGACATTTCAAATCGCTGAATATACCACTCAAGTAAACAAATATGACAAATATTAATGTATTTATTGAATGGGGAAGAAAACTGTCAATTAGTTCCGCGTAGGTGGCGCTGAAACTCAAACTCAAACTCAAAGCATTTATTTCAAATAAACCAATTACAGGCACTTTTGAATTGTCAAAGGGTCAGTCAGTCAGAAAAATTAAGCTAGTTGCCCATTCCAAAGCGTAGTAGGTACCTATGGAGAAGAACGGGCAAGAAACTCCATGGACACTCTTTTAAATCAAAATATAGTTTGCAACAACAAACAAATTGTTTACATCATTCATGTTCAAATTAAAAATGTGAGAACGATGTAGAAAGACGTGCACGTTTAAAGTATCTGTAATAAAAAGATAAAAAAACAATTCAACATTTTAAATTAAAATAAGCCGTAGCAGCCAAGAGTTGACCAGTCCCTACTGACGGCGCCCGTTCACGAACATGACGTATGGATCAGCACCCTTCAGCTCAACCATTTTGAAGGGAACTTAATGATCCAACACACACGCCACCACCAGCGAGACATTTGAGTGAGCATGACATACTCTCAGCCGCCAGGGCACATTCAAGTCAATGAAAGACGAGCCTAGTAAATGGTGGCTTTATAGTAGGTACATAGTGCTCACACATGTGCTATGCAATTATACATTGTTAAGAGATTGAATTTATACAATGCAAAGATGTTGTTGTTTTTACAATCTTCAGCAGCTCCAACAATATTTTCGAATGCTAATCAATCAATTTATGCACCCCTGTGGAGCAGGACCAGCGTTGAGCCAAGTATCTTTGTCAGCGATGTAATCCCCCAACTTATAATATGCTTGGCTGCATAGTGTGCGTTTTATACAAGATTTAAATTTTGTTTCATTCAGTTGGATTATGTGGGGAGGTATTTTATTGTAACATTTTAAACAGTACCCCATGAAGGATGAGTCTACTTTAGCCAGTCTGAAACCTGGTTGAACTAATTGGTCCCTATTTCTAGTCATATAGTTATGTCTTTCACCTCTTTTACTGAAAAGATTTAAATTTTTTCATACGTACATGATGTTTTCATAGATATATTGACAAGGTACCGTCATGATGTTAATATCTTTAAACAGTTCCCTTAGAGAATCGCGCCTGCTGAGGCAATATATTGCTCTGATGGCTCTTTTGTGCAGAATAAAAATAGACTCGATATCTGCAGCCCGACCCCATAGTAAAATACCGTAAGACATGATACAATGAAAGTAACTGAAATAGACCAGCCTCGCGGTATCTACATTAGTAAATTGACGGATTTTTCTCACAGCATATGCTGCTGAACTTAGCCGTCCTGCAAGAGATGTTAAATGAGGACCCCATTGCAGCCTTGAGTCGAGCGTGATCCCCAGGAAAACAGTTTTATCGACGAATTCTAGTTTCTCTTTATTCAATACTATGTCACAATCATTACTTTTAACATTCGGTAAAGCAAATATTATGCATTTCGTTTTATTCCTATTTAATACTAAATTATTAGCAGTGAACTAATCATGAACCTGCAGTAGGGCGTTATTTACTTCGTCAAGATTTGATGCACGTCTATTTATCTTAAAAATTAAGGAAGTATCGTCAGCAAATAACACCATTTGTGGTTGGTTTGTTAATAAATGGGGTAGATCGTTAATATATACTAAAAAGAGGAAAGGTCCTAATATTGAGCCTTGTGGAACACCTATTTTTACTTTTAAACCACGTGAATTGACACCATTTATTTGGACTTTTTGCCGTCTATCATTTAAATAAGATTCTACTAAGCTAAGCGCAAGTTTATCTAGTCCGTAATGCTCAAGTTTTAAGTGCAAGGTTTTGTGTTCAACGCAGTCAAATGCCTTGGAAAGGTCACAAAAGATTCATCCTGGGTCATCCTGGGCCTCCTCCCACGCTGTAAATATGTGTTTTAATAAAGTGACACCGGCATCAGTCGTACGACGTCCTCTGGTGAAACCATATTGCTGATCGTGTAAGATCTTGTTGGTATTAAAATGATTAAGCATCTGATTGAGCATTACCTTTTCGAAAACCTTGCTGAATACCGGCAACACGGATACTGGTCTATAATTGTTGGTGTCTTTGCTGTCCCCAGATTTAAAAAGTGGTATAACCTTACTGTATATCTTTAAATCTGGGAAAACTCCTTGATCTACACACAAATTAAATATCAAAGCTAGGTAAGGTGCTATAGTCTCGATTATGGATGTACAAACTTTGATTGACATTCCCCATAGATCTTCGGTTAATTTGATTTTTATTTGCCGAAAAGCTTTTATAACTATCATAGGGTTGATATGTTTAAATTTAAATTTAACCAGGCAGCCTGGAACGTTCGCTCTTAATAAATTAATTGAGACATCCGGTGAGGAATTTAAAGCTTCCGTCGTTTTATATGGTATATCGGTAAAGAAGTTTACAAATTCTTGAGCTATTTCTAAGTTAGAGCTTATGGCACCACGTGAAGTCTCCAATGTATAATCAGGGCTTCGTATTTTTTTCCTACTAGTTTCGTTTTTTATAACTTTCCAAACTGTTTTTATTTTATTTTCTGCGGATTTGATCTTGTTGCTAGTGTACAGGGCTTTAGCTATCTTGCAGGTATTCCTAAAAGTATTGGAATATGTAGCAACATACTTGTTGAAAGTTTCAGTGTTAATGTAAGGCTTAAGGCCATACAGCTCGAACAGTCTTTCCCTGCTTATCCTAATACCTCTAGTTGCCCAGTCACTAAATATAAAGTTAGGGCAAATATTTTTTGTTTTATTTTCAAAAGTTTTATCGAATTCCTTGTGCATTACTGAAAAGAAATCCTGATACAATTTATTTGCATCGTTCATATTATGGCCCAGAACATTTAACTTATTATTAAGGGTACTATTGAATCTATTTAATTTGCCAGTCGTTATTGGTCTAAATTGTATTTGCACTTTTTGCAATGGTGCTTTAAAATTAAAGGATACTGTTTGTCCACTATGATCAGACGGCAGATAATTTACTATGGATTTCTCTAAATAATCACAATCGCAGAAAACATTATCAATACAAGTAGCAGAAATTGGAGTTACTCTAGTTGGTTCTGTAAAAAACATTACATAAATTGAACGATTTAAAAAGGCTTAATAATCTACTGCTATTTGAATTACTTTCCAAAATATTAATATTAAGTATTTGTTACAAACGGACTGTCAAACTCCTAAGAAATTAAACAATCTTTCTTTTTTTTTGTGACTTATATTAATATAACGGGTCGTTGTGTAGCCTTTGGATGCAACGAAATAGGCTTTGTCAAATTCCCAAGTAATTTGCACATGAAGAGAAAGTGGGAAAAGGCACTGAAATAAAAAAAACTTCAAATCTAGTGATTTTACAAGAGACTACTTCTAAGCCGACAGGTTGGTATGATACCGGACTGGATTCAGGACTGTTACATACACCGTTGAAGTTGAAATTTCTGTCGTAAGCTTCCAACCTGTGAAGAAAAAAATGGTTTCTTTTCAAATATCATTATCATTTTGTAACAAGTAACCTTACGTCTTGTTTATTATTAGTATCATTAAAAAGCAAAAAGTTAGTGAGTTAAGTTTGTTTTATAACTTATAAGACCATAATACTGTTCAGAAAACTGCTAAATGTTGATAAAATGTTAAATATAATGACAAGCTCGGCTTTCTTTGCTTGTAGCGATGCTCCTTTATTTTCAACTCCTCCTTCAACTGGGCGATACGCCAGGTAGAATACATTGTGAAGCAACACAAATTGACGACAGAAACACGCAAATACTTAAAAAATTGTCCTTAGAATGTACACGTTTTCATCAACAACTTTTGACAGGTAACAAACATACAGCGTCGTCTTGCGGCGAAGCTTCCGCGAAACAACCCCATTGGTTCAGGGATAAAGTTTTTTCGTATTTTATTGGTACAAAGTTGTAATAAAATCTCTTTGACTGTACTGTTTGTAACTGGCTGGTTTTGATACGATTAAAAACATGACATTTAAAAAAATAAAAAGTAATAACGATTTCCCGCCATTTTTCAATTGTTTTTCTGTCCGCAAAAAAAGAGTGAATCTGACGAAGAAATTCGATACATTTTGAAGTTTTATTACAAAAATAACGACTCCACTTGAGAACCTCCTCCTTTTTTTTCGTCGGTTAAAAAGGGAAAAATTCGATACAAGCCGCGAAAAATATATGTGACTTTTATGGACTTAACACAGTGTCGATAAGCATAAAGTTTCTTCAAGCGTTTTCAGTCCAGGAATTTTGATGTCAAAGATGCAGCTCGCTCTGGTCGCCCTGTTACGGATAACGTCGATGCCCTTTTTGAAAAAGTGGAGCAAAATCGGCATATTAGTAGTTACGACATAGCTGAAAAGTTAAGGGTTGACCACAAAACAGTTTTGACCCATTTTAAAAAGTCTGGGTACGCGCACGCACACGAGCTCTTAGTCTTGAATTGGTATATGAAATATGGAAGATCTTTTTCCCCGATTGACTGAAGCCCATATTATAAGAGATTGAACGACAAATACGTTGAAAAAACCGATCCCGAATATCTGACGAAGGAAATTGGGATCACGCTCCCGAGAATACGATATTAATGTTACTAATGAAATCATAGCTTTTCAAGTAAGATGACATAAAAAAAGATCCTCATTTACATACTTGAATAACTCGGTAAAATATTTGACTAAACACGAATGAATTTTGTAAAAAAGTATCGACAATGTTTTCATATTTTGTAAGCATAGTATAGATAATACCTACGTTGCGTACAAAATTCGAAAATGTTGATTATTCCAAATATTTACTATTCAAGGTACAAAATTACGCTTTTGCATCTTTCGTGAGGTTTGGCAGATTAAATGATAATTCCATTGCTTCTGGCGTAAAAAAGAGAGAAATTAATTCATGGCCAGAGTGCTAGAAGATAATAAAGGTTTGTTCTTTTTAGAATATCTATGATAGAAAATACACAGATATACAAATTTTCTATTAAAGTTATTGGTCCCTTGCAATCGGTACCTTTTTTTTTTTTTTGATCCGGGGTGGAAACTCCTCATGGATGTCCCCCGCCCTGGGGGGGCAGAGGGGTCTGTCAGACTCTTACTGAATAAAAACCACCCCGGTGTTCCATCTCACACCTGCGCCGGGGGTCACGGGAACGTACGAATCTTCCGCAACCCCCATCCGGTCGAGCGGGGGGAGTGAGGTGTTTGACTCCCCCCGCCGTCGTCTAAGAGGGGTGCGCGTGGAACACTACGCGCCGCCGCCTCGGGTCCTGATGTATGGGGGGCGACGGACGTCCCCAAGTCCGTCATCCCTGGACCCATTTAGGGGGGCCGGAAGAGGGCGTTGTCCGCCCTCCGCCGACGCCCAGTGCGCCTGCTGCGGGCCGGGTGAGAGGATGAGATCTCTCGCTCCCTTTCCGCAGCCTCCTTCTGCGAAAGGATACCACCGCGTCCCAGGACTCGTCACTGCCGACCATAGCACTCACTACGGCCGGCAGCGAAAGGTCACTGCCTACTCCTGAGATGAGGGCACGGCGCGGCTCCTCCCAAGCGGCACATTCTGCCAGCGTGTGCCGCGCCGTGTCCTCCCGGCAGTCGACGCAGTGGTCACACCGGGCGTCCGGCTCCCTGTTTATGCGACAAAGGTTCTTTCCGAAGCAACCATGCCCTGAGAGCACCTGCGTCACCCGAAACGACAGGGAGCCGTGCCTCCTCCCGAGCCTGAGGTCGAGCACCGGCCGGACCGCCTCGATGGTGACGAGGCCGGCGGTAGGGCGTGAGAGCCTGTCCCGCCATTCCGCCACCAGGACCTCGCGGAGCTGCAACCGACGCTGCTCCATATGTCGTTGCTTGCAATCTGTACCTAAGCCAACCACATCTAACTAGGAAATATAATGAACGATTATTTCTAATTTATATCTTTAGTAACACCTACGAAGGAAAGGACGTAATCATTGTGACCACAGCTAAAGAAAAAATTGTGTATAAATAAATATGTTCACTGTACCTACCTATTTTCGGAACACGTTCACAAGATTTTTATCTTATAGATAAACTTAATGAACCGACCATGAACCGACATGATTTCTCTACGGATTCGCAAAAACATATTTTATTCTGGAATCACGTAGTTTTGATAACGGAATATAATTTAGAACGCTCACTGCGTTCTAGTATGCAGACACAAACAATAATAAATAAACTGAAACACTAGATAACTTAATTACGGTTTGGAAGTTTTGTCTGTCTCAGGTCAATAACCTAAGTAATCTGAAGCATCAAGTTAAGTTCAGCGTTTCGCGCGATTTCATCAAGCAAAAGTTTTTAAGTTAGTCCAAGACTAAAAACTGTTGTTTAAAACTTAAAAGACTTCTTGTTTCAAACAGAGTATTTAGTTTAGACTAGAACAATTTTTTTTCCCATGTTGTTTATTTGAAGTGCCGAGACATGTCAAATTGCTTTTTGTAATATTTAATTTTTGTAATAGGTAATAAAATTAAAACATATTTTGGAATAGGTAACACGGTAAAATTATCAAGTTGCAATGAAATAACTGCGTCGTTGGTCTAGTGGTCGGAAGCGCTACTACTGAGCATGAGGTCCTGGGTTCGATTCCCGGATCGGGCAAAGTGTTATTGGGTTTTTCCATCTGGAATTTCTCACTAGCAGCCCGGAGTCTGGGATTTGTGCCCGGTTGATGGCAATAGGCTCGCCCCCTATTACATGGGACTTAAACATAACTGGCGAAATGTGGGTCTGCTATAGGTACACCTCTGCCTAACCCTTCGGGAAATACAGGCGTGATGTTATGAATGTGTTTGTATGTAAAAAAATGTATTGTAAATGTATTTGGTGTTCTTAATAAATAAATAAATCATTTTTGGTAAGGTTTCTTTTAGATTGACTGATATCGTAGATAGCACTGCTACTTGTTGAGATCTTCTATTTCACCCTTTGGTAAAAAAAATCATAATCTATGCGATGATATCTTTATACCTTCCTATATATGTATTTCTTTTTGTGAATCATTCACACCTTTTCAAGAGGAGTTCAGGAGTTCCTTTTAAAAAAACAAGATTAACGTAATTTTCATATTGGAGAAGGGAATGAGTAACGTCTAAAGAACATCGGTCAAATACGACCTGATCAAAATATGAAACGACCATCAATGATTGATATGCCAAAAAATAGTGACTTATGTTTAAATTAAATTATGAGGTTCAGCTTATTTTATTGGAGCCGGGAAAATAATTTAGCTTCGTAATAAAAACCTTATTTCCTTCCTACTTTTTGTAGGTTTCGAACGCATCTATACCCGTACCGTTTTTATCTGTGGTACACGTTTCATCATAACACTATCACTATGCATTTACTTTATTAAACACTAGATTTTACTGTAGTTTTTTTGTTTTTTTTCAATAACATCATTTTTAGATGGAGATATGGATTAAGTATTCCGAAATGAGTTTCAAATGATAGGTTGACAGAGAATGCACTAATTCTTAGAACGGAACGTTTTGTCGTATTATGACATGAGAGCTGTCAAAACGTTTACCGCGCACGCGCAGTCCCACAGACTACATAGGTACAGACGACCCACTCCCATAGTGAGAAAATGGTTATTATAGATTGTCAAAAGTTGGAAGTTTAGAACATGACAGTTCTTTTTTTTAAATTTAGGTATTGAGTTTGGCAAAGGCTCACACAGAAAGCCTCAATTACCCCGTTCTATTGTATTCAGATCTCAATTTATTTTTTGCTGTTAGCAGCTAAAATCCAATGAGGTCTTAAATGAGCTCATCGGTAACTTATAAATTACAGGGAACTACTGAGAAATATGTAAATGAAACACAACAAATACTTATTTAAGTTTTTATTTTATATTTAATAAATGCCTTAAGTTGCAGTCTCTGAAGAGATTTTCCATTTTTCATTTTTTTATTCCCTACGAACCTTCATCAACTTTTGTGGGTATTCCAGAGGTGATTTCATCGGCCGAAAACAATGATGGATGAGAACCAAGTTTAATCCAATACTTCTCACTGATGAACGTTTTTTCAAAGTTTTTTTGGCACACAGAGTTTTTGAAGTTCTTGGGCGCTTAAGCTGTGCAAGTAATCACTGCTCAGAAGCCACTTTTTGAGTCTTATTTGACTAACAGGAAACTGATGCATTTTACCGTCCTTTCGTTTATTTCCCGCAATGTGCGATACACATCTTGCACTACCAATGCAAAATATAACAGTTTAATCACTGAGAGGTTTAATAACTACGAAAATTAATCAACGCCAAATTCACTTGATCAACTACAAAACTTGTGAAAGTTTGAAAACTGCCTACATTTTGACAATGAAATTTGTGAATTCTCTATGGTTTTGGCACTGGGCGTAAGAGGGGTGATGAACGAGAGAAGGGGGCGAGGAGACCTGTCTTGTTCTATTCTTCCAACCATAGAGTATACGGTTGAAATTTTTTGTTCTAAGTTTGCGTGCCGTGCGCAGTCCTTCGTTCATTGCTCTTGCGTCGTTGCGTACCTACTATGCGATTTCTTAATAGTGTGGCAATGATACACAATGAGAACTGGTTTCGTCATAAAATCATACCCTGATTCATGTACATTGCGCTGCACCTGTGTCTTACATACTTAACAGTGAAAATATTAGAAAGGCTATTGATTCATTTTTGTGATTTTAGCTGAGGTTGTAGTCATGGCAGCAGACTTATTACATTAAGAACCTCAAACGTTACGAAATACTTATGTGTAAAGTTCTATGATCCTCGGCCTTTAAATAATATATTTTTAATTTAAGGTTGATGATTGAGCCTAAAGGTATGAATTGATCCATACACTATTCATGTTCGCGACATTTTATAGTCAGGTCATAGCATCTATAGGCCGTGGCCGATGTTCTTTACATTGTCAAATTGAGTCCCTTCTTATTTGTAATTCATTTCCCTTATTATTTTATGTACGACACTTTCCTGGTATTGAGTTATTCTACGTATTTCTATTTTCTCAGTTAGTTAATAAATAAAATAGTTATGTAATAAAGACAGAACAGACAGACTTCTAGCGGTATCAACATCGCCACATGCGCGCTACACGTCATACTGACGTCACGCAAATTCTGCATCGCGCAAGCAGAGTTTACCGCGCGACTAGCATATATACAATGTCCCGACATCAACCGTCGGGCGGTTGCCCACCAGACACGACACCCGTCTGGTCGGAGGATCCTCCCTTTTCTATAGAGTATGAGTGAACTTTACACCCCGTTCCACATACCTCTATAGACTTGTTCAGAAAATCTACGATCATACAAAAAGCCATATTCAAGAAAATCTTTTTTCTTATTTTATACTAGCTTCTGCCCGTGATAGATTATTATAATAATAAATAAAAATGTTTATTTCATAAATTACATAGTTAAGTTTGGAGTCACCTGTTAAGCAAAGATTTGCTTGTATTAGGTGATTCCGCTCTTCCAGTTTACATTGACTGTACATATTTTTGAGAGAATAAACAATAGATAATTTTGAAAGCATGCCAAAGGTTTTTAACAATACAAAAAATAAAATAACATGAATTTTAAATAAGAAATAAGGAATGCGCATGTGTTGTGTGTGTGTGTGTTGGAGTATGTGTGAGGTGGCGGTGTGTGTGATGTAGTGGTGTGAATGTTGGTGTGGGAGGTGTGATTTGCCAGCGACAAATTGTATCTATAGATGATATGTATTTTGGGCATTATGTGATTGTATGGAGCATAGCCTCGATTTCTTTGTAACTTTTTTTCTTCAACCATTCAATGAGCGTCTTTTTGCATTCGCGATTATTCCAATATTTTTCTTTAATTGGACACAAAGAAAAACAACCCTATGATAATTATAACCTTGTTTACATGTGAAAAAAAATTTTTAAATAAAGTGCTATTACGAAATACGCTTATAACATAAGTTCTTTCTACTAAGTTCTTTCATTGTTGTTTTGTATAATATCATATTTAACTGTTTAACGTGATTTGTTTACTAATTATGCTATTATAAGACCAGGTATGTAATTGAACTAATTAATTTCAACATATTTACTCTATTTTTATACAATTTAATCATAGTTTTATGTTAAAATGCAAGTATTAACAAGTCTGTATTAAAATCATACGATTTGACGTCACTTGTTTACCATAAAAGCCACCGCTCCGCCGTTCTTGGCACCGATCCAGCCTGTCCCACCTTGCTGCCCTCCCCTCAGTGACGCCCTAAGCCGAGATTCGTAACCCACAGGGGGTGCCCTTAGCGTGCGGTCACCTAGAAATGTAAGAAATACGCCCCTGGCTGGAGGCTTTGAGTTAGCGTAAGGCACCCACGGGACAGTCCGGTTAAGTAGCCATGACCTCAAAGGGTCACAACTACGAGTAGCCAACTAGGGGAAAAAAAAGTACTCGGCACATTCGCTCCGGAGCAGTCACACCGAAAGGACATTTTTTTTTTTGGATCCGGGTTGGAAAATCCTCATGGAAGTCCCCCGCCCTGGGGGCGGAGGGGTCTGTCAGACTCTTACTGACAAAAAACCACCCGCCTGCTGCGCCTGCTGCGGGCCGGGTGAGAGGATGAGATCTCTCGCTCCCTTTCCGCAGCCTCCTTCTGCGAGATAACTGTTTCGCAGAAGGATACCACCTCGTCCCAGGACTTGTCGCTGCCGACCATAGCATTCACTACGGCCGGCAGCGACAGGTCATTGCCTACTCCTGAGATGAGGGCACGGTGCGGCTCCTACCAAGTGGCACACTCTGCCAGCGTGTGCCGCGCCTTGTCCTCCCGAACACCGAACGGACCTAAGTTAAGTAACCTTATTTTGTTGGTTAACTTTTATGCGTATTTTTAGTAAATATTTTCTAATGTATTTTCTTTTTTGTTGTATGATTTATGTGGATACTTCAAGTAACGTAATGTACAATACAAGTATATAATAATTCTATTTCTATAAAATAATAATATAAATCAAATATCTGAATTTTAAATAAATAAATTCTTTGCCTCTTTTTACGTCTATTATTTTTTAGCTTTTCCAAATATACCATAACCTCACACCCGCGACATCGTTCGCGTAAAATTTCGGCAACCGCCGCATTGCCAGCCCACGCTAAAACCTACTTTATTTTTGATTAGCGTTCTTTCTAACTTTTTCATTTTTTTTCTCAGCTCTTGTTGGTCGTAGCGTGATGTTAATTGTTAATAACCTTCCTCAAGAATTCGGCTATCAAATGCAAAAAGATTTTTCAAATCCGACGAATAAATCCGACAGGAACTTCCAGAGATTAGCGCGTTCAGACAGACAGACGCGGCAAGGGACTTTGTTTTATAATATGAAGTGATAGTGATAGTGATAAGACACTTTCCTGGTCATATCATATGAATTTCTGAGAAAATGCTTTTAGGCTAATGATTTAGATTTATTACTTCTGACAGCTACGATATTTCCTGCTAGTAATAACATTTCGAGGTTTGTGGACGTGATCAGTTTTCAATAGAGTACTTAGCAATATTAACAATCACATAAAATCAGATAGGTACCTGCTGGTAAGGTAGGTAATAAAGCCTGTAGCAAAAGAGAAACAGTTTAACATTGTTTTTAAACTTGCTCTGGCATTTTCAATACTTAAACACCTGAATCTGTAGCAATTAGGAATCATTATTCTGAACAGGCATCAAACTGTACTGAAAGCTAAGCAAGTAAGCTGATACAGACATTATGCCAAATCTCTTTTTACTTATAATATCATTGGTGTCACATACCTCATATTGCCAAAACTTTAGTCTAAAACATAAAAATCTAGCTACGGAGGCCATACTTAGCACGAACACGTGAAGTAGGTAACGTAACGTAAGGAAACGTAACGTAAATTCGAATTATTTTTTATAGACACACAACTATCCAATAGCATATGCGGCCGTATATGGCCGATAGACAAGGTTAAAGTATAAAAATAAATCTAAAAGAATATGATGAGCGAATGCGAAACGAGTGTTTTCAATATTAGAATCGTTCGAACTTATGTTTAGGGACTAACTACTCTTATTCAGCCTTTGTCCATAGAAAACAATGATTTTGTATGGAGACGCTTACGCATCCGTTCAGTTTTTCGCGTCTATTCAGTTTTCGCGGCAAACAGGCATAAGATAAGTGTGTTTATAACATGCGCATGCTAACGACAGTGTTCAGACTAACATTAAAATTAACATTAATTATTATAATTTAGAATACTTGTGTTCGGTTGGTAGATATGACGAAAATCGTCCAGCGAAACGCGAATGGAGATGAATAAATGTAGTTACTCCCATATTCCGCGCGTTCGTGCTAGGCGTAAAAGCAAATAAATTACAAAATAACATTACTCCTGAATCCAAATTATCATTGAACTGTCCAATTTCGACATCTAAATCACTTTGTCGAAACCCATTAAGTGGACAAAGGCAGTAATTAAGAACTCTTGCCAATAATTTACGATCCAGTCAGTTATACCCTTAATAATAACTGTGCTCATTTCCAACAGTTTATTGATAAACTAACGACCCGCTCCTGCTTCGCACTGTTTTTCCGACTGGAAAAAACATTTAGATTTTTTAATTATGTGTAAGTTTAATATAAATGTATTATAGGGTAAGGTGGTCCATAGTGGACCACTAAAAATTCAAATGCATAAAACATCATCGTATGTGAATTTAATAATAATCTTTTTTGACTAGCTCAGTTGATATTATATTTTCATTTTTTCAATCAATATCGACAAAAACCCCATACTTAAGTATGGGATTTTAGTTGATATTGATTGGTTGAGGGATATAAGTTTTTCCTTTTAAACATGGGAAATGGTTCACTGTGTCCAAACCTAAGTACACAGTGAACCATGGGGCAGGTCTACAGTGAACCATTATGAGTAGGTACATGTGAATCACCCAACGAATGAAACGTTGTCAAAGGTAATAAAAACGGGTTTTAAATGAAATTATAGGAATGGTTACAAAAAAACAGTATTACAATAAAACTATTTTTTTTTCAGGATTCAGTTTTACTTGACAATGATTTCATCCTTGGTATGGTTGCCAATTTTTCTTCTTTCCTTCTTACTCCGAGCTACTCTGAAATATGAGTATTAGATATTAGAATCAAATCAACTTTAAAACATTACTATAAGGTACACAGTGACCCAGTTCACTGTTTACCAAACATTTGTGGGCCACTGTATACCAACTACACTTTTCGAGTTTTTAGGTAAGTATGTCAAATATAAACTAAACGCATTTATCGCATATATAAAAAGGTAGCCCAATAGTTAAAGAAACAAAATTGGTACTTAAGTACATTTATTCCTGATTTTAGGGGGAAATAACAAATGTGGCGCGTTTGTTTACGGCGGGAGCGAGCCAGCGACTGAACACCTGAGGAGGGAGGGACGCGGTTATAGGTAAGTGTGTTCATGCACACAGCACGGGCTGGCAACCTCGCGTTTATAACGTACGTACGTCAGTTCAGTGTGTACCACTGATTTACCACCCGACCTTACACATAAACATTTCGGAATAAATTATTTAAATGATGGTGAAAACCGCATCAAAATCTGTTGTGCAGTTTAGAAGAACAACGCGGTCACACAGACAGACACGAAAAGTGATTTTAATTTACATTATTTATATAGATATAGAAGGATCTCAAAAATGAAAGGTTTCGTTACCGTTTTGGGTCTTCCAATTTATAAGGAAGTTCCTATTATCGAAGTCTATTCATAGCTGAATGGTTTTGGAAACGTATCATTATTGGTGCTTTTTTTTCCTATTCAATGATGATTAGACAATTAATTGGACAGGATGATTTAGGGAGTTGGTTATTTAATAACAATTATTATCGTTTAATGGTTCATTGAGATACTTAAGTTTTTAACTGTGATAACAAACAATACGATATTAGGTAAGCAGTAGTAGTTGTTGTGGTTTAGTTACTCTACCTATTAGCAGGAAGTATCACCTGCTGCACGAAAGGATGTCAATGCGCCTTAGGAAGAAAGACCCAAGAATTCAATTTCCGGCATCCCACGACTACATGATTACTCCAGGTAGACTTAAGAGTCTCAGGAGCCTCAGGAGCTTGTTACAGTCCATACAGACGATTCAAGATAGGCCACCAGAGTGAAGTAAATTTCGGGAAGAGCGGTATCCACCACCTGAAGATTTCGTAAAGCCCCAGGAATACTTGCCTCCCGGTTGCGAACTGCAGTGGCCTATTTGGAAAGCACTGAATCGATTGTGTACCTAAGTAGGCCGCTGCAAACATAACCTGGCGAAATAGGGGCATTATCGATTCACCTTACATCCAGTGCGGGTGCGGCGCCCCTGATCAGACTAAGCCCCATCTGCTGGTGTCCCAAATGTTCGTTCCCCTGCACCGTTGACGATCTGGTAATCGTCTCTGATGCCGCAATAAACGTGGTCACCTACAGTTGGAATCCCAACACTAAATGTTACTAAATAATACGAACATCACTAGCGTGCGCTCTCGGTAGCCATTTTTATTTGAATGTGTCGTTCACTTCGTCATGGGTCGGGTCCGCGACAGGTCCACAACGTGCTCCTGCCTACTTAACTGATGCTGATTGGTGAGAGAATATATCTCCTTATATAAAAGAAGTCTTTTTTATTTACTGTAAGTACATCCACTATTACACATCACCTCACCTACTGGGCTTAAACATTATATGGCGTAATTGAATACTTAGCTCCATAAAGGTATAGCGTGATGATAATCATTTAAAAGGTTAAATATGTAACTATCTGCAATATGCTAACCATTAAACTATATAAGAATACAAATAAATTGCAATATTGCTCTCCCCCATAGCAAATAACGTGATATTTTATAGCCTACAAACTGACCAGACTTATACGGAACATTTTTGCAAAATTTGAACAAAATCTATCTAGTAATTTCTGCGTGATGCTGAAACATACATTCAGACAAACAGACAAAAAATAAAAATTTTCGGCATTAGAAACATTCCCAGACCTCACAAAAATTGCTTTAAAAAATACATTTGACTTCGGTAACATTTTACTATATGTATAGATTAAAATATAACAGAGGCGTATAAGTTTTAAATCTCTTACGGTTTATAAAAAAGGCTATCTTGTAACTAGTTTTATCGTAAATATTTAACTTCGTTTACTACAAAGTTCTCTCTGAATATGAATTAAATTTCGGTACCTAAACGTAAATTATTGCTCACCACAACTTTCCTAGACGTTCACGAAAAATCCCGTAATCTACCGATTTAACTGTGTTCTTATTTAAATTTAGAAAATATTTTTATCTACTAATATTATAAAGAAGTAAAATTTGTTTTTTCCTAAGTTTGTATGTAGGGGGTAATCTCTGGGACTACTGGTCGGATTTGAAAAATTCTGTTTGAACTTGATAGCCCAATTCTTAAGGAAGGCTATTAAACATCATACTATGACCCTTAGGAGACGAGCAAAAAGAAAAAAAAGTCCAAAAGAACGCTAAGCGAAAAGGAAGTGATTGCGTGGGCATGAGAAGCGATTCGAAGGTTTCTCGCGAATGAAGTCGCGGACAGTAGCTAGTAATGTATATTATTAGCGATCCGTTCTTGCTTCGCGCGGTTTTTTCGACTTGGCAAAACATCGAATTTTCTTGATATCTTCATGTAAGTTTAAATGCACTTAAATCTTTAGGAATAGATGGTGAAAACCGTTGCGTAGTTTAAAATAACAACGCGGGTCACACAGACAAACGGAAAGCGACTTTAATTTATAATACAGACCTCCACCGTATGCTCCACCGTGTCCTCCGGTCGATCCACACAATGACAACACCCGGACGCTTCCTTCCGCCTTATCCGAAACAGGAAACTCCCGAGGACTACAGTCTACAGTTATAATATTATTTTAGTGGTAGCTGTTCTTCAGGAATAATCTGTAAGAATGCATAAGTCAGTGTATCAGTGTTGTGTCATTAGGTAGTCCAAGTCATTAGCCATCTGCAGGAACGCAGGCGTTCATAAATTTACAGAAAAAGGAAACCTCGCAAGCAATGGGAATTATCTACTGAAGGCGGCGGGTGTTCACTTCAGGACGAGCTGCTTCTCACACGGCTACGGACACTATGCGTCACGTGCTCCCGCGTCACCAGTCCTGACTCTCTTCATGTTTTGGCTGCTGAGACCATAACTACAAACGTAGTATATAGGAAAGTTTTATAAAAATGTGGCTGTTATTTTAGTATATCGTGGTGTCTTACGACTTCCACGCGAACGAGGTCGCGGGCAGAAGCTTGTCTTAAATAAAAAATAAATAATTAATTTAATAAATGTTTTTAATCTGGGGGTAAAATCTTAATTTGGGTGTTTGGAAGTGTAGTTACTTGAGATTTAACTATAAAATTAAATTTAAAACTTTAGCTCATTTATTTAAATTGACTTGATATTATAATAATTAAGTGATGTTTGTAAGTTAGGGATGCCACACACGTGTTCGGGTCGGCCGGCACATTCGATTCGGCAGTATTTGTTGAACAACAAAGCCGACCCGAAGCAAAACCCGTCTTGTGCCAATCGGCAAACTCCTTCCGTCATGAGATCTACCCTCGCTGAATCATCTTCGTCGGCTCGGCATAATTCGAGCTTAGTCGAGCAGCTTTTTCCAGAACATACAGGTAAATTTCTAAGACGAGGCAGTAAGGGCCTTAACCGTTGTAGCTACAGGAAAACTTTCTTAGAAGAGTTAAGTTAAAGTTAAAAAGTTAAGGCATAACTTGTTGAGTAATTGCTAACTTTATCCACAGATTTTGTAAAATAAACGTTACATGTCGACCAACCCAAACAAGTGTGTTGAATGCCTTACAAAAACCAGCCTTAAAATAGACCACCCTTCAATACTTGGCAATCTAGTTATTTTTCTTTCATATTATGGGTAATTTTCAAATCCAAACAGATATAACCATTAGGATCTTTAATCATTACTCTTCCCAAATTACACACACAGTCAGGACCGCCAGGCCAGTCAGGACCAAAGGCTTCACTTCTCTCCTCATAAATTCCCGCCCTTATCTCGTGGGAACAGGCAGACACTTCAGCTCACCAGGCGCTACAATCCTGTCATAATCCTGTTACTACACGTTCATTCATAAACTAAGAAATACCAAGGTATTGAAATTACTAACCCAAGCTCGAGTAATTAATTATTTCTGAACCCTTTTATTGTACAAAGTTGTCTCCAGATTATAATGAATTATATTAAATCTTTATAATTATTATATTATTATTATTATTTACAAAAAAAAAAATGTCTCTTCCCGAATTGTAGATGGGAACCTTAAAAATTATGTTTGTCAAGTCAAGCAATCTTAATTTTTAATGGATTTTTCAAATCAAAGCAGATATACTGATATGGATCTTTTTCGTTCGGGGTATGTAGATTTTTGGTAAAACGCTGTCGGACTCTTCGTAATATTTATTCAATTAAGCTGTATTTAGAATTTATAAAATAATATAATACTATGTACCTTATACCTACGGCTTCGCCCGCGTTGTGGACCGAAATTATTCCACGGAACCGTATTACCAAGTAGCTTTTAGGTAAATGTTCACTATATCGTACTGATTCTCCTAAAGTTTTTCCTAAGAATATTAAAGAAGCCCAAGAATTTTATAAAAAATCAATCAAAAACCTACTGGATATTAATTCATATTCATTGTAATTATGTTATAGGAGAATCTTACTAATGTGTTTCTAGTGCCAAAATCACACTGCGACAAGAGATTCATATTGAACTACTAGTCGGCCGTAGGTGGCCCGCTAGAGGGCCATTACGATAGATAATCAATTGTGTCTCATTAGCGATGCTTGACTAGACAAATTCGTAGATACCAAACATTTCAAGATGGAGGATTATCGTACAGCCTCAAAGCTTATAACAAAAAACTGTTATATGGGCATCAATAGATCTAAAAGACGCTTACTTCTTAATTTCCTCCCGAAATTTAAAAATACCTCCGATTTAAATAGTATTTAAAACGGAGGTTATAATAACACCCATTATGAATATTTTTTGGGTGGTATATCATCAAATGACTTCTCACGCTCTGGTCGGAGCGGGAGGGCGTGTCAGACTCTTACTGAGTAAAACCCACCCGTGTTCCTTTCATTGCCTGTGTGCCAGGGGCACAGTAAATTCTTTCGAACAATCCGCGACCCCGGCAGGCATCGGCCCTATCGGACCCCGTCAGTGATGCTGACATCTCTTTGAGGCGCGCGTGGAACACGACGCGCCGTCGACCCGGGCCTGATCCTTACCGGATGACGAGCTGACCACTGCTCGCTGTCCGCAAGCCCGCGCCTACGGTGGCCGGGAATCGGCTATCGACTCTCGACGCCCAGGGTGTCTCCTCCTGCGGCGAGTAGGGGCGTAAGGGCGCTACAATTGCCTCACCTTTGCATGCTCCACCTCCTCCTTCGCGAGCAGTACTGCTTCGCAGAAGGAAGTGACGACTTCCCATTCTCTCTCACTCCATACCATGGCCTGGACCAGGGCCAGACGCGAGATCACCGCCGCCGATCGCCTCCGCGAGGACACGGCGGTCAAGATCAGTTTCGCAGCCGCCACCGCGCGCAAATAGACTAGGTAAAATACGCTGGTAGGCTATCTTACTTTCGCGACACTTTTGACGGTGAATAAGAACATCCTATCATGGATTGATAGTATCTCTTCGAAAAAGCCTTCGTATAATTATGATCGCACTTCACTTAAGGTAAGTTCGTTTAATCATTAATTCTTCACAACCAGTTTTGAGAATACCTTTTTTCGATGCTCGTCCTCAGATTCGTCCCGCTAAATGCTAAGTTAGAATTGCCCTCAAATATCACGATTTCATGAAATAGTCATTCAATAGGGTAATATGAACATATAGATGTATTGCTGATTCTAATGATTATAATTCTGTAAAGCCATATTTGATACGGTCGCGAATCATATTTAGATCACCATACAACCTGATACTGACGTACAAATTGCAAAAAAAGTAAAAAAAAATGAATTTCGCGGGCTAACTTGGCGCATCCCCCTTAATATAGCTGGCAAAGTAGGGGTAAACGGATACAGTGTTGCCAGTGAAATAAAAGATACATACAAAAAATAAACCTTTTATTTAACTTTGAAAATCCGTGCAATGCAGCGTTCATGAAGGCGCTACTACAATACGTAAACAATAAATCGCTTCGAATAAGTTGAAATAAATATTTTTGTATTTGTATTCAGGGACAATAAACAGCTAAAATATGTGTTGGTACAAAGAAAAGATAATACAAAATATTAAAAATATTGCAGGCCACTACATTATCCGCTAGATAGGTAATAAATACTTCATAATTCATTACATCACACTAATAATAATAACAATTAATTACATCATGCAAAATAGAAATTCCAATTGATTGATTCTTTGCTTGGCAACAGAGTAATAATTAACACTAAAAACTAATAAATAATAAAATCTAGACTAGCTTACATTCCTAATAACATTATTGGTTAATAATAAGTTTCTTGACATTACATAAAAATTTGGATTTTGAGCATATAAAAATATCAATATTAACAAAATTACAATAAGATTCAACCATTCGACGGATAGGGCAACGCAAACCAGAATTAGGTCGACAGGTATTGAAAGCAAATAGGGTACCTGCTCGAATACTACGTATATTAACAGTGCGTGGAACTACATAACTTAATTTGCTCGTGAGATCGATACAGTGAAGCCAAAAAAAAAAAGCTCACAAATCTGCACGGGCACTTATGAAACGTCAGAAGATATGTGCACGGTTTCAAATGGTTGTTTACTATGGAGAAGAGCCGGGAAGAAACTCCACGGTTACTCTTTTAAAAATAAGGGTCTTTTACAATGATTCAAATTACAGTGTTGATAGGTATGGGAGGACAACGGTAGGCCTGTCAACAAGTATCAGGTACTCAACAAAATAGAAAAGGTCTATAAATCTACAGTCTACAAGTTAGACCTACAACGTTCTCACATTCACAATGTATAGAAGAATCTATGTAAAAATAAAAGCCTATTTAAACCAAATGACATGATTGCCATTACAACTGTAACACATCTGAATTAAAATCCTGTCTACAAAAGCCAAGTAAATAAGGAGTTGAAATAAGAATGTGAGGTATATACTCGTAATGTCAAATAATGAGATTATGTCAAAGAAGAAAGTAAAAAAAAAAAAAAATTACTTCGTAATTTGGGAACAGTTAATAGACATTAGATAGTGATGCCGTTAATGAGTTACCAGGGAAACCACATGTGCAGAAGGAATCATTGCAAAACTTCCTTGTCTTCAACGTAGTCTTTAATCTTATAATATGTCAAAATCACCATGAACAATACCATACAGTACAGAAGTCTCTAGATACTTACGTCTAGATTCTAGGTTGAATCTCATGATTTTCCGTCATGAATCTGGATATTTATAACTCACTACTTGCTCTATTGTTATTAAACGTGACGTTAGTATGCTACGCATCTATTACATAATATAATACTCGTAAAAATGTATTGTGGGCGGTGTCAATATTGACTCATACTTATATGGAATTATTTATGTGGAATTCCAACCAGCTGGTGCTCAGACTTGTAAATTATTACTGTACAACTTCGCTCTTTCGGGGATTCGCAAATCAGTTTCCTAAAAATGTTATTACTTATTTAATGAAATACTGGGAAGCCATTTTGTTATTGCTTTTCGCTCTGTTGATGTTTTTCTATTAAATATCATTAAAGGATGAACGTATATCATTTTGGTTACTTGGAAGCAAACCTTTCAGGTGTGACTGTTGAAGTCAGTACAGTCAGGGAAATCGTTTTTTAAGCAAATTAACACTACGTCAATGATGAATATTCCGCCATTTTATATAACTATCAAAGAATGACAGTTGTGATTAGGTATACGGACGGTTTAAGTTTTGCTAATAATTATTTTCACTGACTTTACATATAGATAAACGGAGTGGGATACTTTGTAACGTTATGATTAGTCGGAGGGCTTTTTTATGATTAGCCGGAGGGCTAGTAGTACTAAGTAGTCACACATATTAAAAGAGAATAATAAGTAAAACAAGGGATAAAAAAGTGTGAGGGTGAGGAGCTTCCAG
Organism: Griposia aprilina; assembly: GCA_916610205.1. Lineage (NCBI taxonomy): Eukaryota > Metazoa > Arthropoda > Insecta > Lepidoptera > Noctuidae > Griposia > Griposia aprilina. The sequence goes on along the minus strand of OU744285.1, from coordinate 11,619,447 downwards.
TCGACTACAACTTCACGCAGTTCGGGACGCGCGGAGTCAGGAACAGGATCAGCGGGATGTAGCAGAATCGGCAGGGAGTAGTGGAGCTCGATGAGGACGAGGCTGCGGTATCTTACGCCAAACAGGCTCAGGAGGAACCTCGTGTTGTCACCATCCCTGTCCAGAGGAGGAAAAGTCTTAAGAAATATTTCTAAGTTATGCTTCGTTCGCGGAGTCTATACAGCGCTTTATAGCGCTTCACGCTGGCAGGAGGACTGCGTTGGTGTCTAACACCTCACGAGTGCAATGCCCTGACGTCAGAGGCGGCGACTCACACTCGGCAGAAGGAGTGTCCCGGCCTCCTATGGCACGCCGGAGAAGCCCCCCAGCGTCAGTGATCTTCCCTTTCTGGAATGGTCGGCTGCGGCGTCCTACGCCACACAGTTAGAGTGCCCTCGACGTCATAGGCGTCACACACACACACACAATATTTATAGAGATTTTCTATCAATGAAACAAGTTTCTTCAGTGAATGACTTTATTTAGTCGGTTCAGAAAATACAAGTTTAACAGAGATTAAGCTAAGAACTGAACTTAAACTTGGTTAAAGAATGGCAGCTTGCAAGGACTGACGGCCGCTTTTTAATGTCCAAAATTCTGGAAGTACATGTGTTCAACATGTCAAACATATTATCCAAATTACTTCATATTTGATTGTCGGCCAGAATCAATAAAAATGGCTTACAGTGAAGACCTGACCTTATCACACTGTCGTTGTCTACTCAGCATCTTAGTTGACGCGTTGGGAGTTTCTTGCTTTGAAGTGTAGCATAACTTTTTAATCGACTTCAAAAAAACTTTTTTACCAAAAAACAACCGACTTCCAAAAAAAACACTAAAACACGTGAAAAATAACTTTAATTTCGGAAGTCGGTGTCTGGTTTTGTATTTTCGTTTTTGGTCACCGACTTCCGAAATTAAAGTTATTTTTCACGTGTTTTAGTGTTTTTTTTGGAAGTCGGTTGTTTTTTTGTAAAAAAGTTTTTATTTTTCAGTTTTTAGTTGCGGTACCCACCCCACACAAATTCTTATACCACTACTTGGTGTGTAAATAACAGTGACAGGAAATTATTAACACATCATCCATATAAACTAAGTGGAAAAAATATGCAATATTAAAGATTACTCAAAAACTACTGGTCAGACCTTGATCAAATTTAAATGGGACCACATGTGAAGCACCACCTATCAAATAAAAAAAGGAATCATCCAAATCGGTGCACCCAGAAAAAAGTTATGAGCTAACACACATTAAAAAAAAAAAAAAACATACAGACGAATTGAGAACCTCCTCCTTTTTGTGAAGTCGGTTAAAAAGGAGGAAGTTCTCAATTCGACTGTATGTTTTTTTTATGTGTGTTAGCTCAGATTTTTTTTCTAGGAGAACCGATTTAAATGATTTTATTTTTATTTGAAAACTGGTGCTTCACATGTGGTCCCATTTAAATCTGATCAAGGTTTTTGAGATATCCTTAATACTGCATATTTTTTTCACTTAGTTTATATTGATGATGTGTTAATAATTTCCTGTCACTGTTATTTACATATCAAGTAGTGGTATACGAACTGGTGTGGGGTAGGTACTAAAAGTAAAAAGTGAACGGTAAAAACATTTTTACAAAAAAAAACAACCGACTTCCAAGAAAACCATATTTTTTTAATTTCGGAAGTCGGTGGCCAAAAACGAGAATACAATACTAAAGACACCGACTTCCGAAATTAAAGTTATTTTTTTGTGTTTTTCTTGAAGTCGGTTGTTTTTTTTGTAAAAAGTTTTATAAGGTAAACATTATGAATTGTAAATTAAATGTACGGGTTAATATGATGACGTTTGGGTTTTCAAATAATCCTCAGATTTGACATTATACATCATATAAATTCCTTTTAATAACGTGTTTACGTCAAACGGATAATCTTCTTTGAAAACGTTCGTTAGATTACCCGAATTATGAGATTGCCAAATGTCTCCAAATAATCGAAGGAATTTATTAAATTAAAGAATATATTTTACGGTTACCACGAATAATGGATTCTAAGACATTATTATTATTAAAGCAATACCTCTATCCGCAATCAATACTTAGATGTGCTGACGTGTGCTAAACGGATTGTTTCCGATTCGCAAAACACCCAAGTATTGTCCTTATATCGAATGACTGTTATTTAACGTTAGGACAGATAGCTTCTGAATTCGATTCCCAGGTCAGGCAAAGTGTATTGCCTTTTCCGACAGGAATTTATCAGTAGCAGCCCGGTGCCCGGTTGATGGCAATAGGCTCGCCCTCTATTACATGGGACTTAGACATAACTGGCTAAATGTAGGTTCAATATAGGCGCACTTCTAGCTAAATACAGCTAAGCTAAGCTAAGCTTAATACAGGCGTAATGTCATGTTCTGTTACTATTTTTTATTGGTACCCAAATATTTGCTTTGAGCAATTAGACTAAGTAATAAATGTATATTTCCAGCGGGCTTAGCATGACGCTGTCTATCTCTTCGAAGAATAGACACGGCTATTCCCATATGAAGTGACATTTCGTGTCTCCATTTTTGACATCGCACCGTAAAAATCCTTCTAAAATCTGTTATTTTGTCTTTCGTTTTACCGATCGTTGTCTAGGTCCTTTTTAATGTAGACTATTTCAGAAGACAGTTGTCTAAGGTAGTGCAGACAATTTGATTTTTTAATCGCCATGCTAAAGACGGTAGAAAACTCTTTACTCGTCGGCCAAAAAGTATAATAATGGAATGGAAAAATGGAATTTTTCACTTTTTGTATGGAAAATTTGAAAAATTATTACCTACGTGTTGTGTTTTTGGGGGTTTAAAGGTTTGTAACAGGTTGGTTAAAAGAGGGTTGAAATTTTCATTATTTTTGCGATAGGACACACCATTTTCGAGATATAAGCAACGTGAATAAATTACAGAATTTCGTAAAAAGTGCAGTTGACTCTTTCTACTTTCCTGCCGTCGTACTGTCTTCACGAAACGTCATTTTTGTCTATTCTTCCGTCGACAAGACAGTGCTTGTGCTATGCCTGCAGGCTAGCTTTAGCTACGTTGCTAGCATTCTACAATCAATGTCTGAAGTTTAAGATGAAACAAAACCAACAAGATTGATTAATAATGCTGTAACATTGTTTATGATGTTTACCTCCAGGCCTTTGGTAATTGTTGGCCTACTTACCTACATGATTGATGGTTGCCCCTGTTTAGCTAGTTATGAGTGTAAATAGAACTAGGCTGAGATAAACACAATGTTCTGTATCCATTGTAATGTGAGTGTCAGTAGTGCTTAGAACCACGAAGTGTTACGTGCAAATAAGTGATTATGAGCACATAATCACTAACTAAGTAATTAACAACAATAAATATCGGATATAATATTGTATTTACAATGACCTGTGAGCCTAAAATGGACGCTTTGGCAGAATCATATTATGATCTGCGTACAATTAATATTCCACAATTCATCTGTTTGACAGTTTTGTACGAAGTATCGCAAAATGGTCTACAAAATATGCTTTGCTTTAATAAAGTCTAATGTCAAATAGCAGCTGTCAAACAGATGAATTGCGATATTGCAGTTCAATCGACGAAATATAAAATAGAATTGCAACGTCTATGCCCTGATAAGTAATCCGACCAAAAATTTAGGAACGTACAATGAACGGAAATTGTACCCATCTCTTTTATTTACACTACATTACGATATGTAATACTCGTACTGTATTGTCTTTGAAATTTATAAGATAACATTACTTTTTAATCCTAAGATATGTCATGCCATGGAGATTTAGTCTTTTGATTGACGGAAACGTCAAATAAGGAAAAATATTTATGTTTTAAGTTTTTTTTTTATTTTTTGTTATTATTTTTATATGAGTTTATGAATATATTGCCTGCTGATAAAGTACCGAATGTTCATTTACTACAACGTCGAACAATATTTCTTCTCCATAGGTACCTACTACGCTTTGGAATGGGCAACTAGCTTCATCTTTCTGACTGACCGACCTCTTGACAATTCAAAAGTGCCTGTAATTGGTTTATTTGAAATAAATGCTTTGAATTTGAGTTTGAGTTTGAATAGAAAATAAGTTATAATCAGCGGTACCTCATAACGTCAATTTATTTTGACATTTATAGTACTAACCCAGAGTTTAGTGACTTAACTCGCCCACATCGGTGCGTCTATTATTTAAAAGTTTAACCCTAAGTTTACCTCTAACTGATGAATAGATGAATTATTTGATTAATCCTAAGTTAGCTGTTAACTCCGAGTTATTTAATTTAATTCAATTTACCCATGAACGCGCAAGTGGCCCATAGTGTGGTCCGTAAAAAACCCGCCGTTATCCTTCTACTTTCAAAGGATACAAATATTTATGTACAATCACTTAAACATTTATTTAAAAAAACCGGTTAAGTGCGAGTCGGACTCACACACGAAGGGTCCCGTACCACCGTACAATGCTGCTGAAACGGTAAACATTACATTAAAAAAAACACGTTTCTTGTCTATACAATACACGTGTTTTTTTTAAATGTAATGTTAATGTAAATAAAAGTGGTCCCAATGGACCACTTTAATTTTAACTTTATTTTATTTTTATTATTTGTTGTTATAGCGGCAATGAAACAACACACTCTGTGAAAAATTCAACTATCTACCTATTACGTTTCATGAGTTGCATCCCGCTGGCAGACAGATGGGCGGACAGACGGATAGACGGACGGGCGGACAGCGGAGGCTTAGTAATAGGATCCCGATGGCACCTTTTGGGTACGGAACCTTGAAAAGAACATGAAGGTAGTTCAATTTTGATAGTATCAACAATTCAAGGTAAATGTTGGTAAATGGGTAAATTACAAACATTTGAAGAAAATGTAAAATTTAAAAATATGTAAAATAAATTTAAAATATTTATTTCAATTATATTATGTAAAATACTCAGAAAGAAATCATGCTGACTTGATTAAATAAAAAAAAATATAAAAAAGATGTTTTCAGAACTTTCCAATTTCAAATTACGAGTCCGTTTTATGCTTTTTAATTGACAGCTTGATTTGGAATGTTGGCGCTTGGACCAATACACGTTTAATTGCTTTCAGACAAATGTTCCTAGAATTGAATTTCTGTAAAACGAAACCACAATAGAGAACAATCTACAATATTATTAAATTAACCCTTTGTGGCAATGGAGAAAGACTTAAATACCTACTGGATGAATATTAACATAAATCTGAATGAAGATTTTACGAAACCAATACAAAATCGGAAAACGTTTTGAACCCTAACGAAATCAACCGTATTTCTTAAACTGTTTTCCAACCTTTCAATCTGAGAGCGAAAACTTTGTTAGGACGTTCCAAGCAGCAATTCAATTGGAATTAAACGTCGCTTCCAACGTGAAACGATTGTAAGTGGGCGGCAGGTGGGATAATGTCTAAAGTTTTAAGGAAAAGGTGATAACCTTTCCACATAATTGATCACCGTATCTTAAAGCTACCTTAAAGCTGCCTATTTGATTAAATGCCATAAAGATTTAATAAACAATCGCTACTGAATTCCTTAAGACGTCAAAGGAAGCTCCAAGAATTGAATAATATAATTTATTTTTAAAAATGGCTCGAGCTAGTTGAGATTTCTTAGGAAAGTGATATTTTTTTAATATGATTATTTTTGATTTGACTCTTCTAATTTGAATAAGTGTGCTAAATGATTTATGATCAAAATGTAATGTTCTAGCGACCGATTTCTTACATTGACGCCAAATAGCAGACTCGATAGAATTATATAATATTAGCTTTTTCCCGCAGCTTCGCCGGCGTCGATGTCGGAAATTATCCCACGGGAACGTACTACCGGGATAAAAAGTATCCTTCATGTTAATCCAGGTTATAAACTATCTGTGTTCCAAATTCCATCCAAATCCGTTCAGGAGTTTTTGCGTGAAAGAGTAACAAGCATCCATCCATCCGTTCATCCATCCTCACAAACTTTCACATTTATAATATTAGTAGGATTGTCCGTACTACCAATGTTCATATGAGTAGGTATGTACGTGCTGTTATACAAAACTTATAGTACCTACAAATTTGGTTGATAAATTAACTGTTTTCCAGGTAGGCAACGACAACAATAAAACTGCAGGTATCTTAGAAGCAAATAGTAGTTCAAGCGGTTACTCCTAAATTCTTCAAGGTGAAAACAAAGTCATTTTGTTTTAAAACTATAGTTTAAGAGGGCGTACAACGGTACAATAGCGCCACTCCTTTAAATAAATAATATCTCGTGACTGAGAAGGAGTTATGAAGAACTGCTCAATAAGGACCCTCGGTACGTGTGTATAGAATTTTCTAATACCTTTTTATAAAGTTTCATATTGAGACACGAAGAAACAAAATACGATCTAGAGGTATATGGCTGCTTTTCTTTTGATCGAATTTTGTTGTTACTCAGTCACGAGATAATATTTTTTTAAAGGAGTGGCGCTAGTGTACCGTTGTACGCCCTCTTAAGCTCTAGTAGTACTTTAGAACATACAATACTTGGTCAGTATAGATAGGCGAGTGCTTACTCCATGTTTATTGCAAGTTTTATGTCCTTTTCTTTAGTTTATCTAGATTTTACAGTTGAGTCCACATGCCGTCTGGTTGAAATAGAGTTTTCCTTTAAAGTCTAAGTATAGAAACCTAGATATTTTAACAAATATACTAATAAGTATATGAGCATTTGTAAACATTATTGCTACTCGCGTAGCCTATTTTTTTAATCATTATAATTTTACTTCTCAGGGTAGTAACTAAAGTATTTGAACAGTCATCATCAAAACACCGGAAAATTACATTGAAAGCGTTTCGTGTAATTTTCATTTTAATTTGACGTTAAAAAGGAATAATGTTACAAAAGATAAAGAGATTTGTTAATAGGCACGAAAACCTTCTGTAAGATTCACAAATATAGAGTAAGTTTCACCTAAACCTGAAATTATAACATTACTTATATTCAAATTATCCACGGTCTTTGCAGGGTGGCAGGTAACAGTTGGATGAGAGTGTAGCGGTATCCACACCGCCACATGCGAGCTACACGTCACACTGACGTCACGCAAATCCTGCATCGCGCTAGCAGAGTTTACCGCGCGACTAGCATATATACAACGTCCCGACATCAACCGTCGGGCAGTTGCCCTCCAGACACAATACCCGTCTGGTCAGAGGATCCTCCCTTTTCTATGGAGGTGTGAGTAAACTTTACACCCTGTTCCTCACACCTCTATTAGAGTAACAAGCCTATGGTTAGCAGTGAACTGTTTTAAGCAGGTGATGATTTAAATAACGGCATCGGTAAAAGTCAATAGGACTTTTACTTAATTATCAGCAACATTTAGACATCTGGAGTATGTCTTACAAACACACGTAAAATATTTGAGCAAGGTGACCTTACCCATAGGTATTGTAGAATCTATTGCCCAGCCACTGTGCAATCAAGCCTAATTCAATTGGGAATAGAAAATGTATCGTCTAAATACACATAAATATCCTTGTGATGTTTATTTAGGCTTTTTCTCACAAGATGTAAGTCACGTGTCCATCAGTAAAAGAAGAAACATCAAACATTGTATGTGTACTTACCAATATCGTTTAAATAACGTTTTAGTAACAAAGCGATCAAATAAACATATTATTACTGTCTATTTTTCTTTATTTGTTAGGTACTAACACTCCCACAGAAAAAACACAAGGTTTTGCAGTATAACGACCTTCATATGCTAAGTTATGTTATTGTTAACTAACAGTTCTATACACGTGCATATTTCATGTTTTCCGTTCATAAGTTTATTTAAGACTAACAGGACGGGACCTATAATGTTACCCTGAGACACACCATTCATTTAGATAATTGTTACATTGTAACCGTTTACAGGCAGCCTATAAGTAATTCAAAACCTTTCGCCATTTACCTTGTTTCACGGAAAAAAATAATGAAACCAAGTCTAATAATTACTATCAAATAGGGAAAAACAAGGAAATGTTACTTAAGATACTAAAATAATTCAATTATGTTTTCGATGTAAGAAATGGAAATTGTTCGCCGGAAATGCCATCGCATTTGGTCGATCGAAGACAAAGATTTGAGAATAATATATTTGGTCGAATTATTTATCGTACAAATATAATTTGCTGAATATTTTGTTACGTTTTATTGGTAGTTTGATAGTAGAGCGTTGTGCTGGTAGGTTATCTTTTCTAAGTGTGTCATATTAAGGCGCTTCCCTGACCAAACGACCTTGAGCGTTCGGTCCTTCTCTGTCCCGTCGGGGAGTCTCGCTCTGTCTCGCTCCCTCCGCATGCTCATTTATCATAAAATTCACAAAAATAATGAAATTATTGGAATAAAAAAAGACAAGTAAAGTTTTAAAATAAAATAAAACGTGCATTATTTAGGTTTTCAAATTATCTATCCATTAGTGTAATCCTCAAATGAATAGAATGTCACCTTTAGCAAAAGATGCATGCAATCAATAATTTTAGTCACTTTTTACAAGGAGATTTTAGATGTCTTTATAACATATAAAAACAAATAAGAACGTGCTATGTGATGATAGGATATCGAACATTAATCATGTGCTTTTAGATGTAGTTTATTACCCATAGTGAATGAGTTAATAGCCTCTGAATAACGCACTATGACAAGGTTTTGGTCGGGGTACTGCCTTAAATCTTAAAGCTCCATTATAATGATAAAAGTTGTTGGGAAGTATACCCTAGTATGCAATAAAAAAATGTAAATTGATCTTCAGATAAATTGCCTCATAAAAAGCAAGCGTAGTTTGTGGGTGAGTACGTACCAGTGGGTGCTTACTCGCTTCTTGGGATAAACATAGATGACTATCCGCCTTAAACATTCCAGAGATTATCCTCTTTGAAGTCCAAATTTAATAAAGGTTGTATACCTTACGTAATTATATTCACCAGTAAAACTACGCACGTTTTAGTACTTGTAAGAAGCGTCTAGTTCAAATGCCTTTTACATTCTAAAAAAAATATTAAAATTAAAATACATATTATACGTATATACATACACACACACACATATACATATTATTATTATTTATTTATCTCTTCACATTTCTCGGGACCCTGGGATCCCGGACCTTTGGAAGGCATACGAGGGGCCGAAGCCAACTAGCAGAGGCCCGTTAGACGTTTTTAATGAAATGAAGCACCAACCGACGATTATCCCTGTTCGGACTATATAAGTGCACCCAAGGACAACCCCCGGTTGGTGTAGGACTGTTGCAAGATATGGAAACAAATATATAGGACTATGGATTTGGGTAGCTTAAGTGGACTGGTTATCTAGGACTATGGAAAGACTATGGCCCCTGCCTGACCAATGTTTTATATGAAATACACAGATAAAATGGCAGGGGGTGACTTGCACACTCAATAATGGGCCCCCGAAAATGGTCGTTAGCACATAGTGTCGAAGTGACAAAGGGGCAACATGTCCTGAGGTGCTTATGAGGAGTGGAGAGGTATCCCACGGCTATCAGAACAATCCCGGAAGTACGGTCAAGATCCCTACCAGCATCTTACTGGAATACTTCCTTCCTCCGAGCACGTTTGCTCTTGCGAATCTCCACTCTAGCCGGCCAATAAAGGCAAGAAAGAGGCGGGAGAGCACTGTCCCTCTTCATTGTTCACTCCAGCCGGCCAATAAAGGCAAGCCAGAGGTGAGGAACAAGACTTCTCCCGGGAGATAGGGTCCGTGGGGTCGCTACTGCCCAACAGCTCGCCACATGCTGCCCTGCGGGTTATTATTATTATTTGTACATAGGTATTATTATTATATTAATTATTTATGTTTTAAAAATTCTTGAACCTAACATAAGTTCTGGCACATGTCTTACTTGCTTATCCTAGTTTAAGGTTATTAAATAAAACAGCGGAGGCATTTTATAGAGTGTTTTATAGACAATTAACATGTTTTATATCAAAATTAGTATGTTAGGTAGCGTATATTGACTCTTAAACTGAACAGAATTGTAGGTGTTAGAGAATCTTAAGCGACTTATTTTACTATTAATTTAAGTGATCTAAATATCACTTGAATGAATCCTCCAAATATTATGAGTATTACTAAGTCGTTTGAAACCTAATAATCTTTCTCTAACCAAAGTCTCTAAACTTTACACACTGAAAACCGCAGTACACAAGTTTGGTAATACTGCAAACGTCTTAAATGTCTTTTGAATTTGCAAAACATCAACTTTGATCATTACAATAATTGAGATTAAGAACAGTTTTTTCAACCAAACTTGATTGCACTTGAAATGTATAGAATATTTTTTGGACCGAATAAGATTTTGTATGTCTGTACATACGGATATACAAAATCTTATCGGTCCAAAAAAATTAAACCTTAAAATGTTGATGGTTACGTTCAAAATCGAATGAGAAAATCTGACAATTTGTCAGATTTTCTAATTTAATTAACATTAATTTTAATTTTTTTAAGGGGTTTGAAGGTTTGGCCCTAATATCAGCCGCCATTTTGTTTTTTTTTTCAAAATCACTGTGCACAATAAACGGCAAATATTTGGATAGGATACTTAAATAAACATAAAAAATGCTATAACATAACATCATAAAGCGTCTCGTTTCCGAGATATTCAAAAATAAAAATAACAATTGTTGTAACGAATTTATTTATTTATTTTGTGGTAGTAAACCATGTTGATTACGGCCGAACCTATTAACCTATTTTCAGTAAAAGACAGATCGCTATTGATGATAGACAATATAATTCTATCTGTCCTTGAATGTCGTCCCACAATCATCGATAAAGGCTATCTATCTAACGACAACAACAGATATAAATGGTTCTTATACTTTTTCCTCCCGTGCGCTCCGTTATAACCAACAACAACTTTTATAAAAAACAACGTCCTCATTCGGCGGGGGTATATATCGATATGTTTGTCTCTTTCGCCCATTACTAAAATAAGTGACACTCCACAAGAAAAAGTACCTTATGGTCATTGGCGCTTAAGTCGTTCGGAAATACAAATCATACAAGTTTACTTAGTTTATAATAAGCACGATGTCGGAAGTGCAAACGACCATAAGGTACTTTTTTTGCGGACAGCCACATATTACCTATACATAATTATGTTTTCATAGTTCAATATGCTTACATGCAGGCTTAGCACGAGCACCGTTTTGTTGACGGAAGAGTATACAGAAATGACGTTCGTGTAGACAGTACGACGGCAGCAAAGTAGAAAGAGTCAACTGCACTTTTTACGAAATTCGACACACAATTATTTGTTTAGTAAAGATAAAGATAATTTATTTGTCAAACATGCGTTTACATAAACTGATTTAATCAGACATGCAAGGTATTGAAATAGATGTTGTGCCAATAACGGCGTACAAATATTGTAGCTATAAAAAAAAATACATTTCATTGCATTTTACATAATTAGTCATTCTAAATTTCATTACAAAATACAAAAAAAAGAAGAAAATGATGTCAAGATATTATAAGATTGTAGAAGTACATTATAGTCAAAATAGATTAAATTATGTCCAGAATGTTCATTATTATGCAGTCAAATAGGATCATGCAAAAGCCAATTGATTTAAGATTCACATTATTCAATTCTTATTCTTAACTATGGGAAGTCGGAATAGAGAAGTCCTTTTCATTTAAAAAATCTATAACATTGTAATACACATTCCTAACTAAAAAAAATCTCAGCTTATTTTTGAAAAGTGACAAGGGCAGTTCTCTCCAACTTTTAGGTAATTTATTAAATATGGTACGAGCCATACAGAAGAAATTTTTGCACATGAGGGTTGTTTTCGCAGTATGAGAGCATATCCTGCAGTTGTTGCACCTATTACGTGAGACTACTTCATCTAATCGTTTAAATCGGTGTGGATTTGTTTTGACAAAAACAGCTACCTACTCCTAAAATTTACAGACATGGCAAAGCAAGTATTTTATATTTTGCATTTTGGTTCTCAATTTTTACTGATATTAAGTCACGCATATAAAGACAATTACAATTTTTTTTTCTCAAAGTGTCGAGGTACCGTATTTTGTATCAAAAACATATTACAGTAACATTGGCCTTAAAGATTTCCTTGGTAACATATTAACTAAATGATGTAAAACAGGAGAAGATAGCTTTGTTCTTCTATTAATTATCACAGTGTTACGTTCAAAACGCTCTCCTGTAAAATCTTGATTTTGTAGATAACCGTATATTCTTTACGGCCGTCGACTGTAGAAAGTTTTCTACTGTCTTTAGCTTGGCGATTACAAAATTAAATTGTCTTCACTACCTTAAACAAGTGTCAGTTGTCAGTGTGATTTTGACAGTTTGGGATAGAAAACTTTCTTCTGAAATAGTCTACATAAAAAAGAACGACAAAGATCGTTAAAAACGAAAGACAAAATGACAGATTGTAGAAGGATTTCTAAGGTGCGATGTCAAAAAAGGAGAAAGGAAATGTCACTTTCTACAGAAAGAGCTGTGTCTATTTTTCGTAGAAATAGAAAGCGTCAAGCTATGTATGCTGGAGGGAAAAAAATATATCCTTTTTTCTTTAAGGTTCAGTTTTCGACTTATATTTCGATGAATAACTCCGAAATCTGATGTTTTAGGATATTATGTTATATTACATTTTTTGTTTGTATAAGTGTCCTCTATCTAAATATATAACTTTCGTTGAGCACCGCGATTCTGAAAAAAAAAAAACAAAATGGCGGCCGACGTTAGGGCCATCCTCCATACAAAAATCTTCAAACCCCTGTGGTAAGAATCAACCTTTAAGGTTTAAAAATTTTCGGAGAAATTTGACAGTATGGTGTACCTTGACCTGCTGGCGACAGTACTTATGGTCATATCGACGAATAAATCGACCGAATAAAATGGTATCCTGAAATGCCTAACTTTACAGAAGTTTTTTTTTTTAAAGTCGCCAAATAACATTACAATTGAAAATGATAAATTTAGTCTTAAGAAGAGTTTAAGCTGAATTAATCTTAAAACTAGATCTTAGACTCAAATCTCCTAATTTCGACCCTAAATCCTAGTTTAACAGCTAATGAACTAAACTAAAGTTCCTTTGAGTATACATTTTATCCATCCATTACTGTCGTCAGAACTAATTAGTTTTCTAGACTGGCTAACGTTTCTCCTAATTTTAGTGTAGAATAAATGTTAAATTTTATTTATTTTATCATGTTTTTTATTTGTTTAATGTACACACATATAAACAGACAGGAAGAAAGAAACAGAAAAATACGTACAAAGGTGATGCTTATTACTAAATAAATCTCGATAATAAAAAAAAATAGGAGAAAAAAAAGAAGAATTATTTTGTCAAATATTTAATTTACTTGTTGAAACATTTAGAATTATTGCAGGCTTCTACACATTAGGCAATTTCCGTAGTTGAATATTTTGGTACAAAGTACAAACGGCAAAAGGGTTAAGTGTATGAGGGACTTGTACCACATGACAACCGTCATTGAAATAATTGTGTGATTTATTTTCATGAACAACCTTGCCCGGTTTAGCTAAATGGATATATATGAACCTTTTGGCGCGCGGACAAATTGGAACTAATACCACCATTTTTTTTTAAATTCATTTCATAAAACAATTTCACAAATGTTCTCAAGCACCGCCCCTCGGACAACGTCATTCGAGCGCATAAAAACAAGTTGTTTTGTCGTGGATGCTTGGGTTTGTCTGTTAAGCAGCCGACAACCTCCTAGGTTGACCTGCGAGAAGCCATACAAAAAAAAAATGATTGCCTGCAGACTTATACTTTTTGCCCATTGTACATTCACGTTTTCAGGCACTCACGTAGAGCTGTAAAACATTTTTAGGTGTAATACAATTTCCACGAACAACATTCTCGCGAGATCTTCTTAATTAAATTTTTATGAAGTATAAAAGCCATGTACTAAATGTTCTAATGAACAAGATAAACAAAATAAATCTTCCTGAAAAGTTTACAAATAACAGACACTAGAATAAACATTAATTGACTTTAGTAATTAAAATTCAACTTGCTACTTCGTTGATAATCTTAATTAGTTAAGGAGGGAATGTTTTTCTGTGTTATTAAAATAACTTTATTAGAATATAAACAGCATTAACTAACCATTTATTAATAGAAATTCTTAGAAATATTTATTTATTTATCTTACCTTACTTTACCCTCCTGAAAATAGAAAAGGAGTTATTTTTAACCGACTTCAAAAAAGGAGGTGGTTTCTCATTGAACTATTTAAACATTCATATATTCTTAACGTTGACTACCTCCTCCCACCCCCAAAGGCTAGCGCAGATTATGGCGGTTCAGAGGTTCTATTCTCTAAGCACGAAATCCGAAGTTCCGGCCGACGTTACGAGCATTTCCTACTGCGTATCATCTGTGGACATAAGATTAGTTTGTGGCCCGACCTAAGAATGAATGACACTACGATGTGACAGTTGTCCCTACTCCCGATGTGTTTTTACCCGTCCGAAAAAAATTATTAATCAGGTGAAGGATTCACTCCAAAATGTCAAACTACTTTCGGACGGGCCCGTATCTTCGTAGACGGACTTAGAGAATGGGCTGCCAGCCACGGTCGTAGTAGGATTTTCGCTATGCAATGCGACACGGCCCGCCCAAATGTGCGTGAGGCTATCCATTGTACTAGATAGGATACACTGGATGTCAAGTGCTGACTGACACCATTACTGCGTTGCGGCGCGGCCTGACGTGACTCCTAATGTGCTTTGGAGCAATTTCGCTGCGGCCCGCTGCGGCTTTATTTATATACTTCATTGTAAACCAGTTTTTTTTTTTTAATTTAACACTCAAAACATACAATGGACGCTCTTATTGCTTTCTGCGATCTTTTCCAAGCAAGCTTGGAATGGAGAGTGTTTGCGTGGACATAAAAATGGGGTCGGCATTAACTAAATAATAAGTAATTTAATATAATAGAAATATAATTATTTATGATATATAAATACGTACATACTAAATATGTATATAAGCAACGAAAATAAATGACGGATTCAGAATGTATACCCGAATGAGATGAGCAAAAGGAAAAAAGGCTGTAAGAACTCTAAGCGAAAACGAAGTAATGGCACACGGGTACAGTATAGGATATATTTTATGTTAAACTAGCGACCCGCCCCGGCTTCGCACAGGTAGTAGAGGCTATATGCCTACTTTTTTTCAGACGTAATGTCGTATCAGCCTGTGGAATCGAGCATGTCGGTTAAATTAAAATGTAACCATGTTCATCCAACTTGGAGTTTTTTTTTAATTTTAGTTAATAGAAACTCTAAAATAAATGTTCATACATATATTTTATAGGTAGTGTAGGTCACACATAAAGGTCTCTGTTCAACTGAGCACTGTTACTTTAGTTAGGTAGGAAGGGTACCGTCCTTGGATCTGAGCAGCTGGTAGGTCCGCCGCACAGGCTCCGAAAGAGGCCGGCAAGGCCTCCGAAGGGCCCTAGTTAGAGGGCGTCGGCAGCATGCCACGTACGCGCAGGTCGGTCAGCGGCCTCTGTAGCCGGCCGTAGAACGCCGGTAGCCGCCACGTATCAGCGGGCAAGTTAGAGCAGCTTGCAAGATTGGTCCTCAGCCAGGACGTAGGACCCTGAAAGGCATGTTAATTGGGGTGCAAAAGCAGCTAGCCGCGTGCGATGTGCCCAGCCTCCTTTCCTATTCGGAGACCAAGGAACGGTGTAAGGAGAAGGATAGGCAGAAGCTCAACACATAGCAGCCGCTTACAGACAGAGAGTTGCAAAGACAGCGTGTCACAATGACAGATGCAATAAGAGGTTATGTATGTAACACGCGAGCATAAAATACAAAGAAACCAATGATTATAATAGATGGCTCGCTGTATGGCTTATAAAACTTAATGAGGAACTCACCCTAGGTCGGGGTACAGGGAATCTGGAGTGTCAGAATATAGCAGCTCGCTAAACCAGCGCGAGATCAAAATGGACGAGTGTTCTCAAGTTAATTAGTGTGGTTCCATCTATTTAGTGCTGTGCTTAGCGACTAACTAATTACTTTATTATAGCCTTGACTGCCTCGTTGGTCTAGTGGTCGCAAGCGCTACTGCTGAGCATGAAGTCTCGGGTTCGATTCCCGGGTCGGGCAAAGTGTTGGGTTTTTCCATCTGGAATTTCTCAGTAGCAGCCCGGAGTCTGGATTTGAGCGCGGTTGATGGCAATAGGCTCGCCCCCTATTACATGGGACTTAAACATAACTGGCGAAATGTGGGTGTACTATAGGTACACTTCTGCCTAACCCTTCGGGGAATACAGGCGTGATGTTATGTTATGTGTTATGTTTATTATAGCATCACTCGACTATTTACCGTTGAGACTCCTCACAACGCTACAACAGACAGACGTGGCGGGGTACTTTGTTTTATAATAAATGTAGTGATAAGAAATTTTAAGCAGATGAAGTCGCGGGCAAAACTAGTTTCTAAATAAAATGTTACGTTATTTTTGCTATTCTGAACATTTTAGAAAAAAAACCGCTAAATCCTTTTCATTAGGATCAACTTCCTTCCTTATAATTTAAGAGCCCATAATTTTTTAGAGAAGAAATATATGTTTGTTGGACCTAATTAAAATGGATGTCGTAAATAAATCCGAGTTTTTCTTTCCTAAAATTACTAACTCTGTTTAACTTATTTTCTGTGTTTAGTTTCAACATGAATGATGTACCTAACCAAAATTTTGTAACAATATTTTGATTTGAAAGAGTGTCTATGGAGTTTCTTGCCCGTTCTTCTTCGAAGCTACTGCGCTTTGGAATGGGCAAATAGCTTCATCTTTCTGACTGACCGCCTCCTTGACAATTCTAATTGGTTTAATTGAAATAAATGGTTTGAGTTAGAAAATAATAATTTGACTGTTGGTAACAATCTCCAAAGCTACACAGTAACCTGTACGTATTTGATTGAATGGGGATTGATTTGTATCAATATTTGCTCAGAATCCTATTATTTACTGAGTAAACAAGCTGACATGGATGATAAATTATATCCAACTATGTATAAGTTATTATAATAATAAGTACAATGTTGTCCCCTTGTCGCTACGACACTATGTGCTAGCGACCGTTTCCGGGGGCCCATTATGGTTAAAGAAATTTATTTAATAAAGCGAAGGACTCAAGGGCCCCGAGGTATGTGAGACAAAAGTACAATGTAGAATCTGTAGTAGTACCAGACACAATGAAATAAAAACATTTGGCCAATATATTTTACTGAAAGAATCTCAATATATGAAGTCAAGGTACCTCCTTTTAACGACTCGAAAAAAAAACATCGTTGAATCTTACACGTCTTTCCAATTCTGATACTTATTACTTTTATATTTAAAAATAAAACATTTTCGAATTATAATACAGGCTCTACAGAATTACAATCATTAGAATCAGCAATACAACTCCTTAAGTTAGAATTGGCCTGAAATGTCAAGATTTCATGAATTAGTCATTCAATAAGGCAATATGAACTTATGGAGATGTAAAATAATTCTATAAATAAATATTCACTACGGCCGCGAATCATATTTAGTTCGACATACAATCTGATACTGACCTGCAAATTGAAAAAAAACGTAAGAAAATTTCAAATTTCGTGGGCTACCCTGAAGGTTTCGCCTTAAAGAAAACTATTTACCTACCTGGTACCTATCACCATTTGTAGAGGCCATTTTAAAAGTTTTATCGTAGTGTGTTTTTTTTTAAGTTTTAAGTGGTGGCTTATTATCTGTGTGTGAGTTCTTGATCTCGATCCCCAAATCTGTATTATTGTTGTGTTTTAACTAGGGGCAACCTGGATTTGGCGGCGGCGATCTCTCGCGTCCGGCCCTGGTTCAGGCCATGGTACGGAGCGAGAGGGAATGGGAAGCAGTCACCTCCTTCTACGAAGCAGTAATGCTCGCGAAGGAGGAGGCAGAGCGCGTGAGGGAGAGGCAATCATTGCGCCCTCACGCCCCTAGTCGCCACAGGAGGAGACACCCTGGGCGTCGGCAGTCGATAGCTGACTCCCGGCCACCGTAGGCGCGGGCCTGCGGACGGCGAGCAATGGGCAGCTCGCCGTCCCGTAAGGCCCAGGCCCGGGTCGACGGCGCGTTGTGTTCCACGCGCGCCTCAAAGAGATGTCAGCATAATTGACGGGGTCCGATAGGGCCGACGCCTGGCGGGGTCGCGGATTGTTCGAAAGAGTTACCGTGGCCCTGGCGCACAGGCAACTGAAGGAACACGGGTGGGTTTTAGTCAGTAAGAGTCTGACACGCCCTTCTGCTTCGTACAGAGCGGGCGAGGTCATTTGATGATTTTCCACACAAAAAAAAAAAGGGGGGGCTGGATTTATGCCCACAGCAATATTGCCATGGGCATATACTTACATATTTTCTTTTCTACATTTTTTCTTCCCATGTAATATCATGAGATGGAAATATGTATAATTAGCGATATGTGGGTGTTATATACAGTTCTGCTTAAGACATAAGGGAACACAGGTGATGTTGTTTTTTAAGCTTGAGCTTAAAAAAACAACATCACCTGTGTTCCCTTGTGTGGTCTTTGAATGTTTGAACATTCAAGGGATTTATTTATATGTTAGCACTGTTTAAATACGCTACAGGAGACAACAAAGAACGAACAGGTACAGGTACCCAACGTAATAGGAATGTTTACGGTGTCATGCCCTTGTCTGAGGAATCTGAGGATTCCAGAGAATTCATAGGGATTCGCAAACCTTTACAATTGAAACGACTCAAATACATGACGTGTTTTATGAAGCTTTATATTTTTCGAATTAACTTTTCGATCCTAGTTCCTAGCCTTTTTATTAATAACCTAGATCCTTGAACCTTTACCTGACTTCTTTCGAGAAATTGGGTAGGATTTACCTTAAGACATGTTTTTATTTTGATGACATTCTATAATCTGATTTAGAGATTGGTCCAGCTTAAAGAGACGGCCAAGGAAAACGTGTGTGGTCAACCAAATCTTAAATATATATCAATAATCTATACATCTGTATATCTGCATATGAACCCACTTATTTATAAAAGTTGTTTAAAGTTAAGTAATGATTAGCTTTATGCAACGTTTATAATAATAATAATAATATTGGTCCCTGCGCGTTCGCAGGGACCAATATCAGTCCTCAGGATTATATGTCCTGTGTCACAGAGCGCATCGACTTCCTGAAGCAGAAAGTGTATGCATGGGCGAACCGTATCCGTAGGTATAAGCGGCGAGTGGAGCGATACACTCAGAATCGCACCTTCCAGCGCGTTGAAAGGTGGGTTTATAGGGATTGGGAACGACCGGATCAAGGTGTGACTCACACGTAACTATCAGATGATGATGCTATGTGCTCTTTCTGGCGCAATATCTGGTCGGTGCCTGTCAGTCACACCGAAGGTGATTGGACTTGGGAAGTCGAGCGAGCCTGCGAACCAATACCGGAAATGGGGGCTATTACCATCTGCCCCCAAGACGTGGCTCGTGCAGTCCGTCCGTTGCCTAACTGGAAGTCTGCAGGGCCGGACGAGCTGCACAACTTTTGGATAAAATCGTTTTTAAGGTCGCACGCTCGCTTGGCGGCTCAGTTCCAGGTTGCTTTGGAGTCTGGTTTGCTACCCCAGTTCCTAACAACAGAAGTTACCCACCTGCTCCATAAATCAGGTAGCACTGCGGAACCCAAAAATTATAGGCCGATCACGTGTTTACCGACGGTCTATAAAGTTCTTACATCCATTTTGAGAGCTGAAATTAACAACCATATAGACACCAACTCCATCATGTC
Source organism: Griposia aprilina (assembly GCA_916610205.1). Lineage (NCBI taxonomy): Eukaryota > Metazoa > Arthropoda > Insecta > Lepidoptera > Noctuidae > Griposia > Griposia aprilina. Next base: position 11,599,508 of record OU744285.1, on the reverse strand, counting down.
TCCTTCTCAAAATGGATGTAGGAACGGGTCCCGTGGTACTAAGGAGCTACTCCTCATTGATATGACCATTAGCCAACAGGTTCGTCGTTCCCGAAAGGATCTTTCGACATGTTGGATAGATTACAAGAAGGCCTATGACTCGGTGCCACATACGTGGCTTATGAGGGTGCTGGAGTTGTATAAAGTAGATTCAACTCTGCGCACCTTCCTGAAGTCATGTATGGGGCAATGGAGAACGGTCCTTCACTATCCAGGATGTCGAAATGTTCAGAGGAATAGCGAACCGATAAGGATCGAGCGAGGCATATATCAGGGTGATAGTTTGAGTCCACTTTGGTTCTGCTTAGCCTTGAATCCTCTAAGCACACTGCTGGAGAATTCAGGTCTAGGCTATCGGCTGAGGAGAGGTGGTCAGGTTATATCTCACCTCCTCAACATGGATGACCTAAAACTCTTTGCCCCCAACAATTTACAACTGATGGAGCTGCTGAAAGTAACTGAAACTTTCAGTAGCGCCATCAGGATGGAATTTGGTGGGGACAAATGTGCGGTCATGCATGTAAAGCGAGGGGAGATTGTGGAATCCGTGGGAACCCAACTCTCGGATTCCATAAACCTTAGACCCCCTCTACATCCGAAACCTATAAGTATTTGGGTATATCGGAAGCATTGGGCATCAATGGTACTGACATGAAGCAGTCGTTAAAGGAACGCTTCTTTGGCCGCCTGAAAAAAGTATTTAATAGTCTTTTATCAGGCGGAAACAAGGTGCGCGCCTTTAACGGTTGGGTCATGCCAGTTTTGATGTACTCTTTCGGCATACTCAAATGGACTCAGACCGAACTCGACGCCCTGGATAAGAAGGTCCGTTCGCTGCTAACTGCAAATCGAATGCATCACCCACGATCATCGGTAATGAGGCTGTATATCCCGCGAAAGTGTGGAGGTCGAGGCTTTTTAAATGCTAAGACCCTCCACAATCGCGAGATATGCAGTCTCAGGGAATATTTCTTAGAAGCCGACGTGGGGATGCATCGAGATGTGGTCACAGTGGACAAGGGCCTCACCCCGCTCTCCTTGGCTAAAGAGAACTGACGCAAACCAGTAGTGCTTGACACTAATGATCGCATGGAAGTATGGCAGAGTAAGGAACTTCACGGACGCTTTTTTCGGGCCCTACATGGACCTGATGTAGACCAACTAGCGTCCATAGCCTGGCTGCGCTTCGGTGACCTCTTTGGAGAAACCGAAGGTTTTGTCTGTGCAATTATGGACGAAGTTATGATGACGAAGAATTACCGGAGATTTATTGTGAAAGACGACACGGTTGACATCTGTCGGGCATGCCACCGTCCGGGTGAATCAATCAGACATATTATCTCCGGATGTTCTCGTCTAGCTAACGAAGAGTACTTGCATAGACACAACCTTGTAGCCAGGATTATCCATCAGCAACTTGCTCTGCAATACAGCCTTGTAGAATCGGAAGTGCCATACTACAGGTATGTGCCCGACCCAGTTCTCGAAAATGGACATATCACATTATACTGGGATCGATCCATCATCACTGACAGGACTATTGTTGCCAATAAGCCTGATATAGTGGTGGTGGATCGAATAGAGCGGCGCGCAGTGATCGTTGACATCACGATCCCGCATGACGGGAACCTCGTGAAAGCCGAGAAAGATAAACAAATCAAGTATCTTGACTTGGCTCGCGAGGTTGTCGACATGTGGGACGTGGACTCAGCGATCATTGTGCCGATAGTCGTAACAGCCAATGGCTTAATAGCCAAGAGCCTCGACCAACACCTGAGGAAGCTCTCGTTGGGCAGCTGGATCAAGGGCTTGATTCAGAAGGCGGTACTTCTGGACACGGCTCGCATTGTCAGGAGGTTCCTCTCTCTGGAGCCCTGACCGCCGGTAGCTTGGACCCTGTTGCCGATACCGGTGGGCTACTATTTTTTATATTTTTAAATGTTTTTATATGTTATATATTCTAATGTTTAAAAATATAATTTATATGTATATAATGAAATAAAGGAAATAATAATAATAAAACGTTTATTTCGGAAATTTGCTCCATAGATCTTTGTTAGTGATACAACTTACGTAACTATGTTAGTACTTACATTAAATTAAAAACAGAAACCAAATCAAAATAAAACCTACAATTATATTAATTCATGTATCTTCCTGCAGTATCAGACCCGTACCTATGATTTTCATGCTTATAAATAAGCATGAAAATCTTAAAGTAACAGTTTTCTGTTTCTATGTTTATTTGCACTTCACGTCAAAATTACTCCACAGATTTCCGCGACATTTAACACATGGCTTAAAAACGCTCCGAAGAAAAACATGGAGCTTTGTAACTGGGTGTAAGAACTTTAAGTATTCCTTTAGAATTCGAGTGAAACCTCGGAAATGAGCTAGTTTCAAATGAACCCTTTATGCTAAGCAGTCTGTCAAAGCCAAAACCCGCTTTGACTCACTCCTAAATTAAAGCCCTACCGTACCCACGTAAATCTCGATTTTTCTAGCTTCGTTAAACCGCGTCAATTTTGTACAAACGTTACCAATGCCCCTGATTTCCCGGTTTTCATTTGAAACCCCTTTTCCATCAATTCAATGAAGTACGCCCGTCTCGGTCCACTGATGTCACGTGTGTTCATTATCAACCGACGAAAAAAAAGGTGTAGAAGCTCATCCTTTTAAAAAAAAAAGTTACGCATGGTCATAATGAAAAAAAATAAAAAAAACCGTCGACTTGAGAACAAGTCGACGGTTTTTTTATTTATTACTACGCATAACTTTTTACAGAAAAGTCCGAATTTGGATTAAAAATATATATATTGGAAACGGTATAATTTGTAGGTTTATCGAAGTTGGACCCATTTAAAATTGAAAAACAAAAGCCACATTTAAGTGTAGAAAAATAGGGGTTGATTGATTTACCACCTAGGTACTGAATTTTTACTTGTGAACCGGTTGTATTGAACTTGGCACACGTATGTAGTTCAGATGACGCTTCAACAAAAAACACTTACAAATAAAAAAACAACTGGCTCCCATTAAAAACACTACAAAGTGGAAAGTAACTTTAATTTCGGAAGTCAGTGTCTTTGGTTTTGTATTTTCGTTTTTGCCACCGACTTCCGAAATTAAAGTAATTTTCACTTTGTAGTGTTTTTATTGGAAGTCGGTTGTTTTTGTGAAAAAAAGTTTTTATTTTCATTTATTTATTTATTTATTTAAACTTCTCGCACACAATAGTATACAAAGGCGGACTTTTCACTTTATAATTGTGATATCTACCCCACACAAATTCGTATACCACAACTTGATATATAAATAACAGTCACAGGAAGTTATAAAAACATCATCAATATATAGGCTGGATTTTTGAGATTGGGCAGCAAGGGCAGCTACCTTACCCGTTGTAGCTAAAAGAAAATGGTCTTAGGAGACTTCCCTTAACGTTTTGAGAAATTTTGATTTACATTCACAGATTTTGAAAAATATGTTCAGTCAGCAGGAAAATGGGCAATTTTCACAAAAACTTTTTTAATGCCAATCGATCATGTTTCATATAAGGATCAAAAACCTCCATTGGACCAACTGAAGTTTGAGTACTAGAAAAGTCAGAAATCGCAAAAAAACTTTTGCCATACCTTTCGTAGGAAATGAGACTATAACTTACTGTTTTACCATCGATAATCTGACGGCTACAAAAAAGACTAATCTAAAAACAAATAAAAAAAATATAACTTCTACAGACTTGACTTCTTCTTCTTCATCTGAATGACAGTTTTATTTAACTCACCCAGCACACACACATACACACACACACACACATTCCAAGCTATTTTAGGCACTCCGATATTTTTATGTATGCCGATGACTTGAAGTTTCCCAGAATAATTAAGTCTGTCAGAGACTCCTCGCTCTCACAGATGGGTCTTAATATTCTGATTCAATGTTGCAAAACAATGAAATACATTTGAACTCAAAGAAATGTTACTACCTTAAGTATACAAAAAAAAAACTTATAAAGACAGTGTATTTCATTATTGAGGACAAAGTTATTTAAATAGACACTAAAGTTCTGTTTGACCAAATATTAACCTTTGCACCATACTTGCATAACTAAAAAGCGTCCAAAGCGTACTATGCATAACTAAAAAGCGTCCAAAGCGTACTATGCATAACTAAAAAGCGTCCAAAGCGTACTATGCATAACTAAAAAGCGTCCAAAGTCAAAGTCAAAATCAAAGTCAAATCATTTATTTCAAATAGGCACATAAAAGGCACTTTTGAGCATCAAAATTTACAAAAAAATAGAATTGATTCTAGTTGCCCCTTCCAAAAGGTTTCATAAGGAGATGTCGTAAGTCAGTGTAATGGTTTTCTTCTAAAGTAAAACAAAAATCTATAAAATATATATATATTTCGTACGTAGCATATTAGAATACTGTAGTGTAGTGTGGCGGCCGCACTATGCTACGAAAAGTTTGCGTCTAGAACGTTTGGAACAGTCCTTAAAAAAAAAAAAAAAAAACATCTTCCAAAAATAAATTGAAGTTCGCCAACATACACATTTTAGAAGAACGATGATGTTTAAACGACGCAATGTTTCTATATAAAATAAAAATATAATATAAATAATATAAAATATTAAAATGATCAACTACATTTACACAAATACGTCACTTAGTTAACAAAGTACTCGTCCGCATAGCTGTCTTCCGGATATAACCAATAACCCTCTATAAAAAGAGGTCTTTGTCCTGAGGGGGTTAGTTATTGGCTTTTATTATCCATCTGGTTTACATTCAAGTGAATTCACATCAAACAAAAGGCTTTATCTTTAAGAGAGAATGTTATACAGTTGGTCGTAAGACAATTTTAGCAAAAGCGAGATGAATGAGGCTAAATAAATGCAGATAAGCATAAAATATTCATGTCGAAGTCTAAAATATCGTCACAAAGAAAATACTGAATTATAAAAGCAAATAGATGTTACGACGCCGAAGATGTTTATTCATTTCAAACGTAACTTCGTAATAGCTTTTCTTTGATATATTCAATTTGATATTCTCTTTTTACCAGACTACGCGACGCAAAGGAGGGTAATGTGTTTATCAGCCTATGTATGTATGTATGTTTGTTCCTTTGGGCGTTCTAGAGACCAAACGCATGGGCCAATTTTGAGGATTCTTACGTCAAACGATTTGTCTTGAGAGTGTCACTAAAGATATGCCAGTAATCAAAATTCAATATGGCGACAACCAGACGCCATTACGTGAAAATGAAAAAAATAAGTTGACGAACAATGTCAAGTGGGGTATCGTTGAAAAGGTCTTTGAACAAAATTTATAGTTTTCTCTAATCATTTTTCATTTTGAATGACCATTTAGAATCTATAATGATTTAAAGTTGGTGAAAAATAATAATTAAGTTACTACCTATAACATAATTCGCAAAATCGAGTGACAAACCCAGAATGTTACTGCTTTGAAAGATAATTTAAACGACCGTAACCTAAAGCGTTATTTAATACATTCAGACTAAAATAATCATAACTAAAAAGTGTAAAATAAAAAAGTTAATCTAAAAAATCAAAAGCCTGACTGCATAAAAAGTGAACTTTAAAAAATATGGAAACAAGAAGATATATTTTCGCCACACACTCAATCTCATGCAGTCCGAGGCACCTTTTTAACAAGAAAGACCTATTGCCTCCGACTGCATGGGATTATGATAAGCTATTAATTTGTTTTCTTCTTTCTTATACTAATGTTACCTCAAATTAGTATGCATAGTGAGGGCTCATCTCGCATCTTCTGTATGTATAGTGAGGTTTTTAACAGACACATAATTATATCTTCATAAGTAAACATACAACTATGTGTATGGCCATACAAACATTCTTGTCATGTCATTGATGGTTTATCTGATACGAGATACATACATACTCAGGTAATAAAATGGCTTAATTATGTACAAAGTAGCAACAATTGAACTCGGTCTAAAGTACCGCTTGCGAAAGAGGAGGCAGAACGCGTGAGGGAGAGGCAATCTTTGCGCCCTCACGCCCCTAGTCGCCGCAGGAGATGCCCTGGGCGTTGGGAGTCGATAGCCGATTCCCGGCCACCGTAGGCGCGGGCTTGCGGACGGCGAGCAATGGGTAGCTCGCCGTCCAGTAAGGACCAGGCCCGAATCGACACCGCCTTAAAGAGATGTCAGCATTCATTGACGGAGTCCGCTAAGGCCGATGCCTGCCAGGGTCGCGGCTTTAACCGAAAGGGTTACCTTGGCCCTGGCACACAGGCAACGAAGGAACACGGGTGGGTTTTAGGCAGTAAAAGTCTGGCTCTGGCCAGAGCGGGAGAAGTTATTTGATGATTTCCCACCCAAAAAAAAAGTCTAAAGTACATGAAACCATTAGTAAATGACAGTGCTAACTCAAAGCACATTATAAGGGGAACATCGTGATATTCATAGTCCGTCCCTCAGGGTTCCTGTATTTGACTGACTTATTACTGTTATAACTATTATTCATATGAACAAAGGGTTGGAATTGGAACGTTTACATACTATTGACATTTTCATTGACAGTGAGTTTTCACGAAGGTAGGTTCATACAATCAAACTACTTATGAATAGCTGCGACTCACACCACGTCGATAAGGTACATATATAATATGTTGCTAGACGTGTAATTTGCAGTACTACGTTTTAATATTTTTTAAACTGAACAAATATTTCATCGTTCATGTTAATCTTGGCTATACGTGACTTATGGCGACCATACATAGCACTCATGTGAACAGAAATCGCAAACACGCAGTGATCAGGAACCGCGTTGATCAAAGCTTGATCGTTCTCTTTATGAGACAAAGACTTTGCCCATCAGTGAGACGAATACGAGCCGATATTATAATATTGTAACATAACTCATCGTTTTTCCCGATCGTTCGTCGATCGTTTTTCGTTTTAAAGATGACTTCCCGAGGATTCCTGATAGCACAACAACTCACGACAAAATAAACAAATGGTTCCCAGAGTACACCGTAAATGACTCTAGGTCTTACCGTAATGCTAATTAGTATGACTAAAACAATCCAATACAGCTGCCTACGCTACGCCTAAGCCTCTAAAACTAACTTTATTGGCACTGCCTGTGTTTGATGCCTACTTGGCTAGACTCGGTACGAGTTAAGACGATTACGTTCCTGTAATTAATCACTCATCAAATCTCTAATCAATATGGAACAACGATCTGAGATTTATATGTATATAAATGTTTGAGGTAAGTATAAGCTACGCTTTCTGAAGGTTTATCCTAACTGATGGGCTAGACAGATTTATATTATAGTATTGAGAATCAAGAATCATTTATTTGCAGAAAATACAAGTGTTGCAAAATGAGGTATAAAAGTTGGTGGTTTACGTACTATTCATATCTTGCCTGTTCAGGGCATGGCAAATAGAGAGAGTTATCTATAATGAAATCTATATACTAACAGACTGAGATTTCAACAGACGATGCAATCGTTGTTGCCCTAACCAAAACGAAACATTTTCGCGTAAATCCAATCTGTACAAGTAGAATTCCGTTAGATAAGACCTATACATGAAAAAAAAAAAATTGAACTATTAAAAGAAGAATATTTTCATGAAAATCTAAAGAGACCAAAACCATAAATATTAATGAAATTAGGATTCATAGCGTCATCAATGCTAACCTGTTACTTCCAAAGTACACTCTACACGGCAAAAGATCCTTAAAGTATATAATACCCTATCTTGTTAATCAACTACCTACATCATTAAAGGACAAAATAACGCAGAAAAACATAAAAGCAACAAGTTTTAGAGAATATGAATACCTAAGATATATCTTAGGTTTTGATTGAAAAATGTACTTTTATTAATATGTATATGGCGGAGTGTTCGAGCGGCTGAGACACCACGTGTCGCTGCTGATCCGTTATCTATTGGTACTTCATCATAGGCGTGTACGTGTAGGTGTTTGGAAAATAACACTCGCAAAATAACGCACTTAATTTACTTTCAAATATCGCAACGAGACTTAACTATAAAATTTAATGATTACAATGGTTAACACTGATTAAGTCTAATCACAATAATTGTTAAACTTGCATTTAGAGCCAATGGATTTCTGCGTGTGCACCGCGTGATGATCGCATCACAATAAGTGCTCGCCACCAATACACCATGAGACGCACAACCCCATTCGGTGTTACCCGCTAAAAATACCACTAAAGGAATAAATTCTAAACCACAGAGTAAAAATAATCGATTACACCTTTTAAAAAGTATTACAATAAATTGACTAAATCATCGCGCGCCGTTATAATATGTATATATTAATGTAATAAAATATAAATGTATACATATACATTAATAGGAATATATTTTTTAACTAATTATAGTTAAATAGTTTAAAACATACACAATAAAGCAAAAATAGTACCGAACAATAATATAAAAAAAAAACAAATAACTATAAAATTACTAAAAACATACTTTTAGGAACAACCTGTATTAATTTAAAAACATTCCTCCACTTCTTTTGTTCTAAGGACGGACGGGGAGATTGGTCACTGATGTTCGTTCATTGGAGTACTAGATAGTATTTTGCTTATGTACCCGTTATAATTTTATTTGTTGTTTCTTTTTTACTAAGTACCTAGTTAAGTGGTTTTAATGCTCTAAATTATATAGTTGATGACTTTGGTGCACGGTAAAACTGTACTTAATGAGTTTATGTTGGCAACAACGTAGATATATAAAATGTATGTGTAATAATGAATAAATAAATAAATAATAAATTGTTGAAAATATTTTTGTTTTCCTTTAGTTTTTTCTGTTGAAGAACCCAATACGTACTGTATACCTAGGAGATAGTTAGATCCAGTTCACAGAATAGACAGATTTCTATTATCGAATTCAAATGCCTCACAAGTGAAAATATAATTAAATATATAAACTTAAACCTTTATATATAAATTAAAAACTGATTGAATTATGATTTTCGCTATTCATGTCCCGGGCCAAGCAAACAGTTTGCTTATAAATAACCTACAACAAAAACATTATGGGCACAATATCATTAGGTTTGAACCATTTTCAATGAAAAATTATTTCATGAGCATGATTAATCGTGATAAGACAAGTTGATTGATTAATAGATGTCTATAATACAATATTCTCCTACGGACAAATATATAAGAATTTGGGCTACCATCTTTTTTTTTTTTTTTTTTTTGGGTGGGAAATCATCAAATGACCTCTCCCGCTCTGGGCGGAGCGGTAGGGCGTGTCAGACTCTTACTGACTAAAACCCACCCGTGTTCCTTCAGTTGCCTGTGCGCCAGGGCCACGGTAACTCTTTCGAACAATCCGCGACCCCGGCAGGCATCGGCCCTGTCGGACCCCGTCAATTATGCTGACATCTCTTTGAGGCTTGGGCTACCATCTATCATAGGTAATACAGCTTACTATGCCAAAGTAATGAACTGCGGGGAAATTGCATAACACACTAACTGTAGGTATAGCTGTCATTTTGACAGTTCAACAACATTCATTGCGTTATTTACGTTGGTGAGCAGACAAATTCCTCGAACATATGAATCAATGGATTAGCAATAATTATGTTTATACGAGGAAGGCAAGTAATACACGCAGAGGTGGTTTACGCACTGACGCTTTATTTTCATACTCAGTGACAACGGGCGGGGCTATGTCATCATGACAGCTCACAACTTAACCAATCCCAGTTATGGCTGCGTGTACACATGACTTCATACATAACAATGGCTTCAAAATGATTCAGATTGTGATATACAGTGTTTTATGCAATCAGGGTGCTGGACTTACTTAAGAATTGTCACGCATTAAAATACAAAGGCTCTCGCCTTATAATAAACTCGAAATAGTGTGTTAAAAAAATACGTTTTTTGTTTTCAGAGGGGGAAACCTTCAAGACCTTGAAGTTATGGTGTTTTGCTACAGATTTACCACTACTTAACCGCTGGGACGCTTTTGGTATGAAAAGCATACCAGACTTTTCTAACACTAAATTGTACTCACGCGCTTAGGTATTCCCACTACATTGTACACGTCATATGACGCGTCGGCTCGCGCGTCGAGTGTTTGTAAACAAACCCGATAAGCGGCGTCATTTCTTGGTATTCTGCGACCGTTGTATTTTTTTATGAATGCTAGTGAGTAGGGCTATATTAAAGTGTGCGTTGTATTTGAATATACGATGTTTTCGTTTGTAGACGACTGTTTAAGATGAACAAAGACACTTTTTTCACAGATTCCAACAAGATTTTTTCTAATAAGAAAAACAGGGGTTGTCCTATATGTTTTATGGTTTAAAAAACATGGTGTGTTAGTTCTTCATACGAAACATGAATAAAACCACTTACCACAGTACAATATTAATTATTTAAAAGCATCCAAAGTTGAGACTCACGACGAGTCGCTCGTTCAATGACAGCGAAAATGATATTTTTTAATGTCATAGACTAATTCCTTCTAGGGTTGTCATATCTCAAACGGTTCGGAAACAGATAACGTATGAAACTAAATCCATGGAATTGGAAAGTACTGCTTAATAGTGGTGATACAAGGATAAACAAGGATGAAAATAAAACCAAAAAAAATTGGTATGACTTTCACACCATGGGCGCAAAACTCTGAACACGTTTTGGTTTTAATGGGCGCATTTCGGTGACCTCACAAACTGATCAAAAGCGTCCCAGCGGGTAAGAGAAGACCTGGGAAAGCATAACAGTTATTCAAAATGTTTGACACGTAAAATCTTCGGGTATACTTAAAGTTTTCTCAGCAAATATGATTCAAAACAAAGCGCTTTTTAACGACAAATTACGTACCTATAATGTTTAGCACTCCTTTTTGTTTTTTTTTATTTGGATAGGGTATTCATCAAATGACGTCTACCGCTCTGGGCGGAGCGGGAGGGTGTCAGACTCTTACTGACTAAAACCCACCCTTGTCCATGCAGTTGCCTGTGCGCCAGGGCCACGGTAACTCTTTCGAACAATCCGCGACCCCGGCAGGCATCGGCCCTATCGGACTCCGTCAATGGTGCTGACATCTCTTCGAGGCGGGCGTGAAACACGACGCGCCGTCGACCCGGGCCTGGTCCATAACGGACGGCGAGCTGCTCATTACTCGCCGTCCGCAAGGCGGCGCCTACGGTGGCCGGGTATCGGTTATTGACTCCCGACGCCCAGGGAATATTTTGCACCCCTAGATCAAACATGAAGATATGCGGTAACATTATTGTAATGTACTTTTCGACAACAAGACTCAATTCCGTAACAAAAACTTAGGTACCAACGTGCAACCAACCCCAATCCATGTTTATCAAGGTAACTTTAACTTAGCTTCCATATAATAATTATTTTGTCTTTATGTAATGTTTTGCTACATATCCCTGTTGGGGAACTGAAATTCTGGTGCAGCACTTTGTTAGAATATTTACAAAAAAAAACACTACCAAGTGCAAAAGAACTTTAATTTCGGAAGTCCGTGTCTTTGGTTTTTTGCCACCGACTTCCGAAAGTAAAGTTCTTTTTCACTTTGTAGTGTTTTTTTGGAAGTCGATTGTTTTTTTTGTAAAAAAGTTTATATTTTTTACTTTTTAGTTGTGGTACCTACCTACCCCACACAACTTCGTATACCACTACTGGATATGTAAATAACAGTGACATGAAGTTATTAAAACATCATCAATTTAAGTATACTAAGTGGAAAAAATACGCATTATTAAGGATAACTCAAAACCAGGTCAGATTTTGATCAAATTTATATGGGACCACATGAGAAGCACCAGCTTTTAAATAAAAGAGAATCCTTAAAATAGGGTCACCTAGAAAAAAAATCTGAGGTAACGTACAGTCACCAAAAGAGATAAGTAACCAGGGTCGTCGGATATGGTTGAAGTTTAGCAAGAAACCGATGGATGTTTTCGAATGAAATTTAATTTGATAATCGACCTATTTATTTTCTATTAATTCAATTAAATTTTATTCGAAAACATTCATTGGTTTCTTACTAAACTTCAACTATATCGACGACCCTGGTTACTTATCACTTTTGGTGAGCGTACATAAAAAAAAAAAGTCGAATTGAGAACCTCCTCCTTTTTTTGAAGTCAGTTAAAAATATGTTTATTATTAGCAACATAAAATAAAATCCTGATGGAAAAACCCTGTAACACTTAGCTCAAACCTAGGACCATAAGCGCAGTGCAGCGACCTCTAATGACTATAACATCTAACGGGCAAGTTTTCATACTTCAATATCCTTTTGAATCGCCCTTGAAATATTAAACATTTAATACTGAAACAATGGTGTTTTGTTATTATGGTAATCTAGACTTGTTGAGAGTTAAGTAAACCATTTTGTTTTGTTGATAAAACAACAACCATTAATCCTTAAAATAAAGGTCAAAACAGAACAAAATTATTCTCTTGAAAAATATTAGGCCTACAAAGTAGTTAAACATTTTTAAATGGCTTATGTTAAGCCGAAAGCGTCAGGGTAGCACGCAAAATTCAAATTTTCTTATGTTTTTTGCAATTTGTAGGTCAGTATCAGGTTGTATGTTGATCCAAATATGATTCGCGGCAATAACAAATATTTAATTATAGAATTAATATCATAAAAATCATCAATACATCTCTTTATGTTCATCTTACCCTATTGAACGACTATTTCATGAAATAATAACATTTGAGGCCAATTCTAACTTAGGATGTATTGGTGAATCTAATGATTATAATTCTGTAAAACCATATTTGTTACGGTCGCGAATCATATTTTAATCAACATACAACCTGATATTGGCCTGCAAATTGCAAAAAAACGTAAGTAAATTTGAATTTCGCGAGCTACCTAGCGCATCCCCCTTACTATAAACACTGTGTTAATCATGAAAATGTTTATACAGGATCTTTTTAATACTAAAACATAAAAACGCTAATTAAAATTGGTGAGGTACTGGTTTTGCTTATAACCATCGTAGTGAAAGTCGACTAAAGTAGTGAAAGGTTCTTCTATTCGACAATAACAGCCTATACATACCTATCAGCTATGATTAATTATCTTACTACCGAATGCGTTTGATGATTATGGTAAACTGGCTGTTGCCCGTAACTTCGTCTGCGATCCGGGATTAAAAGTAGCCTATAACCTTCTCTAGGTATCAATCTACCTATCTGTCTAATTTTATATCGATCAGTTCAGCCGCTTTTGTGTGATTAAGTAACAAACATGCAAACATACAATTGTTGTTGTTGTTAATGTATACTAACTGCAATATTGTTTATTGTTATACTAACTCTGCCTTCTTTTTATTTCTTAGAAAGTATTTTGTATGTTCGCAAAAACTTAGGACTTTTCAAATTACGACGTGATTTCCATAATAGAAATACACGGAGTAAAAAATAAATTGCGATACCAAAATTTAAGTCATTTCTTAAATAGTATCCGCTTTTGTAACAAGTTGTCAAAGTCGGTTATAGAACTGAGCGATGGAAAGTTCAAGACCAAACGTCTTTATCAAAAAAGCAATTATGTATGATTAAAGACTACTTTGAAGACAAGGAAGTTTGTTAATGATTCCTTCTGCACATGTGGCTTCCCTGGTACCTTAATAACGACATAACCATGTAAATGTCTATTAACTGCTCCCAAATTACGACGATTATTAAAAAAAAAAATGGTTTTCATTTATGTGCTTCTTTGACATAATCTGACATCATTTAACTACAATTCTAATTTCAACTCTATATTAGTGGCTTTTGTGGACAGGATATTAATTCAGACTTGTTACATGCAGTTGTAATGGCAATCATGTCATTTGGTTTAAATAGGTTTTTATTTTTATTATTTAATTTATATTTAATACAGGTAGCAGAGAGGTCGCCGCACAAGCTGAAACCATGAACTCTGCACATGACACATAGACAAAAAAACAGCTGTTTCATAGAAAAGTGCAATACCTACGCGGTTAAAATATGGCACAGCGCATTTTTTTTTTTAATGATTGTGATGTTCGAAAAATGAAAAAAAATACCTTTGTTTTTCTGCCGACCCTTCTCCATACAAAACGAATATTTGGAACCGTGCGCCTAGCTTCTGACGTTTCATAAGTGCCCATGTAGGTTTATGTGAAATAAAATATTTTATTTTATTGTTATTTGATTATTTTGATTTCATTTGTTACTTAAAGAAATAAAAACAAAACCCTGTATTCGATACATCGTGCGACCCAGTAAATCGTTTTACAGACAGCCTTGAAACTTGTAATCTCATACTAGTGGAATTATAATCGAAAATTGGGAATGGTTCCCTTCGTTTATCTAAATCATTTTTATGGTGTTAAGAGTTCGTAGGTTACTTCTAGTTGAGCGTGCACCTTCATTATCGCTCAATCAGGTGACAAATGGTCAAACGAAGTAGAAATATGTGTCCGGCCACTTAAGTTTAGCAATACTTCGGTCGGTAACCTCCTGCGAATGCCAGATAATCCATAAATAGGTTATTTATCTTTTTTTCGAATCGATGATACAAAGTTAACTAGATTACTTTACCCCAGTAGGTAGCCTATTTGATCACGGCTTCGGTATAAATTAATTAACCAATTGTGACATTGACCGGGTTATGCGGGTTCCTATAAAAAAAAAAACGAATCGTTTGCTTACCAATGGTACCATTTTTGATTGCCAAACTGGGCATATAAATTGATTAATAAGCTAATTTTACCTGTGATAGCTACTTCGATATGGGAGGGTCTACTATGCAAGGTTTTGAGGTCTTTGCTTCTTTAATGATACAGTCTTAATTTTAACCAATAACGGTCCGTAAATTATAGGTATTGGCCATTAGTAAAACAATTGATCTTAATTCAATATTAGGAAGCGACTCCACCACTGAGTGGTGAAGGTAAAGAGAACCAGTCCATACAAACGACACCAAAATTTCAAAGACGCAAAAAAAACAACTCGTAGAGGAATCTTATTTATTAATTAGTATACTTTAGAAAAATAATAATTGTTATTCATTTCAGACATAATTCTAGTCCATAGCTTTACACGCATACAGTCACGAGCACTAATGTGTCAACACTTGGCAAGTTTCAATAGCGATTTTTTTGTGAAATTACCAACGCTACGTTGAAATACGACATATTGCAAATCATGAATTTGATCTGCATAATGATCTTATATCTAGACTTAGCCGCAGAGTTCACCTGCTTCGTGTACCGAGACGAAATAATAAACTATTTTATAATAATGTATTTTGTATGGCGACCAAAGTCTATAATAAACTACCACATTTTTTTAAACTCTTAACTTTGGAACATTTAAACGTAAATTATTCAATTATCTCATAAGTAAATGCTACTACTCGACTAATGATTTTATGAATGAAAAGTAAACATAAATATTAGGAAAAACATAACATAACATCACGCCTGTATTCCCCGAAGGGTTAGGCAGAGGTGTACCTATAGCACACCCACATTCCGCCAAATATTAGGAATTATCTGTATTATTTTCTTCACATTATCTTCTTGACTTAATTCAATCCTTTTGACATTTCTATTACTAACATTTGACTAATTTGCAATTTGAATGTTATCCTAATTCATTTAACTAGGAAGCTAACCAACACCCGAAAAGATAATTGTACGCCGGAAACGGCAGAATATTCTGAGCTATAAAAATTATGTAACATCTCTGTAACAATATTCTGACAAATAAATGGACTATTACTATTACATAAACCTATGGGTTCGAAAATACTATGTTCGTAACAATATAAAATTTCATTAAAAAAGTAAGGAGAACAAAGCTTTTGAATTTAGCCAAGTGTATACTTATTTATGCTCGTGACTGTTCATTAAAAATTATAAACTATTTTAAATTAAAACAGATAAGAACCCAAAATAAAATAGTGATTAATTAAATTTAAATATTCAATTAACTCATATTTTTTTTAATAATAATTAAAATTGTCAAAAAAATATGTCAGAATATAAAATAGTCAAATTACAAAATGTTATAAAAATGTCAAAATTTAAAAAAAAAAAAAAAATATATAAATTGCAAATATAATAATAACATTACACCACTTTATTATACACCAAGAAATACATAACAAAACATAAATAAATTTAACACTACAAAACATACAATGGGCGGCCTTATTCAGGCTAGAGAGAGTTTTAAGATAAATTCAATTGCAATGTCAGTTTGCGTAACAGTACTTAACGAGCCCCTTCTGTGCATCGCTCTTTTGTAAACGCAAGCGACTCAACTGGTCTATTAATTGAGTGTTATGAGGTTGCTCTGTAACTGAACGACCCTTACGAAACCTACTGTAGATGCTGCGTAGCCCACTTCGAGCATGTGCTACGAATATCATAGCGGCTACGCGTTAGAAAGCTACGCACAGGTGACTTTTAATGAAATGTTGCTCAATGTTAGTATATCAGATTAACTAATCATCTATGTATTTTATAATAAAATCAAGTCTCTTCAAACATATTGAAAAACTTCAAAAACTAACAAACAAGTTCAAACAACTTCGTTAGATATTTTCTGCTTCTATGAAATATATTGGAAATATTTTTAGCTTTAGAAAAAATATCTTGATTAAAGGCGACTGTAACTTCGAAAACATTGATAATATACTTACTAAAGTTTCTGTGATCGTTAATTGCATCGCGTACCTATTTGATGGAAAATATTTTATTGATCACATACTAGCGTTTGACAGTTTAAGTAGTGCACATCTATGTTTGTTATAAATAATATTTAAGTTGGATTTGCTAGAACTTTCTGTGTATATTAACTGTGTAAACAAAAAAAGTGTTATTAATTAGTTTTTTTCAAAATTGTTGTCTCTATGTTTTTTTTTGGCCTAAAGTCTCGAAGTTCCACTCATTAAGTAAACAATAAAATAATAATATTTACCAGGGTTCTTCCAAAGTTTTGAAATATAAAGCAGCTGAGTTCGCAAAACAGATTTTCATCCACAGATAACTTATTTCATGATTCCGATACATACGCACGGATTGTCGCAAAAATATGCTACATGTATCCACCTTTCAAAAGAACCTGGAACGCAAGAGGTGGTAAAAAATAAAAAACTAAGAGGCGGGGACGCGCGACCCGCTGTCATTTTGAAGTGGTGAGTTTCGTGCGTTCGGAAATTCTAGGGTTTTCTGAACTGGTGACTTTGTAGTTTCGGGCAGTTGAGTGGATTTATGTACTTATTCTTGATTTAGATAAAGTTATTCTTTTAATAATGTTTTATTCACCTTTATGTATGTACACACGGCTACATAACCTATATAATTCCATTATAAGCTGATCTCGAATTGTATAGGATTTCCGTACAATGTGAGGTCAGCTTACACTGAAAATGTACAGCTTGATATGTAGCCGTGTGTGAATGATATAGTATAGCGTTAAAATACCTTCACGTGTGCTGATACTTTAAGGCATGTATTTAATCGTACCCTTTATCAATCCAATCAATATTAGTCAATATTTTAATACTCTGGCTCCTAAACAAGGTGTAACTTCCTGTGACTTAGGAGTCAGTGATTCTCCGTAACAAAAAACCTTAAAACATATGTAATTTGAAGAATTTTACAATTAATGGTGGAAAACCGAACTATAATTTTTATAAAGATAAAAAACAAAAATTAAAAATGTTTATGCGTATGATGAAGCGTGTGTGTAGTGTGTAAGTATAGGGCATGGGTGTGTAGTGCGTAGGTGTGGGGTGTGGGTGTGTATGTATAGATTTATTATTAAATATCACTGTAAATTACCCAGCAGAAGATCCTCAGTACTATCATTAGTCCATGTTTGAAGATAATCTTTAAGCAAGTTTTTACAATGATATTTTGTTAATTTATACATTTGTAAGACTTCTTCTTAAGTCTACTAGTCGGTTCCTTAGGGATTTTTAAAGGACACCCTTTTAAAATCTTCGTATTTTAGTTCTTTCCATCTTTTTCAATAAGGCTGTGGCAGAAACTGTGTCAAATGCCTTTGACAGATCAAGTAAAATTCCCAGGCACTTTGTTTTCTGACTAGCGTCCTAGCTACGTGATTAGATTTATCTATGCTTTCGTGCTATCTATGTGTTATCAGTACATACACCATTTCTGAAACCGTATTGATTATTGCCTAAGATACTGTTTACTTCAAGAAAACTGGCAAGATTGTTATTCAGTACGCGTTCTAAGATCTTTGACATTGCTGTTAACATCGTAATTGGACGGTAATTATTTAGGACATCTCTAGGCCCACTTATGATTGGGGTGAACTACTGCTTTTTTAAACGCCGTTGGAAAGACACCAGTTCTTATAGACACATTACAGACATGTGTAATAATTTATTTATTTATTTTGCATAATGTACACTCAGTTACAGGCTAGGCTAAAACTTAAGAGTACATGACCCCGTTAGGGCGCAGCAAGTATTATTACATTTAAAACTTATTACTAGGTTCTAACTTAAAAGTTAACATTATATTGCAATGCCTACTACTATTAACAATATCAAAACATTCATTATTACTACCAATACATACTTACAACTGTTTATAACATAATATATTTAACTTATAATTATTAAAGTAATTTGAAATATATAGTAACACTAATAAAATTATTTTATACATAGATACTTACATAACATTTGTGCTTTATTTTAGCTGCTTATCTTCCATAAACTCTTTAATATTATAATAACTTTTCTCTAAAAGTAATGACTTAAGTCTAAATTTAAATATGCAAAGTGTTTTTGTGGATCTTATATGTTCAGGTAAATTATTATATATTTGGATGCTTCGGTATTCTGGGCAATTCCTATACATCTCTAATCTAGGAACTGGTAGAATTAATTTAGTTTTGCGGCGCTTGTTCTTATCAAAATTAAAGAGTTGGATATTCTTTTTGACAAATATGGCTATTTCTAGAATATAAATCGAGGGTAACGTTAGGATTTTTTCCTTGATAAAGTGAGGTTTGCAGCTATCTCTTGGTTTAATATGATATATTATTCGTAGACATTTCTTTTGGGCAATAAATAAATCTTTAGCATCGACACTGTGTCCCCACAGGATAATTCCGTAGCGTAGCCATGCGTAGGCATACCGGTAAAACGGGGTGAATAGGAACGCAGGGGTGAATCGTAACGAAACTTTAAAAGGAATTTTAACATTTAAATAATATAATTTGTTGCCATCAAGGGCACGTAATCGGTTAACTATAATACAGTATACACATTAAGAGTCCTTTTTGGCGACAGACTATAATATTTCAATGTTAAAATCCCTTTTAAAGTTTCGTTACGATTCACCCCTGCGTTCCTATTCACCCCGTTTTACGGTACGCATAGTATGCAGTAAGAGCACAGTCTTTTTTGTGTTTGATTTGAGCACACTAAGTCCATATGAAAATTGTGATAGTTTTGTTTTGATTTTGTCTACGTATTTTTTCCAATTTAAATGAGTGTCCAGTGTAATACCTAATAAATTAAATTCATCGACTTCTTCAATTTTGATATTATTGGTTATAGTTTTTAAGTTAGTTTTTTGCTTTTGGTAGGGTTTGAATTGTATTATTTTGGTTTTCTTATTGTTTACTTCTAGGTTATGGTTCTGTAACCAAGATTTTATTAAATTAAATGTTTCTATTATATGAGTATTATATTCTGTGCTGTTTGTTGGGCTTTTAAAAAGTATGGAGATATCATCAGCGAACAACACACATAGATGATCACATATTTTTGGCAGGTCATTGATGTATATAAGGAAAAGTATGCATCCTATCACACTACCTTGAGGGATAGACCAATTAGTGGTTATTATAATAACCACTAATTGGTCTATCGGGTCGGGCGGGGTTTGGGTCGGGTTGGTCTTATTGGTCTATCTTGGTAACTGTGAGTTACAAAACGTGCGCTCGGATATATCCGAGCGCACGTTTTGTAACTCACAGTTGTCGCCATCCAGGTGTTCGATCTGTTTAAATACTGTTTCCTGTCAGCCAGATACGATCTAAGCCAATCAAGTGCGTCCCCTCTGATACCAACTCCACTTAATTTAGTTAACAAGATTGAGTGTGATACCTTATCATAGGCTTTAGTCATGTCGAGCAAGAGGCCTATTGCGTTCTTTTTGTTTTTGATTTTTGTAAGGATTTCTTGTGTGTATTTGTAGACTGTTAGGGTTGTCGATCGGTTTGTACGAAAACCAAATTGATTATTGTCAAGTAAGTTGTATTTTTCTAGGAATTTACACATACGGTTAGTAACTACTTTTTCAAATATTTTTGAGAATGTTGGAAGAAGTGCTATTGGTCTGTATTGGCTAGAGTCATTGGATTTTCCACCTTTTTAGGTATAGGTTTGATTATTGCTATTTTTAATCGAGACGGGAATGTTTTTTCCTGAAGGGATTGGTTTACAAGGTATGTTAGCGGGGGGGTTAGTTCTAGGATACAGGATTTTATTAATGTAGGGGGTATCTCGTCGATGCCACAGCTGCGTTTGTCAGGGAGGTTCTGAATAGTATCAAATATCTCTTTGTCTGTAACAGGCTCTAAGGACATAGGATTAATGGCAGGCGTGATTACTGTATGGTCGATGGGTGCTAGTGAGCTGTTGTTCTGCATGTTTGGGGAACCTACGGACGCAAAGTATTGGTTGAATGTGTTAGCAATAGTGTAGGGACAATTTGTTAGGTTGTTATTTATGTTTATTTTTAGATTTTCAGAGTAAATATTCTTGGGTTTTTGAGTTATACGTTTTATTATCTGCCACATTTTTTTCGTTTTATTTTTGGATTTTCCCATTTCTTGTGAATAGTTTTGTTTTTTGGAAACCTTCACACATTTTTTGAGAATTTTTGAGCAAAATTTTGTAGTGTTTTTTTAATACTTTATTTTTAGATTGATTAACTAGTGTTTTTAGAAGTCGTTTATGTTTACATGATCTACTTATTCCTTTAGTTATATAGTTATGGTTTTTAAAATTAGATATTTTTATTCTTTTAAGTGGGATGGTGGCGTCTAAAAGATCTTTTAATTTGTTTTCGAAGATGCTGTAGTTATTGTTTACATTATTTTCTGATATTAAGATTTTATCCCAAGCGATTAGTCTCAGTTCGAGTTTGAAAGGTATGAAATACTTGGGGTGGTTTGTTAGACGGACTTTTTTGTAGATGGGTTTATTTTGTGACCTCGAAAACAGTTCAAAACCGTAAGATACGCATTTGTGGTCAGAAATTCCTTTATCGTTAACAGATACCGAGAATTTTTTATTATTTGTGAATATTAGGTCTATGCAGGTTGATGATGTGGGCGTTTCTCTAGTCGGCTCTTTGACAACTTGGTGTAAGTTATATTCAAGCATAGTTGCCATGAGTTTTTTATAGTGATTTGATCTTTGAATTGCATTTATATTAAAGTCATCTGCTATGATGATATGTTTCTAGTAGTGATAAGACTTTAGTTTAGTGAGTAGCAGTTCGAGAAAAGTAAAAAATTGGTCTATTTTACGTTCCGTTCGGTACAGAACAATGAGAAGTATATTAGGTTTAATTTCTATCGCACAACATTCGATGACATATTCTATAGTTAACTCGGTAAGGTCTGACCTCTCAGTATACGTTGTTCCGGTTGGCAGCAGGATAAAGACGGCTCCACCGCGGCGCTGTTGACGACAGTATGCTACGGCGATGTCGAAGCCGTCGACTTTCACGAAGGGGCGTTGTTTCTCAGTTATCCAAGTTTCTGTTAGGCATACAGCTTGGTATTGTTGTTCTTGCAGTAGGTTTTCTAGTAAGTGGGTCTTGTTTTTCTAGTAATTGGAACTAATACGCACCACGCGGCCTTTATTATTTTAGAAGGTATATAGTCCACACCTCTACCACAATCAGACCTGTTACCCAAAATGATAGAATCAATATCGTCTTCGGTTACCTCAAGTCCTCAGCAGCATTGAGCTACACGAATTTGAATTCGCCCCAAATTTGTGCTCCATTGAGGGTGATTTAAATTTCGATGCGAAGCTACTGCCAATATTTGCAAAAAACGTTGTTGACGTGATTAAGCGAGGATATTGGTTTTATAATTTATACTTTATACTTTGACAATCAATTTGGGTTATAATTCATTCTTGATTCGAAAGACACGTGGCGCCATCAATTATCATGAGAACGTTATTGTTGTTTTTCTCGGGAACAGTACTTTTTTTTGGGATGAAAGGTACGCTACGTCCGTTTCTGTACATCTGAAAACGTATATGCAAAATTTCTGCATGATCGGTTCAGTGGTTTAGGCGTGAAAAGGTAACAACCAAACAAACAAACTTACTTTCGCATTTATAATATTAGTTAGAAAGTTAGGATGTAACAGTTCAAAAGAAGGAGGATAAAGAGTTTGAAAATCTGAGACCGTCATAATGACATTCCAGATAACCTTAACATTATTTTTTGCTAAACTGTTATTTTTCATACGAGCGTTTAAGTTTTCCTAGCAGGCAATTACAGAAATAACGATAGCGGGTATACGTGATTTTTATTTGGTTATCTTCCGATTTTTTGAGTTTGTTATGCATGCAGTCAGGGTGACGTATACAGCGGAGTAGCCCCGGCATAATCCAGGGCTTCAAATGACGTTCTCTTCTTGGAACTGTGTGTACTTTATAACTATTGAGGAGAGGTTTCCTATTGACGCGTCCGCAGCTTCATTAGCATCCAAGATTGACAATATTGGAGACCAGTGATGGATTTTGATATTCTCTATAGCGGACTTGTAATCTATTTTTGACCTAGTACGTATAACATCCGAGTTGGCAAACCTGTAGAAATAAAAGCAGCGGTTCATGATCTGTTATGGACGATTCGATAACAAATGTAATAGCGGTTTTTTTTTGTTTTTTGTGAAATGTGGTCCAAACAGTTTTTGAGCCGTGTCGGAAACAAATGAGCTGGCAGAAGTCCGTTTGAAGCAGCACAGGTTAGGTACTCATCCGAGTGATTATCAATATTGTCAACCTTAATGTCGATATTGATATCATCGATCAAGATCACGGAAGGACTAGTTATTTTGAGTACGTTATCGAGACTATCAATCAAGTCGTTTATGTTTTTAAAAGACGGAGAGCGATAAATAGTTACTATTGTAACGTCTCTTATGCGACAGATATAAGACAGTTCGCGTCATCGAAATGTGGTTCCTTAACGTCAGCTTTAATGGAAGATTTAACGTAAATAGCGCATAATTTTGATTATATGTGTTTTTAGTAGAGTAAGAAGGATAGCTATCCAAGGTTGGTAAGTGTGAGGAGAGTTCGCTTAAACAATACTCGGTGAGTATGAGTATGTCACACTGAAATCCTAATAAACGTATAAGCGCTGGAAATTCATCGTTTTTTTTTTTGTAATGCCTCGTACTTTGCTGGGTGTTTTAAAATCTGCACACAGCTACGAGGCTGACACTTGAGCGAATTAGATACATTAAGCGAGTCTATTTTATTATTAATGATATCAAGATTAGCCACTTGCTATAAGAATAAGCAAGAAAGTAGAAAAAAACGTATAATTAAAAGTAAGAGTTAAGAAAAACTCATGTGCTCGGAGAAATGTCCCAGTGACGCAGTTCATATCGTACCATTGTAATATTTTGATAAAAGAATATAGGCAACCATCGCAAAATATATTAAAGAGTAGTTTTATGGTGAGAGGTTAGTTTGTGTATTGTGTCGCGATATATGTAAATATGTATGTAGGAGCAGTGGTGGCCCGGTGGTATCGGCTTCGACTAACGAATTGTAGGTCGTGGGTTCGAACCCAGACAGGCGCTTTACTTTGTGTAAATAATTTCATCACCACGGCTCTCAAAACGGTAAAGGAAAACATCGAGAGGAAACCGGCATATCCTAGAACCAAAAAATCGAAGACATGTGACATCTACCAACCCGCACTGGGCCCGCGTGATAGATTACAGTCCACTCCCTCTCTAAGAGAGGAGGCCTGTGTCCCAGCAGTGGGAACATTATATGCTGACTATGATATGTAAATATTTCATGACGTATTTGTTATTTAATATTTTTGTGTAAGGTAATTATTTACTATTAGATAAGGTGTAGAATAGTTACTGAACATGTGAACAGGTTACTTGCAATTTTACAGGTTTGTATAACTATTATTGAAATTAAGTTTCTGGTACTATTACGTACGTTATATTACTATAACGGCATACAGTCATTGATTTACTAGCAGATCTATGAGGGATTTTTACGACTTAATACTTGTAAGGACACTCTTGGCTAAAGATTTTGCCGTTGGTAGTCCAGCAGAATTTATATTCCTTGGCGTGCTGCCTTACTATGACGTGCTAATACTATCATGGTTCCATTGAGAAAAAGGAATAATGCTATCGGTCATATATAGCTCCGTCTCTCTTTCACGCTGGAACAATGATGGCTTTAACACGTCATAGTACGGCCTCTATGCGAATTGCCTTGCAGCTTATAGCAGCTTCTTTGAACTAGCGGGCAGAAACTCTGCGACTTAGACTGGACGACGGTCGCCTGGCATCCCATGGTATTGCTGTTCATGCGGACTTCATTAGACTTCTTTATATTGAAATTTCACACCGAAGTGATTAATTGATTTTTTATTTGCACGTTTGTGATTTCCTTGACAATCGGCCTAATTGGGCCCGGTTTACCTGGAAGCCGATATACATCGCGTATGGGGGAATCGCCGATACTCAGATCTAATAAAATATAATGGATAAACCTCATTTGTGAGTGTAAGCTATCCGGCTGGAAGAGACCAGGGTTGTAAGACCCGGCACTCGAAGGACAAGACGTGATGAAGTTATAAAACACACTATATTCTTTAGATACTGTTACACTTTACACTGAATTACGATTTACTCAAGACAAAACTGATTGGAAACTAAACTGTAATTGACGAACCTTGTCGATCAACCAGGCAAATATTAATTGAAGTACATTCTGATATACACGTTTAATACACAGTTTAATACACACAATAATACAATAAGATCAGATCACCCTCCATTAGTACTACTTATACTGAATAACACAAGAGAAAGACTGACTGTAACCGTTTTTTTTTTTTTTTTTTTTCCTAATTGGCAGCTCGTAGTTGTGACCACTAAGGTCCTGGCTACTTAACCGGGCAAACCTGTGGGTGCCTTAAGCTACTAACTTAAAGCCTCCAGCCAGGGGCGAACAATACTTAAAAATTAGGTGACCGCACGCTAAGGGCACCCCCTGTGGGGTACGAACCTCGGCTTAGGGCGACACTGAGGGGAGGGCAGCAAGATGGGACAGGCTGGATCTAAATTATATTTTTATTAACTGGGGGATTTAAATCTACAGGCTCAGCTACGGCGCGGGCTGGCGCGTCGTCGAGCAAGGATCGGGGGGGGGGACAATTACGTCGGGGGCGTCGCGTAGGACCTCGGCGGTGAGGTCGGAACGATGGCGGTCTGTGTTTGTGTACTGTACTGGTGGCCCTACTGCTCTCCTGGAGGAGGGTTATGGGGTCATCGGGGTCGGACAGGGCATGCCTTGGACGGCGGGTACGACTAATGCGGGAGGGGGCATATCTGGCAGCCTCGACAACCAGAGGGTTGCGATGTGAGGCCGCGGAGTCGAAGAAGCGCTTGGAAATGCGCTTCATGAACTGACGGATAGTGGGGATTTTAAGGTCGAGATGGAGGATCTCGTTCCGAACGAACCAAGGGGAGCCGGTTGCCCTACGGAGGAACCGGTTTTGGAGGGTCTGCATCCTATGGATGTGGTGGGGTTTCGAGTGTGCGAAAACCACGCTCGCGTAAGTCATGATAGGTCGAAGGCACGCTGTGTAAATGCGCAATTTGCACTTGAGTGACAATTTGCTGCGTGCATTCAATAGGGAGTGGAGTCTACCGAGAGCGAAAGCGGCGCGCGAACGCGCCTGCTTTATGTGCTCACCGAAAGAGAGTCTATGGTCTAGAGTGACACCCAAGTATTTGGCTCGCTTCTCCCAAGGGATAGGCTTGCCGAACATGGTGATCGGACGGGGAGGGGTGGGGTTGAGTCTCGGTTTCGAAAATAGAACCGCTTGACTCTTATCGGGATTGACTTCGATTCTCCACTTCCTAAACCAGTCACCGAGTTGGTTGACTGTGGTTTGGAGAGTACGAGATATCGCGTCGGGGCTTACGCCGGTGTAGTAAATGGCCGTATCGTCTGCGAACAGAGCCAACTGAGCCCTTTTACTTTTGGGGATATCGCTGGTGAAAAGCGTGAAAATGAGAGGGGCGAGCACGGAGCCCTGAGGGACTCCGGCGCGAATGGGGCGGGGGGAGGATAGCGCTCCTTCGATGCGGAATCGGGAGGTGCGGTTCGACAAAAAGTCTCGCAGGATGAGCACGAGACGATCTGGCACTTTAAGTTGGTATAGCTTATATAATAAGCCATTGTGCCAGACTTTGTCGAACGCTTTCGCTATATCAAAGAAGACAGCACCCGTCAACGAACCACGTTGGAAGCCAACGCTTATGTGTTCGACGATACGGTGGACCTGTTGGACGCACGAGTGTTGGGTTCGGAAACCGAACTGCTCGTTGGGAATGAGACCTTTCGTCTCGGCATAGTCTCTGAGACGCTTATAAATAAGCCTCTCATAGATTATGCCGATGACATTGAGGAGACTGATGGGGCGGTAGCTGGAGGGAGCGGATTTAGGCTTGCCCGGCTTGGGAATGCCGATGACAGTGGCCTGTTTCCACGCTTGGGGGAAGATGTTATTGCTCATGGCACCATTGAAGATGGTGGTCATTAGCATGATCAGGTGGGCTGGGAAAAGTTGGAACACCTTATTGGTCATTCCATCAGAACCGGGGGCTTTACGGGGCTTAAGGCCCTTTATGAGCTCTTGCACTTCGTCGGGGGTGACGGGAGGCAGAGGGCACTCGGGGTCTTCTACGGGGGGGAGGGAGGCTCTCCTTTCGACTTCGGCGTCGACCTCAGAGAGGTGAGCTTGGTCTACAGGTTGAGAGCTGGGCGAACATTGGGCCTCAAGACTGTCGGCTAGGCACTCGGCCTTGTCGACATCATCGAAAGCGATGGTATTGTCTGGGCGGATCAAGGGGGGCATAGGGACTACTTCTCGGGATTTGAGTTTCCTCTGAAGCTCCCAGAATGCTAGGTGGGTAGGCTCTAGTTCGCTCAGCAACTCATCCCAGCCCGTTTCCCGATGCTCCGCTACACGTGTCCTTACAGCTCGCTGTAAGTAGCGCATATGGGCTCGGTTCGCGTCGCAGGGAAAGTTGCTGTACGCACGGACAGCCGCGTTCTTCTCAGTCATCAGTTCACGTACATCGTCCGGCAACTTCCAGTGACGGTCGTCCGTCGCTGGAACTTCCCTTGAACAATCGTTCAGGACTGATTGTACGTGTCCAGTGAATGAGTCGATCGCAGCCGTCGTGTCAGCGATAGAGTGGAAGAGGTCGGGGATGGAGTCTAGGTGGGGGGACGTGTTGGATTTCAGGCGTTCGCTTACTTTCCTCCAGTCCGTTACCACTTTTGTGGAGGGGGGTTGATCGGGGTCGGGGAGGCCTACGCGAGGGGCTAGCTTAAGCACAACTGGTCGGTGGTCAGATGATAGCTCGTGTATCACCTCTATAGAATCCAACCGTAGGTTGATATTCTTTAAAAGTGATACATCGAGCACGTCAGGGGTATGGTCAACCGAGTGGGGGAAGTGAGTGGGAGTCATCGGGGCGATGACATCGAAATTTAGAGGGGTACAGAGGTCGAACAAGTGTCTCCCTCGGGTAGAGATTCTGGTACTATTCCAGGCGTGATGTTTGGCGTTGAGATCCCCCGCTATGATAACGGAGTCACTCAGGCCGAGGAGTAAGGTCAGGTCGTCAGTCAGGAGTTGGAAGTTCTCTGATTGGTTCGTAGGGGGGAGGTAGACCGATACCAAGGTGATCGGTTGGTGGCCTGTCATGCCTAGCCGGCAAATGGAGACTTCTAGTCGTGAGAGGGGGGGCGGGTCCAAGGGGATGCAGCAGAGGGATTTTCTGTAGTAAATGAGGGTGCCACCCTTGTGACACCGAGTCCTGTCGTTTCGAACAACCCGATAGTTCGCTATCGACGGCGTTCGCATGTGGGGTTTTAGAAAAGTCTCCTGTACGAGGAGGACATCGATCTGGTGGTCGCGGAGGAAGATACCGATTTCGTCGCGCTGACCTTGGATGCCATTGGCATTGAAATAACCTAACTTTAGGGATCGGGGTTTTAAACGCGAGAGGATTCCGTTATCCATTAGTGGGATTGGGGGAGTTCACAAATGACTGTAGCGCGTGCGTAATATCCGGGTACGCGTTATATATGCACTGAATGGCATAAAGGTTACCGGGATTTCTGGCGGCAACGATTTCATTGGCCATTTGACGGGCGCGAGGGGTGAGGAAGGCAGTGAATGTGCCTGAGATCACGTTGAACGGATCCATGGGGTTGGGGCCTACAGCCACGGGTGTGGTTGAGGAAGGAACGGGCGCGACTGGGGCGGGGGTGGTGGCTTTAGGAGCCGGGGGGTTAGTAGCGAGGGGCGCGGGTGGGCGCGCGGGCGCGGGCGCGGGTGCGGGCGCGGTCGCGAGCGCGTGTGCGCGAATGCGGGGGTCCATCTGATGAGCGATGAGGGGCGGAGGGGGGGGTTGGTTGCGTACCAGGGGCGGGAAGGCCTGTTGGTGCTGGGATAAATTCCAAGCGTTGGGTCTCTGGGGACTCAGGCGCTCGGGAAGTTGGGTGGAGGGGGCTTCCCTTCCCTGACGAGCGTCCGTACGCTTCGCCAGTTTGGGATTTGTAGCCTTAGGGGCTTTGGGGCAGCCACGGTAGTTGGCTGGATGCCCGGAGAGGCCACACAGCACACAGCTGGGTGGTTCCGTGCAGAGGGTAGGGGGTACGGTCCTTAGGACGGGAGCACTCGGAAGTGCCATGCCCACCCAGGCACTTGACGCACCTGGGTGTGGCATGGCAATTCTTTTGAGAGTGTCCGTATAGTTGGCAGCGGTGACACTGGCCAACGATTCCAGTCTTACGGGGCTTCTGGATATCGAATCCAGTGAGATGGCAGAGGGACTTGATCTTGAAGATCGGGTGGTGTCCTTCGACGGGGGGGCATACAACAAGGACCATGTTGTATGGCTCGCCGCCTCGGGCACGGTGCATGCGGTGCACCTCGGCTACTGGGATGCCTTGTGAGACAAGGTCTTCCTTAAGGTCGGAGGTAGCGATCTCCTTTGGGATCCTATTGATAACCACGCGGGTCTGGCGGTCCTCGGGGAGGGAGTACGTGTGAAAGGACACACCTCGTGCTCTGAGGAGCTTAGTAAGTTCCCTATAATCGTTAGATTTAGGGACTTGGACTTTAATGCCCTGCTCGGTTGAACGGGCACTGGTGAAGCCGATCCTGAGATCGACGCACCATTTGGACACTTCAGTCCATTTGGCTTTGTCTTTGATGAAGACAGGGGGGGGGGGTGGGGGTCTTTTTGGGGTTGCTTTCTGGGAAAGCATTGGGAGCCGGGGGGGGGCTTAACGCGGGGGGGGGGCCGGTCGTGATGGCGACGACGGGGGTCAGAGTCGCAAGGGTGCGCGGGGGAGTGACCGATTGGTCCCTTAGTTTATTTGCCTGTGAAGAGGCGAAGTTTTTCTTCCTTTTGGAGGAAGAGGTGACGGTCTGGAAACCGTCATCCTCGGAGGAGGAGTTCGTCAGGGTTTCCGAGCCGGAGGAGTACGGGGAGACGGGGCGTCTGGTCGTTGTCCGTTGGTCGGTTTCCATCGGTACGGGGGGGAGGGGGGCGGTTTGCACCGGGGGGGGGGGCCTCTAGTGCATCGCTAAAGTTAGCGATGGCGGCAGAGTTGTCGGGAGGACAGGGGGTGGGGGGCTGCAAAGCAGCGAACTTAGCGCCATATTTGGCGATGAACTCGGGGTCCTTGAAGAGGACCTCCTTGAAAAAAGCTAGTATTATGGCATCCCCCATGTTGGGGGTGCGGGGCTACTACTTGGGGGGGATGGTGGAATATAGGATTCCGGCCTAAAAATTCCCTATGCCTAACTCCCCGGGTGGGTGTTCCCGGGGATGAGTTACCCTCCCTGTCGGGTATAGACAGGGAGGTGAGTACCTATGGTGAGCCTTAAGCTTGTAAACCCGTCGCCAGTCTTATTGTGCGAACGGGGCCCTGACAGTCTAGCGCGAAGGGTGTAGACACACCCTAGAGACACTAGGTGAGTAGCTGGGAAAGGAAAACTGTCACCAGAGCCGACTAGGAGATCCCCCAAGGCCGGTTAGCTCTGGGACCCGTCCAACTGACTGCCTCGCCCTGAAAGGGTTCGGCGGGTGTGTTGGGACAACACCCCACTCGGATCGTTAACACCGCTAGGTATCCACCGAGGACCACGAAACTGTGGTTTTGCCCAGAAGGGGCCTAGTGAAGCTACTCACACTATCGCGCAGTTAAAGAAATATCACTTTGCCTTGAAAAAGGCAGTTTTTAATTGATCACTTGATACGACCAATTAATTAAATAAATTTAATTAATTGTTCGACGATCGGATGCAGCCGGGGCGGCTACGAGGGCGCTACGAGGTTCGCAGCGAGAAGAATTAAACTTCGACAAAAATCGAAAACGGGAGAGCGCAAGGACACAACCGTTCGCGACCGATGCCGAGAGTCTGAATCTGTGACTGTAACCGCATTTGGTCCCCATATTTATAATAAAAACACTATGGCACAAGTAGTGGATGGACCTCTATGTTGAGTGGAATATTTTAGAGGGCTCACCCAATACGACTCAAATGCGGCGCGGACACTTTGGTCAAGCAGAAACTTGTACTCCGACAAGTTCAAACCTGCTCCCCGGCGTGCGTCATCGGTCCATGACATTGAGATTCGCTACCGACAAGTTACAACCTGTTCCCCTGAGCCCGTGATCTGTCCCTGTGTGCGTCTATGAACGTTTTAGTTCTTGCTACTCGCCACCAGGTGCGATATAAATTGCTGTGGTTCTCAACAGTGAGCCTCAAATAATTCCAATTTTGTTAAATATGTCAATTAACTGTGACCAACTCGGATGTAAGCGTTCATCAGTAGAGGCACAATAAGTTCAATCATCAATTTCATATCAATCAAAAACAAATTTCCAAAGTTTGACGATTGATATGAGGATTATTATTCAATAAATATATCATTCCTTCACTCACGAATCGCATTTTGATCAACATTATACGACTTAAAATAGAACTGCAATTTGCAAAAAATCAAAGAAAATTTGAGTTTGGCGGCTACAGCTGAAGATTCACCTTATAGGGAAAATAATGAAGTCCTACATGTGGAGTGTATATAATATGTTGTGTGCCCCACTGTAATTCCTGTTTTGTGGTACCTACACCAAGTTAGGCGAATACACAAACGCAACATAATTTTAAGATAACGTACTATAGTGATGTCACTTTAAGATAGGTACTGAAGTAGAGAAGACTAAAATGAGCGTTCAACTATCAATATTTTACGATGACAATAAAGGCTTCCACAAACAGGCGCGACGCGACAGCAGGAAACAAAGGGTCCGACCGTCGCGCGGCAGGCGGTGCCTTTGTATCACGCTGTCGCGTCGCGTCAATGTGTACGAGCCTTAAATCGTAATCAGTTTATTATCTAACTGTTTTCTATCAGATGACTATGAGCTATTCGAGTGCCGATTTGGGATCAGAAGATAAGGTAGCTCCCCATTAAATACTATTCAACTCTCAATCCTATTGTCAGGCTAAGCTTGCAAACGCTTTATCCTTTCATACAGACTCTGCACAATTCAAATGATATTTCCTTCTAAACTATCAATCGGAATTTTGAACCTCATAGAACATCTTTACCTCTAGTACTTTAGGTATTTAAGCATAGACAATGATAAATCACTTAAAAGTTCTCGCCTCTCGACGGTTGGCAAACTCATTTCGTGTAAACGAGGTTTAACATCGGTCGAAATTGTGAAACCAGTACCGGTAAAACGGGGTGAATCGGAACGAAACTTTAAAAGGGATTTTAACATTGTAATAATAATAATTTGTTGCCAACAAGGGCACTTAATCGGTAATTATAATACAAACTCAAACTCAAAGCATGTATTTCAAATAAACCAATTACAGGCACTTTTGAATTGTCAAGGGGTTTTTCAGTCAGAAAAATGATGCTAGTTGCCCATTCCAAAGCGTAGTAGGTAGGTACCTATGGAGAAAAACGGGCAAGAAACTCCATGGACACTCTTTTAAATCAACACATAGTTACAAAAAAAATTGGTTACATCATTCATGTTGAAATTATACATGTGAGAACGATGTAGAAAGACGTGCACGTTAAAAGCGTCCGTAATAAAAAACATAAAAAAAACAATTAAAAAAAAAAATAAGTCGTGGCAGCCAAGAGATGGCCAGTCCCTACTGACGGCGCCCGTTCACGAACATGACGATACAGTAAACAATTAAGTCCCTTTTTGGCAACAAACTATATTATTTCAATGTTAAAATCCCTTTTAAAGTTCCGTTCTGATTCACCCCTGCGTTCCTATTCACCCCGTTTTGCGGTAAAGATCTCCAGGAACATAACAAAAGCATTGAGATTTTTAATGTAGGTAATCAATAAAACGATTACTTATAAGTGCCTTTTTTACAGTTACAGTAATAGTTGTTGCAGACAGTTATTTGTACAATTTGTCACAGATTGTGTTGAAATAGGATCGTTTTACGACGAGAAAGAATAAATGGCAGTTGAAGAAACTCGTTCTATTTATGAGGATTGCGAATAGCCTATCTGTCCTAGTCCGATAACCATTTTTAACGAAAACAATTCCACAAAAATGTGTATCGACAAACACTTTTACAGAAATACAACTTTCAGCCTTGACAGTTTTGAAGTGAAAACTTCTTTAGGCGCGTTAAGCACTTTTTGGGTGAACAAAAAGCGTGAAACTCGCGTCATCGTCACCGCACGTTTCCCATGAGCGGGTTTACAAGTTACTTAGTTTTCACTACTATCGGCAGTCCCCAAAGACTGCCTCGATTTTTTTAAAGTCAGTCGGGTATCATTTTTCATTCGTTTATCAGTAATCATCAAATCTTTATCTGATTTAAATACACATATGTGGGGTTGCTCTGTAGCAGTCCGTCCAATAAGTAGACTATCGTTTTAATAACTATCAGAAACCACAACTGCCTCAACATACATTTTAGCATTTTCAATCATTAATGAAATCTTAGTTCTTAATCTTAGTTATGCCTCGTTGGTCTAGTGGTTGCAAGTGCTACTGCTGAGCATGAGGTCTCGGGTTCTATTCCCGGGTCGGGCAGTGTTATTGGGTTTTTCCATCTGGGATTTCTCAGTAGCAGCCCGGAGTCTGGATTTGTGCCCGGTTGTTGGCAATAGGCTCGCCCCCTATTACATGGGACTAAAACATAATTGGCGAAATGTGGGTGTACTATAGGTACACCTCTGCCTAACCCTTCGGGGAATACAGGCGTGATGTTATGTTATGTTGTAGTTTTACCTAAAGCACTCCCGTATGTATTACCAAAACCTATTAGAGATGGAAAATTATTCACTTGCCATTTTTCACGTACAATGGTACAATTACTTCCATGACGGATTCTTTTATCAAAGTACACTGACTACCAAAAACAATAATATTAATATAAAATAAATATTAATATTAATATTTATTTTGTCCAGTCCTAAGTCAATATCTAGTCATGATGTCTTAACTTCGGCTCTATCTACCCAAACGCTCCTATTGCATATAGGATAGTCATGACCAATGCGTTTAAACTTTTGGCATTTAACAATAGGTTTTTTACATTCGTAATGTAACGTAATGACTCGTTTCATGACAGTTATAACATGTCAAGACTTTAACCAAATTATGTTTTACAGGTTTACGCGTTTTGTTTACAGAACGTACCGGTTTCTTATTGAACCTTTCTAATCGCTCACGTTTGCCACCCCGCAGATAGCCCAGTAGTTTATCAACATCCCTAAAACCTACTGCCTCTGCTCAAAACTGAAGCGATCTATTATCTATTCCGTAAACAATGCAGCATTCCTATCCACTATATTACACCAACCTAAGGCTACTAAATATTCATAATAGTATCCTTCTAATTCACCTCCAAACTTTGCGCATATAGCTAACATTTCCGTAAGCAAATTAGCATAATTTGCATGTGACGGAAAAGCAGATTTAAGTTTTTCGACCCATTCGTCCCATGAAAGCAATACTGATTGATGGCAACTAACTTTGGAAGAGCATAGTGAGCGGTCTGTTGACTATCCTTGCGATAAATCTCAAAGCATTCTTTGACTTTATTCAACCAAGTAACATTTGTTTTGTTTTTCGATTTAGGATCGAATTCTGGAACAACGTTATTATTAGCAAATCTTTCTTTACTCTGTGGATTTACGGCTAAGATGGATTAGTCATTAATTATTAACATCGATAGATGGAGGCTGCGGTGTAACATTTGTAAATCTTTCATTTATACCAGGGCGGACTGGACTTCGTGATCTATTAACGCTTTCTCTAAGAGGAGTTTGATATCTGTGACACCTCTGCCTCTTACGACTACGATCTGTAAATCTATTTGTTGGTCCATATATCTGCGTATCTGTTGATGGCGGACGCGATGTGCGACGCTGCAATGGAAGTATTACGACTGGTTTGCTTCGACTTCTTACCTGCGACTCAATGCTTGGAGGTGATCTACCGGATCTACGCCGCTCAGATCTACGACTGTTTGTGCGGGGCGATGCTGCTGAGCGATGATTTCGCCTGGGCGCTGGTGACGAACGACGACTATGCCTCAAGTCTCCAGCACGTGTCCGATATCTGCTGCGTCTCGAGGGCCCTCCCAGCATAATGGTGTGATGACTCCCGGTCGACTTCTCTGACCGGTCAGTGGACACACTGTCCATGGTCTTACTGTGGACGTATGATCATACACCAGTGTGGTAGGAATAGCTAAACCAGAATTCCCTGGTGTTATCCCTGCTTCTGAATATTTAAAACAACTCTATTTCAAAAAATTCAAACACTGTTCTTTGTATAAAATAACTTAGTGAAGTTCAAGTGTTTAGTGAAACATACGTAATTCTGACTACAATGTCAGCCGACTTGCTTCGTAGCTCAATAATCACTGGCTCTGCAGTGCAGAGCCAGTGATTATTTCTTCTCTAGTCTTTTTAAATTGTAAAAGGCAGTGCATAGTCTGCACTGCCTTTTACAATTTAAACCCACCCAGAAATAACGAAAATGTAATAACCATAATTTCAAAGTGTTGCCAAAGTAAAACTAATACATTCAGTTGCCATAATGAAAATACATTTAAAAGTTTGTTACAATATTAATCATTTGTTCTTTGACGGTTTGCCACAGTGGATATTATACTTCGGTATTAAAATAATAATAAAAAACAAACTTCACTAATAATCGATAAGTTTTAGTAGAATTCTTATTTTCAATGAATGAGGCAAATGTATTTAGAAAATGCGCAGTATTTATTTGAAATTAAAACATGAATTTGAAACAAACTAACATACTCGTGCCTCTATAGTATTTTCATTTCAATTTTCGGTTCTGCAATAAAAGCTGCGTTAGGAGACGAAACGAAACGAAACGTCTCCTTGACATTGTAACGAACGTAATGCGTCGTTCTTCCTGAACATGCCGAGAAATGTTAACTAACTACGAACGTGGTTTGGGTTCTATAAAGGAAAGGAGTACTTAATAGGATTAGAAATAAGCTATGGGAAAGATTAAGAGGAGATTACCGAGACCAGCAGGCTTAGCGCAAGCACCGTCTTGTCGACGGAAGAATAGACAAAAATGACGTTTCGTGAAGACAGTACGACGGCAGCAAAGTAGAAGGAGTCAACTGCACTTTTTACGAAATTCCGTAGGTAATTTATTCACGTTTATCTTTTATTTTGATTATATCTCGAAAATGGTGTGTCCTATCGCAAAAATAATGAAAATTATCACCCCCTTTATGAAGCCCTTAAACCTCTATAATTTTTCACATTTTCCATACAAAAAGTGAAAAATTCCTTTTTTCCATTCCATTTTTATACTTTGTGGCCGTCGAGTAAAAACTTTTCTACTGTCTTTAGCATGGCGATAAAAAAATCAAATAATCTTCACTACCTTAGACAACTGTCTTCTGAAATAGTCTACATTAAAAAGGACCTAGACAACGATTGGCAGAAACGGAAGACAAAATTACAAATTTTAGAAGGATTTTTACGGTGCGATTTCAAAAATTGAGAAACGAAATGTCACTTTGTATGGGAATAGCCGTGTCTATTCTTCGAAGACATAGACAGCGTCATGCTAAGCCCGCAGAAAGCTTAATGGGTATTACGACCAAAATTGTTGTGTTCAATCTGCTGTAACGAGTTTCCGGACACGTACAAATTTGGCATTTTGGAAAAGCGTGTGGAAAAAAAAAACCACTATTTCTTTTGGGATCGTTTGAATAAAATATAAAAATACCTAAAAATACATACCTTAAATTAAACTGTAGAAGTATAGACTCCTTCATTAAATTGGGTACCACGCATACGAAGTTACAAATACCTCAGCAAAGGGGTATAGTAAGGAAGTAGGCAGTTCATTATCCTTCAGAAAATTGTCAGCTGTTAGTATAAGTAATAGTCTCACTCAGTTATAATAACAAGTTTGTGTCTTAAACAATATAAGCTACATAGAGACATTATTTATCAAGGTTTATTGTAACAAGGGAGTACTTTAAGCTACACAATGTTAGCCTGAAATTCTAGTTAAATGAATATTAAAGCTTCGCGCTGCTAAACTAAATGGAAAGGAGCATAAATATCTCGTTAAACTTTGTAACCTGTGGTACTAATACGAGTAACTACTCGTATGTATATTTATGAAATGGATTATTTAAAAAGATTGGCTCATATACATATTTTATGTACAGTCAGGGAAATGAATTGTATCAAATTGTTTAATTCGATACAATTAATTTCCCTGACTTGAATTTTTTTTAAACAGTTTTGTTTAAAAAAAATCGTAGTGTGTACTTCAATTCGCCGTGTTATAGCCAAACCATACAACTGTCAAAGAAATATAGTTTTGATTTGAATTTACAGCCAATTTAAGTTGGTGGCTAATACCAACTTCACTCATTTTTTTTGCTTTTATTTTTATTTTTTGCAGCAACACCAATTTCACCGATTTTTTTGATGTTGTTGCAATAAAAAGTAAATAAAGAAAGTACCACTAATTAAATCAAGAGTTATTTTTTACGCAAACTTTCAATTTATGGACACATACAATGTAGTAAGTATGCAAAGAAAAATTAATAAGGCTCTCAGAGCTTAAAATAAGCCCATATTAAAACTTTAGTTTATAACGTAAAATCAAAGCACCATTTCGTTGGCTTTGGAAACAACACGAAAAAGCAATCAAGAGAACTAATTACCGAAAATATAGAATTAACATCAACGATAAAAGCGTCGGAAACTGGAGGAAAATTTTATAAATATTTTAATGGCTCATCTTGTTGTTATTATTGGAAAAAAACGCTTGGAGCTTGTTAAGTACGGATCCCTAATGGATATCGCCGACCTAGCAATTCCTTCAGTTTACGTCGAGCGCATAGAAACTGCATCGTTGACATCCGTCCAGCCACGAGCCGCCAACGCAGCGAAATTCTACATTAGCTATTAGTTATTCTAATACATATTTTTGTCATTCTATATTCTAGCATCGAATAGGTTTCACCAATTTTAATTGTAAAAAATTCCTTTATAATAAATTAGTTTTAAAATAACTTTGGTTTTTTTTCGATCCTTCGTCTGCAGTTTCCGTAAAATATTAGTTTCAAATAGTTCTTCGGAGTTCAAACATTTTTGTCTGTTGTTGACAGAACAGTTTGTCTTGCCAAAAAAAAAGTTTTAGTCATATAATAATATAAAAGTACTCTGTGGTTTTAGTACAAGTGTGCACGCCTTGGCGGTTTTCTGTCTATATGTAGACATTCTTGGCTCAGGTCTGCGCACAGCCTAAACTGAATATTTTTGGAATGAAGTTCTTCAACGCAGCTTGCGGTAAGAGTAAAATTGTAGAAAATTGTACAAATCGTTACGTAACGAAAAAGCGTTATCTAACTTCATGCGAATTTTTATTATGTGTAATAGGAAGAGACAGAGAGATAATTTTTCATCATGGGTGTCGTTTTCATAGTTTTCGAGGGTGCTGAAAACGATAGTGAGGTCAAAATTAAAATCCAAGATAGCAGCTGCAATAATTTTTTAAATTTTTCATCATATATATCTAAATCTCCATAACGAATTAAATTCGGAGTTGATGAAAAATCGCAAGGAATTTCGTTCCCAACGGGGGTCCCCCAACCCACACGTTTTTTTAATGTAGTAAAGGCTACGAAATACTGGCATTTAGTAAGGCCTAAAGCTGAATGGCGGGACACGACTGCGCGCGTCGATTGTTTTAGCATTTAGGAAGCTTTGTGACTATTCGAGACAGTTCCAACACCTCCATACAAGTTATAGTGCACACAATCGGCGCCAGCGAATTTCGTTCCGCATCCCGCTCGAGATTCATTTTAGTTTGGCCAGAGCTAAAAACTATTAGTATTAGCGTTGAAGGATCTCGTAAGCCTTCCAACCAATTGGTTACCCTCCTGAAGTTAAACTAGCTAAATGTTAGAATATTCCTGTGAATTAATTATTGTATAATCTCTTATAAGTAATGCTTAAACTCTGGAACTGTTAACTTTAAGTTCCATAGGCTTACTGAGACAGTTATCACTAGTTTGTCATCTTACTAAAGACCAGATCATTCTGAATTACTTTTAATTTAGATGACGATGTGTTGTGATAAATTCACTTTTCTTTCAGGTAGCTAAAAGGATAGGAAGATACGAGATATTAATTAGTTGTTGGTTAGCAAACTGGCAATTTTAGTAAATTGCTAGATGGCTCACCATCATCAACTGCCAAACCCTTTCTCAACCATGTTGGAGTCGGCATTGCTAGATCGCTATCGAGATAAAAGTAATGTACTCAACTACGTCAACTATAGATATGTACATTCCCTTCGCTTAATTTTTTTTCGCTAATGTAATACGCGGGTTAGTTTTTTGTAGTCTTCAATTTACCATTCTGTCTATTTGCTTGTACCTATGGTAAAAACTGTAACAGCGTTAAGGCGCGGTAAGAAGCAAATTTTTAGGTTATTGACAACTGCGCATCGTGGCAACAAATAAGGTTCAAAATTGCAATGCGTTTGATGTTAGTTGAATCAAATGACCACCAAATTTTGCAGTTTTAATTAAATTAAAAAATAAATGCACGGCCCAGTGGAATCATTTTTAGGTATTTCTTTAGTTGATTGAATTCCCTTTATTATCATTGCATAAAATATGATAGTTACACACAAAATTTTGAGAATTATGCTACGAAAAATATTGTTTTGAGCTCTGTTTTACGATTTTTTTACCATGATACTATTTTATTTTCATGAAATATTTTTGAATAAGTCTTTTCTTTGAACATGTGACAATACACTTAAAAAAATGCTGGCTTGTTATATGTACCATAATTAAAGGGAATCAAAGTCAAAATCAAAGTCAAAGTCAAATCGTTTATTTCAAATAGGCACATAAAAAGGCACTTTTGAACGTCAAAATTTACAAAAAATAGAATTGATTCTAGTTGCCCCTTCCAAAAGGTAGTTTCGTATGGAGAAGAATGGGCAAGAAACTCCACCGTTACTCTTTTAAAAATGTTTTACAATATTATGTATACATAGTAATTATATGTGAAGACGATGCACCTAGAATAAAATTACTATACCACAATAGGTAAAAATAATTAAATATAACGCATGACAGGTAAATTAATTATGAGATAGATGCATGGTGCTCACATATTTACAAATATTGAGAAGTAAATGATTTTTCAAAAAAACTAACAAGTAATAATTTAGTGTGTGAGTTAAGGTAGTTACATAATGTAAAAAACAATGTCGTAAAAATTATAAATTATACAATTAAATTAGCAACCAGTTTGATTTTGTCTAGACTCTAGATTGTCCTATGGAGCAGGACCAGCATGTTTCCAAGCATTCTTATCTAGGATATAATCCTCTAAGTTATAATATGCTTGTTTACAAAGTATACTTTTAATATGAGATTTAAATTTTCTTTCATTTAATTGCAATATATCACAAGGTATTTTAACACAGTACCCCATAAAAGATGTATGTACTTTAGATAATCTTAAAAATGGTTGATCTATTTTATCTTTATTTCTAGTATTAAAATTATGTCTATCACTTATTTTATTAAAAAGATGTAGATTTTTTCTTACATACATAATATTTTCATAAATGAATTGACAAGGCACCGTCATAATATTAATCTTTTTAAATAGTTCCCTAAGAGATTCGCAACGACGTAGATTGTAAATGGCCCTGACAGCTCTCTTTTGCAATCCATAACGCACACATAAGTTTTCATTAGTCAGTAATTAACAGTGATCGGAGTAGGTAGATTGAA
This sequence comes from Griposia aprilina, assembly GCA_916610205.1. Taxonomy (NCBI): domain Eukaryota; kingdom Metazoa; phylum Arthropoda; class Insecta; order Lepidoptera; family Noctuidae; genus Griposia; species Griposia aprilina. Next base: position 11,558,725 of record OU744285.1, on the reverse strand, counting down.
CTGGGGTCATTGATCCGAAACGTATATATTACTATGGACATTCCTCCGGAATTGGTGGATTATTAAAAAAAAACCGGAACTTATGTAGGAATTGTATTCTGCCAGAGTGGAAGGAGTCATTTGATGATTTGCCATCCTCAAAAAAAAGGTAGGAATTGTAATAAAATGAGCAATTTTATTCTTTATTATTCTTCCTATTTTTTTTTTGTCACGATTTGACAAAACCCAACGACCAATCAGAACAAAGGATCATGGGTGGTACAATAACCGGTTATCAGAACAATGCGTACGCCCGCCGGAAATACTAAATCCGGAAATACCGGAATTACTTTCCGGAAAAATGGCTTATCCATGTTATTCTTTCTGTGTGCATTTATGATACAAGTACTAAAAATCAATCTACCTACTCCGATCACTGGTAATTAAGTTTCCTAATACATTGTTTGTGTGACAAAGGTGAAATGTCTCGTGTGCAATCATCACTCTTCCTTTCAAAATGGAACACAGTAACGATGCTTGGTGACAGCGACAGTAAGTTATGGTGAGAGGTGACAGTACTTTACAGAACATGCTTCCTCACAAAGAGTTCTATTACTACCAACATCCGCACGTTATGATTTTATTATAACCGTTGTCATCTTCTTTTTACGTAATTATTTCCTATTCATGCCAGTTATGTGTAGATTTATTCAGTTATATATTTTTTGCTGGGTTCGAACCCAGGCAGGCGCTTTACTTTGTCTAAATAATTTCATCACCGCTGCTCTCAAAACGGTGAAGGAAAACATCGTGAGGAAACCGGCATGTCCTAGAACCAAAAATTCGAAGACGTGTGACATCTACCAACCCGCACTGTGCCCGCGTGGTGGATTACAGCCCATTCCCTCCCTCTCAAAGAGAGGAGGCCTGTGTCCCAGCAGTGGGTACATTATAGGCTGATTATGCTTATATGTTTTGCAGAATTTACTCAATTTCGCTGTGGCATTTAAAAAAAAATGGATCCTGCCTAAAACCTGGAGAATTTCGTTTAGTAATTGGTTAAAAAAAATGCTGGGTTCCTTATTGAGTGTAGCAGGCCGAAAAAAGAAAGAAAATACAGGCTGTTAGGGACATCAACGCGCTAACTGAAACCGAGAATTGAGCACATGATTCGAAACTCTATAGGTACGTTGATATTTATCGTCAATATTGAAAAAAAACTGCTGTTACATACATTTTAACGGCGTAAGTATTGCACTTTTCTATGAAAAAGCTGATATTTGTTTTATAACCGACAAAAAAAATCTGCGCTTTGGGGGTCTAGAAACATGTGCTGAATTCATGGTTACAGTAGTTGGATCGACCGGAGGACACGGTGGAGCATACAGTGGAGGTCTGCCCGGCTTGGGCGGAGCACCGCCGTGTCCTCGTAGCGGCGATCGGCGGCGGCGATCTCTCGCGTCCGGCCCTGGTTCAGGCCATGGTACGGAGCGAGAGGGAATGGGAAGCAGTCACCTCCTTCTGCGAAGCAGTAATGCTCGCGAAGGAGGAGGCGGAGCGCGTGAGGGAGAGGCAATCATTGCGCCCTCACGCCCCTAGTCGCCGCAGGAGGAGACACCCTGGGCGTCAGGAGTCGATAGCCGATTCCCGGCCACCGTAGGCGCGGGCCTGCGGACGGCGAGCAATGGGCAGCTCCCCGTCCGGTAAGGACCAGGCCCGGGTCGATGGCGCGTTGTGTTCCACGCGCGCCTCAAAGAGATGTCAGCATACTTGACGGGGTCCGATAGGGCCGATGCCTGCCGGGGTCGCGGATTGTTCGAAAGAGTCACCGTGGCCCTGGCGCACAGGCAACTGAAGGAACACGGGTGGGTTTTAGTCAGTAAGAGTCTGACACGCCCTTCCGCTCCGCCCAGAGCGGGAGAGGTCATTTGATGATTTCCCACCCAAAAAAAAAAAAAAAAAGGGTCTAGAAACATGTGCTGGATTCATGGTTACAGTTTGCGCATCGATGTCCCATGCCACCATGTTTATTAGAAAATGATGATAAGGAACTAATTTAGTAATATTATGACTTGATAGTCTAATTTTATCCTAAGAATGATCAATCATATTCGTTACGTTATTAAAATGTTCCAAACTAGATTTTCGTTTCTTTTATCAAGAAAATATATTATTATTATCATTTCTATTTCTACTCTTTTTAATATAGCATTTAATTATTTCAGCGAAGCAATAGGCAATCTTTTGGACTACCATCTTTGAAATATTACCAGTGAAATAAATCAAAGCTAATATATTCTCTTTTCTTCGTGATGACTAAGTCCTATAAAACGTTTCAAAGCGTTCCAATATATAATAACCATAAATAATTTGAGAGTGCCAGTAAATTATTGTCAAGGAAGAACCTTAACTACGAAAATGATCATGTACCTTTGGGATACATTATAATTTCTACCTTAGACTACATAAGTATATTAGGTAACACCGAGTGTCTCGGCTAAATAGACTAACTTTTGGCATTATAGCACTATGTTTATTATTCATGAAGGCAATTCTAAACATTTTCTTAACCATTATGAAACCAACTTATATCAAACACAACTATACAGCGGTGGCACTAAAGTAATAAGTATTCACTCGAAGCTGAAAGCATCTAGGCTCTACGTTTCATTAGGAGTGTCAAAATGAACCGCATCACTCATGAAACCTTGGTAACCTAGCACTTTCCACTCAGCTCATTTTCTACACTATTTTGTGTCGAGACAAGCGTTGTTCTGTATTTTAAGGGGCTTACAAGAGCTAAAGTTTTCGACACACTATCTAACTAGCATATATCCTGCAGAATATCACATATTTTTCTGATTTTGGTTACTGCAGTGGATCATATATTTTTAGGCATTATAAATTTGCGTTTGGGTCCCCTTAATGGTTTTGATGTATTTTAAAAGTAGGTCATGTCGAATTTGGTAAAACTCAGATAGCTCTAGGGATGTGAAGAATCAAAGTATGTTTTCAAGTTTGGCGCTAAAATGTGTTAGTAGCAAATAATTTGTTTTTGTTCTATGTTAACGAGAGACCATTAATTAATCGTTATAAATAAGAATTTAAAGTCATAGGATCTAAGAGACTTTGCCGGCAGCGGCTACTTTTCTTCAGATAAGTATTGTGCGTGTGCTAAGTAGTCAAGGTTGATTGATATAAACAATTATAGGGCACTAGCAAACCCGGCGAACTCCGTTTCGCCACCAGATGGCTTCGTTTTATGTAACATTTCGTTTGGTGATTAAAAGATGAAGTTTTTTTTTTTTTGTTTTATATTTGAAAAGGAAAAATTTTATTTCATTTCACAACAGTAATGAATTCATTTCGATTACAAAAATGAAGTGTTATTTAGTTGAAAAGTAAATGAAAGTGAATCCAAAGTAAATACTGAATCGAAGCGTTATACGTGTCCGCAAATTATCCGTTTCATTGAAGTGCTCTTTGGTAAACCACATTTTTTGTTTTTTGGTCTGACGTTAACACAAACAAAGCGGATGGTTTCCCAACTCGTGAACACGCAACGTATAACTACCCATGTGAAAAACAATGATTTTCTAAATTTATTCCGCAAACACTAAGCGATTGGCCTTGCGACTTGTTAATTGTCATTGCGAACGCAAGGCGAACTGGAAATTGCAATCGTTTGAAGTCAAACGGAAGATCAGTCGGAATCATTGGTATTCGAGGAATACATACATTTTCACCTGCGTACTTTCCGTTAATAATGGTTGCCTCAATCAAATTCGGCATAAGTCTTTTTACCGAAAGTCGAGTACCGTTGCAAAGTCGCGGTGGATTCAAATTACGCAATATCATAATAACTGTACCAACTTTGGTTGATTGATATAAACAATTATAGGGCATTATGAGCATTACATATTGCGTCGTAATGTCAAAACCTCAGAATGACTTCCAGCTATCTTCTTTAAATGCGTTTACATGTCAGACCCGGTCAGACCGAATTAGAAATGTGACAATGACAATCTGTTCTTTTTCTTTCATAAACTGGCCAGATCATTAAAAAGGTTTTAGGTTGATGTCAACTTGACATTGGTCAAAGCTGTATGCTATTTTGGTCTTTGCGTCGTGAGTCTCAACTTTGGATGCTTTTAAATAATTAATATTGTACTGTGGTAAGTGGTTTTATTCACGTTTCGTATGAAGAACTAACACACCATGTTTTTTAAACCATAAAACATATAGGACAACCCCTGTTTTTCTTATTAGAAAAAATCTTGTTGGAATCTGTGAAAAAAGTGTCTTTGTTCATCTTAAACAGTCGTCTACAAACGGAAACATCGTATATTCAAATACAACGCACACTTTAATATAGCCCTACTCACTAGCATTCATAAAAAAATACAACGGTCGCAGAATACCAAGAAATGACGCCGCTTATCGGGTTTGTTTACAAACACTCGACGCGCGAGCCGACGCGTCAGATGACGTGTACAATTTAGTGGGAATACCTAAGCGCGTGAGTACAATTTAGTGTTAGAAAAGTCTGGTATGCTTTTCATACCAAATGCGTCTCAGCGGTTATGTGGCTTAGCATGACACTTTCTATTCCTACAAAGAATAGATACAACTCTTTCGATACAAAGTGACATTTCGTTTCTCCATTTTTGATATCGCACCGTAGAAATCCTTCTACAATCTGTCATAGGGTACGGTTATCTACAAAATCATGATTTTATAGGAGAGCGTTTTGAACGCAAAACTGTGATAATTAATAGAAGAACAAAGCTATCTTCTCCTATGTTATATCATTTAGTTAATAGGGCATTACCAAGGAAATGGTTAAGGCCAATATTACTGTAATATTTTTTGTTCCAAAATACGGTACTTCGACACTTTGAGAAAAATGTTGTAGTTGTCTATAGATACGTGACTTAATATCAGTGAAAATTGAGAATCAAACATATAAAAAATCCTATGACAAAACAAATAATTCTGAGTCGAATTATGTCAAAGAGTGAATTTCGTTAAAAGTGCAGTTGACTGTTTCTACTTTGCTGCCGTCGTTCTGTCTAAACGGAACGTCATTTTTGTCTACTCTTCCTTCTACAAAACGGTGCTCGTGCTAAGCCTGCTGACTAGATAAAGGACAGAATTTGAAAACTGACGTAGATACCAAAGATACTTGACTGTAGGTACCTACCTATACAAGAAAGATATCTGTGACCTATACCTATTCACACGTGGTTTTGGTCCACAAACCCTATTCTAGCCTACCTAATGAAATTGGTCGAAGACTAATTGTGGTAGCTAGCGAGCCGATTGCGCAACCTGGGAGGGATATTAATCTAAAGATATAAGCGCACTTGATTAATTGAAACTGTTTTTTTTTTTTGGTTTAGAGATAGAATACGCAAGCTGTCATCGAACTTGGATTTACTATCGATGCTTGTTTTTTGTTGCAGACTAGTTAAACTATCTTATCTATTTCTGAGGTATTCTTAACCAGACTTAATCTATTCAATAGTGCTATTTATTGGTACGATATCTTGACATATTATTTCTGAACACTCAACAAGAAATAACTTCGCTAGAATAGATTTTATTGTTAAAACAAAAGCTACTGAGAGTTTATCTCGAAAACGGCATTAGGAACTAAAGATATTTGTTAGTTAGACTTGTTAAAAAAACCGGCCAAGAGCGTATTGGACAACGCACAATGAAGGGTTCAAAAAAATGCGATAAAACTACAAATTAACGATTTTCCGACATTTTCCTTTACTTGTGCTGTTAGACCTTGCTTCTTGCCAAATTTCATGATTCTAGTTCAACGGGATATAATAGGTTGGGGAAAAAGTTTATTCGCATTTTTTAAGAAAATTCAAAACATTTTTTAATATAGTTTATTTACATTTAACTAAAGTATGTAGGTACCATTTTGTTCGATAACTTTTTGCCATCTTGTAGGTAGGGACATGATCCCATTGCTATAGAAATTTTGGGACTTCTGATCAAAATACCGCGACAAGTGGTTTTGGCAGTCCTCTCGTGATGTTAAACTGACTCTGCCTAAAGAATTCTGAAGAGACCGAAACATGTGGAAATCTGAACGTGCAAGGTCAGGACTATACGGCGGATGCATTAACACCTCCCAGCCAAACTCTCTTAATTTTTGGTGAGTGGCTAAAGATGTGTGAGGTCTAGCGTTCTCATGATGAAAAACCACACCCCTTCTGTTGATTAATTCCGGCCGCTTTCTCTCAACTTCTTGCTTTAATCTCATCAGTTGTTCGCAGTAGAGTTCAGAATCGATGGTCCTGCCTGGTGGTAACAGCTCATAATGAATACTGCCCTTCCAATCCCACCACACACACAGCATCACCTTGTTGCGAGTTAACCCGGGTTTCGCCACAGTCTGTGAAGCCTGACCGGCCTTTGACTACGACCTTTTTCGCACGTTCTTGTCGTACGTGATCCACCTTTCATCACCAGTTATCAGCTTCTTCAAAAATGGTTTGGTTTCATTAAGTCGTAATAAAGAATCACAAATGAGTACACGGTTCATTAGGTTTCTTTCAGTGAGCTCGTGAGGTACCCAAATATCAAGCTTTTTTGTGTACCCAGTTTTTTTGAAATGCGCCAAAACTGTTTTGTGGTCAATTCCCAGTTCTTCAGCTACGGCGTAACTACTAATATGCAGATCTTGCTCCACTTTTTCAAAAATGGCATCCATTTTGTCCGTAATAGGGCGACCTGAGCTACGCGCATCTTTGACATCAAAATATCCGGATTGAAAACGCTTAAACCAAATTAGTCCTACTCTCACAGACACTGCACTAGGTCCATAAACATCGCAAATTTTTTTCGCGGCTTGCGTTGCATTTTTGCCTTTTTTGTAGTAAAGTTTTAAAACGTATTGAATTTCTTCATTAGATTCCCTCATCTTGACAGTACAAAAAACAAATGAAAATTACACATTTTCCTAATTTGAATTTGAAATTATGTTCTTTAAAGTTTAAACTTTCAATGATACCAAAACCAGCCAGATACAAATAGTATAGCCAAAGAGATTTTATTACAAGTTCATACATACTACGAGTATAATGCGAAAAGACTTTTTCCCCAACCTAATATTACGAGTATATAGGTTTTTATTTATTTGCGGGTATCAAAATATGTCGCATAAATGGCCATATTTTTTTATTGCGTTGACTTAGAAGCTTGATTTTTTTATAACTCCAAGGTACCGGAGACCTACGTATTTGATATTAATTTCAACTTGATATCTCCACGCGTTCCTGAGAAAAAGGGTCTTGACAGACAGATAGACGGCCAGACGGACAACTAAGTGATCCTATAACGCTTACGTTTTTCATTTTGAGGTACGATACCCAAAAAATTAAAGGTAACTTATTCTTATAGCCAAACTTTTATATAAAAGCGTTTATTATTAAATAACTTTCCCTTTTTTGTGACATTTTAACATAAAATTAAGCGACGAATCGGTATATAAAAATAGCACCATACTGGGAAAAGAAATTAATCTGTGAACATAATATTTTTTTTGTGCGCACGTGTACATTTTAAAAGGGCAACAACATCAAAATGCAACTAAAACATAATTGCAACAATTATATAGCCTAACACGGTAACACCAAGCTATGTACTAAATTGAGCTCAAATCGTGCGCAATCTTTTTTTCCGTGTATAATTACCAGTGATCGGAGTAGGTAGATTGAACTGGGGTCATTGATCCGAAACGTATATATTACTATGGACATTCCTCCGGAATTGGTGGATTATTAAAAAAAAACCGGAACTTATGTAGGAATTGTATTCTGCCAGAGTGGAAGGAGTCATTTGATGATTTGCCATCCTCAAAAAAAAGGTAGGAATTGTAATAAAATGAGCAATTTTATTCTTTATTATTCTTCCTATTTTTTTTTTTGTCACGATTTGACAAAACCCAACGACCAATCAGAACAAAGGATCATGGGTGGTACAATAACCGGTTATCAGAACAATGCGTACGCCCGCCGGAAATACTAAATCCGGAAATACCGGAATTACTTTCCGGAAAAATGGCTTATCCATGTTATTCTTTCTGTGTGCATTTATGATACAAGTACTAAAAATCAATCTACCTACTCCGATCACTGATAATTACAGAGAAAAATATATGGGTATACATACTATACACGTCTGATTATCCTTTCAGAGAATACTTGCGTGAAGTAATAAAATAACAGACCCCGTCTGTCGTTGAGCTTTAGGTATTTTGTCAGTGATATATGGCAGTAATTTTGAACGACCTTTTAGATTCCATGGGAGATTAAATAGAAACATTATGGCGTATTCGTTGCCTCTACAACTTGAGAATTTTCTAAGGGTGATATAAAGTTATATTACATTATTTTTTTTGTGTTATTGTTTATAGTGAACAAAACTGTTAAGCGGGCAATAAACATGATTTAACACTAGATACACCCAGACCAATATCAAATATTTGACTAGGTACTCACACGCGCATAATGAGTTGAAAGCAGCTTTACTTCCAACCTTTGGTTAGCTGTACGTATTTTTGTAAAATATTACCTACGCCACACTAGCACAGGCTTTCAACCTTATTTTGCTCACCGCCCACTCTGAGTATATTTTTTTTTTCTAGAGCCCCGCAATTTGTTTACATACCATCTATCTCGAATCTAAAACAGCTATTGCCACGATTATATTTAAACATGTAATATTATATACTCGTAAGATCCCATCTCAACGCGCTTACTTTTCTTTGGGTCTTTTACTTTGAAAGTGTCAAACACCCACGAGGAGGCGTTATGGCCCACGTTAAAAACACCTACATCAATATGGTGCAGATATTATTACGTATGCGTAAGTTGATTTTAGGGTCTAGTTTTCAGTTTTCCTAGACTAACAATGTCTATGTTTAAGTTAGGAACTGCATAACCCTAAGACAACTTAAGTTACCTAGATGTACTGACAAGTTTTCACTTAAAATATCTTCAGTGGATTACTGATGTTGGTTATACTGACTACATACTGATGTAGTACATCAGTATCAATTAAGTAACATCCTGTCAGAGTGAAGTTAAAGCCAGAAAGCTTTTTATACCGTTAAGGATTATATTGAGGACAAAAAGGCATGGGATTCAGTTGTTCCAATTTTTGCATACTGAATGTTGTTTTTTTTTTTTGATTATATTATATTTTTGCTAAATTTTTTATATTTTTATTTTACATAAGTTTTGACATTTTGATAATTATTATATATACAATTTCATGACAATTTACTTTGTGAAGTATAGTATTATTATTTATTTATTATGAATGTGAGGACTATGTAGGTAACTTTTATTTTTTATTTAAATTTTTCACTTTCTCAGGTAGTGTCAATGATAATCTGGCAGTTTGAGTGCTTTATGCGGCCTACCCAAATGTCCTTTCTTTGGTATTGTTCGTCGAGTGGTTGAGCTCCTTAAGTTCTGCGTTGAGCTCCACGATTAGTGACAAATGCGTGCACTGACTGGTCCACTCATTCTGTGTGGTTTTTCCTCAAAAGACCATTTCAGACATAAATCTACATGGTCTTCACATGATCTGACCAAGATTATGTCTGGACTTTAAAAGAGACTGTGACCTCTGAGTTTGTTTCGGCCTTTCTTCTCAGAGTAGTCAGATAGGAAACGCCGACCTCATCTAGTTTTAAAAATATGATTGACGTGTAAAAGTGTTTGTATAAATTACTTACAGAAATAAAATCATTCATCATTTATCATTTAAAGCTTTCATAGACTACAATGCCAGTAGAAGTGTAAGCAGAGACTTGTTGCGTCTTTTCATTGCGATATTAATGTATGTTTCTATCCTATCCTACTAATAATAGGTCTTTACCTATGAAATTGCCGTTTTGTATGAAAAAATTTAAACGAATTTTTTTCATGAATTTTTTATTTGTATTAATCGAAGTAATCACCCATGCAATCAATGCATCTTTGCCATCGCAGTGGCAGTTTATTGATGCCCTTCTTAAAGAAATCAGCTGGACGGGAGGCAACAAATTCTTCAAAGGCATTTTGTACTGCCTCTCGGGTATTAAATTTTTTTCCCGCCAAGAAGTTATCCAAATTCTGGAAAAAGTAGTAGTCTGTAGGCGCAAGGTCTGGTGAGTAGGGCGGATGACGGAGAGCTTCCAACCCCAGTTCTTGCAACTTGGAGACCGTCTGCTGTGCAGTATGAGGTCGCGCGTTGTCGTGCAGGAGCAGCGGAGACGAGCGATTGACCAATGCTGGTTGGAGATGCGCCAGCTTCTCCATCATTGTGTTCAGTTCTTCACAGTACACATCTGCAGTAATGCTCACCCCGTTTGGTAAGAAGCTGTGATGAATCACACCGGCGCTAGACCACCAAACAGTGACCATCACTTTTCTAGGGGTAAGTTTTCGTTTAGGGCATTGTTTAGGTGCTGAACCAGGATCCAACCAACTTGCTGAGCGCTTACGGTTATCAAACAGAATCCATTTTTCATCGCAGGTAACAATGCGGTTCAAAATTCCTTCATTTGTGTGTCTGTTGAGCAGTGCAAGGCACGTCTCGACGCGTACTTCGCGCTGGCGATCATTGAGTTCGTGGGGCACCCATTTGTCAAGCTTTTTTACCTTGCCAATTTGACGCAAATGGACCAATATTGTTTTGACGCTAACGTCGAAAGCTGCTGCTAATTCAGCCGTAGATTGTGTATCATCAGCTTCCACAATCGCCTTTAATTCGTCATTGTCGACCAAAGTCTTCGGACGACCGCGAGGTTCATTTTTCAGGTCGAAATTTCCAGAACGGAAGCGAGCAAACCAATAACAGGTGGTGCGTTGGTTTGTAGTGTTAGCTCCGTAAACGTCGTTGATGTTGCGTGCCGCTTGTGCCGCGTTGCTGCCACGACGGTACTCATATTCCATAATTACTCGAATTTTTAACGTATCCATGATGACGAAAAAGATTGAAATGCGATGAAAATGTAACACTAATCAATAAAGAAATGACTACTTTTAGAAAAAAAAAATCCATGTTTTTAAAATAAAATTAATTTGAAATTAGAATTCTTAGCCAAACAAAAATTATTTTGATTTGAAATGGCCAGTACTGCAGAACGGCAATTTCATAGGTAAAGACCTAATATAATTAAGTTTGCATGTTAAGATGTTTGTTCAATCACACCTCAACGGCCAAATGGATTTAGATGAAATTTAGCATACGGATAGACCATGACATGGACTAGGACATAGGACACTTTTTACTCCAGTAGTACGTTTCCATGAGATAATTACCGACTTTCACGCGGGAGAAACCGCTGGCCAACTCTAGTATCTCATTATGAACGTATCAATTCAACTATATATTCAGACATTTCGAGTTGTGACTGCTTTAAGTTTAGGCAGAACTTCAAGACTTAAAATTATGCCTAATGGATTGCAATTAGCACTGAGTAGTGTAGAATGAATAATACATTAGTTTAAGAAGGAGTAAGCGAGAATCAGTTCGCTCTTCCAGACGACAAGTCAAAAACATTACTAAATCCGAAAATAACTTTTCTATAGTTCGTGTTTCCTTTAAAAAATAATATACAGAGTAGTCTAAATACCTACATTTCATTTATCGCCAAAATAAGCTCTTATGACGTTTACTGGGAACTACTCTGTGTTAACTTTTGTTCGTATTTCAGTTAAAACAAAGAGAGTAGCTTAATATTTCCCGGAAACCATGTTAACTTTTCATTTTAAACTATTCTATAGAGTATCCATACCGCATGTTCTGTTGCTAACTAATATAAATTGCGACAAAAGTTCCGACTATTTTCTGGTTACTAAACGGGAACTACTCATGTAACAAATGTTAATTTTAATGAAAACAATTTTCTGGAAATTGTATACGTACTACTTTTAATACGTATTGTTAAAATATTTTTATGTCATATTTCGGAGAAAACGATACTACCATCCTACTATAGACAAAGAGTTGCAATAATATGGAACTCCAAATATGGATGACACTTTCCAAATGATTATTTTAGATTATGGCCTTTATTTCAGATCTTTTAACTATTGATAGCTATCAATTTCACGATGTTAGATTACAAAAGACATAGACAACATGAAATAATGTTATTTAATTGTTTTGTTTTTTCTGTTGTTTTTGTATTGTTTTGTTATTTTCCACACACAGTGCGGACCATGTCACTTTTAAAACGTATAACGTAAATAGTTCTTGAAATAAAAAGTGTTTTATTAGTTTGAGTGTATTTTATTGTTAGACCAGCTAAAAGGTACATTGTTTTATTGAATATCGTTGTGACAAATATTGCTGAGTTATTCTTGTACACATTGTATTTCTTTTTTACATTCACTATCGGTATTTCTCGCCGTAACTTGGAAATAATTGACATTTGCAGACGTTGGAAACAGCAATAAATGTCGAGATTTTCTTGTTTTGAGAACAACACAAAACAAAAACTGTCTTTATAAATAATAAAGTATTTATACAGTGAAGCTAATTTAAAATTCCGTAGCTGCAAGTATCCGATTGAAAATACAAGTGAAAAATTACATCGAAGGTTATATTCATTGTTAAGAGTACAATAAAAATTGTCGCTGGTCTTTATTCTGGGCCTTTGTTGTGGCTACAAACATAATTTTCCTTTTAGCAAAAAGGTCGATGCTTGACAATAGCCCCGATAGAGTAAATACGCCATCAATACGTGGGTGTCAAATTAATGGGAAGTTACTTGTATCAATCAATGAAGGAACTTTGATACTTTGTGAGGTGAGGAAGGTTATTTGTCCTCAATGTTTGTGATCTAATCTTGATAATTCGATTTGTTGTTGTTCAATGAATTGTTACATGGCGAGGATGTTGAACTAACTGTGTTACTGAAGAAAGCCAAAGCAAAGCTGGCGGATTGCCAGCTTCTTTTTCCACTTCTTAGAAAACTATGAAAAATTTATGCTGACACTTATAAAACTACAACATTTTTGTGGAACAATTGACTTTATTCTTACATAAAGCACTTGTAAAGGGGCACGAGCTTGCGGAGTACTACTGCAATGTCTATTTTTGTCAATAATTATTAATAATTTGCATCGTCAATGTCATATGAGGGCAGAATAATGGTAAATTAACAAATTAAACCCACCCACCCACCCACCCTGACTGCCTGAAAGCAAGCTTGTATTGAAAATATTCGTTGTTGATGATTTTTAATTTAAACTCTTTAGTGTGTTATGTTGTTGGAATCGTCTCCTCAAGTCCAATTTTGTTTTCACGACTGTACTCCTCGAAGGGTAAGGAAGAGGTATAGGATACCTACATTTCGCCAGTTGTTTTAAGTCTACAGTAATAGTAGGCGAGCCTATTGCCATCAACCGGGCACAAATTCAGATTCCGGGCTGCTAGTGAGAGCTATAAGGTTTTGCATTTAAAGCATAATCAGACTATCATGTTCCCACAGTTGAGACACATGCCTTCTTTCTGTTAGAGGGACTGGGCTGTTATCCACCACGCGAGACCAGGGCGGGTTGATAATGTCACATATCTTCGATTTTTTGGTTCTAGGGCATTCCGGTTTTCTCACGAAGTTTTCCTTCATCGTTTTGAGAGCAGTGGTGATGAAATAATTTACATAAAATAAAGCCCCTGTCTAGGTTCGAACCTACGACCTACAACTCGTAATTCGCGGCCGTTATCACTTGGTCACCCCACTGCTCTAAAAGGTTCAGTCAAGCTAGAATTCTAGGCACAACCGAGGTAAAATAAACCAGTTGAATAGTAAACGTTTTAAGAGGCGTACTTGTAACATAACCACTACGCCATAATAAAATGTAGGCATCGCTACGCAGCTACGCTGTAGTAACCTAGCGATCTACGTAGCAACGTACGTAGCAGCGTAGGCATCGCTACGCTGCCACGCCCTAGCAACGGCGTAGCAGCGTAGTGATGCCTACGTTTTATGGCTGATATTTTTCCAAACGTGTTCAAATGTACTATTGGATGCATACAAAACAAAAATATGTCTATCAAATTATGACTTAATAATTTATAAATCTACTTAGCAAGCAGTAATTAAGAACGGTTAAATATTGAAAGTTTCTTTAAGAAATCGTATATTCTACGTTGCAGCAGGCAAAGATCTTAGGTTACGACCTCACGGGTTTTCTTAATAAACAGTGTCTTAAATAAATACTTACCTCCGGAAAAACATAACTTTTCCCAGTTTTCTGGCAATAAGGGAATCATTACACGCAACGCTAAACACTGCCTAAAATTAATGAGATTAATTAAACCAAGCCGAAAACTTGTCAACAAAATCCACTGGAAAGGAAATTTCGTGAAATGAGACATGGATATTTCAAACTACAAATGAAGTAAGCTGTGCTTTGAGAAAGTTGTTTCGAAATAAATTGAAAATTTAGTGTAGGAACTTAGGCAGAATAATAACTTTTTTATAAGTATGTAGTCCAGTCTTACCAAACGCTATCGTATTATTACCCAGAAACTGAGTTGTAGAGGTGAGATATACAGGGTGTTTGGCAGAACGTTGAACATACGAAAATGGTGGATAGGTGGGGTCATCTGCTACTTACTCAGCCCTAATTTATTTGGCCTTGGCCACCTGCATATTAAAAAAAAAATTGCTTTCTTCTAGTTTCACCACTTTCTAAACTTTAAAGTGTAATTTTTACAAAAAATGGATTAAACAGGCAATATTTTTTATTTTATTTTAATCTTTAATGTTGGCAGATTCTTATAAAATTATTGCTTTATTCAGATGTTAGCTAGAAAAAAAGTTATAAGTCCTCAAACCTACAGTAAGATAAAGAATAAAAAAATGGAACAGTTTAATGGGTCACTGGTTGATTATTATTATTCATTTAATTTCATACTAACATTAGGCTAAGTTATACTACTACTAACATTATATGGATGTTTAAATCTGAAATAAAATATTTGAATTTGATTAGAATGCAAACGTTCTTAAAAATTCGGGAAGCGCTCTGACCATGTCGGTGGCTATACAGGTCACAGACGAACTGAGTTATTACTAGACGGTCCTGTAATTGTGCTTATTAGGAAAAGTTGAAATATTACTCAGTAGTACAGTGGTGGCCCAGTGGTAAAGGCCACTTACGAGTTGTAGGTCGTGGGTCCGAACCAGACAGACACTATAAATACTTTCATTACCACTGCTCTCAAAAACGGTGAAAGAAAACATCGTGTGGAAACCGGCATGTTCTAGAACCAAAAATTTGAAGACATGTGACATCTACCAACCCGCACTGTGGATTTCAGCCCATTCCCTCTCACAGAGAGGAGGTCTTGGTCCCAGCAGTGGGAACATTATAGGCTGTTTATGATGAGTACAGTGGTACCAGTTATAATAATCTTAGTTATTCATCTTCGTCCCCGCGTTTAAAATTATAAAATTCCATAACATAATATTTGACAATAAGTTGTCCATTTAACATTTTTAATTAAAATTGTTTCATAGAGTTTAAAACTAAAGCCGCTCTAGCACAGATCAAATAAAAAGCTCTGACAATTCTAATTCCATCATTTCGTTTTGTTGTAAGAAAAATAAACAAATTACTTATACTCAATGGCTTTGAATCAATACAGATTGTAAATCCCGTTCTTAAATAAATAGGTTGCATTTTATATTGTTAGACTTTTGTTGACAAGTTGTAAACACTAAGTCCTGCTACTAAATCCTGGGGATTTTGGCTAGTGACTTTTATTTGTTCGAATTACAAACAGGTAAGCATCGATTTATTTCAACATAGCTAATTTATGAGAGTTTGTAAACATTTGTGTTTATTTATATTTGAATAACAAAGTTTGGATTTGTGTTAGTAAGTTTGATTCCGGGATAATTTATGAATATTGCACGCTTAGCCTACTTTTACGATAAATATCAATTTGGAGACAATAGTTTTATCACTGAGGTAAAAGCATTGGTCACATAATTATTTTGCCAAAATGTTGGTTTCATCAAAGCAAAGTTTATTAAAACTTCAGAATATTCTTTTCTTGTAAGTTTTTCATAACTTTAAGTTATTGCTACATGATTACGATAACTTTATCCGACATTTCATAGATGAAGTGAAACGCGAACTGCGTTTTCTCTCTGTATTTGGCGAGGTTATCTAAACTTTCAAAGTTTTCTATTTCCACTGAACGCTTTATCTTAGATACGGCAGACAGAGACTAAGTGAAGCTTACATGGAAAGCCTTTTTATCGCTTTTCCTTACTCTTTTTCATTGGTGCAGGAACAAAGATCAAACTACGGATTACTGAGCAACTATGAGTAAACAATAATTTGTAAAGTTAATTAGTAATTGGTATTGTCTTAAAGCCTTTAAACCTGCTTTGTAGTAGCACAAAAGCATGCTTATTTCAATCAGGTCCTACATAGTAAAACACACAATTTGCATATGTTTACGAAAAGGGTATGGATATTTTACACACAAGGAGAGCATGCTATAAATAAACAAGCATTTTTACTCAGACCAAATAAAAAAGGTAGACGGACCGCCGCGCCACGCTGTCATAGTGAAGCAGGATAATGGAAGCCAAATTTGAAATAAGAACCCGATCGCGTTAGTGCGACGCGCGAAACTGAGCGCGCTAGACATCACAACACTCAGAAGGTCACGCGTACAACTCTGTACACGATGCTTTACATATTTGAACGCTAATGTTGGCGTACGTAGACGGAGCGGCGCGCTCTCACAGTAAAACAGGGTAAAGGAAGCCTACTTTGAAATAGGAAGCCAATCGTGTTTGTGCTACGCGCGAAACCCAGCGCGCTAGACACCATAAATAACAGACAGAAAGGTCACGCGTACAACTCTGTCCACGATGCTTCACATATTGGAAAGCTATTGTTGGCTTACGCTTCGTCTACCTTTTTATTTAATTTGTGGCTATTTAATAGCATTTGTAATGTATTTCAGCTGTAATAACACAAAGGACGAGTTTATTTCTACATATTTAGTCCGGTCAATTTAGACATTCGAAGGTGCATAAAATCTCAACAAGCTGAAAATCAGTAAAATTGTTCAAAATATAATTATAAATATAATTTAAAAGTTCCCCATCATTCCCGTGTATGGAAAAAAAATTATTCGTGGTCAAAGGTCAAAAAAAATAGTTTTTCGCGATTTGCAGCAAAACGGTAAGTTTTATCATAAAAGTAGATCATAAAATTATCTATAAAAAATGTATCAATACTTTTTTTCCTACGAGCCACCGTTTCTGAGATAAAACGATTCAAAAAGTTGTAAAAGTTGTTATCGTCATAATATGCACACGTTTTCACGCCACCTATGAGGTAGTGTACTTAGCGCGTTTTTTTTAACGTGGTTTCCCCAGTAGGCCTACTCCACGGGTCAGTTGTGATCCTGTTTAAATTGAAACTATTGCAAAATAACGGAAATTTTCAAAGATTGGAAAAGATAAAAGCGACATAAATTAAAAAAAAGTGGTGAAGTTCATTCGCCTGATTCGTAACTTTCAAATTCTTGTTCTTCTTCTTGATCTTCTTCTTGTTCTTCTTCTTGTTCTTCTTCTCCTGCTTCTTCTTCATCTTCATTTTGGATGCAAGTAAATTGCGTCAATAGCGATGTATCGCATGACACTTCGTTGGAATCAAACGAATCCTCCACTGTTGGTGATTCAACATCATTCAGCACGACCAGCCTTGACAATTTTTGCATGCCAGGGAACAAAACAGTCCGACTTTTTGCAACCACATTTGCACTGCATCCATTTTTGCAGTTGCAAAAAATTGTGTTCAGCAGTTTTTCCGGCGCAGGTGGGAGTAAAGTTTGAACTGGCTCTAATATATTGTTGACCAACTTCCAACCCCAGTCTGTAGGGTCTAGCTGATAACCAAGCCACACTAGAACTTGGTAATATACCCGAAAAAGATGTTGATGAGCAGCAACTGAGGTTGGGGGAAGACAAGGTAATTGAACTTATTTTTTATTTTTAGTATTTTTAACGAAACATGCATATCGATGCTTATCTAAACAGGTAGTTTTTTTAGGAGCTCCGTACATAGAAAGAAGAAAGCGGATGCCATTGGTGATAACTTCTTGTTGAGTTGAATTACTCTTTTTAAAAACTTCACCACATTGAACTAAATCTTGTTTTTCAAACATTTTGAAAACTGCTGTTTTACCCCTCCTGTAAAATGCAGATGTCGTATCACAGCCAGTTATTGCGTGTTATTGTTACCTGGTATTCTTATAGTTATAGCTTATGTATATTTTATATTTTAAGTATAAGTTACAATGACCAATAGAATAATATTTCAACATATATAACAACTCGTACAGCGTACTCATGCATATTATGACGATAACAACTTTTACAACTTTTTGAATCGTTTTATCTCAGAAACGGTGGCTCGTAGGAAAGAAAGTATTTACACATTTTTTATAGATAATTTTATGATCTACAATTTTTGTCTGAGGTATTTTTATGATAAAACTTACCGTTTTGCTGAAAATCGCGAAAAACTCATTTTTTTGACCTTTGACCTCGAATTTTTTTTTTTCCTTACACGGGAATGACGGGGAACTTTTAAATTATATTTATAATTATGTTTTGAACAATTTTACTGATTTTCAGCTTGTTGGGACTTTATGCATCTTCACTCACATTTTTTGGTCTAGATTGAAACACTTCCTCTCTCCTTAAACATTGTCATTACATTTAGTTTTCTTACTCTTGTTTCATGTTTATTATTGTATATATTATATTATGTAGATAGGTATATGTTTTATGTATGTATGTATTTGTTGTATATGTAAATGGTACACCACTGACTACCTGCATTATTGTCTCTCCTTCTACCTTGAATCCATCCAAAGGTTGTCTGTAAAAGATCGCTTTTAGCGATAAGACCGCCCATTGTGTCACCCTATGTAAAATTTCTACTTTTATATCTGTAATTTTTATGGTGTACATAATAAAGAGTATTCTATTCTATTCTATTCTATTGACCGGACTAATTGTATCATCTCTACATAGTATAAAACAAAGTCGCGTGCCACCCTAGAAATATATCTAAGCGTGCCTGCGAGCGTGCGTCTGTACGTTTAGATCTTTTAAACTCCACAACGGATTTTAATGCGGTTTTCATCAACAGAGAGAGTCATTCAAGAGATAGGTTTATATGTATAATACATGCATATTATAGTACAGGAAAGCCGAGAATTTCAAGGATTTGTAATGTGATTTCGTAAAAAACATATTTTTGTTTGCTTACATTGCAAACGCTGGCTAAACCTTACGAGATAAATCAAAATAATGCACTACAGAATTGTATATCTTAAAAACATCTACAAAAAAATCCGCTATGGTATATATCCCTCTGCTAAGGATAACCCCCAGTAACCACTTTTTTCTTTTACATATTACGAAAAAATAATGGGTGATTACGAAGCTATTTTGAACAATACATTATTATTCCTGGCCCAATTAAATACATTTGATACGTTGTGCATTTAATGTAGATCAAAATTTCCCTTTACAGCATATCATTAAAATGAATACCTGAGAAGATATCACAAATTTAAAAGTGTAACATCTAACAATGGGGGCGATATAGACCACTTTGCTAGTAAAAACAGCTGTAAACATGAAAGAAAGAAATAAATTATTATTATTAATCATTCCACACTGACACCTCATTAGTATCTACAAGAGTGTCCATGGAGTTTCTTGCCCGTTCTTGTCCATAGGTACCTACTACGCTTTGGAATGGGCAACTAGCTTCATCTTTCTGACTGACCCCTTGACGATTCAAAAGTGCCTGTAATTGGTTTATTTGAAATAATTGCTTTGAGTTTGAGATTGAGTTGAGTTTGAGTTTGCACACGTGCAAAGCCGGGGCGGGTCGCTTATCTATATTATATATATAAAAATGAATCTGTATTTCCGTTGGTCATCGCATCACGCATGAACGGATGGAACAATTTCGCTAATTATTTTTTTGTTGTGTTAATTATTGTCAGGAGAAGATTCTTATGGATGAAAAAAATAAGGAAGTTGAGCGGAACATTAGAAAATTTTAGAAAACTTAACGCCAATATTAATTTTATGTAACTGTCAGTGGTTTGAAATAACTGTCAGTGATTGACAAAATGCGTGCTGCAAATATCGTTTCACATAGATGGATCGATTGATAAATGAGTCGATAGTTTTAGTTTTAGTCAATAGTCAAAACTAACACCAAACGACAAATGACATTCATAGTTAAGACAGGACAACGTAAAATGATTCCCACAGATTCGTGTCTAGTTTGTTATGAAACAAAAATAATATATGCATTACACTTTCTGTGCAATTCGGTTGAGCAAGATAATAAAATAACAAATGGAACGAATTCAAATGCTCACAGAATTTGAATACCGTCAAACGGGGTGAATAGATATGCAGGGGTGAATCGAAACGAAACTTTAAAAGAGATTTTAACATTGAAATAATATAGTTTGCTTGCCAAAAAGGATTCTAATATGTTTATTGTATTATAATGAACGATTAAGCGCTCTTGTTGGCAACAAACTATATTATTTCAACGACAAAATCCCTTATAAAGTTTCGTTCCGATTTACTCCTGCATCTCTATTTACCCCCTTTGACGGTACACGAAGTTTACATTTAAAAATAGAAACGAATGTTTAAAAATATCAAAACATCAAAGACTGGAATGTTCATTTAAATATCGAATGGTAATGGAATCGATACAAAGATAAACGTAGCTTTGTCCAATGATCATTCAATCGAATGCCTTATAGATCGAGTTGTTTAAGCGATTTGTGTTTGATCTTTTGTGATTCAATACAATGTTATTCTATGTGGTAAAAGGGATATTTTAACTCGCCACCTATTACATGGAACTTTTGAACCTAACTGGCGGAATGTGGGTGTACTGTCGGTACATCCCTGCCAACTCTACGAGCAATACAGGCGTAGGTATTGTTATGTTTTCCTAAAGCAATTGTAATACGTATTTAATTATCTGTGCTTTACAAAGTAATTTCCTTCCAAAGCTGTGATTATTGAAGCTCTAAATTCCTTCTAATGATACACAATTCGTTGAAGTGTATCGTTACATATATCTACCCTCATTATTCCTTTGTGGATAACGCTTAACTGTCTCGGACAGACATACTGAACACAATATATATGGTAATCTGCGTGACCTTAACGGAGTAAGAAAATACTTAAATAATAAACCATAATATTACAATGCAAAGAGGGCAAACGCATGAAAAAAGTATATAGAATCTGTAATGAAAAATCTGTGTATTTGGCAGCTGATCCCTTGACGCAATTATGGGTACATCTGTGTAATATAAACTGGGTTGACAAGGAAATGTCAGCCAGCTGATACAAGATTTCGGAAAAATAGAAGATTTTCTACACAAGTCTCTTGGAAAAATATAATTTACATTAGGAGGGAAAAAGGGAAAACCGACATCATAGTTTCTTTCATTTGTAACTCCAAACTTACAGGTTCTGCAAGTCACTTGAACAGTAAACAAAACAGTTTGTTAAGCAGGAAAAAAACTTCTGCTTTCTTCCTCGTTGGTCTAGTGCAAGCGCTACTGCTGATCATGAGGTCCTGGGTTCGATTCTCGGGTCGGGCAAAGTGTTATTGGGTTTTTCCATCTGGAATTTCTCGGTAGCAGCCCGGAGTCTGGATTTGTGCCCGGTTGATGGCAATAGGCTCGCCCCCTATTACATGGGACTTAAACATAACTGGCGAAATGTGGGTGTGCTATAGGTACACCTCTGCCTAATCCTTCGGGGAATACAGGCGTGATGTTATGTTATGTTATGTGAAAAAAACTTTGTACTACGCTGATAATGTGTATTATTATTACGTGCGTGTTTTTTCTCTAATTTCTGGGTGGAAAATGGCAATCATGTAAGGCAGACCTTATGGTAAGTGGTAACTCCCCCCCTCCGCCTATGAACATCTGCAATCCCAGACGTATCGAAAGTGGTGGGTTTTCAAACTATGACACAGGTATTCAAGCAATGGTGCCGATTCTCTTGTCACAAAACTCTCTAAACTAGACTAAAAATCACTCAAATTTGGTTTATTCCTATCAAACGACGATTTCTTATTCTGAAATAGACTAAAGTGACACAAGTTAACTAAATTTTAGTTTGACAGCACTAAGATGACACTGAATTATTAGTTTAGTAAAAATGCCAATTTTGCTATTCCGAATTTGACGTTGTTCACCTAAAATTTTGGTTGGCTAACTAAATCTGGCTATTTTTAATCGCAATTAAAAATGTGTGGAATAAAATTTATTGTGATGACCTAAAATTCAGCACAATACCTCGACTTCAGGTGCAAAAACAGTACTGTATCTTTTTTTATTTAATTTTGCTTATATCTCGAAAATGGTGTTTCCTAACGCAAAAATAATGAAAATATCGACCCCCTTTATGAAGCCCCTAAACCCCTAACACTCTACATGTAGGTATTTTATTTTCATATTTTCCAACAAAAAGGTAAAAAAAAAACATATAAAACACGTCGAGGGTCCCATCCAAGCGTGCCACCGGCTCTAAAAAAAAATCACGGGGTAGGGCATACAAGTGCCACGTGGAGCCGCGATTGTCAAATTAAATTTTAGTTACCGTACGTCAAAATTATTTTTAAATTTAGAGATATTTTTTTGCAGAAACCTTTAAGAGTCTCATAGCCAAAAGTTAGGAATTTTAGTTATAGTTTAGTTAGTTTAGTTCGGTGTAAAAGAGAATCGGCACCAATGTCAAAGATTTACAAAGTTTGCTCAAGTTCGACATTGTGTTGTCAAGTTGAAATATTATTCTGTAAGCATGACGTGAACTCAGTGTGAACGTATTACTATGTTAGTGAGCATTTGAGAGCAAGTATTAATGTTATGAGCGAGCTTTGTAACACCCAGCTTCAAGTGTGGAGAATATTCTCATCGCGGAATGTTTCTTATACATTCGCAGCTCATCATGTATTACACAGTTTGTAATAGTTCTCATAAGATCACGCCTTGTTTTCCCGAAGAATTGGGCAGAGGCGTACCTAAAGTACACCCATATTTCGCCAGTTACGTGAAAGTCCCACGTAACAGAGGGCGAGCCTATTGTCGTCAACCGGGCACAAATCCAAACTCCGGGCTGCTACTGAGAAATTCCAGACAGAATCTGGGAATCGAACCCAAGACCTCATGCTCAACAGTTGCGCTTGCGACCACTAGGCTTACACTAAGTTGGTGTCTAGGTACATTTTAACATATCGATAGTTGTTAAAAAAATATTTTTTTGTCATAAGAGGTCGTATCCTTGCAATATGACCATGAGAAAAAAGAGAAAAATATTTCACATTTCTTTTGAACATGATGTATAGCTGTGCAACATTCACGTAAAGCCAATTTATTTAAAACTTATTCTTTAACAATAAGAACGATACCGCCGATAGAGCCGAATACATGTGAGTTTTTACACACGATTTAATTTTCTTTCGCGCTATAAAAGTGATATAATGATGGCTATAATATATTTTACTAACAACAAAAGAGAAAAGATCCCGTATGTGTTTGGTTAATGTATTTTAATATTTGTTCGGAAAATGGTGCGAGCCAGTGATTAAATCTTTTATGCAAAGGTTTTATGGTCATAGCTCCATTAAGGGTCTTTTACCAATTGCTCAAGTACATACAAAGTATGTAGACGTGGAAAATATTGGAGATTTTTTTTTTTTAAGGAAAACTCCTTTTACATACCATCATGACAGGAATGTGTGCTTTTTTGAAATTGTATTTTATCTTTACACAATTATTTATGTTTATCATTAGCCGACTTCAAAACGGTTCTCAATTCGTCTGTATTATTTTTTGGTATATGTGTACGCTATATCTCCGGCAATTTTGACTCGTTTTTTTTTATGGATATAGTATATACCACAGGGGTGGTCCCATCAAAAAAAAAAAAAAAAAAGGGTTGGTCCCATATAAATTTTATTAATTTAGCTTGGGTAGTTTTCAGTTAGCTTCAATAATATGTATTTTAACCACTTGTGTATATTGATAATATTGTTATTATTTACATAGCAAATAGTGGTATACGAACCTAAAAAACGTATAAATAAAAACTTTTTTCCAAAAAAAACAACCGTCTTTCAAAACAAACAATACAAAGTGTAAAATAACTTTATTTTCGAAAGTCGGTGACAAATAACGAATATACAAAACCACAGACAACAATTTCCGAGATTAAAGTAATTTTTCACTTTGTAGTGTTTTATTGGTAGTCGGTTGTTTTTTTCGTTTGCTATGGATTTTAAAATGAACCTTTGCAAAGAATGAAAAGATCGCGTGTCCTTTTCCTCTGTACCTATTCAGTATTCATCTACTAACCACTACTACTAACTATAAATGCAGTTTAGCCAGTAGACCACAGTAATTTTTACACTGCAACGTACTTAATTAAAAGTTTCTTTGTGAAATCCTATTAATTGACTATGTGTCCCATTTACTAACGAAAAACTTATAAAAAACTAAACCTCCAGGCTTTGAAATTTTAAGTTAGAAAAAAGCAACGTAAAAACAAATAAATCAAAGTTCTCAAAGAATACCGACGCTGTTTACGAAATACCCTCAATTTGAAGAAAGTCTGAGAAAAGCTTTTCAGTAGATTAAACCCCCTCTGGTTTGGTTTGTGGCGGCACAACAAAGAACGCGCGGTTTCCTTTGACAATAGACATGATTTACGTATATCCACTATCGGTGTGTCTGTTCAAGGAATCGTTTGTTAAAAATAAATATTTCTTACTTGCGTGACACACTTTTGCTTATAGCTTCAGTTTTTGTTTGGGATTTAAAAATCCATACTAATATTATAAATTCTAAAGTAACTCTGTCTGTATGTTACCTTTTCACGCCTAAACCAGCGAACGGATTTCGATAAAATTTGGCAGGGAGATAGCATTCTGGGGAAGGATATAGGCTTCTTTTTTTTACGGTAACACGTGCCCGTGGCATAATTTCCGAAATCCGCGAAGCCGCGGGCCGAAGTTATTACAAAAAAAAGGAAAAATCTCGAAACAACGTGAGGAAAATGTAAGCGACAGTAAACATAGAAAGAGGTAGCTATTCATTTTTTAACCGACTTCAAAAAGGAGGAGGTTCTCAATTCGTCTGTATGTTTTTTTTTTTATGTGTGGTACCTCAGAACTTTTTTCTGGGTGAACCGATTTGGATGATTCTTTTTTGTTTGATAGCTGGGCCTTCACATGTAGTCCCATTTAAATTTGATCAAGGTCTGACTAGTAGTTTTTGAGTTATCCTTAATACTGCATATTTTTTCCACTTAGTTTTTAAGGATGATGTGTTAATAATTTCCTGTCACTGTTATTTACCCACCAAGTAGTGGTATACGAATTTGTGTGGGGTAGGTACCGCAACAAAAAGTGAAAAATTAAAACGATTTTCCAAAAAAACAACCGACTTCAAAAAAAAAAACAAAAAAAAAACGTGAAAAATAACTTTAATTTCAGAAGTTCGTGGCCAAAAACAAAAATACAAAACCAAAGACACCGACTTCCGAAATTAAAGTTATTTTTCACGTCTTTTAGTGCTTTTTTTTGAAGTCGGTTATTTTTTTGTAAAAAAGTTTTTATATTCCACAATTTGGGACTGTTTCATATCCCTGTTTCGTATCCCTGGTCAGTTTCCCTCACTCGTTAGTTTACATCGGTGTACTCTAAGTACATCTCTGCCTAACCCTTTGAGGAAACAGGCGTAATGTTATGTTACGTAATACATAACTAAATTAGCAGACGTGTGTGCAGCTTTCTACCGACTGTACTCTGACTAACGAATTCCTTGTTTATCATTTTTGACTTCAAGTTACAGCTATATGAGCATAATGCAGCATTACATAAATACGAGTATGTATGCGGGTACGCCCTTTATGCCTGGAGGCTTTTATTTAGGCATTAAGTTCTGTTTACATTTTTATTCAATCAACTCAGCCTATCGCAGTCCACTGCTGGACATAGGCCTCTCCCATGCTG
The DNA here is from genome assembly GCA_916610205.1 of Griposia aprilina. Classification (NCBI taxonomy): domain Eukaryota; kingdom Metazoa; phylum Arthropoda; class Insecta; order Lepidoptera; family Noctuidae; genus Griposia; species Griposia aprilina. The sequence continues at coordinate 11,532,602 of OU744285.1, read as the reverse complement.
CGCCACAGCACTCTGTCCTCCGCCTTCCGTATGCAGTCTGTCCCAGCCACTTTTTTGAGGTCGTCGGTCCATCTAGCTGGGGGGCGTCCCACACTCCGCTTGCCGATACGCGGTCGCCACTCCAGGACTCGTCTGCTCCACCGGCCATCAGTCCTCCGACAAACATGGCCAGCCCACTGCCACTTCAGCTTGCTTACTCTGCAAACTATGTCGGTAACTCCGGTTCTTTTCCGGATAACTTCGTTTCTGATTTTATCCTTCAAAGAAACCCTGAGCATAGCCCGCTTCATAGCGCGCTGAGCGACCTTAAATTTGTGAACCAGCCCGACTGTCAGTGTCCACGTTTCGGCACCGTATGTCATAACGGGCAGGACGGTTTAATTTTTATTATTTATTTCTAATTGAGTATAGTTTTCAATATTTCTGTTGGTATATTGGTGAATGATATATAACTGACATTAATTACTTACTATTGTATAGAATCCAGTTCTTCTAACTGAACAGACCGCTGTGCTGTTAGGGAGTTTCTTGCGCCACTTCTTTCTAGCTAAAGCACTAGGAAGTGGTGAGGGGAGGCCGGCTTGGGGACTGTCTTATGTAATTTTGACGTCAAAAAAGTGCTGATTCTCAGCCAAGTTTGAATAAATGACTTTTGATTTTATAGCAGTCCACTGCCGGACCTACGCCTCAACTGTTACAAGCCAATCAGAGAAAAAATGATGCTGATCATTTAAATATAGCTTTAAACATATTTCCCCATTGACTATTATTTTTGGTAACTACCTGTACTGCCTGTGCTTACTGCAGAATCAACCGAAGATGGTGTTATTTGCAGATGACCTATCATTGATCTTTAAAGTAGACCGACGGTCAATAAATCTTGACGACGTGCATAACTCTATTCTTCAGGTCCAAGATTGGTTTATGGTAAAATTGATGATGTATTCCCGTTGTCCCCGTAGGCCATGTCCCCGTTAAAGGGGACAAAGGGAATCTAATAAAAAAAAAAAAAAAACTTCCCGTTGTCCCCGTACGCTGTCCCCGTTAAAGGGGACAAAGGGAATTTAATAAAATAAAATAAATTACTTCCCGTTGTCCCCGTACGCTGTCCCCGTTAATTTATTTGTGATGATATAGAAACTCATTAAAGTTTCTATGGTTTTAAAATAAAACTAAATGTCATAATTACATTCTGTCAAATACGACTGTAATCTTTTTCCTTGTATTTTGCTGATTAAAACCATTTATTCTAAAGGTTTTATCTTATTCATCAATTTAATCAGCAAAATGTTCTAAATAAAATGGAGAGATTCTTACGTCCCGAAAAACTAGACATTGATCCGTCTGACAGCTCCGCCTCGAAGGATTGGGAACACTGGAAGAGGACATTCGAAAGTTTTTTGTCACATTGCGAAAAAGGTACGAAAGATAGTAAAATTATCCTAGACTTACTCATAAATCATGTATCCGCTCGAATTTACTCGTTTATCAGTGAGTGCACCACTTATGAAAAAGCTATTAACACACTCAATCAAATTTTCATCAAAGAAAAACATATAATATATGCTAGACATATGCTGGCAACAAGAAAGCAACAGAGTGAAGAAAATATCGATGCATTTATTCAGGTACTAAAATTAATGGCAAAAGACTGCAAATTTGAAAAAGTGGATGCTGAAACGAATAAACATGATAGTATAAGAGATGCATTTATTTCTGGCATCAAGTCAAACAAAATAAGACAACGATTACTTGAAAATCTGTCATTAACACTCGACCAAGCCTACAATCAGGCCTTGTCGTTAGAAATGGCCGAATTGAGCTCACAAAACTACAATACTGCAAATATAAGTGTTGTTCAAAGTTTAAAAGAAGACAAGGAACCTATAGCAGCAGCGTTTACTAAGCGAAAGTGTTTCTTCTGTGGAGGGCGTGTGCATCCTAGAAAGGATTGTCCAGCTGTCGATGCCAACTGCCAGATTTGTGATAAGAAGGGACACTATGCTAATGTATGTCGAAGCAAGAAACTTAATACTGTTGCGGTTCTAGGTAAGCAAGATACAAACAATAACAGTTCTGCATGTATTGTAGCAGCATCACCAGATTCTTTGAAGAAAGCAACTGTAACAGCCTACATCCAAGGAATTCGTGGCCAAGCATTAATTGATACGGGCAGTTCTATCAGCTTTATGAATGAAGCCTTCTTTAAACTGTGTCGACTAAAGAAGAGATCTTGTAACCAAACGATTTCAATGGCTTCAACTACACTAACATCTCAAGTAGAGGGACAAACCTGCGTCTCGGCTAAAATTGGAGATCATAATTATGAAGGTCTGAATTTACTTATTGTAAAAAACCTGTGCGCTGATCTTATTATTGGTCATGACATACTAGAGAAGCATTCTTCACTTGAGTTCTGTTTTGGAGGTTCAAAAGATCCAATTAAGGTATGCAGTGTTGCTGCAGCAACTGTACCTGCTGTTCCTTTGTTTTCGAATGTTTCTCCCGAATGCAAGCCTGTCGCCATAAAATCTCGAAAATACAGTGAGGATGATAAAAAGTTTATTGGAGATGAAATAAGAAAACTTTTGGCTAAAGGAATTATTGAAGAAAGTATGTCACCCTGGAGAGCTCAAGTCCTCATTTCACAGAATACTAATCATAAGAAACGTCTCGTTATCGATTATTCTCGAACAATAAATAGGTACACACATTTAGATGCATACCCACTTCCAAACATAGAAGAAATGGTGACACAGATTTCAAAATATCGTGTGTTTAGCGCTATAGACTTACAAAGCGCATATCATCAAGTCCCGATTCTGCCAAAGGAGCGTCACTTTACTGCTTTTGAAGCACTTGGAAATCTTTACCAATTTCGGCGTATTCCATTTGGTGTCACTAACGGAGTGTCAAGTTTCCAAAGAACCATAGACTGGGTTATTCGCAAAGAAGAGCTTAAAGGAACGTATGCGTATTTAGATGACATCACGGTATGTGGAATAAAGCAGGAGGAACATGATGAAAACCTTAACAGATTTTTAGCAGCAGCTCAAAAATATGGATTAACTCTCAATAAAGAAAAGAGTAAGTTTTCTCAAAAGTCTATTAATATTCTGGGATACAATGTAGAGAACCACGTTATTAAGCCAGACGAGGAACGCTTAAGACCACTGTTGAGTTTGCCACCACCATGCGACGTTCCATCACTGAGAAGAACAATAGGAATGTTTGCGCATTACAGTAAATGGATCCCAAATTTCTCAGAAAGAATTCATGCTCTCGCTCATACACAAATATTTCCATTGAAAAATGAATTAGTTCAAAGTTTCGAAAGACTAAAATCTGATATTGCAAAATCAGCTGTTCACGCTATCGATCACAATGCACCATTCACTGTGGAAACAGATGCATCCAATCATTCCATCGCAGCAACTTTGTCACAATGCAATCGACCGGTTGCATTTTTTTCCAGAATGCTAAATAATAGCGAACTCAACCACTCAGCTATAGAGAAAGAAGCTTACGCTATAGTGGAATCGTTAAGGAAATGGCGTCATTTTCTCATTGGCAAATCATTTCGTCTCATTACTGACCAACGATCTGTATCATTCATGTTTGATAATAAACTGACAAGCAAAATAAAGAATGAGAAAATACAGCGATGGCGCTTGGACTTAGCACCTTTCAAGTACGACATAGTGTACCGTCCCGGAAAGCAGAATGATGTGGCTGACGCACTTTCACGAGTTTGTGCTTCGGTACCGGTACGAACTGAGAAACTAAAATCATTGCACGAAGCTTTATGTCACCCAGGAATAACGCGCATGAATCACTGGGTAAAGTCTAAAAATTTGCCTTTTTCTACTGAAGAAATTAGGAATATGACGAATTCCTGTCGGATATGTTCTGAAATAAAACCAAAATTCTATAGATCTGACTTACCAGATCCAATTTTAATAAAAGCTACTTCTCCTATGGAAAGATTAAGCATTGACTTTAAAGGTCCTGTACCATCTAATACAAGATATAAATATATATTGACTGTAATCGATGAATATTCACGTTTTCCGTTTGCGTTCCCGTGCGCCGATATGAGTTCTACAACGGTCATAAAACATTTGAATGAGATATTTATGTTGTTTGGTATGCCATCTTACCTTCATTCGGATCGAGGAACTTCATTCATATCGGCAGAAGTAAAGAATTTCTTGAATTCACGAGGCATTGCTTCTAGTAGAACCACTCCGTACAATCCAAGAGGAAATGGCCAAGTGGAACGTTTTAATGGAACTTTATGGAAATCAATACAATTGGCTCTACGTTCACGCAATCTAGTAATAGAAAATTGGGAACAAGTTCTACCTCAAGCTTTACATTCAATACGGTCTTTGCTGTGTACAGCTACTCAATGTACGCCACATGAACGGATGTTTACGCATACAAGGCGATCATCGAATGGAGTCTCTATACCTACTTGGTTGGCAGAATCAGAACATGTGCTAATGCGAAAATTTAACCGTAACAATAAATATCAACCAGTCGTTGAGGAAGTGACGTTACTTCATGTAAATCCGGATTATTCCTATGTGCGATTAGCAGATGGTCGAGAAACAACTATCTCTAATCGACACTTAGCACCATTAGGACAAGATAGTGAGATAATCCAGGAAACATCTGAAGTACTTAATGAGACCCGAGATTCAGTCAACACTAACGAAGACGACTTCTACGATTCTCGAAGTATGAACGAAGAAGAGGAACAGCAACAATTGACAGATCACCTAACAGTAGAAACCGATCACACGGCTACTGACAATCCAGCTACTGTTCAAGGGACGTCCACTAGAAATCGAAGGCTTCCAGACCGCTACAGAGACTACGTTCTATACTGAATCGTCCTCTTTAAGCCTGGAAGAATGTGATGATATAGAAACTCATTAAAGTTTCTATGGTTTTAAAATAAAACTAAATGTCATAATTACATTCTGTCAAATACGACTGTAATCTTTTTCCTTGTATTTTGCTGATTAAAACCATTTATTCTAAAGGTTTTATCTTATTCATCATTATTGTAATATATTATACTTTTCAAATTATGCCCGTTGTCCCCATTGCGTAAAAATTATAAGTGAGAGTGCCTGAGAATATTATACATATACAAATGCCTATATATAAAATAAAAAAATACATGATATCTAAATAATATCTATACACATGAAATTAAAAATACAAATAATCTTTATGGCCAATTTAATTTCTTGTGTCGCCTCTAAAATATATTACTTTTAAATCCTATTATTTAATAGTTGTAATTCTATTGTAGGTAGGTATTTTCCGCCATGGAGAATCCAATTAAACCTGAATTAGTACAAAGCGGGATTGTAAGTAGCCCAGACTCCCAGAGTTAATTTACAATCACGCAAGTGGTGTTATATTTTCTACAAAATGTGAAACTCAAATAAAGACAACGCGGAAAGCTAACATTGACCGTCACATCAAAGGAGCAGGACATCAAGGCACAAAACAACAACCTCAAGAAGAAGTTTACTTCGATTTTATAGAATTTTTAATACTGTGGAATATACCATCGTGCATCGTCTCAAATTAGTAACCCAGCACTCCGAAAATTCTTTAATAAATATATTTGGTTAAGAAATTGTTGCAATTGCTCAAAAAAGTTTGTTCTATCGGAATCATTACTACGAAAAAAGAATATAGATTCCTTTAAAAAAAATTAAATACTTTTTTGACTTGACAGTGGTAAGTCGTGACGTGGTGTCGGTAAAACTGTAAAAGAAGAAGTCATGTAAGTATATTTTAATATCTATTTAAAACCGTTAATATTTTTAAGTGGTAATAGTAGGTATATGTAAATAGGAGTATAGGATGCAAAAGTTATAGTACCTATGTTTAAAAAACGTTTCGTTGTTTTCAGCAGTTAATAACATGTCACAAGAGTCTCCAGCTGGCCCTTCCGGAGGTAGAAGTGAGTTCAAATATATAAATAAAAAGGGCGGCACAGTATTATTACCCGCAGGATACCAATTCACGAAAAAATCTACTTATAAAAGTGGAGCTACAGTATGGGAATGTCACTTACGAAAGAAAACTAAATGTACTGGTGCAATAAAGATTCAAGTAAGTTATTAAAAGTATTAACATTTCATATCAATTTATATACAGGATACATGTACTTACATAATTGTAACATTAATGTTTGATATCGAACTTAAAGTTGACGACCCAGATGGCGCAACGGAAAAAAAAATCAAACAAGAGTCGGGTTTTATTCCCTTACCGGGACTAATGAATGTGTTGATGAAATAAGTATTAGTTTTGGGTCTGGATATTTGTGGTACCTTCTTAGTTACTGTTTATCGACTATAAGAACCTTCCTCCGACTTCAACAAATAAGTATTAGGAAAAAAAACCGACTCGGTGCAGCCGCTCTCGAGTTTTGCGCTTAGCAACTCATTTAATCATTAATTTTTATTTAATATAGATTTTATTAATTTATAGGAAAGCCAGATTTTAAAGGAGACTTCCCACACTTGTTTACCGGATTTTAATAAAAACCTGCTCGACTGTTACATGGAAGATTGCAAGAAAAAAGTCGTCACATCGGATCTACCTGCCATACCAACAGTTTTTAACGCCACAATATCTGATATAAAAGACTTGGGGCTCGACAAGGTAATTACAATCCCTAAATTTGAAAACAAGAAAAATTCTCTCTACCGTTACATTAATAAAATTTTAGTGTTGATAAGACTATTTTTAATGATGTGAAAGATGTTAAAGTGCCTCCAAAATTTGATATTTTTTTGTTAGCTGACTACTGTGAGAGTAATACACGAATCATGGTGTTTTGTTCGGATGAGGCAAGAAACAAAATGGCCGTTCTTAAGGAGTTTTTTGCTGACGGGACTTTCAAAAGTTGTCCAATGCATTTTTATCAGATTTCTACGATACATGCTGATTTTGGAAGCAATAATGAAAGTACTGCAATAACCCCATTAGTTTATGCTTTGATGACGGACAAGAAAAACAAGAGCTATAAAATTCTTTTCTCTCTTATAAACTCACAAATTCCTAATTGGAATCCAACATCTTTTACTTGCGATTTCGAGGAAGCAACTATGTCTGCAATAAAGGATTTTTTTCCAGATGTAGATCTCCATGGTTGTTACTACCATTTCAATAAATCTGTATGGAGAAAGGGTCGTGAATTAGGCCTTACCAAATATAAAATGTTACGTCGTACAGTTGCACTTAGTGCAGTGCTTCCTTTATTGCCTGAGAACCTCATAATGGAAGGGTGGTTTTATATTGCTGATAAAAGCCCCGATGACAGCCTAAGCACACAATTTAGGAAATACATGTTGGCACAATAGCTTCGTCCGGACTTTTTAAAAGTATGGTGCAGTTTTGGCATACGGCACCGTACAAACAACTTTGCAGAAGGGTGGCACTGTAAATTAAATAACGCAGTTAGCAAAAAAAGACCCACCATATTAAAACTTCTTACGGTTTTAAATCAAGATGCCAATTTATTCAGCGTTAAAACCACGCAATCACCAAAACGCCGCACGCAGAATTCAATCGATATCGACGAATTTATAACAGAGTGCCAAATGCAACTTATTAACTGAGAAATAACTACAGGACATTTTCTTGAAAAACTCCGCTAGTATTTTTCATAGATATTAATTTACACAAAAAATAAACTCTGAATATTGGCAATTCTGTCTATTTTTATTCTCCGGAAAAGAGCCATCAGAGTAATATATTCCCTCCGCAGGCGCGATTCTTAAGGGAACCGTTTAAAAATATTAACATCATGACGGTACTTTGTCAATATATCAATGAAAACATCATGTACGTAGGGAAAATATAAATATTTCCAGTAAAAGAGGTGAAAGACACAACTATATGACTCGAAATAGGGACCAATTAGTTCAACCAGGTTTCAGACTGGCTAAAGTAGACTGACTCATCCTTCGGCTTCATGAGGTACTGTTTAAAATGTTACAATAAAATACCTCAACATATTACATAACATATACCCCCACATACTCCAACTGAATGAAACGAAATTTAAATCTTGTATCAAACGCACACTATGCAGCCAAGCATATTATAAATTGGGGGATTACATCGCTGACAAAGATGCTTGGCTCAACGCTGATCCTGCTCCACAGGGGCGCATAAATTAATTGATTAGCATTCGGAAATATTGTTGGAGCTGCTGCTTTAATCTCTTAGTAATGTATAATTGCATTGCACATGTGTGAGCACTATGTATCTACTATAAAGGTACCATTTACTAGGAACGTCTTTCAATGACTTGAATGTGCCCTGGCGGCTGAAAGTATGTCATGCTCACTCAAATGTATCGCTGGTGGTGGCATGTGTGTTGGATCATTAAGTTCCCTTCAAAATGGTTGAGCTGAATGGTGCTGATCCTTACGTCATGTTCGTGAACGGGCGCCAGGCGCTGTCAGTTAAATAAGCCGTGGCAGCTTAGAGATGACCAGTAGGGACTGGTCATCTCTTAGCTGCCACGGCTTATTTTGATTTCTGAATTGATTTTGTCTTTATTACGGACGCTTTTAACGTGCACGCACGTCTTTTTACATCGTTCTCACATGTATAATTTCAACATGAATGATGTAACCAAAATCGTTTTGTAACTTTATATTGATTTAAAAGAGTGTCCATTGAGTTTCTTGCCCGTTCTTCTCCATATGTACCTACTACGCTTTGAAATGGCCAACCAGCTTCATTTTTCTGACTGATCGACCCCTTGACAATTCAAAAGTGCCTGTAATTAGATTATTTGAAATAAATGCTTTGAGTTTGAGTTTGGGTTTGAATTGTTTTTTAATTGTATTTCAACTTTAAGTTCAATCCTATTTTTGTTTTTTATTAAGTATCTATTATATAATAATTTACTGCATGCTATGTTGATTCTGTGATGTTTAATAAGGTATTTAGTTATTCTCATTTTAGTTATTCTGTTGTGTGCTATAAATAATTTGAATAATTTGACCATACCAACCACAAACTTTTTTTTTAATATTATTAGTATTATAATGTACGGGAAGTTACAATGTTGATTGTGTGACTAATTAAAAAAAAATACATAACTTTTGTGTTGATTTAGGTTTAAAAGTCAGTTGTGTTTTGTGTGTAAACATTTCTTATTTGTTTCTATGTTTCATAATAAAATCTATTATATACAAAATATCTCTCATTTTAGTTTTAGGCTTGCCACGCTAAGTTACCTACATAATATATTATAGTGCCTCCAATATATTACAATAAATTAACGGCGACAGCGTACGGGGACCACGGGAAGCAATTTATTTTATTTTATTAAATTCCCTTTGTCCCCTTTAACGGGGACAGCGTACGGGGACAACGGGAAGTATTTTTTTATTTTTTATTAAATTCCCTTTGTCCCCTTTAACGGGGAATGGCCTACGGGGACAACGGGAATACATCAAATAATTTGGTAATAAATGAAAAAAGAACCAAATGCATTAGATTTCAATTACCAAATGTTAGAAGTGGCGAATGTGACATTATATTGAATGGAGAAAAACTAGAATTTGTTAATCAGACGGTTTTCCTGGGAATCACGCTAGACGAGAAATTACAATGGGGAGCCCATATAACATCTCTTGCGGGACGGGTAAGCTCGGCCGCCTATGCTGTTAAGAAGATAAGACAGTTAACAGATGTAGAAACCGCGCGTTTAGTCTATTTTAGCAACTTCCACAGCATTATGTCATATGGCATTTTATTGTGGGGTCGGGCTGCTGACTTGAATCCATTTTCATTTTGCAAAAGAGAGCTGTCAGGGCCATTTCCAATCTACGTCGTTGCGAATCTCTTCGGGAACTATGTATTTAAAAAGATTAATATTATGACGGTACCTTGTCAATTCATTTATGAAAATATTATGTAAGTATGTAATAAAAAATCTACATCTTTTTAATCAAATAAGTGATAGACATAACTTTGATACTAGAAATAAAGATAAAATAGATCAACCATTTTTTAGATTATCTAAAGTACATACATCTTTTATGGGGTACTGTGTTAAAATACCTTGTGATATATTGCAATTAAATGAAAGAAAATTTAAAACTCATATTGAAAGTATACTTTGTAAACAAGCATATTACAACTTAGAGGATTATATCTTAGATAAGAATGCTTGGAAACATGCTGGTCCTGCTCCATAGGACAATCTAGAGTCTAGACAAAATCAAACTGGTTGCTAATTTAATTGTATAATTTATTATTTTTATGACATTGATTTTTACATTATGTAACTATTTTAACTCACACACTAAATTATTACTTGTGAAATTTTGGAAAATCATTTACTTTTCAATATTTGTAAATATGTGAGCACCATGTATCTATCTCATAAATAATTTACCTGTCATTGCGTTATATTTAATTTTTTTTACCTATTGTGGTATAGTAATTTTATTTTAGGTGCATCGTCTTCACATATAATTAATGTATACATAATATTGTAAGACATTTTTAAAAGAGTAACGGTGGAGTTTCTTGCCCATTCCTCTCCATACGAAACTATCTTTTGGAAGAGGCAACTAGAATTAATTCAATTTTTTTGTACCGCCAATAGACGTGAAAAAAATATTTCAGCCAAATTTAAGTAGGTATCACAAATAAGTTTCTCATTTTTTACGTTCTTTCATTTAAATTTAATATTACACAACATTGAATAATTTTTATTAACGTAGGTACCAGGATGAGCTCTCATGAAAATTGGTATAAGTCATTAATCTCAAGTTAAATATTTTATTTTCGAAGTTCAAGTTCAAGTTATACAACTTAAACATCGATTCTAAGTTATATTTTATAATTGAACGAGATCTACAAAAAATACGTTCCTTATATCTACATTACAAGTTAAATAACTTAAGATTACCTTAGTCACGCGTTGCTCATATTTCATCCTTCCCCAACTTAGTTCTTTACTCACAAATTGTACGTGGAAACCAAGTTAGGGATCAATTTAACAAAATTATGGCGACGATTACTAAAGTATTAGCCCACTAGATCTAACATCTTGGCCATTTTGTTTGAGGTCGGCTAATTCGTTTTGGGCCATCAATTTGCACGGCGCGTTGAAGTAGGCTGTATTGGTACACCATTTCAGGCCCCACAGTGGTTTCGTAAATTCGAAGACCAACTCAATTATTCAAAAATTGGAAAGTGAATTGGCGTGTCTGTTGTGACGGCTACACTACCAAATGTAGTAGGTAAACATTTTAGTAGCAGTGGTACGAGCAAAGCTCTGTGTGAATGTCTAGTCCAAAATATATTATTTCTATGTTAAAATCCCTTTTAAAGTTTCGTCCCGATTCATCCCTGCATCTCTATTCACCCCGTCTGACGGTATTTACTTCAATAAATCATTTACAGGCTTTTATGAACTGTCAATCAGTCGGCCAGTTAGTCAAAAAGTTAAAGCTAGTTTCCCGTTCCAAAACGTAGATCTCTTTGAGAAGAACGGGCAAGGAATTCCATGCACACTCGTCCCGGGCAGTACTACCACGATACCTATTTCTCCCGCCAAGCAGCGTTGCTATGTACTGGTTTGAAAGGTACTTATGAGTGCTGGTGTAATTACAGATACAAGAGATATTTCCAGCTTAATTTGCAGTGGAACTAAAGCCCCATTTACACGACGCAAGTGGCATACAATAAAATTGAAGCAATACATGACTTGCATGTTGTAAGTCTTTATTACACTTTAAAGTTTAGAAAGTGGTGAAACTAGAAGAAGGCATTTTTTTTTTAAATATCCAATGTGACAGGACCAAATAAATTAGGGCTGAGTAAGTAGAAGATGACCCCACCTCAACGTTCAACGTTCAGCCAAACACCCTGTATATGTTACAAAAAAGTGAATAATGTGACACAAGCCGTGAGAAAAATATGTGACGTTTATGGACATATCGCAGTGTCAGTAAGAGTAGCACAAAGTTGGTCCAAGCGGTTTCAGTCCGGGTTTGATGTCAAAGATGCAGCTCACTCTGGTCGCCCTGTTCCGGGTAAAGTTGATGCCATTTCTGAAAAAGTGGAGCACGATCGGCTTATTAGTAGTTACGACAAAACTGAAGAGTTACGGGTTGACCACAAAATAGTTGTGACCCATCTGAAAACGTCTGGATACACAAAAAACCTCGATATTTGAATCCGTAATATTAATATTTGAGTATATAAAATACGAATGAACTTTTTCCCCGACCTACTATGTCAAAATTATTATGTCAGCGGCCGTACTATGACGTGTTAAAGCCATCATTTTTCCAGCGTGAAAGACGGAGCTATATATGACCGATAGCACTATCCTTTTTTCGCAATGCAACCATGATGGTATTAACACGTCATATTACGGTTACAGATTGTTTGTTGCTTCAACCTATGGTATGCCATAGGCAATTAATTCGAACCTTCCAAATCAGGCTTTAATGCTCAGCCATTACAAGTACTCAAGAGTAAAACTTTTATCAAGGTTTATCAATATTAGCAGCTTTCATATTTACATATACATACATACATAAACTCACGCCTTCTTCCCATGGGGGTAGACAGAAACTACATAACGCCACCTGCTGCGATCCTTACATACTCCATTTGCCTCGTTTACGTTCATCTGGTCATACACGCACGCCGCGCCGGTTGCGAGTACTACGCACCTAACCTTTCTGAAGAACGTCACCAATAAAGTTACTATATGTCCTCCTAGGGCGTCCCCTCCCGGCGTTTCCACTCACATCTCCCTTGTGTTAGTGGCCTTTCATTCATCCTCTCAACATGACCAAATCATCAAAGCATACTCTTTTCATTTATTTGATTTATTTAGGAAAATCCATTTATTTTAGATCAGATTGTACATTATTGTGCTGATAATATCTGCGTTTGGCAGGGTGCAAAACCTTTTAATTGGATTTACGCAGGCATCAAGTGCAGAACAAAACGTGTTATTTAGGACACTGAGCGGTAAGTACGTAATTATTATTCAATTGTAGGTTTCATTATCATTTTCATACAAAGTGCCTCGGAAAGTACGTTAAGCCGTTGGTCCCGGCTTTCATTCGTGGATCTTTGGCAGTCGTTATGCGTCGTCGGAAGCCTGAAAGTCTGACAACCAGTCCTACCAAGGGGTATGGTTATTTATTTATTTATTTATTTATTTATTTAGAATAAGCACACCAACAGCACAATCACTTAGATTTCAAATAAAAATAACAACTAAAATTGGCATTACAGTAACCATGCAAATAACAGGTGTGCATGACATTGAACATATGAAAAATTAGAGACAAAGGAAACAAAAAATAAAGTGTGTCTAGAAGACACAAAACTAGAACACTACAAAACTAACCAATTTGAGCTATATAGACGTGCACTGTGCGCACCGTTCAAATAGGGAACGTCTGTATGAAGCGAAACTCATGGAGAAAATATCAATAGGGTAATCTTTGAAGTTGGACCTATCATTATATTGCCTTGCCATACGTGTTAGTGGGCTATTATATGTGGTATTTAAGGTGGATTTAGGCAATTCAAAAATACGATGATGACGCTTACTACGTTGGCTAGACCTAAAGTTAAAATAGTTTACCAATTGTGCGTCAATGGAACCGTTTATAATTTTATGAAGTATTAGTAAGTCAGAAAGGTTACGTCTTTCTTTTAAGCTAATCATTTTAAAGTGCTTTAACCTGTCATTGTAATCAGGTATAGCTTTTCGGATCCCATTCTTCATACATAAATACCTAACAAAACGGGCCTGAACAGATTCAACATTATTAGTATAAGTTGAATAATAGGGAGACCAAACAGTGGAACAATACTCCAAAGAGCTCCTTACTAGTGCGTTGTAAAGTAAAATAATGCTACTATAATTACGGAAAGGTTTTGACATACGGATTATAAAGCCAAGCATTCTTTTAGCCTTAGTCACTATACTATCAATATGATCGCGGAAAGATAGGGATGTATCGAAGAGAACCCCTAGGTCACGGATGACCGATACTCTGCTCAGTACTGATCCATCAATATGATAATCACATTTAATGCAGTTAACTTTATTCGTGAATGTAATAGTCTGGCATTTTTTTACATTGAGCGTCATTCTGTTGTTCAAGCACCATTGTTGAAGGACATCAAGATCTCTTTGAAGCTTCATACAATCACTTAGGTCCGATATCCTACAGTATATTTTTAAATCATCAGCATAGGCTAAACAATCGCAATTCATCAAATCCAAAAGATCATTCAAAAATACCAAAAAAAGCAAAGGACCCAGTTTAGAGCCCTGCGGAACGCCAGAGCCAGGAGAAAAAGGTACAGATTCATAACCCGCCAAGGCAACTATTTGAGAACGATTAATTAAATAACTCTCGAACCACCGCAAAAGAGGTAATATATAATTTATAACCCATGGTATAATAATATACTTCGCCAGATATAGCATTCCAGTCACGGGGGTGACACAAGCCTACGTCATCACCGCTGTGTTACAGTAGTGTGTAATAATAACTCCACAATCGCCTATAATACCTGTGTGAATCCGATAAAACAATGAGGTTTTAACTAACAATTACTATGGTATATGTTAAAATTGAATTGTTTCTTTTGATTAGAAAAATTAAACGACACTTTAAATGGTTTTTTTTTTTTTTAACAGAATGATGACTGATTGTGAATGAGAAACTGAATTTATCCATGATTCGTGTTTTATTTCAATAAAGTGGCAACTGGATAGTGACGTAAGCATGTGCCACTCCCGGAATACCATACCTTGTTTTTTTAGACCATGGTATAACCTAGTAACTGGGTTGTGGAGGTCAGATAAGCAGTCGCTTCATGTAAAATACTGGTATTCAGCTGCATCCGGTTAGACTGGGAGCCGACCCCAATGTATTTGGAAAAGGCAGGCAGACGATCATATCATGTTCATTAAAAAAATAAGTGATAAGTTACGTTTAAAATAAGACAAAGTTTTTAGGTGTAGGTATTATGATATAATAATGTTTGCTTCAAGTAAAGTGAACCTATAAACACAAAAACCAGTAAAGTGCGTGTCGGACCACGCACAATGAAGGGTTCCGCAGTTGGGATGAATTTATGCCAAAAACAAACATAACATTGTAGTTGAAGAACATGTTCACCCATACATCGATTTACATCACGGTCAGTTCTCCAACTACAAATGTAAGTGTGTAATCGCAAAAAAAAAACTGCAAATTAACGATTTTCGAACGTTTTCCTTTACTTGTACTGTTAGACCTTGCTTCTAGCCAAATTTCATGATTCCTGGTCAACGGGAAGTACCCTATTTTAAGTAGATTTTGATTTATTAATTTCAACCTGATACATCCACGCGTTTCAGAGAAAAAGGGTCTTGACAGACTGACATACAGAAAGAAAAGTTCTATCTTGCTATTCAATACTTTTGCTTTTAATAAATAATATAATCAATAAATCCACTAGCAAGAATTTAAGGATGATAATAGACTTAAATCAAATATATAATATATACATATAGTCCTTATAATAAAAGTAGGAAAAAAACAAATGAAGCGCAACGTTATGTAGATTCCTGTCTCTCTCTTTATCATCAGCCATATTTTAACTACTGTGAGTGTACTATGGGAAGTGTTGGTTATTGCGCAATAGAAAAACTGTTTGCAGTTCAAATCAAATTATAATTTACGAACGAATTAATCACACTAGCGAATCACACACTGTAGGTACACGACACAACTATACAGAACGCGCGACAGTTTCTAAACGTGTTCACTGCTTGACCGCCACCTACAAACTCATTTTTTTTTTTTTTTTCATCCGGGGTGGAAAATCCGCATGGATATCCCCCGCCCTGGGGGGGCGGAGGGGTCTGTCAGACTCTTACTGACTATAAACCACCCCGGTGTTCCATCTCACACCTGCGCCGGGGGTCGCGGGAACGTACGAATCTTCCGCAACCCCCGACTGGACTCTGCTTTAACTCTGGTCTAGCGTTATGTTGTAGACTCTGTCGGGCGCCGCCTGGTGGTGCTGTCGTCCCGATTAGTCAAAGTCAAACGATTGATTTAACGTATTTCCGACATATATATCTCTAGTAGGCAAAAGAAAACATAAAACAGTAAGACTGTGCTCAGACCCTCTCTCTCTCTCTCTCTGTGAACATTCTCATCTATGAAATAGCGCGCACACTCACAATAACACAGTCCCATAAATCCTACTGAAAAAAATGTTCTGTCTACAACACTACAATTCAATTCAATTCAAAATCATTTATTTCAATCCAATTAAAAGATCATATGTTAATTATGTTGAACATTCAAATAAAATTAAAATTTTAATCATAATAAATAATCGTATATAAAAATAATTAATGAAATAATACAAATAGAATTAAAGTTATAAACTCAAATAAAAAAAATAAAAATTAGGTACTAATACGCCTGCCTCTGAGTCATTTGCTTGTTTGTCATTACATTAATCATATAACAATGGTTAATGTACTGACAATCAAACCTGTTCGCAAATACGCTCAGGATAGTGTTGGAGGTGGTCCGGAGCCTGCGCCCCAGAGATGTGCACCGCTTTCGCATCGTCATGTAGAAACAGTCGACACGGGCGTCGGCGAACATCCCCGACGCGCTACAGTGCCGGGGCAGCCCCAACAACACCCTGAACGCATTATTATACTGAACACGGAGAGCGTTGTACTGCTTCTGGGTATATGAACCCCACAGGCTGGCTGTGTACAGGGACGTACAAAACGCTCTGAAAAGAGTTATTTTAACGGCCCCCGAGCAACGAGCAAACCTGCGGGCGATCATATTGGCCCTCACAGACAACGCCCTCCGCTCCCTATCGATGTCCGCATCGTCCCTCAGGTCAGAGATCACGATATGCCCGAGATATTTAAATTGTTGAACTCTGTTTAACTGGACACCGTTCAATCTAATAGGTGGAACAAAATCCGGGCAGCTCCGACCCCTGGCCCGAAAGACCATGCATTCACTCTTCTTTGCGTTATAGAGCAAACCGTGATCCAGCGCGTAACGCTCGCAGATGCCCAGCAACCTGGACAGACCACACACCGAGGCGCTCAGCAGCACCATGTCGTCCGCGTAACTAATATTGTTGACACAAACACCGTCAATATGACAGCCGACACGGGTGCTGCTGAGCTCCTCTATCAGTGCGTTCACGTACAGGTTGAAGAGCTTCGGCGAGGTCAGCCCTCCCTGCCTCACCCCGCACTCCAACCTGTACGGTACAACGACTTACACAAATAAATCTTTGAATTTAATAAGTTCCTCTTCCTTTGCAAATTGAATATTCACGTCTTACAATTAACATTACTTGTACAACACTGGTACCTATTAGATAAGGAACAACCTGAGGAACCGCCAGCGTAATAAGGTTTTGATAACAAACGTTAAAGTCGCGGGAAAACGCTCTACTTGTGTCGAATTTCAAGTCAAATAAAGTTTAATTAGATATTCTGTTGTCGTCCCGGTTGTTTCTACATGTAATTTATCTTTAATCCTTTTGTAGGATTCACTGGATTTATTGACCGAGCGAGCGCGAAGCGTAAGCGAAGCGTCTCCGTTTCAGCTTCGGCAAAAATGCTTTCGTATGTCCGAATGTCCGGCTGTTCTCCCGTACAGCGGGCTTAGCATGACGCTGTCTATTTCTTCGAAGAATAGACACGACTATTCCCATACAAAGTGACATTTCGTTTCTCCATTTTTGACATCGCACCGTAAACATCCTTCTAAAATCTGTCATTTTGTCTTTCGTTTCTACCGATCATCGCCTAGGTCCTTTTTAATGTAGACTATTTCAGAAGACAGTTGTCTAAGGTAGTGAAGACAATTTGATTTTATAATCGTCAAGATAAAGACAGTAGAAAACTTTTTACTCGACGGCCACAAAGTATAAAAACGGAATGGAAAAATGGAATTTTTCACTTTTTGTATGGAAAATGTGAAAAATTATTACCTACTTGTTGAGTTTTAGGGCTTTAAGGGTACCATAAAGGGGGTCGAAATTTTCATTATTTTTGCGATTGGACACACCACTTTCGAGATATAAGCAAAATAAAAGATAAACGTGAATAAATTACTGAATTTCGTAAAAAGTGCAGTAGACTCTTTCTACTTTGCTGCCGTCGTAAAGTCTTCACGAAACGTAATTTTTGTCTATTCTTCCGTCGAAAAGACGGTGCTAGTGCTAAGCCTGCTGCTCGATAATATCAAATTATATGTACGTCGTGCAAACTAACTTAACCTGAATTAAGTCTTATAGCTCCTGGGGTCTAGCCGGGTTTTTATTTTGTAATGAATTTCATTATAATCCGAAGGTCAATAATGTGATTTTATTTAATATAGCCAAAACTTCGGCTGAAAACTTTAACAAAAAAAAAAACGAAAATCGAATTGCTTTTGATGACCTCACAGAAAGTGTGAAAAGTAGAGTATTCTCGTTGGAGATACAGATGTCTTTGTCTTGGGCGAGCTTGAATCCCTCGCCCGTGACATGAAAATACCAGCCTATTATTGTCCCACTTTAGGGCAAAGACCTCTTCTCATCCAGAGAAGGCACGAGCATTGATCACCACGCTTGCTCAAGACGGGTTGGCGATTTCAGTAACTATAAGTCCCAGTTTCCACACGATGTTTTCCTTGACCGATGTCAGTATTGTCCAAGATAAACTCAGAAAGTACATCAATTGAAAAAGTCACATCGGTGCTTGCCGGGACCGTGACATAAAACACTAAGAGGCGCCAACGCGGGGTCCGCTGTCATTTTGACGTGTTTTGAAGTGGTGACTTTCGTGCGTTCGGGCATTTTAGGGTATTGCGAAGTAGTGACTTTGTAGTTTCAGGCATTCTAGTGGTAAATGAATAATCTACTATCATAATATGTTAGTTCACATTTCTTATTTTTTACAATCAAGTTGGAGTCGGTAAAAGGTTTTAACTGAACCTTCTGATTACTTACGTGCTTGATAGATTAGTGAATTCAGAAACTAAATAAAGCAACTTAAGATTCGTATCACAACCAAATTTCAGCCCTTTTTGCTCCGTCTGCACCCTAAGTGGTTTGCTAAATTATTCAGGTTTAATACTAGTTACTTCAACGAGCTTTCCCTTGGGATCGCGTTAATATTTATCAGTTTATGCCTTTATATTAGGCAAGAAATTCGAAATTGCTTGATTGGATTACCGAAATTATTGTAGTGTGTTGTAATAATCCGGTTCGCTTGTTTTAGTTTTCATAATTTGATAACCAATCGAGAAGTTTGTAACAAGATTATTGGTTCTCAGTAAATTGCGTAGAATTTCCTGCAATAGATGTTTTGAATAAGTCAGCTAACGAATTATTTCAAATTTTCCTGTATACCTTTTTTCCTCTCTTAATAAAAAATCTCTTTTTCAGAGGTAAATTTGGTATTTAGGCTAGGAGTAAGTTTTAGGGTTCTAAAGTCAATAATTCAACGGATCCGGATCGAACCAATCACGATTATTACTCGCCTGCCAGTGTTTTAACCTGACCATTGATTTGCATTTAAGTACTGATTTCATATTATTGCATAGCATATTTTTATCAAAGTACCTAGTAAATGGAAGTACCTACTCGCGTATTCACAATAATATATTATTCTTAGAGTTTACGCGACAACAGGAAAGCTGACACTTTTCTCGACGACCTTGACCATTGTGAGCGGCAGAGGATTTGCAATTTGCATGTTTAGATAATGCGCTTTCAGCTTACGCCAAGAAAATTGTGCATAGGTGGCTTTCGAACGAGTTCGTTCAATGAAATTAGGTAATTGAATAGGTTATATTTAGACTGAATTGTATAACAGGTGTAAAAATACACTTAACGAAGCTGAGAGTCACTTGTACTCCCCGTTAGTGTATTTTGTTTTTGTACTGGACCATACCTGGTAACCTTCTGGTTACGGAGATATTGAAGGTCAAAATTCCAACTATTACTGACTTTTTTTACGAAAACAAGTTTTTAATGTTATAACACAACTTTAAATACTCTCACGACCCCTGTACCGTTGCATGCACCCATAAGCACAATGTTTGGCGTGCGTTACGTTGCGCACTACCGTAAACAGCGATAATTCACACCAAAAATAAAATTCGTTTCCTAGCAATTATTTTTGTGCAATGTTACTTAGTTTGATGTACAGAATCCGTAATTGACGGGTATGTGATATGTCTTTTTATATCCTGTATAGGTAAATAATAATCATTTATAGGTTCTTCTCCATGACTAAACTGTTCCCGATTCTGGGCTATAACGATTTTTAAGGCAGCAGCTCTTTTAATTTAAGCTGATAATTATATTACTAGATTGCCGAGCCAAAATTAAAATATTTAACAGCATTTCAGTTTCTACGAGACAGGCTTGACCTAATAGGTAAAATATATATTCTTTATTGATTTTTGTGCTAGATTCTAGAGCTCCGTCCAATTAATTGGCAGATAAATTCACACAAACTCTGTCTATACAATACTTTAAACTGGTTGGTACTTACTGGCGAAAAGATACTTACTATTTTAATAAGAGGATTTTATTTAAAAAAATACTTTAAATATATTTAAATGCAAATTATGTATAAACAAAGAACTTCTACATAGAATGACATATACGAGACACATAACGTAACATGACTCCACTATTACCTGAAGGGTTAGGCAATGGTTTGCCTATAGTACACCCACATTTCGCCTGTTCTGTTCAAGTCCCATGTAATAGGGGGCGAGCCTATCGCCATCAACCGGGCACAAATCCAGACTCCGGCCTGCTTCTGGGAAATGAGTAACGAATATGATTGATTCATATAATAATTCATATATTCATTCATATTTTTTAAATTCATTCATTCTTCTAGTAATGAATATAATGAAATTTCTGTATAATGTCATCCAAATCTCTCTAAACAACTCAATTTACAACCAGACTACACCTCACTAAGTGCCCACATGTTTACGAGACCGGCCTCACGTCACGGTTGACAGCGCTATGTCTTGATTTTTAAGCAATTAATACAGCTGATTGAGTTTGAGTTATACAAAAAGAACATTGGCAATTTCTGAATGGAACACCAGAATAGATTCTGACCTATACAAATATCAGCTGTTTGTGATTTAAATAAGAATTTACACAACACTATAAATTGGCAATTGTCGAAAGCTCAAGCCAACAATCGACAAATTGTTTCAGAATTTCGAGTTTCAGAATTGAATTGCATTTAGCTTGGAACTAATTGATCAAAATATGTAGCTATTGGACTCAAGCACCTATTAATCAAGGAAAATACGTACCTATATATCGAAAATGTTATTGTCACTGTGAATTTCGTGATGGCCCAGTTGTCCAGTATAATAGTCCTTCAACAAGTATAGTCTATGGGTCAACTACACGTAACGAGTGTACGGGACTGCGTGTGCAATAAATACAACAACGCGTTTAGGGTGTTGTTTGGGCTGCCTCGTTATTGCATCGCATCGACTATGTTTGCTGAGGCGCACTCTGATTGCTTTTATGCAATCATCCGTAAGCGAAGCGCTTCGCTGCTCAGACGCGTGCGTGGCACTGCAAACGGCATCCTGGACGTGTTGGCAAATAGATTCTCTACTGTTGAAGCTGTGGATGAGTGCGCATATGCGGATATTCCAAGTTCAAACCTCGTGCTTAACTGGCGTGTAATCTATGGACTCTGGGTCATTCGAACATTTTTATGTCCTGTTTTATTCAAATAAAGGAAATAATATATGGTCGCTAATAAAGAGGCCGCTACTCGAATAAACCTAAAAACAAGAAAACTAAAAACTATTGATTTTGTATTTGAATGGTTTTACAACAAAGGGAATATTTATTGGATTTGTTAATATTTTCTAACTGATCCGTATCGTTTACAAGTCCTTTCACTTTGCAGATAACAAAAAAGTTATTTCGCTTACTGTTATTAAAAACAGTTATTTTACGAGTATATGCAAGGCTGCAAAGTTGGTTTTGGCGCGCTTTGCGAGTGGTTCAATTAAGGAATCCTGAGCGTAGCGAGGGTTTCAAAGATACGCAGAATAACTTTGCTGCCGAGCGAAACAACTTCTTATCTACAGCGAGGAAATGTTAGGTGCAAAAAAACAGCTGAAATAATATATTAAATTAGTGTTTATTTATTAAAAACAATAAAAGTAAAATTACTACAGTTGGTAATATTTTATAATTTACGATTTTATCAAAAAACAAACCAAAATGATGGAAAGTGAATTGAATGGAGAAGAAAATACTTTCCTTTTTTTTTCGTGCAGTTTTCGTGCTGGCCAGTTCGATTATTCTAACAATGAGGTTGCCGCACTGAAATGAAATAAGTATGAATGCATTTTCAGTGGACTGGCGGTATATAATTTTTTTTTTAATAGATTGGTTCGATTTTTTTTTAAATCTTTACACGCTTGCGGATAAAATGAACTTTTTTGCAGTTAGATTTCGAATAATACACAGAAACTTTCCGAGGTTGTGACGTGAAAAATATTTTATCATGATGACAAATATATTGAATTTTTGCTTTGTCATAGCCACTGATATGGTATATGGCAGGTAAGTAATACTTTTAAAAATGGATTCATAAAAGTAATATTACGAAAGCCTCTAAGGTAAAATACTTCGGTATAAATGGACGGCATTAAGTTTTAGTAAGGAAACTAAAGTAAATCTCAAAGAAAACCCATTTCCAAACTTATCCACGTAATTAAAGTTAGGTCATGATCGCGACAAACAAAGAACGAAAATATAATATTCATGTCCACCAGGTGTACACTCTCCTCGGGGCACCGCGAGGCATGACGAGTGCGTGCTACACTCGCTTCGTCTATTTTCGTCTCGCCTCGCCTCGTCTGCTCTCCGTTCCGAGTCGGTTTTTTGTGCGCGAATCAAAGGGTGTCGCTTACCATCGCGAGGCGACGCGGGTGTGTCACTGTACATTCTCGCGTCGTTCAGTTTAGCGCAAGTTTTCTAACCGCGCGGACGTTTGACTTAAATATCATTATATGGCATAACGAAGCTGAACTATTTTTTTTGGAAATAATATATTAAACCGAGTCAGTATTGTGGGAACCAACGCACCGGTTTCACAAAGATAAACAAAAAAACAATCACGATGCGTGGGTTCGAATTTCAGAACAAACTGCCTTTTCTCTTGATGAATTGAAGAAAAAGAAGATTTCACTTATGGCAACATACAGAGGGCACATAAGGTGCACGTAACTATGGTAACAGCTGCCATAACTTGTAACACGTCCTTCTTCTCGGCGTTCGCAACCGTACTGAATAAATGAGAGTGTACAGCGTCGCACTAGTCAGTCGACTTCTCGCGCGAGTGCTCACGGGGAAACTTGGCAAGAGCACTCGCGGAAGAGTGTACAGACGTTATTAAATGTGCCAGGAAAAGCATCTAAATACGGATCTTTCAGCTTTTTCCCGTGTCTTAGCCCGCGCGGAGGTCGGGAATTGACCCACGGAAACGTACTACCGGGATACAAAGTATATCCTATGTCCTAAGCCAGGTCAGACCAGCCAGGATCCGTGGGCCACATCCAAATCCGTTCAGCCGTTAAGGTGTGAATAGGTAACAGACAGACAAACAGAGAGACAGAGTTACTTTCACATTTACAATATTACTACTTGTAGAAGTATTACGAAAGACTCCCAAGTAGGTATTTCAGTACCACGAATAGAAGGACGACTTAAGAAACCATAGTAAAATCGGGACGTGCAAACGATTTCAAACAAAACCAAACCTTGGTCACGATTGCGGCAAAAAAATACGTAAGTAGTCATGGAGCCCCTATAAATGTACCAATTGAAATTCAGGGGACCTTTTCTCGTTTTCAGTCACATTTATTTTTTTAGCATAAAAGTTAGGGATAATGGTGTTATGGACGATAAAGCCGGAGAGCAACAGTTTTTGTGTGAATTTCATGGGTTTTAGGTACTAAGTATCTACGCAGTAATCAAGCTTGGTGGGCTTCTTTACAAAAAGATGTGGTTGTCCTGCAGTGGGATAATTTCAGGATGATTTTGTAATTAATAACATAATATCCTTCAAGCCAAGAGGCATACCCACAAAGTAATTAGTAAGTACTCACCAGACCGTAGCAAATATTGTACATGGTAGCATTGACATCGACACGCAACCTGTTACCCATTACATGATTCTGGACCTCGCAGCGTTGTAAATATTCGTCGATTATTGTTGAAAAAAAGAAATGCTGTTTCTTACATTTTTACCGCGTAGGTATTGTACTTTTGTATGAAACAGCAGAGTATTTTTTTAAATAGGCGTCGAAAAATTTCAACACTGGGTAATCGAGAATCATGTACTGAATCTATGTTAACCGGTTGCGCGTCGATGTCCCTGCCAGCCTTTTTTTTTTTTTTGGTTGGGATATCATCAAATGACCTCTCCCGCTCTGGGCGGAGCGGAAGGGCGTGTCAGACTCTTACTGACTAAAACCCACCCATGTTCCTTCACTTGCCTGTGCGCCAGGCCCACGGTAACTCTTTCGAACAATCCGCGACAGGCATCGGCCCTATCGGACCCCGTCAATTATGCTGACATCTCTTTAAGGCGCGCGTGGAACACGACGCGCCGTCGACCCGGGCCTGGTCCTTATCGGACGGCGAGCTACCCATTGCTCGCCGTCCGCAGGCCCGCGGCTGCGGTGGCCGGGAGTCGGCTATCGACTCCCGACGCCCAGGGTGTCTCCTCCTGCGGCGACTAGGGGCGTGAGGGCGCAATGATTGCCTCTCCCTCACGCGCTCCGCCTCCTCCTTCGCGAGCATTACTGCTTCGTAGAAGGAGGTGACTGCTTCCCGTTCCCTCTCGCTCCGTGCCATGGCCTGAACCAGGGCCGGACGCGAGAGATCGCCGCCGCCGATCGCCGCCACGAGGACACGGCGGTGCTCCGCCCAAGCCGGGTAGACCTCCACCGGTCCTTGCCACCCTGTATATGTTACGTGTTAAATAAGAAGGTGAATAATGAATATGTACAGAAATCCCACAAATAATAAGGATGTCTAAAGATCAAAGACATTAAATTATTAAGATACATTCTTGAATACATTTTATTTTCGGCACACTTATAACTCTGCATGCGTAGCATGGCCACTGTAGAAACAGAAGAAAAGGAAGACAAAATGACAGATTGTAGAAAGATATCTATGGCGCGAAGTCAAAATTCAAAAAAAGAATGACTTTTTGTTAAGGCGGAACCTTCAGGGTAACCCGCGAAATTCAAATTTTCTTACGTTTTTTGAAATTTGCAGGTCACTGTCAGGTTGTATTTTGATTAAAATAAGATTCGCGACCGAAACAAATATGGCTTTACAGAATTATAATCATTAGAATCAGCAATACATCTCTAAAAGTTCATAATACCCTATTGAATGACTATTTCATGAAATCATGACATTTGAGGGCAATTCTAACTTAAGGAGTTGTATTGCTGATTCTAATGATTATAATTCTGTAAAGCCATATTTGATACGGTCGCGAATCATATTTAGATCACCATACAAACTAACACTGACCTGCAAATTGCAAAAAACGTAAGAATATTTGAATTTCGCGGGCTACCTTGGCGCATCCCCCTTAAGAAAGTGATTTGTCTTCGTAGAGTATAGATAGAAGATGCTGGGCCGTCAGAGAGGGTAGCTTATCTGTGTCAAGACTAGTTTAAGTATTTTTATTACGTCATATACATCTTGCCAAATAGCTCAATACTACATTACCTGTAAAATAGGAACGTCAAAGCTTACAGAAGCACAAATTATACCCTTTTATTATAGCCCAACCTGCGAGATCAGAAAAAATTCTTACATAAATAAAATAAGCCATTTTCTGTTTTATTGCTTGGTCTAAGATAGTGTAGAACCTGTGTTAGCACGCAGGTCCACCTAATAGACATTTATGTTTCTAGCTAGAGTATAAGCAACAATCATCTCATCTATAAGACAACATAAAAATAAACAAAAACAAAAAAAAAACGTTTTTAAGGTGTTAAATCATTACCATTGTGTATGAAGTATTTAGGTCATCAAGAGGCTGTGCCTAGTTTGGGCCCGCTGTTAAATCTGTCTAAGTCTTCTGTTAGTTAGAATTTTATACCATGTAATACAAACATACGAGTACGTATGTTTGTGTGAGTTAAATAAATTAATTTGAATCTGAATAAGTATCGTATAAAATCAAATCGAAAAGATAAAGATTCTACGTAGATAAACTAAGTTATTTTTAACATTATTTTGGATAAACTTACAAAAGCATGTTAAACTAAAAAAATACAGGGTCATTTATTTGTGGAATATTTATTTAGATAACACAAAGGACCTAAAAATATTTAAATATTTTAAAGGAGACTGATCGAAAGTAGTCAATGAACCAATAGCGAGAACACGGGTGGACCCATTTGGTTTTTTTTTTTTTTTCTGAAAGTGTTTACTTCCAAATGTTACCCTAGTCACCAGGTTAGGATCTGATGATGGAATCCTGGAGAAATCTAGGGAACTCTTCAAATATTATAGGCACACCTATAACAATTTGGGTATTTTTTATAGTAACTCGTGCATTTGCTCTCGGAAAGTACCATTTGGTGAAGTGGTACTGATGATGATGGCCACAGATGACCACCGAAACAACTCATTAATAAATACTGCAAAATACAACCAAAATGTAAAAACTAGCCTGAAGTTATTACAGTGAGCACGTGAGAAACGGAATTTATAATATTGAAGTAGTATTTATAGCCACGCAACGACTGAGCGTCTGCCACGACCGAGGACCACGGTATTGAAGGCTCTTGGTTACTAAGAGGCAGGATTCAGTCAAAGCATGCGCGCGCGCGAATCTATAATTGCTCAATTTTGGTAGACGAAAGCGGACGTGAGTTAGATTGTACCTGCATATCTGGCATGCGTACTCTGGGATGCTGCGGTCATATCATGACAATTGTGTGGTTTCTGCCTTGGGCTAGGTACGGAAAAATGATATTACGTCCAGCTGGAATTTTAGATTCCATTATCATTGATGAATTTTGAAATTAAAATATATTATGTGTATAAAGAAATAAAACCACCCTAAATAAAGCACCCTTCTTTCTGCTGGTACAAATAGAATTCCTTCTTATTTTTCTTATTTTGGAGTATTTTTTTTTTGAATTAAGACGTAACGTTCCTACATAAATATTTAATAAATACCAAAAAAAAGGTACTAAAAAAACTGTTGAGGTGACAAGTGACTGCCTAGCAGAGAAACACATTAATGAAGTCAGAAATACCCGTTCAAACCTGACCTGGTGCCAAAGGGAACACTTGGTAAGTATACCTTTTCAAAGAAAAAAATAATTTTCAAAATCAGTCCAGCCGTCTTCAAGTAATCGGTGAACACATTTTTTTTTTTTAAAGTTTGCCGATGAACTGAGGACCTCCTTTTTTTGAAGTCCCTTAAAAACGAAAAAATAAACCTGAAATTCGGTACTGTCGAGGTGGCAAGTAACTTTGTCTAGCAGAAATCACATTAATTAAGCATTATAAAGTCAGAAATACCCGTCAAAACGTTTCTAAAATGAAAAATGTAGCAAGTAATGTGAATTCTAGAGTTGGTATTATTTTTCTCAAAACTGCCGGGGTTAGATTTTGATGCCCCTATGCACAAGCATATAGTTGAGGTATCCGCACAGAAATACCACTCCAGTCTCGCTATTGGTTCATAGACCACTTCCCATACAAATTTAAACAGTCTCCTTTATTTAAAATGTAATTAATAAGGATTTGTTCATATCAAAAGACTACGGTCTAAGTACTTTTAATTTCTTGTCAAAGGTAAATTATAATTACCTCAGAAAAATAAAAATAAAACACAGGAAAATCATGAAATTGTCGGCCAGTCAGTTAACCTAATCTTTTCCGAAGGCGATGAAACCGGCCGATCCCATTAACTATATACTAAAGTTTAGAAAATACTAAAATTTTGGATAATTAGTTTTATAATCATGATCATATTGTTAGATTCACTGGTTAAAATAAGTCCACGTATTACGGATAATTTGTTTATTTTACTGTAACTACACTTCTACTTAAATAACACTAGAGATAGTTCAACCTTTTTAGAAAACGCGAAGCTTAATAATCTTTAAAAAAAACAAATCAAGCAAAAAAATGCTTAAGAACACGAAAACAATCTTTTTGCATTGATATTTAAAAATGATAATTTTTGAACGAAATTGTTACCAGCTGAATAATCTTTATTTTTTTAAACTATTTACAATAATTTTACTAGTGTAACATATAAATATTACCAGCTGAATAAACGTTATTACAACAGTATATAAAATATCTAATGTTACCTATTACAAATCAACATAATTTTTGAAAAGAAACCAGATTTATAATCTTTTGGTATTATTTGACACAAGTGTTTTAACAATATGCAGTTAGGTCGCCACCAAAATAAACTATTCATAGCCTGATCGACAGACCTACTGACCTAAAACATTATTACTCAACCCTACCTCAACCTCAAAACCATCTTAAGAAAACCCTTTCCAGAGAGGTTCTATATTTAGGAATAGTATCGTAAAGATGATTGATGTGTTAAAGGAAAGCGCCGTTACCATCGATACTAGGGTACAACATAAAAGTAGCCAAACGTAAAGTAGGTTACATTTCTAACCAGTTGAATAGTTTTCAATAACGTTTCTTCAGCGATATTTCAACACGTTTCATGCATCGTAAGTACGTATTTAGTGTTCTGAATACGTACTTACAATGCTTGGAACGTGCTGAAATATCGCTGAAGCAACGTTATTGAAAACTATGATAGTTACCTAGTCTTTAGGCTCTGAAGACACGTATTGCATTGACGTACTGTGTTTTCATATATTTTCTTGGTAAATACTCTTATCGAATTTTGCTTTCCTATACATAGATAGTCGGTGATTGTACAAGCTGACTTTAAGATTTTATTAATGATAAATGATTGGCTCCCTTCTACCAACGGACATCTAGGGCGCACTTCAAGTTACCATCCCTACCTAGTTGCTATTCCACCAATTCGCACTAAGCGCTTCCAAACATCTTTTATAATGTGCACAGCAAAAGAGTGGAATTCTCTACCTGCGCCTGTGTTTCCGACCGCAAACAACCCAAATCTCTTCAAAGTGAGAGTTAACAGGCTTCTTCTGGGTAAGCTCACTCCATCGTCGACTTTGTCTCTGCAATCTCTGACCTAGACTAGAGTCAAGAGCAAACCCATCTAAAAAAAAAAAAACTTTAAGTAGGTTTGTACAAACACTTTTACACGTCAATCATATTTTTAAACTAGATGAGGTCGACATTTCCGATCTGACTACTCTGAGAAGAAAGGCCGAAACATACTCAAAGGTCACAGTCTCTTTTAAAGTCCAGACATAATCTTGGTCAGTTGTCTTACTATGACGTGCTAATATCATCATGATTCCATTGCGAAAAAGGGATAGTGCTATCGATCATAGATAACTCCGTCTCTCTTTGACGCTGGAACAATGATGGCTTTAACACGTCATAGTATGGCCTCTGATCATGTGAAGACCATGTAGATTGGTATCTGAAATGGTCTTTTGAGGAAAGAACCACAGTTTGAGTGGACCTGTCCAGTCAGTGCACGCATTTGTCAGTAATCGTGCAGCTCAACTCAGGAAGTCAGGACTTGACATTGGCAATCTTATAAATATAAAACTGTTTTACTACGACATATTTAAAAAAAAAACCAGTTGTTTTGTATATTCTGATCGGGTAGATATTGCATCTTTGTTTCATACAAAGATGCAATATCTACCCGATCAGCGCCAGTTCAGTCGACGTCACATCGATGCGCCAACTGTAACCATGAATTCAGAACATAAGTCTAGACCCCTAGCGTCTCACGCCCCTAGTCGCCGCAGGAGGAGACACCCTGGGCGTCGGGAGTCAATTGCCGACTCCCGGCCACCGTAGGCGCGGGCTTGCGGACGGCGAGCAATGGGCAGCTCGCCGTCCGGTAAGGACCAGGCCCGGGTCGACGGCGCGTCGTGTTCCACGCGCGCCTCAAAGAGATGTCAGCATCATTGAAGGGGTCCAATGGGGCCGATGCCTGCCGGGGTCGCGGATTGTTCGAAAGAGTTACCGTGGCCCTGGCGCACAGGCA
Organism: Griposia aprilina; assembly: GCA_916610205.1. Lineage (NCBI taxonomy): Eukaryota > Metazoa > Arthropoda > Insecta > Lepidoptera > Noctuidae > Griposia > Griposia aprilina. The sequence continues at coordinate 11,502,274 of OU744285.1, read as the reverse complement.
ACTGAAGGAACACGGGTGGGTTTTAGTCAGTAAGAGTCTGACACGCCCTTCCGCTCCGCCCAGAGCGGGAGAGGTCATTTGATGATTTCCCACCCAAAAAAAAAAAAAAAAAAAAAAAAAAAAAAAAAAAAAAAAAAAAAAAAAAAAAAAAAAAAAAAAAAAAAAAAAAGACCCCTAGCGTAGATTTTTTTGTCGGTTATCAAAAAAAACTGCCTTTTCATAGAAAGTGCAATACCTACCAGGTCAAAATGTTTTTCAAACAGCAATTTTCATTTTTAATAGCCGACGAAAATTGTCAACGCGGACCCCCCTTGGTTTAAAACCATGTACTGAATTTGTGACAACAGCTTGTATGTCGATGTCCCTGCCACCATATATGGAACTGGTTTTAGACGGCCATATAAATTCTTAAATATTATATGGTTTCAAAAGAACAAGTAGATAATTCATTTTGTCTCCTTAGCTGACGCTTGATGAGATGAAAAACAAATTAGTGTACTCCTGTAGGTGTAATTAGCGTTTAGAGGTACACTACCCTGCAAATGGGATTTCACTGAACGCCCACGAATCACTTAGGTAACAAGAATACAGAAAAATTACAACATTACCGTTCGTTTGCTAGAAATACAGTAAGCATTTAGCAGTACACCAAGTGTAGCGTACCGACATAATAAAGTAGCGCAGCGGCGCATGCCCGCAGAGTGGTCACCACAGAGTACTTTACACTATACTGAAATAGAGACCAATCTTGTTCCATGGAACGGGTCTTTTGCGTTCGTGAAGAAACTAGCGCTATCTGATATTCATATTTAGAACTATACCTTTGTTATGGATAGGATTTCCGTATTCCTATAGCTATGTATAGGTCACAGAGTACTTTACACTATACTGAAAGTTTAATAGTAGTAGTGTAGTACTAGTAGTAGTGTCTGTGCGTGTGTGTGTAGTAGTTTAATTTTATTCTGTAGTATTAGTGTTAATTTCAAGGATTGATAAATGAAATACAATTTAGCTAATCATGTTTTTTTATATCCACAAACACAAGTACATGTAAGTAAAGATATAACATAGTATGGTCGAATTTAGTAAAATTCCCATTTTTGATTATTTACTAGAGGAGCGGAATTTCGAAAATTACAATGTTTTTGCAGTTTTAGTAGACATTCAGAAAATTGGATACGAAATTTGCACAACAACAAATATCAACACATATACACACAAATTTCACTCAACTCAACGACTAACGCACAACATAATCTGTCATCGAGACGTCAAATAGTACGGTCACGTTAATTCTGCTCCGTAACTTAAATTCTTAGATCATAGTAAAAGTTATTTTTACGACTGCGTGCTGTTTGGAAACATAAAAGTGGAACCCTATGGGCTGCAATCACATTATTTTCTAATCGAAAAGTGTTTTTAAGTGTGTTAATAGTGGTTACTAAAGTGTACTGTGGCGGTGATCTAACAAAAGTAATTTTATTGCAAGTTGTCATTATAAAATTATTTTCAATCTACCGCCTGCTGTGTTAGTTCATGTTGTCATCAACCGAATCCACAATTTCGTAAAATATCCTATAGTCTCGTTAGCTCTGAGCGCTAGCGTCCGTCATCTGTAAATAGGGTGTCGTGAGTTCGTATCCGGCATATCACACTTTGTCTTTTTGGATTTATTGTACTGTTTGGGTGATTGATTGTATACTTGGAAAATGTCTAACTGTGATACTTGTGGATTACCAGTTAAACAAAATGAAAAAATTACTTGTTCGAATTGTGATAAATTCTATCATCACCTTTGTGTTAACCTGAGTGCTACTGCATTTAAAAGACTCAGTAAAACTTCACGTTCTAAGTGGAATTGTCTGAGCTGTTTATCTCTGCATGAACCTGATAAATCGACGTTAGAAACAATTGAAGGTAGCTCTGACGGTGAGGATGATAAGGTCAGCGATATACGACTTGTTATACGGGAGGAAATTCGGAATACATTGCGTATTGAGGTAAAGAATATGATTAGCGAGCTTAGATTCGAAATGGATGATTTAAAGAAGCAGATTGATGATTTGAAGTTATCTGGATCCTTTGACATCTCTCAAGTTAACGATTTAAAAACTGAACTCAAGGGTGTGCAACGTGAGAACATTGAGCTTCGTTCTCATAACTTCGATATGCAAAAGACTATGGCTCTGCTGAAAACGCAAATAAATACCCTGGATCAGAATATGCGTGAGGCGAATCTGGAAATACATGGCTTACCTGAAAATAAGAATGAAGTTTTACCGACCATAGTAACACAATTGGCAAATGTTGTGTCATATGCGCTAAAAGACTATGATATTATGAAGTGCGTTAGAGTGGCCAGTATGAACAACAACAAGTGTCGCCCGCGCTCTGTAATAGTGAAGCTGCGTAGTCCTAGATGTCGCGACGAATTGTATTCTGCAATAACTAGATACAATAAATCTCACACTGATGATAAATTGAACACAGGTCTTTTGGGTTATGGCGGTAGTAAGGAGCTGGTTTATGTATCCGAGCATCTTTCGCCGACATATAAGTCTTTACATGCTGCTGCTCGTCTTAAGGCCAAAGAAAAATCCTATAAGTTTGTCTGGGTTCGCTATGGTAAAATTTTTGTATGCAAAAGTGAGAATTCGGGTACTATTCTAATTAAGGATGAGCAGTGTTTGGATAAAATTGTTTAATTAGTTACATTGTTAATTTAGTTCCTATTTTTCATGTTTACTTTTTAATTATTTTAGTCTAATGGATAGTATTTCGATTTTCTATCAGAATGTGAGGGGCATGAAAACGAAGTCTCATGAAATTCTAATGTCAATTTTAAGTTCTGACTATGACATAATATGTTTGACAGAAACTTGGTTAGATGACTCGTTCTTATCCTCTGAATATTTTGATCAAAGATATACAGTTGTACGCCGTGATCGTTGTGCACTGTTTAAAGATTTGTACTCTAAAAGTTATGGTGGTGGGATATTGGTAGCTATTAGTGTTAAATATAATTTTGTTAATAAAACTGAGTGGCAAACCTCTGTTGAGGATATGTGGTTATGTATAAGTGCTGGTGGCGTCTGTATGAATGTCTGTGTTGTTTATTTACCGTCTTATATACCTTGCCATATCTTTGTTCAATTCTTGGCCAGGGCTGAAGAAATTTGCTTGCGTTATATGGATTGCACCACCTTGATTATTGGTGATTTTAATCTTCCTAATGTGAAATGGCTTCAGTCTAATGATCCCTTTCTAGGAATTAGTGACCCTAAGACTTTAGCGTTGAGGGATTTCATAAACATCACCGGCTATGTTCAAATGAATAACGTCTGCAATGAAAATAATAATATCTTAGACCTCATCTTGATGGATGAGAACTCCAGTCTTTCTGTATCTTCCGCACCCCCTATCAGTAAACCAGATATACATCATCCGCCACTAGAATTAGCCCTTACTAAAACTTCAATTTCTAATTTAAATTATAATATTTTACAATCTAAATATATTTTCATTAAAACGGACTATGAGGCATGTGTTCGTGATCTACGTAAAGTGGATTGGGACGAATATTGTGATTTGAGTTGTAACGATTATGTTCTGACATTTTATAATATAATATGGCAAAATATTGATAAATACACTCCTAAGGGAAAACCTAAGAACAATTGCTATCCGGTTTGGTTCTCAGCTTCGTTGATTAAACTTCTTAAAGAAAAGCATAAGTACAGGACTCGGTTCAAGCGGTACAAAAACCCTCGGGACTATGATACTTTTGTTTGCCTACGCATGCGTGCTGGGAGAGCTATGGAAAACTGTTTTAAAGATTATATAGAAAGAATTGAGAGTGAATTAAAAACTAATGTAAAAGCTTTTTGGCGTTATACTAAGTCAAAAAAATCAGTCAGAGGTATCCCTAACCAAGTTTCGTGGGGTGATCGTGTTGGTGAGGGTGGTAGTGGTGTGGCTGAACTCTTTGCTGACTATTTTGCTTCTGTGTACGGTGTTAATCAACAGCCTAGTGACTTGTCTTCAGGTTATTCCTCGTCTAATTACAGTATGTCTTCTATTTGCATTACTGAAAATGACATTGCAGATAGCATCAAAAAGTTAGATCTTAATAAAGGAGCTGGTCCGGATGGGATTCCTCCTATTTTTATTCGGCTCTGCATTGATGCTCTTATTATACCACTACGGATAATATACAATAAATCCCTTAAGGAAGGTATATTTCCTGATTTATGGAAAATCTCACACATTATCCCCATACATAAGTCTGGTAGTATGAATGACGTAACTAACTATAGACCAATCTCTATTATATCACAATTTGCAAAGATGTTTGAGGGTCTTATACAATACAATGTAGTTTATTCGCACCTCCGTCATATAGTTAGTTCTAAGCAACATGGTTTTGTGTCTAACCGTTCTACTATGTCTAACTTACTTATTTAAACTTCTTTCATTAGTAGCACCTTTGAAGATAGGGGTCAGGTTGATGCTGTTTATACAGATTTTGCAAAAGCCTTCGCGTTGATCACTCTATTCTTTCTATGAAATTGAATTGCGCTGGTATCCATGGCTCTCTTTTGCGGTGGTTCGAGAGTTATTTAATTAATCGTTCTCAAATAGTTGCCTTGGCGGGTTATGAATCTGTACCTTTTTCTCCTGGCTCTGGCGTTCCGCAGGGCTCTAAACTGGGTCCTTTGCTTTTTTTGGTATTTTTGAATGATCTTTTGGATTTGATGAATTGCGATTGTTTAGCCTATGCTGATGATTTAAAAATATACTGTAGGATATCGGACCTAAGTGATTGTATGAAGCTTCAAAGAGATCTTGATGTCCTTCAACAATGGTGCTTGAACAACAGAATGACGCTCAATGTAAAAAAATGCCAGACTATTACATTCACGAATAAAGTTAACTGCATTAAATGTGATTATCATATTGATGGATCAGTACTGAGCAGAGTATCGGTCATCCGTGACCTAGGGGTTCTCTTCGATACATCCCTATCTTTCCGCGATCATATTGATAGTATAGTGACTAAGGCTAAAAGAATGCTTGGCTTTATAATCCGTATGTCAAAACCTTTCCGTAATTATAGTAGCATTATTTTACTTTACAACGCACTAGTAAGGAGCTCTTTGGAGTATTGTTCCACTGTTTGGTCTCCATATTATTCAACTTATACTAATAATGTTGAATCTGTTCAGGCCCGTTTTGTTAGGTATTTATGTATGAAGAATGGGATCCGAAAAGCTATACCTGATTACAATGACAGGTTAAAGCACTTTAAAATGATTAGCTTAAAAGAAAGACGTAACCTTTCTGACTTACTAATACTTCATAAAATTATAAACGGTTCCATTGACGCACAATTGGTAAACTATTTTAACTTTAGGTCTAGCCAACGTAGTAAGCGTCATCATCGTATTTTTGAATTGCCTAAATCCACCTTAAATACCACATATAATAGCCCACTAACACGTATGGCAAGGCAATATAATGATAGGTCCAACTTCAAAGATTACCCTATTGATATTTTCTCCATGAGTTTCGCTTCATACAGACGTTCCCTATTTGAACGGTGCGCACAGTGCACGTCTATATAGCTCAAATTGGTTAGTTTTGTAGTGTTCTAGTTTTGTGTCTTCTAGACACACTTTATTTTTGTTTCCTTTGTCTCTAATTTTTCATATGTTCAATGTCATGCACACCTGTTATTTGCATGGTTACTGTAATGCCAATTTTAGTTGTTATTTTTATTTGAAATCTAAGTGATTGTGCTGTTGGTGTGCTTATTCTAAATAAAAATAAATAACACAGAAAGATCACAAAAATAAACAAAATATCGTTAGAACACCGGTACAAATATCAGACATTAGCAGGCATTTGAATACGGGTTACCAGTTTATTGTTTGCAAAACCACCAAAGGAATTCTACCACCACCCCAATGAATGTTTGCAAAATATTTGTGTTAATTATTGCAATATGTGTTAATTGATAATAAAAAGTAATGTAATGTCATACTGAGCGAAAATTTTAATTAAAACCAATGATCCTTATTTGAAAATATTTATTGGATACAATAAACAGAAGTCGGTTAAAAATATACTATTTTAGTAGAAATGAACTAACTAATGAGTTACCGAAGCTACGCAATGTTGATAAGTTGCGATTTTATCTAGCGCCATCTATTCCAAATAAAGTGAACATTGCTTCAGAGCTGCCATCTCATATCTATATTTTGTGTTAATTTTTAACCGACTTCACAAAAAGGAGGAGGTTCTCAATTCGTCTGTATGTTTTTTTTTTTTTTTTTTTTTTTTTTTTATGTGTGTTAGCTCATAACTTTTTTCTGGGTGAACCGATTTGGATGATTCTTTTTTTATTTGATAGGTGGTGCTTCACATGTGGTCCCATTTAAATTTGATCAAGGTCTGACCAGTAGTTTTTGAGTTATCCTTAATACTGCAGATTTTTTCGACTTAGTTTATATGGATGATGTGTTAATAATTTCCTGTCACTGTTATTTACACACCAAGTAGTGGTATACGAATTTGTGTGGGGTAGGTACCGCAACTAAAAAGTGAAAAATAAAAACTTTTTTGCAAAAAAACAACCGACTTCCAAAAAAAACACTAAAAGACGTGAAAAATAACTTTAATTTCGGAAGTCGGTGGCCAAACACGAAAATACAAAACCAAAGGCACCGACTTCCGAAATTAAAGTTATTTTTCACGTCTTTTAGTGTTTTTTTTGGAAGTCGGTTGTGTCAATTATAATCCAATAAAATTAAAAAACACATTCTAACTTATTTTGTAAAAGGACAACATATACTTCGTGATTTTTAACCGACTTCACAAAAAGGAGGAAGTTCTCAATTCGTCTGTATGTTTTTTTTTTTTTTTTATGTGTGTTAGCTCATAACTTTTTTCTGGGTGAACCGATTTGGATGATTCTTTTTTTATTTGATAGGTGGTGCTTCACATGTGGTCCCATTTAAATTTGATCAAGGTCTGACCAGTAGTTTTTGAGTTATCCTTAATACTGCAGATTTTTTCCACTTAGTTTATATGGATGATGTGTTAATAATTTCCTGTCACTGTTATTTACACACCAAGTAGTGGTATACGAATTTGTGTGGGCTAGGTACCGCAACTAAAAAGTGAAAAATAAAAACTTTTTAACAAAAAAACAACCGACTTCCAAAAAAAAACACTAAAAGACGTGAAAAATAACTTTTATTTCGGCAGTCGGTGGCCAAACACGAAAATACAAAACCAAAGGCACCGACTTCCGAAATTAAAGTTATTTTTCACGTCTTTTAGTGTTTTTTTTTGGAAGTCGGTTGTTTTTTTGTTAAAAAGTTTTTGTATCATTGTATCCATTGCTGTTCCTAGTTTTTTGTACTAAGATTGAGTACCCTGGTGGTCACTCACTTGCTGTCAGCCGAACGATGCGCAGGTGTGCGGAGGTATGTTGTTGTACAGTGAATTGTTGTTTAATTTACCTACTCGAATTTTATTTTTTATTTATTTATTTATTCAGTATCAGAAGTACACATACATTATATATTTAAGTTGGTGCCAACATAAACTCATTAGAGTTTTACCGTGCACCAAAGTCATCGTCTACATAATTTTGAGCATAAAAGACCATTTAAGAAGGTACTTAGTGAAATAAGAAACAACAAATAACATTATAACGGGTATTTACGCAAAATATTATCTAATATCAAGGAGCGAACATCGGTGACCAATCTGACCGTCCGTCCTTACAACAAAAGTGGTGGAGGAATGTTTTCGAATACTTCCTATAACGTGGTGAACACCACACAATGTATACTGAAATCGAAAAGGTTTTGATACTAACTAGACTACAAACTTCAGGAAACCATTGGATTGTTAACAGAAATCAACTATAAGACCGCTCTGTGTAAATAAAAAAACATTCCGCAAAGTAAAATTGGGATTTTCAACAAAAAAAAAACAGATTTGTATCCGGTTACGGCAATAGACTCGCCCTATAAATGAAATGAGGTGCTACAGGTACTTCTAAAACTAGTCATAATGTTATGTTAGTTTCTTCCAGACCAGGACCAAATAAAGAAGGTATACGGCGCGCCGCCCTCTCACAGTGAAGCAGGGTAATGGAAGCCAAATTTGAAATAGCAAGCCGATCGTGTTAGTGCGACGCGCGAAACCGAGCGCGCTAGACATCGTAACACACAGAAGATCACGCGTGCAACTCTGTACACGATGCTTCACATGAACGCTATTGTTGGCGTACGCTCCGTCTATTTTTTTTAACCGACTTCAAAAAAAGGAGGGGGTAATCAATTCGTCTGTATTTTTTTTTTATGTGTGTCAGCTCAGAACTTTTTTCTGGGTGAACCGATTTGGATGAATCTTTTTTTTTTATAGTTGGTGCTTCACATGTGGTGCCATTTAAATTTGATCAAGGTCTGAGCAATAGTTTTTGAGTTATCCTTAATACTGCATATTTTTTCCACTTAATTTATATTGATGATGTGTTAATAATTTCCTGTCACTGTTATTTACATACCAAGTAGTGGTATACGAATTTGTGTGGGGTAGGTACCGCAACGAAAAAGTGAAAAAAAAAAACATTTTTACAAAAAAAACAACCGACAACCAAAAAAACACTAAATGACGTGAAAAATAACTTTAAATTCGATTGTTTTTTTGTAAAAAAGATTTTCATTTACTCTAAGCTTCCAGATAACAAAAGATAATGTTTAATTAACCATACATCTTCATCGTGATAACTAGAAACCGTACCCTAATTAAGCTCGTCTAGTGCGTCTGAACAAAGACACTTGATACATCAAAAGTGCTCATCATCTAACCACATGATTGATTAAATAGGTTCCATTTACAAAGTAGCCTAGCATCCTTTGGTAGCTTAGTCGGTCTCTACAATAACTTAAGAGCTTGATTCAATGCCTAGTTATTCTGAATGCTAAGCGTTGACACTTGAAACTGGTGTATATTGGTATACCAATAGTTAGTTGACGCCAATCTTTTAAAAAATAACTTTGATTTACTCTAATTTGAATCTAATTCGAAAGATGTCGCAGTAGGACTGACGGTCTATTAATATACTGTCAGTCCTACTGACTACATTATCCCTTATCAAAATACAAAATCTATCATTATTCTTCATCTATCCTTTTGAGGCTTAACCACGAACCGGTAGATTCCTCCTAAATATCTTTTGACTTCCAGACAGATTAAAATCAGGGACTATTCAGGGGAGATTATATTGCTCTACAACTTTTCGAAATGTCCTTTTATCATTTTAAGGAAACGAGACTGTTCTAAATAACCTTTGAGGCTTTGACCTTGGTCTTTGAAATGTGAAATTACTATCAAATGGCCTAGAAAATTACCACGAAAAATTCAGAACAAATAACGGTTTTAAACCTTTTTTTGTTGGAAAAGGGATTAGTTAAAAAGTCTAATACACCTATCAAGGCCATTATATCTTAAATTATTACTTGTTTATGACAGAAATACTTTTAATACCTTCCGGCTCGGTCCTTTATTAGGGAAAGACAGTAGAATTTTTCATAAAAAGTCACAATACTGTCACAACCGTACCAAGAATATCTCGGAAAATCGAATAGTTTAGCTAAGACGGTAGACGGCTACAACCGTATCCTCAAAATCTATATCGGAACCATATTCTCCATCGTCCCAATAAGGGTCTTTCTCTGAGCAAGATAGTTCAGGCGAAGACGTGTCATCCAAAGCTTCATAATGCGATCATCATCAACTTTGCGCCAACTCATCAAAAACTGCCGTACGGTCATTCCACGGACTTTTAAAATACGGTTACAGCCGATACCGCGCCGGGAGGTGAAACTTATCATACTATACTTTTAATATCCTCATTATCAATTATTTCTCTCTTAGACAATTACAGCAGTTGTGACCGTACCGACCTTTCAAGTCTTTTAGTATGGTCAATCCATCTCACGCATTAAAAATAAAGAATTAAAGAAAAGAAAACAAATAAACAATTAATGCAAGCAACTAGAAAATTTCTTCAAGTAGGTAGGTACTTGAATACATTTTCTCATAAACAAAATATAATATTTACCTTTAGATAGATTTAGTTCCAGAAAATAATAATATCTCAACACGAAATAATAACTCATTACAAGTCCAATCTCGTTGTGTCCACTTGTAATTTGTGGCTAGTCGTTATTACCTATTAATATCATTCAGAATTACAGGAAAATATCTGAAATTAAATTGTCCTTTACGTGCCGGTATTTTTTCCTAATAAATAAATGAATGTAGGGGTCAATGTGCGATTCGTAGACGATTCTCGTTAGGAAAACACGAAGGGCTGCATTTAAAAACCAGTGAAGGGTGATCAATTTGAATCAATTACGGTTTGTTAGTATCATAGTGAAAGCAAACTTCGTTGAGAAACTTTAGTTGAAGTTCAAAAATAACTTATAGATTCTAAGTGATATTTGGAAGTTAGGACTGTACTTACCTTTACGTATTTGTAAAGTCAATGAATGCAACTTTACATCTTTTCAGAAAGGAATGCTTAACATTTTCATTCCGCGAGTTTGTACTGTGGGAGTACTACGTGTATCTAATAATTACTAGGAGGACGTAAGCTAAACTACGTAGTATTCTTTAGAATGTAAATATATTTTATCAAGGAATTATACAACGGCAGGCCTTAGCTCTGCCTGTCTACCAATTAAAACAAACTACCATCACTTTTCCTATATATCTTATTTTTAAACTTGCTTGACTGTTCGAGGCAAACCAACGATAATATATATCCAGCCAGTCAACATAAGGTTGACACATGTAGACAACCTCTACAGTACAGTCAGGGAAATTATGTAATTATTTAGTAAATTTTCACCCACGTCAATTTGCCGTGTTGTGTTATACCAATACAGGTTGTCCCGTAAATAATGGATCAAACGAAACGGGTAGGTAGCTCACCTGATTTTCAACAACTAATTTGAATAGTTAAAAAAAACCGTTATTTAACCAAGATTTATTTTTTTCATCGTAAAAAAGAAGTTTTCAATTCAAGATTTCTGTCTAAGGCAAATAAAACATTATTTAAAAAAAAAATATCTTATAACATTAGTAAGTTATTCAGAAATGTTTGATAAAAATCATACCTAAAAACGTTATCATTTGCAGCGACAGCGTTAATAAAAACTGAATTCTGGTAGAGAAAATGGAAACATTAAAAAAAAACTATGTTGGTTACCGTAACGGTTTTATTAAAAGATTCAAATTAGTTGTTGATAATCAGGTCCATTACGTTTGATCCATTATTTACGGGACAACCTGTATAGCCATTTCATACAACTGTCACAGACAATTTTCATCATTGAATTCTTCTCGATAAATTGAATAAAATCAGTAGATGAGGTCCAGCTTCAGAATGGTTCAAAACATATCTGCCGAATAGAAGTCAAATCCCGAGGATCACTAAATTCTAAGAAAAAGGGATCAGGTATCCATTTCGATTCCCAACCTCGACATAATTACTTTAGTGTACCGCAGGGAAGTATTCTAGGGCCACCGCTATTCCTCGTATATTATGTCAACGATCTTCCTCAAGCAGTAGAAAAGATTGTGTCCTTTTTGCTGATGACACGACGGTAATTTTAGATTGTAAGAACGTTGAAACCGACGAGTCAGATAAAAATAACAAATTAAATAACATCATCACATGGTTAGATAACAAGGCTTTAAAAGTTAATGCTTAGAAAAAACTAAAATATCACATTTCAAAACGCAAAAGAGTAAATGCCTCCAACTTCAAATTACTCAAAACAAAATTACTCGAACACGTACACAAAACAAAATTTCTGGAGATAACACTTGATGGACACTTCACCTGGAAAGAACATATTGATGAAATGTATATGAAAATAAATAGCTGATGCGTTGAAAAAAATTCAAGATGTGATATCTAAACAAACTGCGATGATGGTGTATTACGCCAATATCTGTTCCATGATTCGGTATGGTATCATTGTTTAGGGAAATCCCACGAAAGTATCTACAATACTAATAGCACACACAAAATGCATCTGTGCGATCTTTAACATGACCTGGTCTGAATCATGTAGATCAGTGTTTAAACCACAAAAAGTTTTTGTGGTTTATTTACGAAATAGCAAGTTAAAATTAATTCTTAAGAGCGCATACACGGGTCAACTAGCGCCACTCCTTTAAAAAAATATTATCTCGTGACTGAGAACTTTCATATTGAGACACGAAGCAACAAAATACGATCTAAATGAATGTGGCCATTTTTGTTTAAATCGAATTTTGTTGCTTCGTGTCTCAATATGAAAGTTTATACAAGGTATTAGAAAATTCTAGACACACTTACCGAGGTCGCTTATTGAGCCGTTATTCAAAATTCCTTCTTCTTCCTTTCTTCTCTTTGAAGCTAAAAATCATTTTAACAAATTAAAAATCACACAGTATTTATTGAAAATCCCTGTACCTAGGATAGAACTATTGAGGCACAGTGGTGTGTATATGGCACCACTTATATATAACTCATTACCTCTCTGGATAACAGAACAACCTTACAAAAAAACCTGCGTGGTTTTGAAAAAAAAAAATGGTTTACATCGCAATCGCGTTTTTATTCAAACGGCGAATTTCTCAACAAAAAAACATGTCAGTCCTACCATATCTGAAATGTATTGTAGTCATTATTTAGTTATTTATGTTACTTTGTCAATTTATTCAATTATCTTACTATTTATGTATTGTGACTGTAAAAAATAAATTTAAATTGTTATTAAATTGAATAAATTCTTCTTTGCGTTCATAGACTTCTTAACGCTAAAACCTAAAAAAATATTAATACCAAATAACTGTTATGAGCATGTCTAATAATGTATCTTACAACATACCTACATTATCTATTAAGGCTCCAGCAAACAGGCGCGATGCGACAACCCGACACAAAGGCGCCGCCCGTCGCGCTGCACGCGGTGCCTTTGTGTCACGCTGTCGCGTCACGCCAGTGTGCACGAGCCTTTCAATATTTGCATGCCATCATTACAAGACGGAATGTCTTTGTGCTGAAAATGTTACATCTTTTGTACCTACCACATTTTACGCAAATAAACGAATTTGATTTGATTTGAATTTACGTAAGTTGGTTGTTAAATAAATTTTCCCGACTTTGCATAATAATTAATACTGATATTGCATAGGTATAGGCAATGCTGCCACCAATCAGATCTTTTTAACCGACTTCAAAAAGGAGGAGGTTCTCAATTCGTCTGTATGTTTTTTTTTATTTTGTATGTTTGTTACGCGATATTTCAGGCAATTGTGGGTCGATTTCGAAATTTTTTTTTTTTATGGATATGTTATGCTTTATAAATTTTATTAACATTGCTTGGGTAGTTTTTCAGTTAACTTCGATAATACATAGGTATTTTTTTCCACTTAGTGTAGGTATATTGATGATGTTATAATAACTTTCCTTCACTGTTATTTACATAGCAAGTAGTGGTATACGAATTTGTGTGGGATAGGTAAGTGGGTAACACAATTAGACAATTAAAAATAAAAACTTTTATACATTTCGGAAGTCGATGGCAAAAAACAGAAATACAAAACCAAAGACACCGACTTCCGAAATTACATAAAGTTATTTTTTACTTTGTAGTGTTTTTTTTGGAAATCGGTTGTTTTTTTATTGTAAAAAGATCTTTATCTTTAAATTATCATCTACTCTCAGCCTATTTCGACCGCTGGGTATAAGTCTGCACGCTATTATTTCCTGATTTGTCCCAACTAAATAATAACCTAGTTACAGTTCGTATAAACGCTCGGTAGAGCGAGAAAAACCACTTATGATGTGCAAAATTATACCTGCTGGTGGCTCATTTAATACTTATTTTGGGATTAAAAAAATTGGGGATAAACAAAGTCATACTTAGAAAATAATTATTTTTTTGTATTTGTTAAACCAACTCAGCGCTCTTTTCCTGGACAACCAGCCCCGTTTACAACCTTACGGAGTAACTTTAATTAATTAATTAATCTTTTTAGCAGGATATGAGCTTTACTGACATAACTGGTGCCGACACGTGCACAATCTATGTTCTAAGTATAGAGAACAAACTGATATGAAAATAAAGTCAGGGAAATAATTTTTAATCCCTTGATTTTAGACCTTGCTCCCGATACTGGCGGACCATATTTTTTAAGAAATAAATAAAAAAGTATTTTATATGGAAAATTATGAAAAAACGAAAATAATAATAATCAGCCTATAATTTTCCCAGTTTCCACTGCTGGGACACAGGCCTCCTCTCGGTGAGAGTGAGTAGGCTGTAATCCACTCTCGGGCCCAGTGCGGGTTGGTAGTTGTTACATGCCTTTAAATTTTTGGTTCTCAGTCATGCCGGTTTCCTCACGATGTTTGATCAAACTGAATTTAAATTATATGTATATTCAAATCACAACTGTATTAAATGGCTTTAACACAGCATAATAATTATCGTGTTCCATAAATTGGATAAGCAATTAATTTCCCAGACTGTAAAATCAATCGAGAATATCGGAGCTTAGTTTGTTAATCAAATTGCAGATAATCACGTAGATAAGTGAAATCATTCAACTGCTGCAACTGCAAATAGAAGTCTTTTACAAAATGTGAATTTGTATTCAGCTTAATTAATTGGAAAATCACTTGAAATCCCCCGACACAAGATTAACAAGACATTGACCTTTGATGATATTTGTTGCAGAAGCCTCGAGAGGGTTTTGGTATCTACTTGAAGTAAATTGACACTGTGATTTACAAGACTTATCGTAGTACAAACCTACGCTCATACACGGTTTCAACATTTAAACATAATTATTAACACCCACAAGTTTTCAAAATTACCGCAATTTAATATTTGAAAGGTCTTTGGAAAATTGGTAAGGAAAATTCATATTTTTAACTAGGTTCTACCCGCGACTTCGTTCGCGTGGAAGTCGTAAGACACCACAATATAGTAAAATAACAGCCACATTTCCCACCCGCGCTTTTACTTCGTTTTTATTGTTGCTCGGCTCCTAAGGGTCGTAGTGTAATGTTAAATAGCCTATAAGTAACCTTCCTCAAGAATTGGGCTACCAAATCAGGCTTATAAAAACAAACCTGGCAATCTCCATAATTTGTCAAAATCGAACTGTGAATGCAAGATGTTTTATCCGTGATTTACAGTTCTAATGAAAACACCTTAGCACAGCAAAGTTGGCAATGTCCCATAGTAATAAGCAGCTAAAATTATGATTTCAATACAAACACGGCAATCTCCAAGCCAATTCATGCTATTTTTTATTACATTGTTCTATTTCCCCAACAATTCGACACAGTGGAGATTGCCAGGTTAGTTTTTATAATACCTCAAATGCAAAAAGATATTTTCCGACTGATAGTTTCAGAGATTAGCGCGTTCAAACAAGCAAACAAACTACAGTTTTATTATATTAATAATTACAAGCTTCTGCCCGCGACTTCGTCCGCGTGAAATTTCTTGTACCCCCGACCCACCCCGTCGCATCGCATCGCCTGCCCGCGCTATTACTTCATTTTCGGTTTTTTTTTGTGAAATAGCCTTCTCAAGAATTGGGCTATCAAATGCAAAAAGAATTTTCAAATCCTACCGGCAGTTCCAGAGATTAGCGCGTTCAAACAAGCAAACAAACTCTTCAGCTTTATCATATTAGTATAGATATATAAAGGTGTGTCCAGACTTTATAACATAACATGTTATAAAATATAGTTATACAACCTGTTTCCATAGAGAGGTAGGCAATGTAAAATAATGTGGACGTGTTATATATCAAAAGTTTATATAATGTACTCGTAACATAATCTGGACGCACCCTAAGCAAACAGGGCTTCAAACAAAGAAAATATGCTCCAAACTTAAGGGATATTTTAATTTCGATCGTATTTCGCAAGTCAGTAAGTACTTATAGAAACTGGGCAGTGAACCCGCTACCACCTGGCTGACTTTCACAGGAAAGTATGACCTATTCTGATATTGTTTGCGCTGACAAATGAAGAAGGTAAAATCCATCTACGTGCGTGACTTTTAATTCCTGATGAACATTAGGGTAACAATTCTACACGACTGCAAAAGTTCCACCTGTTATTGTACACAGGTACAGAAATCTACCCTAATGACTTATCACGTAACATGGCACAACATTTCTTGGAAGCCCTATTTCGGTAAGGCGCAGTGCGGTGTCACCATCAAAACCCTCAGGATTCACGCCTTACATAAAATATAATCGGAACTGCCTTAATGGGGTGACTCAACAAAGTTATGCTTTTGGAAACCAGTCCAGTTGACATTGAATAATCTGAAAATGTGGCACGTGGAATTCTTAATATCGGCAAATTGAAATTGCCTCGTGACCTAACCGCAGATGGAAGATGTTTTTATGCTTTAAATGGAAAAGTGCTAAAGATGTGAATGATTCTGTGAGTGGTTTTTAGAAATGTGCTTGAATTACTTTATTTCAGAATGAAAGAGCATTTATTTGCCGTCCTGTTTTCAAGAGTCCTTTAAAGGGTAGCACGGACATCGACGTGCAAATTGAAACCATGAAGTCAGCACATGATTCTAAAAAAACTCTACGCTAGGGGGCTAGCGTAGTTTTTTTTATCAGTTATCAAAAAGAAAATAAACTGTTTCTTATAAAAGTGCAATACCTACGCGGTTAAAATGTATGGTAGAGCAAATTTGTTGAAGTGAAAATTTCTTTAGGCGCGTTGAATACTTTTTGGCTGAACAAAAATCATGAAACTCGCGTCATTGTCACCGAACGCTTCCCATGAGCTATAATGTATACTGTGTATATATGTGTACTTTTTGGGTGAACAAAAAGCGTGAAACTCGCGTCATTATCACCGCAAGTTTCCCATGAGCGGGTTTACAAGTTACTTAGTTTTCACTTCTGTCGGCAGTCCCAAAAGACTGCCCCGATTTTTCTTTTTAAATAGCCTAAGAAAATTTTCAACGCAGGGTTGTTCCGAATCATGTACGGAATCAGGTATCAGGTTGTGCTTCGATGGCCCTCCACCCTGTTTATGTCTAATTTAACTAAGGACTTCAATTTTTTTTTTTGTTTTCAACAGTTTTCGTGCAAGTACCTACGTCCTTTCGAGAGTAATAGTCTGATTCACTGCTGCTCATAAATTCCATTTGTTTTTCTGAGAGTCTATACTTTACACAGTCTTTCTCAATTTTAGCAACATGTCCGCGTTTGTTTATTTGTTTATTCATGAACAATAAATTGTATCTGAAATTACATGGTATAAAAAAAAAAAAAAATTACTTAAGGAAAAATAAAAAAACACGTTAAATATTACAACAATGCACAAATAAAACGTTTACAGGAATTTCGTTATAGATCTTCAAGAGCATAAAGACACTTATTCAACAGGAAACTTTTAAGTTGATTTTTTAAAGAGCTTGAGTTGATAGCGCTTTTTATATACTTAGTCTGGCCATAAATACTGTTACAGTTAAAAATAAGAAAGATATTACATTTGAATTTGGAATCTGTCATTTTTATACGATGGTTCATTGAGTTTTCTAATTTTGGCGGCAATACATTGTACAATATTTTGCGATATTAAAATGGAATGGAGTGATAAAGAGAACGGAATCGCTGTGATTGCATTACACAAAGTTGCTATGGAGCCAAATGCAATTTTTAAAACTCTCCATACGCTTGGTATTAGTCAAATGTTTGTGTACCGGGCTATTAATAGGTACAATGAGACCTCCTCTGTTTGTGACAGAAAAAGATCTGGCCGTCCACGTAGTGTTCGTACGAAAAAGGTGGTCATAGCAGTAAGGGAAAGAATTCGAAGAAATCCTGTCCGAAAGCAAAAGATTTTATCTCAGGAGATGAAGATAGCACCCAGAACCATGTCGCGTATTTTAAAAGATGGCTTAGGACTTGCAGCCTATAAGAGACTGGTCATTTATTAACTGATAATTTAAAAAATAATAGGGTGGTAAAATCGAAATAACTACTGAAGCGGTACGCAAAGGGAAGTCACAGAAAATTTTTGTTTACGGATGAGAAAATCTTTACAATTGAGCAACATTTTAACGAACAAAATGACCGTATTTATGCTCAAAGCTCTAAGGAAGCTTCCCAATTAGTCGACAGAGTGCAACGTGGGCATTATCCGAGTTCAGTGATGGTTTGGTGGGGTGTTAGCTATGAAGGAGTGACTGAGCCATATTTTTGTGAAAAAGGTATCAAAACATCGGCACAAGTGTATCAAGATACCATTCTTGAGAAGGTAGTTAAGCCCCTTAACAACACCATGTTCAATAACCAAGTATGGTCCTTCCAATAAGACTCGGCGCCGGGTCATAAAGCTCGGTCCACGCAGTCTTGGTTGGAAGTGAACGTTTCGGACTTTATCAGAGCTGAAGACTGGCCGTCATCTAGTCCCGATCTTAATCCGCTGGATTATGATTTATGGTCAGTTTTAGAGAGTATGGCTTGCTCTAAACGCCATGATAATTTGGAGTACCTAAAACAATCCATACGATTGGCAGTAAAGAATTTTCCCATGGAAAGAGTGCGTGCTTCTATTGATAACTGGCCTCAACGTTTAAAGGACTGTATTGCAGCCAATTGAGACCACTTCGAATAAGCTTTTTATATTTTAAATTGTGTTATATTTATGTATTAAACTAACACTCTGTAAAATTAATAAATATTAATTGCAATAAAAAAAAAAGATTTTCTTCGTGACAATATTTATGGCAAGACTAGGTATAAGTATAGAGGTAACTTATTGAATAATATAACCGATTGATATCTGGGACTGTGCTTCACAATATTCAAATTAGGCTGTACCTTGTAACGTTTAATGTCTTGTCTACGTGTGCCTTCTCTAATCTGTCGTTCTTCTGCTGTCTCATATTCATTTTTTGTTTAATGTAGGTACTATTTCTTGGACAGTATCTTCAAAAATGATAGCCTGTTTCATTGCTGCCTATAAATTCAGGCTTAAAGCTCAGCAAATGTGAAATTTCGACGTAAATTCTTCACCAGCCTACAGTCACGAGAAAAATACACAACGCACAGATGCAAAATTCAAAAGCGATTGTCCCTTAAAATATCGTTTTCAACTTTGAGAAAAAAACCGATACTTTACGAATAAATCGAAAAGAAAGAAAATAAAAGCTTTTGAATCTTGCGT
Source organism: Griposia aprilina (assembly GCA_916610205.1). Classification (NCBI taxonomy): domain Eukaryota; kingdom Metazoa; phylum Arthropoda; class Insecta; order Lepidoptera; family Noctuidae; genus Griposia; species Griposia aprilina. Next base: position 11,482,971 of record OU744285.1, on the reverse strand, counting down.
AAATGTAAGGTAGGTATTTGTGCTCGTAACTGTACGTGCGCAGAAACTTTCAATTGTGTCTACATTCAAAGAATTACAATTATTTACTAACATTAAGAACAAAAACAAAGAATTAATATTCATGACAATACAGTGTGGCGATTAGGTTATCAAATTAATTGAAACCACGTATGCTACATTACATATTGGAAACATATCTACACAATTAAAATATTTAAAAAGAATTAACATTCTAGCCGTGGGACCATTTTTCGTTTTAGTATTTAACAAAATTAAACTTAATTTGTGATTATTTGGTAACAATACCATAAAGTTTGTGCGTCTGCAAGACTGGTATATTTCGTCTCAATTTTTACGCTATTTATTTTGTTTGTAAAATACAGTTTTCTGTTTTTATTAAAATTGATTATTTTATTACTTTAATAGACTGATAACGTGTACGATTACTTGTAATAACCGCTGTACTATTAAATGTGATAACCTACTCACCACTCTGTATCATTTTCCGCAATCTAGTCACAGATGTAATTTCCAAGACTGTACAAATATATTTCAGGAAGAAGCGCCAGGGTAGCCCATGAAATTCAAATTTTCTTACGTTTTTTGCAATTTGCAGGTCACTGTCAGGTTGTATTTTGATTAAAATATGATTCGCGACCGTAACAAATATGGCTTTACTGAATTATAATCATTTGAATCTGAATACCCAACTGATGCTTAATTCTCGAAATAAATATAACTTTGTATGATGAAGTGTAGTGTTTCAATACGTTCCTTAATTCCATTTTCGGTATGTTTGTAACGTTCTAGGTAATGACCAAGGTCATCTATCGCAAAAAGTTAGGGACGCTGCCATCCAAACCCCGGCTGGCCGAGAAATTGTTTAGATAACCACTAATGACCGTCTTGATGTTTTTCTTTCTAACTTTTCGGCAACGATAAGAAAGCAGTGCGAAGAAATCTATAAATAAATGTTATGCAATAAGACTTTTTCAGAAAGCTTCGTAGGATAACATTATAGAGTTTATTATGGTTAAGAAATCAACGCAGAATATCAAGCTACATAACCGTAATTCAATGACTACACTATGTACGAGTATATACTCCAAATTACTTGAACATCTTACAAACTATAACTCGGACACATGATTGACATTAAAATGATAAGGTTAGCCTACCTAGTGGCGATGTAGCCCTATCCCTGTAATTTTCAGGTATTTTGAAAGGGTGTATCGGTGTTTGTAATAAGTTTCAGGCCAAGCACAGAGCACCGTGACACTTCAGCAGCCGCATTTAGAGGCGGCGTTTCTAAAAAATCAAAGTCAAATATTTTTTACCATTGCCATTCGAAAAAGGGCAATTGAAAACTCTCTTTTAGTCACTGACTCAATAATAACATTTTGAATTTGGAACAAGCATGAATTATTCGAATTATGTACAAAAAAAAAAACGTGCTAAAGTACCTTCTGGCTGGCTAACTGGAGCTATTCCATAGAGCTATACAATTAAATTAAAAGAAAAAAATATCTTACTCAAATCGAAAACTGTTCTAATTTCACTATAAAATTTTAGTCTTATTGTTAATAATTATTTAATATTTTGTTCTCTTATTACCGATTATATAGGTATAATAAAATGTGATAAATACTATACTACAATTTAATTTCTCGCAGTCAATGATAAAAAGTAGGCTATTCAACTCGTGAAAAAAAAATCCATTCGGTCCTTGTATACCTCGAATTAAATTCCCTTTTTCACTTGTTGTGATAATCTAGTACTATTTCACACAAACCTACATGGGCACTTATGAAACGTCAGAAGCTAGGTGCACGGTTCCAATTGGTCGTTTTCTATGGAGAAGAGCTGACAAGAAAGTCCACGGTAACTCTTTTAAAAATATTAGGTCGGGGTAAAAGTTCTTTCGTATTTTATAAACAAATTCAAGACTAAGAGCTCGTGTGATTATTATAATTATTATTATATTCACACCAAATGACATGATTGCCCTAACAACCACTAATAAAGAGTTGAAATTAGAATTGTAGGTACATAATCCTAACAAATATTGTAAATGGGAAAGTAAGTTTATTTCTTACGCCTACACGCTAAAACGGCTGTACAAATTTGGATGACATTTGGAACATGGGTAGACCTGGGTTTGGATATAAGATAATTTTTGTCCGGGTAGAACACGTCCGTAAGGTAATTTTCGACCTCCACGCGGATGAAGCCGGCGGAAAAGCAAATCAGCCTACAACGTTTGCACAGCTGGCATCCTCTCTATGAGAAAGCGAGTTGGTGAAGATAAGATAAAATAAGATAATTTTATGTGTGGTATACATAGGTGTTATTATAGAAAATGAGATCATACATGTTTTGCTTAAAATTAAAACATGCAAACTTATACGACTAAACAAATTTGAATTTAAAAACATTATAATTTATGTTTAAAAAAAATCCTTAATATTATAGAAATTATTTTCATTCAGCCATTCATATAATTTAATTTTAATATTTTTTATACATTAGGTAATTTATTATTAACACGTACACACATAGCCACGCAGATTTTGTTATATTTTGCTAATCTAGGGACCTCATCTAGTACAAGTCTGTATTGGTCACGCCGACTACTGCGAGAACTTATTTCCTCTGCTGTTTTAAACAATTCTTTATATTTCCTAACGAACATACATGCTTCATACAAATATAATGAAGGTAACAGTAGCAAATTAGTAGGTAGTGAATGTCACATCATTTTGGTTTTAGGACATGCCGGTTTCCTCGCGATGTTTTCCTTCACTGTTTTGAGAGTAATGGTGATGAAACAAATTTCACCGAATGCCGTCTGGGTTCGAAATCACGACCTACAACTCGTAAGTCGGGACCGTTACCACTGGGCCATTAATACTGTTCTAGTACATTATATTTTACGGAATTAAATAAACGACATTTTCATAGCACTATATAGTTATTTAAGTTACTAGAATTGTCTAATCAGCACACGCACAATTTAGACTAAAAAGTTGCTGTTGTTATCTACTTGTATAATCTGTTGACAAACAGATAAATATTAGGTCTTTACCTATGAAATTGCCGTTCTGCAGTACTGGCCATTTCAAATCAAAATAATTTTTGTTTGGCTAAGAATTCTAATTTCAAATTAATTTTATTTTAAAAACATGGATTTTTTTTTCTAAAAGTAGTCATTTCTTTATTGATTAGTGTTACATTTTCATCGCATTTCAATCTTTTTCGTCATCATGGATACGTTAAAAATTCGAGTAATTATGGAATATGAGTACCGTCGTGGCAGCAACGCGGCACAAGCGGCACGCAACATCAACGACGTTTACGGAGCTAACACTACAAACCAACGCACCACCTGTTATTGGTTTGCTCGCTTCCGTTCTGGAAATTTCGACCTGAAAAATGAACCTCGCGGTCGTCCGAAGACTTTGGTCGACAATGACGAATTAAAGGCGATTGTGGAAGCTGATGATACACAATCTACGGCTGAATTAGCAGCAGCTTTCGACGTTAGCGTCAAAACAATATTGGTCCATTTGCGTCAAATTGGCAAGGTAAAAAAGCTTGACAAATGGGTGCCCCACGAACTCAATGATCGCCAGCGCGAAGTACGCGTCGAGACGTGCCTTGCACTGCTCAACAGACACACAAATGAAGGAATTTTGAACCGCATTGTTACCTGCGATGAAAAATGGATTCTGTTTGATAACCGTAAGCGCTCAGCAAGTTGGTTGGATCCTGGTTCAGCACCTAAACAATGCCCTAAACGAAAACTTACCCCTAGAAAAGTGATGGTCACTGTTTGGTGGTCTAGCGCCGGTGTGATTCATCACAGCTTCTTACCAAACGGGGTGAGCATTACTGCAGATGTGTACTGTGAAGAACTGAACACAATGATGGAGAAGCTGGCGCATCTCCAACCAGCATTGGTCAATCGCTCGTCTCCGCTGCTCCTGCACGACAACGCGCGACCTCATACTGCACAGCAGACGGTCTCCAAGTTGCAAGAACTGGGGTTGGAAGCTCTCCGTCATCCGCCCTACTCACCAGACCTTGCGCCTACAGACTACTACTTTTTCCAGAATTTGGATAACTTCTTGGCGGGAAAAAAATTTAATACCCGAGAGGCAGTACAAAATGCCTTTGAAGAATTTGTTGCCTCCCGTCCAGCTGATTTCTTTAAGAAGGGCATCAATAAACTGCCACTGCGATGGCAAAGATGCATTGATTGCATGGGTGATTACTTCGATTAATACAAATAAAAAATTCATGAAAAAAATTCGTTTAAATTTTTTCATACAAAACGGCAATTTCATAGGTAAAGACCTATTATTTACAGACAGCAACAGATCCAGCACCTTTTTAGTAACTGTTGTGCGAGTACTGAGTAGTTAATTCTAGTAACGATATTCTTTGTCTCGTCTGCCTCCATACTAAACATTTTTTGTTGCCAATAAATTAATTTGACCGTAGAAAACAAGATTTGATGGAAGTCACTATATAAATAAAAAATATTGATTAACAAAACGTACCCATTACAGTTTAATACATACAACCGGCTAAAGACTAATTGGTGTCTTGGTTTCATACAAAAAACAAACAACAAATATTTTAAATCGACGAGGCGGTTCCCTTTGGTCCTCAGAAGTCGTTGGTTCAAACAGCTCAAGAATTTATATTCAAAGTTGAACAGAGATGTGTCTTTAAACACTTCAAAAGTTTGGCAACTCGATACGAACTTGCTGATGCAGTTACCTACATGGATAGCTTGGCAACAGCTTGGACAGTATCACACGCAAATTGGGAGTTGTGCGTAACTTAAACTACTTAGATCGCATCATGTGTATTTTGATTTGGTCCCTGGCCCTAACCTCAAGCAATGGACAAAATTGTAAAACTTTTAATTATTGGGTACGAGGCTTTTGGCTACTTTGTATGTCTGTATTTTTATTAATGTCATTTATTTGTAATGTGCGTTTTGTTTGTGCAGGATAAACAATTTTTCTTTCTTTTTTTCTTTTCTTTAGATGTGGGGTAGCCAACTGGTATGTAGTTCGTCATTCATGCTAAAAGTGTCTGACGTAATAATACTCACACTCATTGGACAAGTCCACTCAATCTGTATGGTTCTTTCCTCAAAAGACCATTTCAGATAGATACCAATCTACATGGTCTTCACTTGATCTGACCAAGATTATGTCTGGACTTTAAAAGAGACTGTGACCTCTATCTCTCTGAAAAGTAAAAGAACTGAGAATGGAAAACTGCTGTGTCAGGTAATATCCTTGTGTAGGTATTATTTTATCCTTTACCTAAGGTAAGGCAAAAATAACAACTCCGGTTGATAAGGGTTCGATTCTAAAGAATATGCTCCGCAGGTTCCTTTATTTAGAATTGAATCTTGAATTAGTCCCACGCTCAACCACGCAAAGACAGCACTCTTAAGGGTTATTCTACACAAGTTTAAGTAGCCTCTAACGTTCAAGACAATGTGTTTTCAAGAAAATTTTATAAAAGCACAATTAATACCAGTAGACCCGTATGTAGGTTTGTAGTTAAAATATTCAAAAAAATAACGTGGAATGTTCCTTTGAGATTGTAGATCATAATAGGACAGGGATAAAGTTTTTTCGTATTTTATAGGTTTATACCTATAAAATACGAAAAAACTGTTGTAGTAAAATCTCGGCTGTACTAGTATGTGGCTGGTTTTGATACCATTAAATAGATGTCATTTTTTAAAAGAAAAATATCAAAAAACGATATCCCGCCATTTTCAATTGTTTTTCTAACCGCCAAATTTGTGAATCTAACGAAGAAATTCGATTTTCGATACATTTTGAAGTTAAACTCAAACTCAAAGCATTTATTTCAAATAAACCAATTACAGGCACTTTTGAATTGTCAAAGGGTCAGTCAGTCACAAAAATGAAGCTAGTTGCCCATTCCAAAGCGTACCTATGGAGAAGAACGGGCAAGAAACTCCATGGACACTCTTTTAAATCAACATATAGTTACAAAACAAATTGTTTACATCATTCATGTTCAAATTAAAAATGTGAGAACGATGTAGAAAGACGTGCACGTTTAAAGTATCCGTAATAAAAAAGATAAAAAAAACAATTCAAAAATTTAAATTAAAATAAGCCGTGGCAGCCAAGAGTTGACCAGTCCCTACTGACGGCGCCCGTTCACGAACATGACGCATGGATCAGCACAAAATGGTTATGGTTAAATTACAAAAAAGGGAAAAATGCGACAAAAGTCATGAAAAAAATATGTGACGTTAATAGACTTAACGCAATGTCAGTAAGAGTAGCACAAAGTTGGTTCAAGCGTTTCGAGTCCGGGAATTTTCGATGTCAAAGATGCAGCCCGCTCTGGTCTCCCTGTTACGGGTAAAGTCGATGCCAGTTTTGTATTAAGAGGCTTACAAGAGCTAAAGCGCGGTCACTGTCGGATTGCATAGAAAAGAAAGAGACGCACGATGACACAACGCTGGTAATTTATTGCAAAATATGAAGCAATTATGGATTTACAAAAAATCTATTCATTGGACTAAGAAATTAAAACACTATTACGTTATTATGTTACTTGTAGAATAATCTGACAAAAAATCTAAATGTTTGCATGTATATTAGTATGGTTTTTAATCGTTCAAATATTTTTTTAGAGGTATCCTCGAGATTTTTTTCTATCATATCAAGTTAATTGTATTATGTTTTCAACACACTATCTAACTAGCATATATCTAGAAGAATATCATATATTTTTCTGATTTTGGTTACTGCAGTGGATCATATATTTTTAGGCATTATAAATTTGCGTTTAGGTCATGTAGTCCCCTTAAGTAGGTACCTAGTTGTTTTTTTTGTTAGTAGTTACAACATAGCTGTCAAACTCAAACTCAAACTCAAACTCAAAGCATTTATTTCAAATAAACCAATTACAGGCACTTTTGAATTGTCAAGGGGTCGGTCAGTCAGACAGATGAAGCTAGTTACCCATTCCAAAGCGTAGTAGGTACCTATGGAGAAGAACGGGCAAGAAACCCCATGGACACTTTTTTAAATCAAAAAATGGTTACAAAATATTGATTACATCGTTCATGTTGAAATTATGCATGTGAGAACGATGCAGAACGTTAAAAGCGTCCGTAATAAAAAGACAAAAGCAATTCAAATATTAAATTAAATTAAAATAAGCCGTGGCAGCTAAGAAATGACCAGTCCCCACTGACGGCGCCCTCTGTAGAGTCGGGAGTTAACCACAATACCGTTTTGAGTCATTTGAAAAAGTCTGGGTACTTATACAAAAATCTCGATGTTTGGGTGCCACACGATGAATTTGTATATAAATAAAATACGCAAGAACATTTTCCCCGACCTCATATTTCCTTACGTGACGCTCTTAACAACCTCATACTTGTCGCATCTGAGACACGCATTATTCTTCTTGTGTGTAAGCTTGAGAATTACGAGTGGCCTCGTTGTGAAAAGTACCTAAAAGAAAAACGAAGAACGCAGCACGTGTAGACTTGTTAGCTGTTGAGAGCTGTAATGTTTTTTTTTTTCTTATGTGATAGACGTATGCTTTCTGACTTTTTCGAGATTTTAATTCTGACGTTTTCAACTTGGGGTAGGACATGCATCAATGCGACCTGTCATTCTATAAGTAGCTGCTGTAATTAAGACAATGACAATGCGATCACATAGAGATTTAGATGCGTTTAGTGCAAGTTTTAGCGTACCTACCTGTGTCCTTACTACAAAAGAGCTCAGCGCTCTTGCGGTACCCGGTCAATAAAAAAAGGTAATATACCGTATTTTTATGGATTATTATTCCTAGAATCAATTACTTTTATATGTCCATGTCGGCCATCAGTGCTGACTGTGCACCCTTTTTTCCTATTTTCAATATGAATAAGTGTTTATTTATTATTTATTTATTTATTTAAAACTCTTATACTATTATTACAGGTTTTGGAACCTAATGCGATAGATAGGACTACTTATAATATTTTAAATAACATCTATTACTAACCATTACCCAATACATTAATACAAAATTACTTATAACTAAAACGATACAAGCTTACAATTATAATAATGTAATCTTCCCACAAAATTAACTTAAGTATGTTTTACAGTCAAAAATTAAAAATAAAACAATAAACATAAAATAAACAATAAACATAAAATTACACTAATTGATGCTTTCATAACATATTATATATAAACTTACTTTTGTAAGTTCACTAAAGTAACACGAAAAAATGTCCAACCTATTCTGAATTTCGTTAACAGTATGAATTGCTCGCGTGAGAGGTGCCTTGGCCAGCAGGTTGGTTCTGGCAGTTGGCACAGCCAGCAGTGGCGGGCGCCGCCACCTCCACACGTAGCGGTCTGGGACAGAAAACCGTAAGCACTGAAGCACTCCCGGATTGAGCTCCTTGCCCCGGAGTAATTTTATTAAATAGACGACAAGAGTGAACTGTCGTCGCACCCTCAATTCATTGTACCCGACCATGCCCAGTACAAACAGGGTGGGGTACATCAGCGGGTACAATGGATAAACCCCGTACTGTCTGAAGTACAAGTGACGCGTGAACTTGTTTTGTACGCGCTCCAGCATGACAGAGTACTTGGCTTCATGTGGAGCCCATATGACAGCACCATACTCCAAGTGACTCCTGACTAGAGCGTCGTATAATACCCTAATAGTCCTAATATTAGTGAACCCCTGTGACTGCCTGAGTACAAAGCCGAGGTTTCTGTACGCTATCTTACATATCTTAATGATATGCTCGCGAAACGTAAGATCTGGAGTGAGATATACCCCTAGACCACGCACTTGCGTTACTCGCTGCATGGGTACCGCCTCTGCTTTGTACTCATAGCGGACAGGGGTGCGCGCACGACTAAAGGATATTACCGAGCATTTGGACACGTTGAAGTACAGCTTATTGTCATGGCTCCACTTCACCACCCTATCAATGTCACCCTGGAGTCACTCACAGTCTGACTCATCCCTTACCTCGTGCAGCAACTTGAGGTTATTTGCGAACAATAAACATGAACCATGTCTGACGACGTCCGGCAAGCTGTTTATCATTATGATAAATTCATGAGGCCCCAAATTGCTGCCCTGGCTTACTCCGGACCTGGTGAAGTACGGCTTTGACACGTACCCATTGTAGTCGACGTACTGTTGGTGGTCTCTCATATAGCCGACAAAGAACTGTAGCAAGTGTGGCGTACATCCTACATCTGCCAGCTTCCTTAGTAAGACGTCATTGTCCACGGTGTCGAAGGCTTTTTTTAAATCAAAGTAAGCCGCGTCTACCTGTACGACACGTGTAGTCTTCCACTGATCCGGGAATGTCGATTGCTTTAAACACGTGTTATATATGTAATGCAGCGGGCTTGCTAAAACTCTAGCACAATCTCTAAAGAGAAACGCTGGTATACCGTCAGGGCCAAATGATCTTTTCGGCTTGAGGTTCGTCAGCGCATCCTGCACATCTTTGAGACTCAAGGTCTCTATATGTACCCGTGCACTGGTAGCACTGCTGACCTCTGCTATCGCCGCCTCAACGTCTAGTTGCGGTGGTTCCTGACAGTATACCGACCCAAAAAATTCTGCGAATTCCCTAGCACACTGCTCATCAGTGAGATTTTGCCCATCTTTTATAATACTTTGCCTATTTACTCTACTTTTTTTGTTACCTAATATATTGCCAGAATGATTTTGGATCTTTAGCGAACTGATTTTGAATTTTATTTTTATGGTTTCTGTGTGCAATTTCTATAGATGTTATCTCTTCATAGTGGGTGTCGGTTGGCAAAGTCATCCAAACAAATCCTCTACAGTACTGTTCAGTTAGGATCCTTATTTTTAACCGACTTCAAAAAGGAGGAGGTTCTCAATTCATCTGTATATTTTTATTGTATGTTTGTTACGCGATATCTCCGGCAATTATGTATCGATTTTTTTTAATTTTTTTATAATAGAGTATGTTGTAGAGGTGATCCCATATAAATTGTAATAACTTTTATTGGGTAGTTTTCAGATAGCTTCAATAATACGTATCTTTTCCACTTAGTGATGATGTTATAATAACTTCCTATCACTGTTATTTACATAGCAAGTAGTAGTATACGAATTTGTGTGGGGAGGTAGGTACCACAACTAAAAAGGTAAAAAATTAACAACCGACTTCCAAAAAATCACTACAAAGTGAAAAATAACTTTGATTTCGGAAGTCTGCGGTAAAAAACGAAAATCAGAGAACTGACTTCCGAAATTAAAGTTATTTTTCACTTTGTAGTGTTTTTTGGAAGTCAGTTGCGTTTTTATTTCCTAAAAAAAGTTTTTAAAATGTGATTTTCGACTTTATAACAACATCAAACAATAAAGCCACACGAGTTCTCGGGTGAATCTAAAAAGACACAAACTGCAAACTCACTGACAACACCGCGGCAATCCATTCCTGTCATGTCATACATCATACTTGCAGGAACATTATAAACAGCTGTGTCAGCATATTACGTTATATTTACCCTTGTTTTAGAACATTGATACATCATCGAGACGTCGTCGTTTTGCCTTTATTACTCTTCAGGGTCTTAAGTAAAGAAAAATAAAGTAAGATCTTTTATTAGGCTACGCACGTTTCAAAAGTTGACCAAGAACAAACGTCACGTTTTGTTTATCTTGGTCAAGGGTCTGTTTCACCTTTCGTACGTACCTAAGTCACTGTCTACCTGTTACGGTTCATGAGATACACCCTCCTGACAAACAGACGGACTGATGGACGAACGAACTGGCAACTAATAACAGAGTATATTGAGGCTATACCTATGTTAGTAGGTACTGTAGAGGTTGTCTGCATGTGTCAACCTTATGTTGACTGGCTGGACATATATTATCGTTGGTTTGCCTCGAACAGTCAAGCGAGTTTAAAATAAGATTTATAGAAAAAGTGATGGTAGTTTGTTTAATAGGTAGACAGGCAGAGCTAGGGCCTGCCGGTGTATAATTTCTTGATAAAATATATTTACGTTCTAAGGAGTACTGCGTGTATTGCTTTACCTCTACGACCCTCTAGTAATTATTAAATACACGTAGCTACACCACAATTGGTGGAGGCGCCGAAGCGCAAAAGTACGCAAGCTCCTGTAGCGACCAAAACCGCTACGGTATCCGCTGTCGCTTATGAGCGGTGAAACCTCGTCACAATATCACGCCACCACTACGTCACATCGGATGATGTTTGTTTACGTCGCGGCGAGCAAGATGACCGACAGTTCGCCTTTGTTTGATGGTCGTCGGCCATGATGTGGGTGGAGCCTATGTCTCAGTATAAATACCGCGTACTAGTATTGTATAGCTGATTCCGCTTTAGCTTAGCTTTGCTCACGCGCTGTATTATTCTTGCCGCTTGCTTTTGTAATTAATTATAGTTTTGTTAGTAATAAATAGTTTTCACCGGTGCCTTCTGCTTAGTTTATTTAAATCAGCAACTCCTACGAAGTAGCCTACATTTGAGGTGGCCTAGGTTAACCTACACGCCTGGGCCTCTTCACTGGTGACCCCGACAGAAAATGGGCAACGACGCGGAGGAGGCGAAGGAGTTGGCAGCAGAAACGTACAGAGTTGGTGTACGAGTGCCACCATTCAATCCGGATGACCCAACCCTATGGTTTGCCCAGATCGAAGGTCAGTTCGTGTTATCTAATATAGTGCGTGATGAGACCAAATATTATTATGTGTTGGCTCAACTAGAACCTCAGTACTCCTCTGAAGTGCGGGACTTAATAGTTACCCCACCAGAGACAGGTAAATACGCCAAGCTGAAGGTGGAACTAATTAAGCGGTTGTCAGCATCACAGGAGAGGAAGACAAAGCAACTCTTGATGCACGAAGAGCTCGGTGACAGAAAGCCGTCGCAGTTCTTAAGGCACCTACAACGCTTGGCTGGACCTAATGTCCCTACTGATTTTATCCGCACAATCTGGGCAAACAGGCTACCAACTAACCTTCAAACCATTCTGGCATCACAGGTCAACATGAGCTTGGAAGACGTAGCGGAGCTGGCGGACCGTATCAACGATATCGTGCCTGCATCAAACCAGGTGGCGAGTACATCGGCAACTTCGGCTGCGGTCGCAGGTACAAGCGATAGCGATTTAACATTGCAAGTAGCGGAGTTAACACGAAAGATTGAGGCGATGTCTACGGAGCTTTATAGACGTTCCAGACGCGATTCAAGGGGTCGAGACTCCTTCAGGAACCGCAGTCGCTCCCGGTCACGTTCGCGCCCCCATGAGCACCCACACTGCTGGTATCACTATCGTTTTAAGGAACGAGCGCGGAAGTGCATTAAACCCTGTAGTTACAAGCCGGAAAACAACCAAGGCAGCCGACAATAGCGGTAAACGACTGCCCCAGTATTTCGAACCGCCTGTTCATTACTGACCGCAACACAAAGATCCAGTTTTTGGTCGACACGGGTTCAGACTTGTGTGTGTATCCTAGGTCATCTGTAAGGGAAGCGCGTCCGAAAACTAATTATAATCTGTTCGCAGCCAATGGAACACCTATAGCTACATATGGCTATACACAGCTGGAGTTGAATTTAGGTCTACGTCGTGCATTCAGTTGGCGCTTTGTTGTGGCTGACGTGTCCAAGCCCATCATCGGTGTCGATTTTTTAAGTTTCTACAACTTGCTTGTCGACTGCCGTAATCAACGGATCATAGATGGAGTAACTTCACTTACCGTTCCGGCACCTCGTCAACAGTCAGCGGATAGCATTTCATCCGTACGTACGACCTGTGCAGCCCCGGATGAAGATCCCTTCCATCGTCTACTGCAGGAGTTTCCCGAGATCACACGACCTGCCGGTAAGCCTAACTCACCTAAACATAGCACGGTGCACCAAATCAGGACTACGCCTGGACCGCCTGTGTTCAGTCGACCTCGCCGCCTAGATCCAGAACGGTTGCGTATAGCAAAGCAGGAATTTGATACGATGTTGCAGAATGGAACAGCCCGAAGGTCGGAGAGCGCTTGGTCATCATCCCTTCACCTTGTTCGTAAGAAGACTGATGGATGGCGGCCTTGTGGTGACTACCGAGCTCTTAACGCTCGTACAGTTCCGGATCGATATCCAATCAGGCATATTCAGGATTTTGCACAGCAACTAGCAGGTAGCACTATATTTTCCACAATTGACCTGGTGAAAGCATATCACCAAATTCCGGTCCTGGAGGAAGATATCCCTAAAACGGCCATCACTACACCATTTGGCTTGTACGAATTTCCATTCATGACTTTTGGACTTCGTAACGCCGCACAAACTTTCCAGCGGTTTATTGATGAAGTGCTGCGTGGGCTGGATTTTAGCTACAGCTATTTAGATGATATTTTAATATCCAGCAGGAGCAGCCAGGAGCATGAGGTCCACTTGAAGCAACTTTTCGAACGTATAGCAGAATACGGCGTCCTTATAAATATTTCTAAGTGTCATTTAGGTAAATCCGAAGTTACTTTCTTGGGTTATGCAGTATCCGCAGCAGGCGTGCGGCCATTGCAAACAAAGGTCCAGGCCATTCAAGACTTTCCTGAACCTAAGACTATAAAGGAGCTAAAAAGATTTCTCGGTATGCTGAATTTTTACCGTCGCTTCATACCAGGTGCAGCAAGCGTACAGGCGCCTCTCAACTCCTTGTTGGCCGGACCCAAGATTAAAGGAGCAGTGCCAGTTACATGGACACCGCAGTTATTGGACGCATTTAACGCAAGTAAAAAAAGTCTATCACAGGCTACACTGTTGGTGCATCCAGATCCTAATGCTGAGCTGACGATCCAGACCGACGCATCTGATACGGCAATTGGCGCAGTTTTACAGCAACGTAAAGGAAAGGAATGGCAACCGCTCGCGTTCTTTTCCAGGAAGTTGTCTCCGGCACAAAAGAAATATAGCCCATATGATCGCGAACTGTTGGCTATTTACGAAGCTATTCGTTACTTCCAGTATATGGTGGAGGCAAGGACATTCAGCATATTGACAGACCACAAGCCGCTAACCTTCGCTTTTTCTACTAACAGGGATAACTGCTCGCCACGCCAGTTTCGATATTTGGATTTTATTAGCCAATTTACAACCGACATCCAATTCATCTCTGGCAAGGACAACATCGTTGCAGATACCTTATCTCGCATTAACGAACTTTCTTTGCCCATAGATTACCAGTCCCTAGCGCTCGCTCAAGACTCTGATGAGGAGCTTAAAAGTCTACTGAAGAGCGACTCCTCCTTGAAGCTGGAGAAAAGGAGGTTACCTGAGAGCACCACACAGGTATACTGCGACGTCTCAACAGAAAGGGTGAGGCCGTACGTTACCCCCACACACCGCCAACAGGTATTTAATGCATTGCATAATTTAAGCCATCCAGGAGTTAAGACCACCGTACGCTTAATCACAGACAGATTTGTGTGGCCAGGAATTAGAAAAGACTGTCGACAATGGGCTCAGCAGTGCCAGCAATGCCAACGGTGCAAAATATCAAGACATACGTCAGCACCTACAGCTGCATATACAGCACCATCTGCCCGATTTCGACATATTCACTTAGACATAGTAGGTCCTCTAACTTTATGTTCTGGTAACAGGTACTGTCTCACTATCGTCGACCGCTTCACCAGGTGGCCTGAGGCGCTGCCACTACAGGACATCACCGCCGAGACCTGCGTCACCGCCCTGGTATCCGGGTGGATCGCTCGGTTCGGCTGCCCCGAGCATATCACGACTGACCGCGGGCGACAATTTGAGTCGCGCACCTTCAAGGAAGTCGCCAAGCTGGTGGGTGCCAACCACCACACCACCACCTCTTACCATCCTGCAGCAAATGGTCTCGTTGAAAGGCTACACCGTCAATTGAAAGCAGCCATCGCTTGCCACTCCAACTCCAACTGGACCGAGGTTCTCCCGTGGGTGCTGCTAGGCATCCGCAGCGCCTGGAAAAGCGACCTCCGAACTTCCACGGCAGAAATTGTCTACGGCGAGCCACTGCGGCTGCCTGGGCAATTCTTCACGACCAACTCGGACGAAACGGTGGAACCGAGCGACCTGGTCAGCAGACTCCGGGCCCACATGAGCAAACTGGTCCCTCAACCAACTTCGTGGCATACCAGCTCCAGCAAGACATTTCACGTGCCTAAGGACTTAGGCACGGCGAGCCACGTCTTCATCCGTCAGGGTCCAGCACGAAGGCCCTTGCAAGCAGCATACCTTGGGCCATACGAGGTATTACGACGAGGGCTGAAGACATTTGACATCGACGTGGCAGGCAAGAGGCAGACAGTCACCATAGACCGTCTAAAACCGGCATATATCGCCAGGGAAGAGTCTTCAGTTCCAGAACTGCAGCAGGTACCAGCGGCTGTCAAAAAGACAAAGAGTGGGCGGATAGTCAAATTCCCGGATTACTATCGCCCGTAGTCACGGTCTCAGCGGGGGAGTAGTGTAGCGACCAAAACCGCTACGGTATCCGCTGTCGCTTATGAGCGGTGAAACCTCGTCACAATATCACGCCACCACTACGTCACATCGGATGATGTTTGTTTACGTCGCGGCGAGCAAGATGACCGACAGTTCGCCTTTGTTTGATGGTCGTCGGCCATGATGTGGGTGGAGCCTATGTCTCAGTATAAATACCGCGTACTAGTATTGTATAGCTGATTCCGCTTTAGCTTAGCTTTGCTCACGCGCTGTATTATTCTTGCCGCTTGCTTTTGTAATTAATTATAGTTTTGTTAGTAATAAATAGTTTTCACCGGTGCCTTCTGCTTAGTTTATTTAAATCAGCAACTCCTACGAAGTAGCCTACATTTGAGGTGGCCTAGGTTAACCTACACGCCTGGGCCTCTTCACTCCCATTATTTTTAATGCGTGTGCAGAGCCAAATAAAATATTGCACAAGTTCGTTTCTCGTGTTGCGTGCACAAAGCGTTATATTGTGCGAAGTTTATAATAATATGAAAAGGTGAAACAAAAGTGAAGTCACTGGAATTTAAAAGCTAAGTGGTTTTATCAATTTTATAATTTAAAAAAGCGAGATGGCTCAAGATTTTTTCACGGGCTCAAGCCACGATTGCATTGAGATTTTTTTAGACGCTTTCGAGGATTTTGCTACCAGCTACGGATGGCGAGAAAGCGATTGGGCGCTAATAGTGAGCGCATATTTTCAGGGTGCTGCCCTAGCTTTTCACAAATTTATATACCGGGAAGGTATGAGTTTTGTAGCGATCTGTGACCAGCTTAAAGCTGAGTTCCCATGCAGATGCATTTCTAAAATAGGGCATAGAGTGCAAGAAGATGAATTTGCATATGATATGGCCAATGAAGACGGGCAAGAAAGTTGTTTTAATTTAGATAATGATGCTATTACATTTTCTAGCGTAAAACAGGATGACCAAATTTTTGATGAGCAAAGCTGCCAAGCAGGCAGTGATGACCATGATGTTGATGACGAGCGCAGCTGCCAAGAGTGCAGACCTGCGAATGATGAGGAACGACCAGTTGCAGTGTTCGAGAATGAACACGATGATGAATTTGATGAATCGGGTCAGACTAATCCTTATATTAAATTGTATAGCCATGTTTCAGAACAGCAGAATGTGTCCTTATTAAACGAAGATATTGATCACGTCGAAGACTCACACAAATATAACGACGGTGTTGATCAATCTAACGAAGATAATTTTATTTTACTTTCAAATATAAAGGAAATCGATAATATGTCGTTGATAACCACAGTAAATGAGAATATGCAGTTATCTGTGACTCCAGACCAAATTTGTAAATTAAAGTTTAGTTCAGAGTTAGATGGTGACAATGAGATAGTCGAGGATGACGCGGTGTCACATATTGTCGGAAATAATGATAATAAAATAAAAATAGTGGTTGATCTGGTCAAAAATACATTGACTCGTAAAATAGTCAAATCTGTAGGTGGTCATTTTATAATTCATTCTTACCACAGCAAAAGAAGATTTCGTAATGTCCCATCATATCATCAGCGTATTGTTAACAATACAAAAAGAAAAGTTCGGGTAAAGAAAAAGGTCTCATATGTTAGAAAAACTAAAATAAAAGACTTCTTTCCAAAACTGAATAAATTTAAAAGAAAGTCTAGAGAAATGAATAATTATTTTATAAACATTTTTTCCTTTTTAAAATATAAGTTTAAAAAATTAAATCATAGGAAATTCAGGGATATTGTACATGTAAATAGATTAAAACCTTTTCATATTAGGTTATAGTAATTATTTTTATTGTCTTTTATGTTCATGTCAATGTCAATTAGATGTAAACATCATTTAGATTAATTCATTATTTTAGTTTGGATAATATGATGCAATGTATTAATGTGTTTTCATTTATATTTTTCATATATGGGGAGCAATCTTCGGACGCAGCTGGGTGCGTGTGAGGTGTCACACCTCGCCACACCAAGAAGTCTGAGGGAGAAGGCATCTTCGTCTTCAATAATAGTTGGATTTCACTAGGCTATGATAGCATAGCCATACTCCAGATCATAGTAATGCGAGTGAAGAGATATTTTTTTATTTTTTTTGGAAACTGTGGTTCTTTTTAGAGGGGAGGGTGATACTCAGTCTAAGCTCGAACCAACTTTGCTTACGGGGCATAGCTCTTGCAAAGGGTGTTGTGTTGACACCATCAGGTCGATTTTGGATTGAATACTCTCTGAGTCGTAACCAACTTTGCTAAAGGAGCGTAGCTCTTGCAAAGGATGTTGAGTCAACATCAATGGTTAAACTTAATGTTGTTGAGAACCCACAGTTCAATCAGTACTAGCTGATGCTTAATGAAGTTTGAAATGGTGAGATCGAATAGGCTTTTGAGATTTTTCCTCTGGAGTATGTGCTTGAAAAAGGTTTGTTGATGAGCTCCGACTTCTTAGCCTTTTCTCCCTCCGACTCATACCGTCCGATGGGGTCGAAGTTTACGATGTTAAGTTTCATTCTTTTCATTAAACTCCTTCAGGGTTGTTGTGAATTTGTCACTTCAATTTATTTGTTTTTAGGAAGCCACGTCGCATCTTTTTGCCAGTTTTGGCGCGACGAGGTTTAAGCATGGCGAATGTTAATTTATTCATGTATGTGGTAGCATATAGTAATGTTTTTCTTACCTGACACATATCTTAGTCAGATACGCAAATCGTTCGTCCTGTCCTTAAGCCTTCTCTTGTAAGAGTTGGACTTCATATTGTATAATATATTTCTGGCGTTAGGTAATTATTCTTATAGGTATAGGCAGGAAGTGTCTGATTGTTCGAGGTGGTAAATAAAAGTCTTGTTTGAAAACACGACTGCGTCGATCCTTTTATTTAAGGGTGGGCGTAGCTCATGTAGAGGTTGTCTGCATGTGTCAACCTTATGTTGACTGGCTGGACATATATTATCGTTGGTTTGCCTCGAACAGTCAAGCGAGTTTAAAATAAGATTTATAGAAAAAGTGATGGTAGTTTGTTTAATAGGTAGACAGGCAGAGCTAGGGCCTGCCGGTGTATAATTTCTTGATAAAATATATTTACGTTCTAAGGAGTACTGCGTGTATTGCTTTACCTCTACGACCCTCTAGTAATTATTAAATACACGTAGCTACACCACAGTACCTATGAGCAAGCTCCTAAAGTAGTAAAAATTACAACAGACAATTATTATAGAATCAACATGGAAATCAAATTTTGTAAACCCAACAGCTGTATTTAACTATATCGGATACATAATTTATTGATTGACCCAGTGCGAAGCGCGAGCGAAGCGTGTTCGTTTCAGCTTGGGCAAAAATGCTTTCGTATGTCCGGATGTTCGGCTGTTCACCTCTACATAACAGGTCGCATTTCTCAACCGATTCTCGTGAGATTTTGTGAGCAGGTTGAATAATTACATGGAATTTATTTCTCGATCGAGCTTTTCGAAATTTTTCAAAATGGCGGAGATATGCCATTTCGCGCTCTTTACGCAGGCTTTTTGTTTTCAGGTGCGTGGTGAACATTTATTCAGTTTTAAGCTAAATATGCAAAGACAGACTCGCGAGGTCTATAGCTCACAGAGCCACTAGTTTAATTAGTAATAGTGTGTAACCTAAAATCTTGAATAAAACACCATCTAAGATTATAAGTATGACACAATCTTGAATTAGTGTTACTGGCTTGAGCCGTTCCACATAAAGATAATTATTAAAAAGGATAGAAAAATTAACTTCTTATAAATCATCATTATTAATAATAATAATAATAATTAAACATTTATTTCAGGCAAAATGGCCCATAGACCTTACAAACTAACATATATAAAGTATAAAACAAAACTTGAGTTAAAAAATAGCTTAAAACTATGTTAGTATCACTCCACTAGCTTGTCCTTGAGCTGCCTTGTGGTACTTGTCCGCGGATGCGACGGAACACTACGTCTTGCGGCCAAAAGTCTTCTGCCATGAAGATGGACAGGTAACAATTCGGTACTCGCACCACGAACGCCTTGTAGTTGCTTATAAACGCTGTAACGCTGGTCCTGCTCCACAAGGGCGCATAAAATAATTGATTAGCATTTGAAACTACTGTTGGAGCTGCTGAAGATTTTAAAAACTTATCTTTGCATTGTATAAATTCAATGTTTTAGTATTGTATAATTGCATAGCACAGGTGTGAGTACTATGCACCTACTATAAAGCTACCATTTAATAGGTTTTTCTTTCATTGACTTGAATGTGCCCTGGCGGCTGAGAGTTTGTCATGCTCACTCTAATGTCTCGCTGGTGGTGGCGTGTGTGTTGGATCATTAAGTTCCCTTCAAAATGGTTGAGTTGAATGGTGCTGATCTATGCGTCATGTTCGTGAACGGGCGCCGTCAGTGGGGACTGGTCATTTCTTGGCTGCCACGGCTTATTTTAATTTAATTTAATATTTGAATTGCTTTTGTCTTTTTATTACGGACGCTTTTAACGTTCTGCATCGTTCTCACATGCATAATTTCAACATGAACGATGTAATCAATATTTTGTAACCATTTTTTGATTTAAAAGAGTGTCCATGGAGTTTCTTGCCCGTTCTTCTCCATAGGTACCTACTACGCTTTGGAATGGGTAACTAGCTTCATCTTTCTGACTGACCGACCCCTTGACAATTCAAAAGTGCCTGTAATTGGTTTATTTGAAATAAATGCTTTGAGTTTGAGTTTGAGTTTGAGTTTATAATGTTCCCACTGCTGAGACACAGGCCTTCTCTCTTCGAAAGGTGGGCTATAATCTACCACGTGGGCCCAGTGCGGGTTGGTGGATGTCACATGTCATCGAATTTTTGGTTCTAGGACATGCCGATTTCCTCACGATGTTTTCCTTCACTGTTTTCAGAGCAGTGGTGATGAACAAATTTACACAAAGTAAAGCGCCTGTCTGGATTCGAACCCACGACCTACAACTCGTAATTTGCGGCCGTTACGACTGGGCCACCACTACTCTCTCATTATGAATGCCTGCTGAATTAAACGACTCTTGTGTATTCAAAATACCCAAGGTAATAATAACTAAACGCTGGAGGCTAGCATTGTACAACTTTCAACTAATTTGTATAGATTAGAAGCTTAGTCTAATCGGGTTGACGCAGGCTTCGACTAGAGACTTAAAGTGGGCCCCAGAGGCGATAAATTGTTTGTATTAGACGATAAAATATTCAATTAAAATCATACTAGACCAACTTAATCGCATCACAAAACTTAACCCTTGCGAAACAAGGTCTCTGGGGTAGAAAATAATCTGATTCTGACTTAATGATTTTATTTAAATCTACCCGCATTTGATAGTATTCGGAAATGACCTAGAAGGACATACACTGACCTTTTCCATGCTATCCATGTATACTAATTTACTAACTCTGTCTCTTACTAACTCTGGTCTGTCTGTTACCCTTTCACACTAAAACTGCTAAACGGGTTTGATGAAATTTGGCACACAGGCCATGTAGTATACCATGACCTGGATTAGGTTATAGGATAAGTATTATTTATCTCGGTAGTACGTTCCTGTAAGATAATATCAGACATACACGCGGGCAAAAGCTACTTGGTAATAAGATCAGGGTGTATGATCAGATGTAAGGACGTGGACGAAGCAAAAGGAGAGTATAGGCATCGTAGCACGTGCTGTTCTTTAGTTTCTGCCTACCCCCAAAGGCAGAAGGCATGTGTTTATATATGTTTACTACTATTATTGTTTCCAACGTATCTAATCAGCCCGTAAACATTCAGGGGTTTATTTATAAACGTTGTTTAAGTTAAGAGGCGTTTAAACATCAAAAAGGTATGGTTAAACAGACGCTAATCACTACTTTACTTTAAGCAATGTTTATAAATAAAGGGGTCAGTGTCTTACCACAAAATCTTAGATACTTGTTTAATGCTTGTCTACTGTCAGTCTAACGTCAAACTACATACATCAATCTCCTGTAGAACAGTTGTTTAACTTATTAGACAAACCAGAAGTTAGGCTTCAACTAGATATTTATTGTATTTATGTTTATATTACTTTATCATACATACATAAACTCACGCCTTCTTCCCATGGGGATAGGCAGAAACTACAGAACGCCACCTGCTACGATCCTTACATACTCCTTTTGCCTCGTTTACGTTCATACATCTGGTCATACACGCATGCCGGTTGTGAGTACTCACCTAACCTTTATAAAGAACATCACCAATAAGGTCACTATATGTCTTCCTAGGGCGTCCCCTCCCGACGATTCCATTCACATCTGTAAATAAATAATAATAATATGCCTTGTAAATACTTTTTGTTAGTCGCCCTTCATTCATCCTATCAACATGACCAAACCATCTAACCATACTCTTTTCAATTTTTGTCACTATAAGTCAAACAAACACTTTTACACGTCAATCATATTGTCTAAACTACATAAATGAGGTCGGCGTTTCCTATCTGACTACTCTGAGAATAAAGGCCGAAACAAACTCAGAGGTCACAGTCTCTTTTAAAGTCCAGACATTATCTTGGTCAGATCATTTGAAGACCATGTAGATTAGTGTCTGATACGGACTGTAAGGAAAGAACCACCTAGATTGAGTGGACCTGTCCAGTCAGTGCACGCATTTGTCAGTAATCGTGCAGCTCAACTCGGAACTTAAGGAGCTCAATGATTTGGCGAACAATACCAAAGAAAGGACATTTGGGTAGGTTGCATAAATTACTCAAACTGCCAGATCATGATTAAAACTAACTGAGAAAAAAAAACAAAAAAACAATGACCCACATTGTCCTAACATTCAAAATAATTAAAATAATATAATACTTTACAAAGTAAAATACTCATGTCATTGTAATATAAAATTCATCAAAGTCAATGTGTATATAAAAATTCGGACATAATCTTTGTGGACCATGTAGATTGGTGTCTGAAATGGTCTTTTGAGGAAAGAACCACACAGATTAAGTGGACATGTCAGTCAGTGCACGCATTTGTCAGTAACCGTGCAGCTCAACTCAGAACTTAAGGAGCTCAACGTTGACCTGTTTGTTTATTAACATCAACATATCTTTCGTACTGGCCAAAGCAATATTAATTTTATTATTATTGACCTTAACAGCAAAGTTCTTAAAAAAATATTTAATGAAGGCCCGTTTTCTGCAAAACAATAATAGTTTCCGTCTCGGTATTAAAGTCTAGTTCGAACGCTCTACTTCACAAGGTAAACAATGCCTTAACATCGAACTGCTCAACATATACCTACTTACTGAAATTTTACATTATACAGGGAATTTTAATGGTTTCATACTGCTTTTAAATGCTGCGTATTTTCTCTCTTCATTTGTAAATCGTATTAATGTTCAGGAAACATTCACGACAGGACGATTTCGTTACACAATTGTTTTCGTAACTCATAAATAATTTCGTGTTTCGGCGAATTTAAGTGGGTTCTCGCCACTCGCTACTCGGTTTTTTAAATAAAAATGTATTTATTATGGATGGCAAGCCGTTGTACACTCCTACAAACTTATCTGTGAAATGGCGAAAATTGAAACTACGGCCGTCATGTTGAAATGTCATTCGATTGTCAGTGTCTACTACATTCGGGTTCCCTGGTTGTTTTGTCGTGATATTGCTGAATTTATAAAGTTAAATACGCCGAAAGCTATTAAAAGTGATGCTCGAAACATTATTCTAAAGGTTAAAACCTTTTTTGAAGAAGAAGCTCGGGCGGGGTCTCCTATTATTACATTTAATCAAATATACAAACGAATTTCGGCAGCGACAGGTTAGTGTTGGCAACTTTCTTGTTATAAATTACCCGATACTTAACTAATTATTTAAGTCCACGAAATAATCGTTTCTATTCTTGCTGCAGGTTAGCGTAACGGTAACGTACATCTATTAGGTAACCTGCTAAGTGAGTGAGCCAACTAACCTGCCAGATTTCAAATTTCTACTAACATTTATTTTATTATTTTATATTTCAGGTGTGAGTCAAGGACTAATTTCAAAAATAGTTAAGGAAGGGCACGCAGAGGAAGAAACTGGTACAAAAGTTCGGACACCAGGCAAGGAGAGAAAACGTAAAAGTGGATTTGTGCATATTGATGATTTTGACATGGGAGTTATACGGTGGAAAGTACATGAATTTTATTCTGCTAAAAAAGAGGTCCCTACTGTTAAAAAGCTTCTAGAGGTCTTAAAGACAGATATAAATTACACAGGACAGCGAGAGAGTCTGCGAAAGCTGCTTCAAAAGGTGGGATTTTGTTTTAAAAAATCTCAATCCAATCGGAAGGTTCTTATGGAGCGTAATGAAATATCAACTTGGAGAGCTAAGTACTTGCATGCAGTGGATAAAAATAATAAATCTCCCCAGCCCCGGCCCATAATTTATTTAGGGGAGACCTATATTCACTCTTCGCATACATCGGGTAAATGTTGGCAAGGAGAGGGTGAAGACGGAGTATTGGAGCCTGTATCGAAAAGGCAAAGATATATTATTGTTCATGCGGGAGGAGATACTGGATTTGTTACAAATGCACTACTTGTGTTTAAATCAAACACAAAAAGCGGTGATTATCATGACGAGATGAATAGTACCAACTTTAAAAAGTGGTTTATTGAAAAACTTGTACCTAATTTACGAGAGCCATCCATAATAGTGATGGATAATGCTCCTTATCACCGTATTTGTGTGAACAAAGTCCCAAATACGAATTTCTTAAAAAAAGATATGCAATTATGGTTGACCCAAAATAAAATTGACTACGGAGAGAATTTGACTAAACCTCAGCTTTTAGAAATAATTAAGAGAAACAAGCCTGAACCTGTATAAGAGATTGAAAAAAAATTAGAAGACAATAGACACAAATGCTTATATTTACCACCTTATCACTGTGATCTCAATCCCATTTAACTCATATGAGTTAAATGGGATTCCATATGGAGCACAATGAAAAGAAAAGTTGCTGATGTAAATATTGACCACAAAAATGCTGAAATTCCCCGCCTAGTTAGAGAAGTTTTTGACGCTATTACAGTTCATGAGTGGGCACAGCATTGTAAACACGTTCGCAGGTTAGATGGAGAATACTTAAAACATGATTTGTATTTAGATAAACCTTTTATTATAGAAGTGGTAAGTGACACTGAAACCGAAAGCGATAGTGATAATGATGATAGTAGTACGGAAATAAGCGGAGTATGGCCTCACAACCAAGATGAAGTTGTGTATGCAGGTTCATCTAATGAGGGGTGCTAGGACAGGAAACCTCCCCGTGTGCCCGTGGGCTGGAGTTTCCTTTGGATGCATCTGGGGGAAAGGCCAGTCTCCGGGACGGTGCACCCTGGGGTGCGGGCAATGACTCCCCATTAGGTACTGTGTGCCTAATGGGTCTAGTTGCCCGTACGCTAATATCCTGTCGGAGGAACGTTCCAACGTGTGTCTCTCTGTTTAAGCAGAGAGGCACAGCGGCGGAGTAAGAGCGGCCTCGGTGTGCACTATCTCTGCCGCCGGGCAGGCAGGAAGAAGTCTTCTCCTTCTGCCACCGTTAGTCTCGTCTCGCCCAGAAGATTGTCAAGGTTATGTCTCTGACTTTTGACGGGGGTCGAGGGTCTTGGCTTAACCGCCCGGGCCGCGAGGAAGATAACCTCTATAAAAAATTCCTCTAATATCAAGTTTTGGTGCGTGGCGAGGGTATGAATGGCCGAGGAGTAGTGTCATCTACAACTTTGTAGTTGTAGGTGGCGCATCAGTCGCTAGCGCACCCCCAGCAGAGTACCAGTGGACCCTCTGGTTGGGTTACAAATGAACACTTGCCTAGGGACAGGGGGTGAACCTAGGATGGACCTTTTATATTCCCCACACTCGTGGGATCAAATATGGAAATTGAAAAAAATAACACAAAAAAGTAGCGGAGAGGAGGTGAGTGATGCGGTGTCGGAGTCCGACGCCCCATCGGGCGCGAGGGTCTCATTCAAGAGCCCGGAGCGCGTAGTGGTGAGGGCTGCTGAGAAGAACCGACGGCTCTTCCAGAAGCGCCCCAAATCAGGGGATGGCCAGGGGTCGTCCTATGATGGAGGGAGGCACGCCGCCCGCAGAAAATTTACTCGGCGGGGTGGAATACACGAGCGGGCAATGAGCGGAGGGCTCACCACCGAAGAGGAAAGCAAGCCTAGCCGAGTCGGAGCGAGTGGCCAGTTTCGAGAAAGTCGTGGTAGCCGCGATCAGGGGTGTGGCCTTGAAGAGGATTCAGTCCTCTAAAGACAAGGTCATACCCACTGCCACGGCCTCCATTATGGCGGCAGCGGAGGCCTTACACCTTGGGCCTCCGTCGGACGGAATGTCGGTGATGCGGGCGGAGGTCACCCGCTTGACAGCCGCCATGGAGCTTCTCCGAAAGGAGAATGAGGAGCTCCGAGCGGACCTGGCTGGCCTCCGGGCAGCCGGCCCCCGGGAAGTGTCGCAGGAGGGGCCGCAGCATGGACAAGGCTTGCCGGTGCCGGTGCCTGCTGAGGACCGGGTTCTGACCCTGGTGCGGCGTGAGCTGGCTGCCTTCAAGAGCCGGTTTTCTGCTCTGGAGGCCATTGTCCTGCGCCCCCCGCTAGCGGCGAGCCGGCAGGTATCGTTTGCCGCCGCTGCAGCCAAGCCAGGAATGTCAGGGTGGTCGAAAGGTGGGCCAGTGCCGGATCCCGCAGCGCCAGCCCTGGCTAAGTCGGCGCCACCTAAGCCCAAGAAGGGCAGTGTGGCTACGCAGGCGGCGAGGGCCCCAACCCTGGCGGCGAGACGGCCGCCCACCCTGCCTCCTAATGTTCCTCCGGCTGACGCCGAATGGCAAGTAGCCGGAGAGAAGAGGAAGGCGGGTAAGGCATCAAGGGTGGCCAAAAGGAAGGAGAAGCGGCAGCGGCGCAAGGAGCGAAGCGTCGTGGCTAGGCTCCGCGCCCCGAAGTCCGCAGCTGTAGTGATTACACTACAGCCGGAAGCGGCAAAGAAGGGCGTGTCCTACCGCGACGTGCTCACCAAAGCAAGGGCGGCGGTGAACCTAGAGGAGCTAGGAGTCACCAATGGCATCCGGATAAGGGTCACTGCGACTGGGGCCCGGATGCTGGAGGTCCCCGGTGCGGCCAGCGGCCCGACCGCTGACGCTCTAGCCGAAAGGCTTAGGGCGTCCCTAAATGCGGACGAGGCCCGAGTGTCCAGGCCCACCAAGTGCATAAACATGCGCATCCTGGGTCTGGATGACTGTGTGACGGAGGCTGAGTTGGTGGCCGCCATCGTCAGGACTAGGGGGTGCTCTGCCGAGCAGGTGAGGGTGGGCACCATCCGTCCTGACCACATGGGGATGCGAGCCGTTACGGTGAGCTGCCCCGTGTCGGCGGCTAGGAAAATTGCCGGGGAGGGCCGAAGGCTCCTGGTGGGCTGGGTTTCTGCGCAGGTAAAACTGATGGAACCCAGACCTCTAAGGTGCTTCCGCTGCCAGGTGGGCAACCACGTGGGAGTGCAATGCACCTCGGAGGTGGACCGCAGCGATCATTGCTTCCGCTGTGGTCAACCCGGTCACAAGGCCGGCTCGTGTAACGCCACGCCGCACTGCTTTATATGTGCGGCAACTGGCAAGCCGGCCGATCACCGGGCTGGAAGTAAGGCCTGCGCTCCACCCGCCAAAGCCAGGGGCAGGGGCAAGCCCTCCGCCACCGCCGTCACCGCCGTCACCGCCGCACCCGCCGCCACTGCCGCCGCCGCTGCCGCCTCCACCGTCGTTGCTGCCGCAAACACCGCGGCGGGGTCCTCACAGGGGTTCGGGAGGTTGCTGCTATGGAATGCCAATAATGGCCCCATTACGCCTCCTCCAGGCGAACATTAACCACTGCGTCGCCGCTCAGGATCTGTTGCTCCAGAGCATAGCGCAGTGGTCGATTAACATCGCCGTGGTCGCTGAGCCGTACTTTGTCCCGCCCAGGGATGACTGGGTGGAGGACCTGAGCGGCTCAGTGACCCTAATTTCGTCGGCCACCGCCGGTACCCCGTCGCTCGAGGCAGTCAAGAGGGGACGGGGTTACGTGGCAGCACGGTTCGGGGAGATTGTTCTCGTAGGGGTATACTTCTCCCCGAACCGAACTCTCGCCGAGTTCTACAACTCCATTGCGGAGTTGAGAGTCGTCGTCGTCGGGTACCATTCCCTCCCCGTGCTCGTACTCGGGGACTTCAATGCCAAGAACACGGCTTGGGGTTCCCGGTATACGGACACGCGGGGCAGGATGGTGGAGGATTGGGCTCTAGAGACCTGGTCGTCCTAAACCGGGGTTCTGTCCCCACGTGTGTGCGGATGCGGGGTGAGTCAGTGGTGGACATTTCGTTCGCCAGCCCCGCTCTGTCACCGCGTGTCATTGACTGGCGCGTCATGGAGGGGGTGGAGACGTACTCCGACCACCGGTACATCCGGATTGACGTCTCCGCCCAGACCTCGAGCGCGCTGGTCCGACAGGCCCCGAGTGGTCCGCGGTGGGCGCTGAAGCGGCTGGACCGGGAGCTCCTCCTGGAAGCCTCGATCGTGCAGGCCTGGGTGTCATCACCGGACAGGCCTGCTGATATTAACGACGAGGCAGAGTGGTTCCGGGAGGCCATGTTCGAAATATGTGACGGGGCAATGCCCTGTGTCCAGCCTGGACGCGCCTGGCGCCAGGTGTACTGGTGGTCGCCGGAGCTAACAACTCTGCACGAGGCGTGCGTTGCTGCGCGACACCGGTACACCAGGCACCGCAGGCTCCGTATCCGTCCTCCGGATACGGAAGCCATTCAGGCGGAGCTGTACGAGGGTTACAGAGCGGCGAAGACCGCCCTCCGAGCGGAGATACTGCGGGCCAGGGGACTGGCCCGTGAGGAGTCGCTGGGGACTCTGAACAGGGACCCGTGGGGACGCCCATACAAAATGGTGCGGGAGAAACTTCGCCCATGGGCTCCCCCCCTGACGCAGAGTCTCCGGCCTCAGCTTGTAGAGGGCGTGGTGAGTGCTCTGTTCCCTTCGCGAGGGGAGCATACTCCTCCGCCCATGGCTCCGCCTCCTGCGGTGCCAACCGTGGACCACGTAACTGACGACGACGACGATGCTCCTGAGGTGACCGAGGTAGAGTTGAGAGTGGCGGTACGTAGGCTGAGTGCCAAAAATACCGCCCCAGGTCCCGACGGCCTACCTGGAAAAGCCTGGGTCCTGGCCTTGGAGGCTCTCGGGCCTCGACTAAGAGGGCTCCTAAGCGCATGCTTGGAGGGGGGCCACTTTCCAATTCGTTGGAAGACGGGGAAACTGCTCTTCATTAAGAAGACGGGGCGCCCTGCGGACTCTCCGTCCGCTTACCGGCCCATCGTGCTGCTCGACGAGGTGGGCAAGCTCTTTGAAAGAGTCATTGCAGACCGCCTCGTCGGGCGGCTGGTGCGGGTGGTGCCGGATCTGGCGGACAGCCAGTTTGGTTTCCGCAGGGGGCGCTCTACGGTGGACGCCATCATGCGCGTGCGAGCCCTCACGACGGGGGATGCTGTGGCCCGGGGTGGGGTCGTCTTGGCGGTGTCTCTAGACATCGCCAATGCCTTCAATACCCTGCCCTGGAGTTGCATCAGGGAGGCACTCTGGTATCACCGGATGCCGACCTACCTCTGTCGCATAGTCGAGGCCTATCTGACGGACAGGGTCGTCATCTACCACGGTCACCAGGGAGAATGGAACCGGCGAGAGATGTCGTGCGGTGTCCCACAGGGATCGGTCCTGGGGCTGCATCTGTGGGACATAGGGTACGACTGGGTGCTGCGCGCCGACCTCCCTAGCGGCGTCAGCGTCGTTTGCTACGCTAACGACACGCTGGTCCTGGCGCAGGGGAGGTCGCACCAGGCGGCGGCCGAATTAATGACACGCGCGGTTGCGACAGTCATTGAGAGGATCCGGCAATTGGGACTCGAGGTGGCACTGCACAAGTCCGAGGCCATGTGTTTTCATGGTCCTCGGAACGCGCCACTGTCGGGTTCCCAAATAATGGCGGGAGGGGTTCACATCGGCGTCGAGTCGACGATGAGG
Organism: Griposia aprilina; assembly: GCA_916610205.1. Taxonomy (NCBI): domain Eukaryota; kingdom Metazoa; phylum Arthropoda; class Insecta; order Lepidoptera; family Noctuidae; genus Griposia; species Griposia aprilina. The sequence goes on along the minus strand of OU744285.1, from coordinate 11,453,297 downwards.
TACCTGGGACTCGTCCTCGACAGCCGGTGGAACTTCGTTGAGCATTTCCGTCGTTTGGCTCCCAGACTGGACCGGGCCGGGGCTGCCTTGAAGCGGCTCCTGCCCAATCTAGGGGGTCCAAACGCCTCCTGCCGGAGGCTCTACGCGGGGGTCGTGCGGTCCATGGCCCTTTACGGGGCACCGGTGTGGGCGTGTTCATTGAGGCTCCGACCAGCACGCCGGTTGAACGCGTCCCAAAGAGTCATGGCCATCCGGCTGGTCCGAGGATACCGCACGGTCTCCTGCGAGGCGGCGAGCCTCCTTGCCGGATTGCCGCCATGGGATCTGGAGGCAAAAGTCCTCGCGCACATTTGGGAGTGGCGCGAGGAGGCGAAACGCCGGGGCATTACTCCGCAGCCGCGAGAAATCGCGGCACAGCGGACAGAGCTCCGGCGGGATCTCATGGCGGCATGGAGAGTGCGACTGTCGCAACCCAGCGCTGGGCACGCCACAATTGCGGCGGAAAGTCCCCTCTTTGAGGAGTGGCTTGAGAGGCGCCACGGCGTCCTCACCTTCCGCCTGACGCAGGTCCTCACCGGACATGGCTGTTTTGGGAGGTTCCTGTTTCGGATAAGGCGGGAGGAAACGCCCGGGTGTTGGCATTGTGTGGATCGACCGGAGGACACGGTGGAGCATACGGTGGAGGTCTGCCCAGCTTGGGTGGAGCACCGCCGTGTCCTCGTGGCGGCGATCGGCGGCGGCGATCTCTCGCGTCCGGCCCTGGTACAGGCCACGGTATGGAGCGAGAGGGAATGGGAAGCAGTCGCCTCCTTCTGTGAAGCAGTAATGCTCGCGAAGGAGGAGGCGGAGCGCGTGAGGGTGCGGCAATCGTTGCGCCCTCACGCCCCTAGTCGCTGCAGGAGGAGACAACCTGGGCGTCGGGAGTCGATAGCCGACTCCCGGCCACCGTAGGCGCGGGCCTGCGGTCGACGAGCAATGGGCAGCTCGCCGTCCGGTAAGAACCAGGCCCGGGTCGACGGCGCGTTGTGTTCCACGCGCGCCTCAAAGAGATGTCAGCATAATTGACGGGGTCCGATAGGGCCGATGCCTGCCGGGGTCGCGGATTGTTCACAACACGGGTGGGTTTTAGTCAGTAAGAGTCTGACACGCCCTTCCGCTCCGCTCAGAGCGGGAGAGGTGATTTGAAGATTTCCCAACCAAAAAAAAAAAAAAAAGGTTCATCTAATGATCACAATTACTGTTATCCTGCTTTTCAATAAATTATTGTAAAGCATTTTTTTTTTTTATTACACTACTCTACCACTAGGTACCACTGCTAATTATAATTAGTCAAATCTGGTGTTAGGGGTTAGTTACGGTCATAACTAAATGATAGACATCCAGGTACCTCTTGCAGGGTAGTGTACCTACTTAACTTCGCATTAAATGAAAGTTGTATCCACCCGTGGAACATTTTATCTGCTGAATTTCTACTTTATTGGATTACTTTTTAGATACAGCCATTGTTTATTGCTGAGAGACTAAACTGTTAGCGTACCTACGTACCTGTAAATTATCAAATTCTTTATATTTATTTTATTATTTTTATATAGGTATCATTGTTTTTAATTTGTAAAAACTGTAATTCTTATTAACCGGTTGAATGCCGTAATTACAGAAACAATTAAAAAGCCATTGTGTCTGGCGTGGATCTACGTTCCGGCATACGAAAGGTTAAACGATTATGTCTAATGTGAAATTTCCTTCTTGAAAACTTACTCAATTTTGGGCACCTTATATTAATTAGCAACACTGAATCGACGGTGCCGTCCTCTTTCAGTTGACAGATAAGTTGGTAGGACTGTAAGCTCTATACACGACCAATCCACGATCAATCAAATTAAGACCGTTGTTGGATGTTTGCTTTTACGAATTTAATTTTCATTGGACGTGTTGCTAGGAGGAAAAAACAAATAAAATTACAAGCATTAACTTCACACTTTACAGAACTGAGAAATGTATCTACCAAAGACAATGAACATCATTAAGTAACAAGGATTAAGACCTTTTTTGCTTAGGATAATTTAAAAAGGTATTTAAGGGCAAGACAGGAATTAAGAAATGTGTTTTATGAAAATTGAATCGTCAAAGCAGGCCACGACTTTCAAATTTTCTTACGTTTTTTGCAATTTGCAGGTCAATATAAAAGTTAGACATAAGCTGTCAGTGATTTTTTTGTAGGCATTATCAAGCACTATAACTTTTCTCTTGGACTCAATCATATATCTCTCATCGTTAAGGCAGCGTTCGTAAGACACGTTTTCGTTCGACCGTTTTTTCTCCGACTTACTTTGCAAATCCGACTACCACGAAAAAGTATTTTAATTTTTCAGGTTAATATATAGCCTTTGGCACTCACAAATAACGTGGCTTTCTTTTATTGTTTATGTACACACAGTAAAATACATACAGATACGGCATATTAATAATATTAAGTACAAAGGTACTGCTTGTTTCTTAAGAAATTTCTTCCAGCAGACCTGCGAAAGGAGATATGAAAAATAAATATAGACAATAGTGTGTGACAACAAGAAGAGAAGAATTAGATTTTTTTTCTATTGATATAATAATTTTCAAAATCGGTTCAGTAGATCCAGAGATTACCCCCTACAACGTCACAAACTCACAAACTACCTATTTACATTTTTTTTTTTTTTTCTAATGGGCAGCGCGTAGTTTTGACCACTAAGGTCTTGGCTACTTAACCGGGCAAGCCTGTGGGTGCCTTAAGCTACTAACTTAAAGCCTTCAGCTAGGGGCGAAAATTCTTAAATACTAGGTGACCGCACGCTAAGGGCACCCCCTGTGGGGTACGAACCTCGGCTTAGGGCGTCACTGAGGGGAGGGCAGCAAGGTGGGTCAGGCTGGATCGAAATTATATTATTATTATCAGGGGAATTTAAAGCTACAGGCTCAGCTACGGCGCGGGCTGGCGCGTCGTCGAGCAAGGGTCGGGGGGGGGGGACAATTACATCGGTGGGCGTCGCGTAGGACCTCGGCGGCGAGGTTGGAACAATGGCGGTCTGTTTTTGTGTACTGTACTGGTGGCCCTACTGCTCTCCTGGAGGAGGGTTATGGGGTCATCGGGGTCGGACAGGGCATGCCTTGGACGGCGGGTATGACTAATGCGGGAGGGGGTATATCTGGCAGCCTCGACAACCAGAGGGTTGCGATGTGAGGCCGCAGAGTCGAAGAAACGCTTGGAAATGCGCTTCATGAACTGACGGATAGTGGGGATTTTAAGATCGAGATGGAGGATCTCGTTCCGAACGAACCAAGGGGAGCCGGTTGCCCTACGGAGGAACCGGTTTTGGAGGGTCTGCATCCTATGGATGTGGTGGGGTTTCGAGTGTGCGAAAACCACGCTCGCGTAGGTCATGATTGGCCGAATGCACGCTGTGTAAATGCGCAATTTGCACTTGAATGACAATTTGCTGCGTGCATTCAATAGGGAGTGGAGTCTACCGAGAGCGAAAGCGGCGCGCGAACGCGCCTGCCTTATGTGCTCACCGAAAGAGAGTTTATGGTCCAGAGTGACACCCAAGTATTTGGCTCGCTTTTCCCAAGGCTTGCCGAATATGGTGATCGGACGGGGAGGGGTGAGGTTGAGTCCCGGTTTCGAAAATAGAACCGCTTGACTCTTATCGGGATTGACTTCGATTCTCCACTTCCTAAACCAGTCACCGAGTTGGTTGACTGTGCTTTGGAGATTGCGAGATATCGCATCGGGGCTTACGCCGGTGTAGTAAATGGCCGTATCGTCTGCGAACAGAGGCAACTGAGCCCTTTTACTTTTGGGGATATCGCTGGTGAATAGCGTGAAAATGAGAGGGGCGAGCACGGAGCCCTGAGGGACTCCGGCGCGAATGGGACGGGGGAGGATAGCGCTCCTTCGATGCGGAATCGGAAGGTGCGGTTCGACAAATAGTCTCGCAAGATGAGCACGAGACGGTCTGGCACTTTAAGTTTGTATAGCTTATATCATAAGCCATTGTGCCAGACTTTGTCGAACGCTTTCGCTATGTCGAAGAAAACAGCACCCGTCAACGAACCACGTTGGAAGCCAACGCTTATGTGTTCGACGATACGGTGAACCTGTTGGACGCACGAGTGTTGGGTTCGGAAACCGAACTGCTCGTTGGGAATGAGACCTTTCGTCTCGGCATAGTCTCTGAGACGCTTATAAATAAGCCTCTCATAGATTTTGCCGATGACATTGAGGAGACTGATGGGGCGGTAGCTGGAGGGAGCGGATTTAGGCTTGCCCGGCTTGGGAATACCGATGACAGTGGCCTGTTTCCACGCTTGGGGAAAGATGTTATTGCTCATGGCACCATTGAAGATGGTGGTCATTAGCATGATCAGGTGGGCAGGGAAAAGTTGGAATACCTTATTGGTCATTCCATCAGAACCGGGCCTCTTTACAATATTATAGTGCAAGTATATATAGTATAAGTATAGACAAGTAATATGCATAGCGTGGCGTCGCGTCGCCACGCCAACAATCGGTTTTACCCGCGGCTATAGATGTTTCACATCAAAAATTTGTATACAAAAGACATTAATTTATTCAAATAAGTAAGTAGTGCGAACAGATTCGACAGCCCATCTCCAATAATAAATTCAAATAATATAGATAATAGAGTCTGGTCGTGCAAAGTGTAATTAGATTTTTTCTTTAAGAACTTTGAAATTGGAATGAAGTCTGATAAATGAAGATAGGCTCAGGTTTAATTACGTTGAGACTACAACAACGAAGCATCTTACATATTTTAATGCATTTTAGTAGGTATACAAGCTAACATTTTAATTATTTAATTTATTAGCTTCAGAATACTTCAAGGTGAAGGATGTCAAGAAGATTTGACTTTTGAAAATCTAACTTTATAAACGAAATTCCTAAATCCATTCGACAGATGATCGATTGACGATTACGAGTAAAATCAGGACCAACGTAAAGAAGCTGGCAGGAAAGCAAAGAAATTACCTATTAACACTTACACTGACGTCACGGATAGAGGCGTATGTTTCTTCGTGTTTGATATGACGTAACGCCAACAGGCGTTTTTTCGTGTTTGACATGACGCTACGCCCACAAGCGGTTACAAGTAAAAACAGTCAAAACGCCTATAGCCGTGTAAATTTGCATACATTACTAAGAAGCTAAGTGATCCAGTGTCGTACTTCACTCAATTTTTTTTTCTAGTGTCAAATTGCAGGAGTACCTTGACTTGTTTTTTACGGCAGTCCAGCTATAAGCGAGGTATTATTTTTTATGAAAAGATTCAGTGTCATTTTCAGAATGTCAACTTTATCTCAGTGTCCGTGAAAGTGTTAAGTAATGTTTTTTTTCCTTCGAATCGTTTTTATTTTGTATCTTTCCTACAAAGATGCAACATAAAAACCGGCTAAGTGCGTGTCGGACCACGCACCGTCCGTATTTCGAATGAATTTATTCCAAGAAAAAACTTAACATTGTAGTTGATAAACATGTTCTCCCATACGTTCTAACTGCAAATGTAAGTTGGTCGACTATTACTCGTTAACATGTAAAGCCTAGCTGTGAAAGTCGTTATATATACTACTACCGTGGATTTTTTCACATATCCAAAAACAACCATTTAGCTGGCACGGGTGGTGCGCACAAGCAACTGAAGGAACACGGGTGGTTTTAGTCAGTAAGAGTCTGACACGCCCTTCCGCTCCGCCCAGAGCGGGAGAAGTCATTTGATGATTTCCCACCAAAAAAGAAAACGGGGTACACACTTGGCTCTAACAAAAATTTGCACTTATCCCACAAACGGATCCCATAATCGAAAAATTGCTTTCACACACCCGCAATATTTGAAAATATTTGATAGAACTATCTAACGACACTCCGCACAATGTGGTAGACTAGAAAAAAAACATCCCAACTTTACGTGTAGAGGAAATACCATTTCTTTTTTCATGATTTTATTATACCTCTTTGTCAACGTGACTAATATCGATATCGATGCTAAATTACAGCTTTCTAGTACTAAAATTCTCTGAGCTAAGCCGCGGACAGACGGACGAACGGACATGGCGAAACTATAAGGCTTCCTTGTTGAGTACGGAACCCTAAAAACGATTCACTGAGCTCTCGTCCATTCTCATAAATAAGGTATCTTCAAAACAAATGAAGGTTCACATTTGGAAAAAAAGCCCTTAAGCTGTTCAAGCCATAATTGCATTAAGTTTCCTTGACCACTTCCTCTGTATTGAGAATTTGAGATATCGTGTCGCATGATAAGTATTCCGCCGTTCCTTCTTTTATTTTTGTGTATTTTCGTCTTTGTGACCATTACGTTTTAGTTTATAAGTAAAATGTTCACAAACTGTACTGAAACATTGTAAATGGACATATTTATAGGAAAAACAAGTATTGAGTTCCGTTCTGTGACAGATTTGTCTCATACCAGCATGTTTACTTAAGGCGCTACCCCGAGCAAAACCTTGTGATAGTGCATTATTAAGCGGCTATTAACTCATTAATTAAAAGTAATAAACTACATATAAAAGCACATTATTAATGTTCGTTATCCTATCATCACATTGCTCGCTCTTATTTGTTTTTATGTGTAGTAAATACATTTAAAATCTCCTTATAAAAAAGTGACTAAAATTATTGATTGCATGCATCTTTTCTTAAAGGTGACGTTCTAATAATTTAAGGATTACACTAATGGATAGATAGTTTAAAAATCTAAATAATTGTCGTTTTATTTTATTTCAAAAGCTCACGTGTCTTTTTCATTAAAATAATTCCACAATTTTTGAGAAATCGATGTGAGATGGGCATACGCAGGGAGCGGGACGGAGCGAGACTTAGCGACGGAACAGAGAAGGACCGAACACTCAAGGTCGTTTGGTCAGGGAAGCGCCTTAAGTAATCACTTAATCTAAAATGTTTCGCTTTGCGGAAGTGGTCGTGACTTACACGATCATATTTACTCATAAATGTAAGTAAATCTACTTCAATACATTAATTTGGTATGTGTTGTAATGCCTTAATGCCTGAGGCGAAAAATATAGGAGGTAATAAATGGGAGTTTTAGTGGAAAAAATGAGAGTTTGCCATGGAGCGCCATTAAAATAAGCCTTTGGAGTTATTGCCATAAAGAAAATATACTGTTGCTCGCATTAACCCCTTACAAGACCCGTTCAATGGTTGTGTTTCTAAGATTTAGAACCAGTTAAATCTAGCAGTGGACGCCGCGCTGTTCTGATCGAGTTTGTGATGTAAAACCTCGTACAACCGAAATATATAATAGAATAAATAAAAAAATCTACATCTATTCTGTTACCAGAAATTAATGTAAGAAAAAACTCGACAATTTATTAAGATCACTTACTTATGATGCTACAGAAAAACTTGTGGAAATTTAACATCTCGGAAAACACACACACAAACAACACACACCCTCTTACTCAACATTAGGTACTCAAACTCAAAGCATATATTTCAAATAAACCAATTACAGGCACTTTTGAATTGTCAAAGGTTCAGTCAGTCAGAAAAATGAAGCTAGTTGCCCATTCCAAAGCGTAGTAGGTATCTATGGAGAAGAACGGGCAAGAAACTCCACGGACACTCTTTTAAATCAACATATAGTTACAAAGACGTGCACGTTTAAAGTATCCGTAATAAAATAGATAAAAAAACAATTCAAAAATATAAATTAAAATAAGCCGTGGCAGCCAAGAGTTGACCAGTCCCTACTGACGGCGCCCGTTCACGAACATGACGCATGGATCAGCACCATTCAGCTCAACCATTTTGAAGGGAACTTAATGATCCAACACACACGCCACCACCAGCGAAACATTTCAGTGAGCATGACATACTCTCAGCCGCCAGGGCACATTCAAGTCAATGAAAGACGAGCCTAGTAAATGGTGGCTTTATAGTAGGTACATAGTGCTCACACATGTGCTATGCAATTATACATTGTTAAGAGATTGAATTTATACAATGCAAAGATGTTGTTGTTTTTACAATCTTCAGCAGCTCCAACAATATTTTCGAATGCTAATCAATTAATTTATGCCCCCCTTTGGAGCAGGACCAGCGTTGAGCCAAGCATCTTTGTCAGCGATGTAATCCCCCAACTTATAATATGCTTGCATAGTGTGCGTTTTATACAGGATTTGAATTTTGTTTCATTCAGTTGGAGTATGTGGGGAGGTATTTTATTGTAACATTTTAAACAGTACCCCATGAAGGATGAGTCTACTTTAGCCAGTCTGAAACCTGGTTGAACTAATTGGTCCCTATTTCTAGTCATATAGATAAGTCTTTCACCTCTTTTACTGAAAAGATTTAATTTTTTTCTTACGTACATGATGACTCACACACAAAGCACTTATCTCAAAATGTATTAGTTTATAATTTTCATTTCTTTAAATATTTGTTAAAATACCTTGGTTAAGTATTAGTCTTGGAACAACCTACCCTCTCACTAGGAGTCGGGCGTTGCTAGCTTCGCCACAGTTTTAACTATTGCAGCTTTCATCGATTAACATTGTTTGTCTTTGAATGTATTTGTTTTTTTTTGTTCCCATTAAACGATTATTATTATTCATTTCCTTAGTGTACCTGCACTGCAGTAAACACCCTATACAAAACTAAGGCCCCGTTCACACCAAGCGTATTAGCCCGACTGTGAACGTCCAGTACAAAATGTAAGAAAAAAAACGACTTCAAACTCAAACTCAAAACATTTATTTCAAATAAACTAATTACAGGCACTTTTGAATTGTCAAGGGGTCGATCAGTCAGAAAGATGAAACTAGTTGCCCATTCTAAAGTTGCTTCAGCCGTCGACTAACAAAACAACTAGGTCGACTAAATTATAAACTATGGAAGTATTAGAAATGTTTAAAAAACAAGCTACGTCTGCTAACTGCTTTGCAGTTTGGCAGAGGTAACATATTTAAGGCTCCTACAAACAGACGCGACACGCGACGCGAATCGCGCACGACTTAAAGGCACCGCTCGTCATGCGACGAGCGGCACCTTTGTGTCGCGCTGTCGCATAGCGCCTGTCTGCGGGAGCCTTTATGCAAATAAATGGTTGTCTATAAAGTCGGTTTACAGACGATAATTTTACGTGACAACGTCATCGGCTCAGGCGGAACGTGACAATGAGTCATGCTTTTTCGTGCGTGCAGCCGGCGTTCATAGATTTATAAGACGTTATCACGTCAAAAAATATTTCTGTGAATAAGAACTTTTCCATACTTATTAATTTTTATAACCGTCTCTTGTTTTTCATACATTTTTACAATCGATGGCTGACTGTTTATACACTTAGTGTGACCAAGGTCTTTACTATCATCCCATATTTTCAATCGTCAGTGCAGTAGGCTGTGCCTTATCTGACTGTAAATCAGTCACAACTGGTTTCTAAGAAGCATATACATTATATCCACCTCCTAAACATTCTTAGAATGAGATTTTATATATCGAGCAGTTATGAGTTATGGTCATTCACAAGTCACAAGTCACAATGTCATCTTCTCTGAGATTTTGTGTCTTTGACGGTTCTACTTTGTCTAACACCTACTAAAACTACCTACTTTGTTCTTTGTTCAATATTACTCCCTCTGAAATTGTAACTACGAGGTCATTTCTGTTTGTAATTAATTAATATTGGCTAGAACGATTTCGCTTCTTAACTGACCTTGTAAAGGAATTTAGTCACTGTTCGTGTTTGTAAAAGTGTTAAGAGGATCAGAAGGCAAGAAAATTAGGAATTGACAATGAGGTTTGTAGGACAACGTCGTAAAGCTCCTTGCTTAGAATATTCGTCACCGAAATATCGATAAATTATTTCGTAAGCTTTTGGTTAGGGACGATGATTTTGCTCTTGTTTGAATTAAGTTCAGATCCCGTTTGGAATCTAATTAGATTTCAATAAGTTATTATCGTTGGTACAAGATGTGATGTTTTAGTAGATTTTAGGGTTCCGTAACCGAAGCATGCCAACGGATCTCTATTACTAAGGCTCCAATGTCCGCCCGTTCGTCCTCCGTATGTCCGTATGTTAGTCAGCGGGCTGTATCTCATGAACCGTAATAGGTAGACAGTTGAAATTTTCATATAGTGTGTATTAAATGATAATAAAAATAAAATAAAGTTAAAAATGAATGGGGTCCCAAATACAAGAAAAGTGTTTAACAAAATTGTTAAATATTGTACGGTGGTACGGAACCCTTTGTGTGCGAATCCGACTCGGACTTGGCCGGTTTTTGTAGTGTCAGATCAAAGTAAAAGCTGTTTTGTTTTGTTTTTTAATTAACATGTTTAACTTTTCATTAAGTAACTAGGATCCTATGAAAGAAACGTTGACAGCGTGGTTGGCCTGTAGCGGTATCTACACCGGCACATGCGAGCTACACGTCATACTGTCGTCACGCACATCCTGCATCGCGCAAGCAGAGTTTACCGCGCAACTAGCATATATGTATACAACGGCCCGACATCAAACGTCGGGCAGTTGCCCACCAGACACAACACCCGTCTGGTCGGAGGATCCTCCCTTTTCTATGGAGGTGTGAGTGAAATTTACACCCTGTTCCTCATACCTCTATAGGCCCAGAGGTTAATCGATTAATTGCTGCACTGCGTGTCGCGGGTTCGATTCCCGCAAGGAACAAATATTTGCATGACCTACAAGTAGATGTTCCGGGTCTGGCTGTATGTGTATTTGAGTTTAAATGTTTGTATACGCACCCACAATACAGGAGAAATTTCTAGAGCGGGGCAAAGTTTAAAAAAAAAAAACTAAAAAAAAATTGGGACACGCACAGTAAATACAAACATTAAAAATAAAAGTATAAAAGGAGCATTCAAAACAGAATTAACATTAAAAACAACAATAAACAAACAAAAGACCTGTGCGTGGCCGAAAAGGCTCCTATCTCAGCATAATGCTGCGTTATTTATTTATTTTGCCACGTAGGTATCTTGTACACCAGTAATTAGTATATGTATAATTAAAAACGAATACCTACTAAAGTTTTTCCCAATTAAGGGGACTACATCACCTAAACGCAAATTTATAATGCCTAAAAATATATGATCCACTGCAGTAACCAAAATCAGAAAAATATATGATATTCTTCTGGATATATGCTAGTTAGATAGTGTGTTGAAAACATTATACAATTAACTTGATATGATAGAAAAAAATCACGAAGATACCTATAAAAAATATTTTAACGATTAAAAACCATACTAATATACATGCAAACAGTCAGTTTTTTTGTCAGATTATTCTACAAGTAACATACTAACGTAATAGTGTTTTAATTTTTTAGTCCAATAAATAGATTTTTTGTAAATCCATAATTGCTTCATATTTTGCAATAAATTACCAGCGTTTTGTCGTCGCGCGTCTCTTTCTTTTCTATGCAATCTGACAGTGACCGCGCTTTAGCTCTTGTAAGCCTCTTAATGTGTAATGTATATGCTGTTGGCGTAGTTACGCCAACAGCATCTACTTATGTAATGCTCTGGGATATATTTATTTAGAGTAGTTACTCTAAATAAATATATCCCAGAGCATTACATAAGTTTTCATTCTTGGCTCAAACTACAAAAGATGAAAAGAAAGTTCGATACTTAGCTCGAATTCAATAACCTATAAATAGTTTAAGGAACTGACGTAATCGCTGGCTATTATGCCTCCGCGCTTAACTTAAATAGGAGCTTATTTTCAAATGAGATATATTAAGGCACTAAGGGGAGGGTAACTTTTTATAGGACGGATTTGAGTTTATCTTTTTTGGTCTTTATGCGTTCGGATAACAGTGACAATGAAGTAAAACTAATGAGCTTATTTAATGGCTGTAAATCCATATTTCCATACATAATCAGCATATAATGTTCCCACTGCTGGGACACAGGCCTCCTCTCTTCGAGAGGGAGTGGGCTGTAATCTACCACGCGGGCCCAGTGCGGGTTGGTAGATGTCACATGTCTTCGAATTTTTGGTTCTAGGACATGCCGGTTTCCTCACGATGTTTTCCTTCACCGTTTTTGAGAGCAGTAGTGATGAAATTATTTACACAAAGTAAAACGCCTGCCTGGGTTTGAACCCACGACTTACAACACGTAAGTCGAGGCCGATACCACCGGGCCACCACTGCTCTCATACTTATTATAATAAATGCGAAAGTAACTCTGCCTGTCGGTCTGCGTTACCTTTGGCCCCTAGAAACATGCGCGGCACGCGACACGAATCGCGACTCTAAGGCACCGCTCGTCGTGCGTCGAGCGGCGCCTTTATGTCGCGCTGTCACATCGCGCCTGTCTGCGGGAGCCTTTATCGGCAGAATGGATTTCGTTTGGCACACAGGTAGCCGTCGGATTCTTTTAATCCAATTAGTACATTCTTGTGTTACTGGGGATTACATCGCTGATAAAAATGCTTGGCTCAACGCTGGTCCTGCTCCACAAGGGCGCATAAAATAATTGATTAGCATTTGAAACTACTGTTGGAGCTGCTGAAGATTTTAAAAACTTATCTTTGCATTGTATAAATTCAATGTTTTAGTATTGTATAATTGCATAGCACAGGTGTGAGTACTATGCACCTACTATAAAGCTACCATTTAATAGGTTTTTCTTTCATTGACTTGAATGTGCCCTGGCGGCTGAGAGTTTGTCATGCTCACTCTAATGTCTCGCTGGTGGTGGCGTGTGTGTTGGATCATTAAGTTCCCTTCAAAATGGTTGAGCTGAATGGTGCTGATCTATGCGTCATGTTCGTGAACGGGCGCCGTCAGTGGGGACTGGTCATTTCTTGGCTGCCACGGCTTATTTTAATTTAATTTAATATTTGAATTGCTTTTGTCTTTTTATTACGGACGCTTTTAACGTTCTGCATCGTTCTCACATGCATAATTTCAACATGAACGATGTAATCAATATTTTGTAACCATTTTTTGATTAAAAAAGAGTGTCCATGGAGTTTCTTGCCCGTTCTTCTCCATAGGTACCTACTACGCTTTGGAATGGGTAACTAGCTTCATCTTTCTGACTGACCGACCCCTTGACAATTCAAAAGTGCCTGTAATTGGTTTATTTGAAATAAATGCTTTGAGTTTGAGTTTGAGTTTACAATTTCCAACCTAGATGCGGGCGGCAAAAGCTATAGTATATAATAAAGCGCGGGACACGTGATGTTTGGTTGGCGTTGTTACGTGTGATGAATTTCAATGTAGGTAAGTACCTACGTACTTGGCATTATCATTCAAACAGAAAACGCGAGTCTTATTTTCCTTCAGAAAAAGTTGCCTGAAACAGTCAACAAGCGTGAAGCTAAAGACCATTTTCGTATGTAGTGACGGCGACAATTATGTGTTTTTTTTTTACCGTAGCTTAGATTGTGTCAATACTCAATATATTGATTGCTTCCACATGTGAACTTAGGTGCTAGGTTACAAAAATATGACCATTGTGGCCCCTGTCAGGCACAGCAAAAGTAGGAGAGAGGAAGACGGCTTTTATTTGACTACTTAGTTGTTACTATAATTATATTGTGATTATTTTATAAAACATGTAATTTAAAATTTGTCATTTAAATATTCATTGATATTGTAATAGTATTTTAATAATAGAAATGGTTTTAATTTAATTATGAGTGTATTAAATTTTTGTTGTTCTTTAATTTTTTCTGGTAATTTATTATATATTTTCATGGACATGACTAGTGTACTTGTGGAGAGCATTTTTAGCTTAGAGCCTGGTAAGTTTAACCTATTTTTATGGCGCAATATAGTATATCTTGACTGTATATTTTCTCTTGACGTGTAAAAGTGTTAGTAATTACGAATGAATTTGCATATTGCTAGAATGTATAGGCAGGCGAGGGTATGTATTTTATGTTCTTGGAAATGTGGTTTGCAGCTGTCAGTGTCTTCTATAAAAACATGCCATGGCTCACACCGTGGGCCATGGTGGTCACTTTCTGCTCGACTTCTGTGGAGCAACACATACCTGAATACATGGTATAATAATATACTTCGCCAGGTATAAGTAGCATTCCGGTCACGGGGGTGACACAAGGCTACGTCATCACCGCTGTGTTACCAGTAGTGTGTAATAATTACTCCCCAATCGCCTTTCTTACCTGTGCGAATCCGATAAAACAAAGAGGTTTTAACTAACAATTACGTTGGTATTGTTTAAATTGAATTTTTTCGTTTGAATAAAAAAAAATTACGACAATTTAAATGGTTTATATATATTTTTAACAGAATGGTGATTGATTTTTTTTCCATAATTCGTGTTTTGTTGCAATAAAGTGGCAAGTGGATAGTGACGTAAGCATGATCACTCCCGGAATGCCAGACCTTGTTTTTTTAGACCATGCCTGAATAGAACCTTACACTCCTAACAACTTATCTGTGAAATGGCGAAAATTGGAACTACAGCCGTCATGTTGAAATGTCATTCGATTGTCAGTGTCTACTACATTCGGGTTCTCTGGTTGTTTTGGCGTGATATTGGTGAATTTATAAAGTTAAATACGCCGAAAGCTATTAAAAGTGATGCTCGAAACATTATTCTAAAGGTTAAAACCTTTTTTGAAGAAGAAGCTCGGGCGGGGTCTCCGATTATTCCATTTAATCAAATATACAAACGAATTTCGGCAGCGACAGGGTTAGTGTTGCCAACTTTCTTGTTATAAATTACCCGATACTTAACTAATTATTTAAGTCCGCGAAATAATCGTTTCTATTCTTGCTGCAGATTAGCGTAACGGTAACGTACATCTATTAGGTAACCTGCTAAGTGAGTGAGCCAACTAACCTGCCAGATTTCAAATTTCTACTAACATTTACTTTATTATCTTATATTTCAGGTGTGAGTCAAGGACTAATTTCAAAATTAGTTAAGGAAGGGCACGCAGAGGAAGAAACTGGTACAAAAATTCGGACACCAGGCAAGGAGAGAAAACGTAAAAGTGGATTTGTGCATATTGATGATTTTGAAATGGGAGTTATACGGTGGAAAGTACATGAATTTTATTCTGCTAAAAAAGAGGTCCCTACTGTTAAAAAGCTTCTAGAGGTCTTAAAGACAGATATAAATTACACAGGACAGCGAGAGAGTCTGCGAAAGCTGCTTCACAAGGTGGAATTTCGTTTTAAAAAATCTCAATCCAATCGGAAGGTTCTTATGGAGCGTAATGAAATATCAGCTTGGAGAGCTAAGTACTTGCATGCAGTGGATAAAAATTATAAATCTCCCCAGCCCCGGCCTATAATTTATTTAGATGAGACCTATATTCACTCTTCGCATACATCGGGTAAATGTTGGCAAGGAGAGGGTGAAGACGGAGTATTGGAGCCTGTATCGAAAGGGCAAAGATATATTATTGTTCATGCGGGAGAAGATACTGGATTTGCTATAAATGCACTACTTGTGTTTAAATCAAACACAAAAAGTGGTGATTATCATGACGAGATGAATAGTACCAACTTTAAAAAGTGGGTTATTGAAAAACTTGTGCCTAATTTACGAGAGCCATCCATAATAGTGATGGATAGTGCTCCTTATCACCGTATTTGTGTGAATAAAGTCCCAAATACTAATTCCTTAAAAAAAGATATGCAATTATGGTTGACCCAAAATAAAATTGACTACGGAGAGAATTTGACTAAACCACAGCATTTAGAAATAATTAAGAGAATCAAGCCTGAACCTTTATATGAGATTGAAAAAAATTAGAAGACAATAGACACAAATGCTTATATTTACCACCTTATCACTGTGATCTCAATCCCATTTAACTCATATGGAGCACAATGTTGCTGATGTAAATATTGAGCACAAGAATGCTGAAATTTCCCGCCTAGTTAGAGAAGTTTTTGACGCTATTACAGTTCATGAGTGGGCACAGCATTGTAAACACGTTCGCAAGTTAGAAGGAGAATACTTAAAACATGATTTGTATTTAGATAAACCTTTTATTATAGAAGTGGTAAGTGACACTGAAACCGAAAGCGATAGTGACAATGATGATAGTGGTACGGAAATAAGCGGAGTATGGCCTCACAACCAGGATAAAGTTGTGTATGCAGGTTCATCTAAAGATCACAATTACTGTAAACCTGGTTTTCAATAAATTATTGTAAAGCAATTTGTTTTTTTTTTATTACACTACACTACCACTAGGTACCACTGCTAATTATTATTAGTCAAATCTGGTGTTAGGGGTTAGGTACGGTCATAACTAAATGCTAGACATCCAGGTACCTCTTGCAGGGTAGTATACCTACTTAACTTCGCATTAAATGAAAGTTGTATGGGGATACAACTTTCATTTAATGCGAAGTTAAGTTCCACGGGGGGCCGTGGAACATTTTATCTGCTGAATTTCCACATCATTGGATTACTTTTTAGATAAAGCCATTGTTTATTGCTGAGAGACTAAACTGTTAGCTACTTAAGTAACTGTAAATTATCAAATTCTTTTTATTTATTTAACAATTTTTATATAGGTATCATTGTTTTTAATTCGTAAAAACTGTAATTCTTATTAAACGATTACGTCAAATGTGAAATTTTCTTCTTTAAAACTTACTCAATTTTGGCCACCTTATATTAATTAGCAACACTGAATCGACGGTGCCATCCTCTTTCAGTTCACAGATAAGTTGGTAGCACTGTAATTGATCATCCTCCATCCAACATCAGTGTGTTGCGTGGTTGCGTGTCAACAGAAACATTGAAATGTCACTTTGAGGTAACCTCAACTGTACAATTTTAATTAATGGGGTTGTTAGTATAGCTCGTGAATATCATCACTCAACGAATTACATTATGATAGAGAAGGTTGAGTAATTACTCTTATCTTCGCGTTCTCAGTTGTGGTTATTTCAACGAATTTTGATACGAAAGGTCGTCGTTTTTCTTTGTAATTTTCCGGAGGAGGCGAACAAAATAATCTTTACTTTTTCGGAAACTTTGGGCACGGTCCCGGCTCCATGCATGGTTGGTATTTTAATCAAATCAAATCAAATCATTTATTTCAGATAAATATGCATAGGTAAATTTTACAATAGTACAAATTAAAATAAAATCGCATACTTATAAAATTTAAATCAAAATCAATCATAATTTTAATGATTGTTTTCATGATTTATAGAAAAATGATAGGAAAGATAGAGTAAAAGTTTTATTTTATTTTATTTAAATCAGACACGATGATCCATATTTATGTTAGTATACTTAAAACCTAGATAAGTAACCAAAGATACATGCCACAATAAGTTATATTATATGCTATTATAACTAAAATAAATAACTAAAGTAGTATTAAGGCATGTATTCCTAAACATTACATCCACAACTAGAAATGGAACTAACCACAAATGCAGAATAATACCCCACATTAAACTTCCGCATGTCCAAAACAAACAGAATGAGTGTACAGTTTAGAGCCTGCATGGTTTAGCGCTAACTTCTGAGTTGGTTGATATGTGGTTGTTTTGGTACTATATTAATCTGGTTATGATTTCGTTGTAGGTTTTCGATCTGATCTAATGATACGAAATAATATGGTTTTTAAAAAGCTTTATTGAATACTACAATCTATATAAATAAAGATCAATTGGCATAAATGTTTGTCCGTGCATCACTTCAAAGTGGTTGCACCTATCTAGCTAATTCTTTTTTGTTGTATTTGTAATTATCAAGACAAGGTTTGTATGAAAGAAAATATTGGAAAAAACGTACGGAAAAGTGAAATTTTGTATGGAAGTTTGAAAGTTTGTATGGGTGTTTGAAAGTTTGTATGGCAGTTTGAAAGTGTGTATGGAAGTTTGAAAGTTGGTATGGTAGTTTGAAAGTTTGTATGGAAGTTTGTATGGAAGTTTGAAAGTTTGTATGGATGTTTATAACTTTTGCCGATGGTAATTCCCGTCGAGCGCACGGCTTTATTATAATTATGAAATGGTAAATCTAAAGCTGGAGACTGTGTTGTACCGTTTGTTTGTAATGTACCATTCGAGGTGATCTTGTTACAATACGGCGACACAGACACACACCCAGACGACACAGACTTGTAGCGTGTGTTTGTAACGTAGGTATCATTCGAGCTTTTAGCTCAAGTGTGCTCCACCTGTACTCAAAATACCAGACGTAAAGCTACACTGACCTAGACCTGCACTGACTTGTAATGTAACACTCAAAGGGATTTGCGAAAAAACTGACAGTCGAGTGGAGTTTACAAAAACTCGATACATTACACCAAAATGTTACAAGTCAGTCTCCAGCTGAAGCTAAATTAGCACTAAAATGTTGTAATCTGGTTTGGTTTGAGTAACGCGATCGGTAGTTGAACACGTACTAACTGGTAATTGTTGCGATACAAGCATTTACGGAAATTCACGCAGGCAAAAGTGCTGAGCTGTTTGGTTGCAAACATTGTACTGAACAACGAGAACGTTTATTATTGTTACACAGAACAGAATTTATGAACACAGTAGAGATAACTAGAATTTGTTTGTTGCTAAATAAACAACCCAAAGCACGCAACTCACATAATCTCAGATTAATTGTGTTAGTATGTAAGTGTTTCTTGAAACCTCTGTAGCTTTTCTTAGGTAATTTGATATTTCTGTTTTTATGGTTTGTTATCACTTAAATTGTTTTTTTTTTTTACTTTTTGTTTTTAACTTAGGTTATCACTGTATTTGAGAATGTTGGTTTACCTGTTATTGGCAACTGTATAAGCCCATGGCTGTTACCTACCGTTATGTGATATTTTGTATACAGAAGCTGTTGGTGTACCTTTTTTTAAATAAATAAATAAACAGGGTAGGACATAGGTAGAGCATTTGGTTATTATTACGCCCTAATGAAATGTTCTTTTACAAGGATATAAAATAGAGCTCAATTTGTATTTGTATTGATGTTTGTTTCTGGAAGGTGAGATAGTATACTCATTAAATGATAATAGCTTTTAAGTACTTATTACAAATAATTATCTTGATTCACTGTCCACCCAAAAACCTGTAGAACCAAAAAAATCGAAGATTTGTGACATACACCAACCCGCACTGGGCCAGCGTGGTGGATTATGGCCCACTCCCTCTCACAGAGAGGAGGCCTGTGTCCCAGCAGTGGGAATATTATAGGCTGATTATGCTTATTACACTGAACACTGGGAAGATATTATCTTCTAAAACTGGAATGACCTGGAATTGCATATAAAGCGGCGGTCCACCTTACTTATGTGAAGTGGCTAAAATGGCACACCATATTAGCCACTTCCCTGGCTTGCTCAGCTTATGAATGTCTACAATACAAGGGTTATCGTAGTCGCAGGTGTGTTGCCATGTGCCTGTAATCACGTCGCTATACGAATATCTTGTGTCCGACACCAGGAACACATCCAGCAAACGGTAATGATGTGATGAAATTCATGTAGGATGTTAATTCGGAACGCATCATAATTTTAAGAAATAATTAGAAGTATGAATGCAGCGATGAGTAAATGAGAAAGTATGTGTGGGAGGGAGAGGAAAAAATATGGCGAGCGAACTATAAGTTGATTATGACGATTCATATCGTAAGAAGTTTTAAAAATAATAATAAAAGTTTTCAAGAAGTGATGATTGTTTATTATGGTCATCGACACCACCCTTCATTCATGTTTTTTTAAGACTATAATTAGGTAATAGACAGATTTTGTATCATCGAATGAAGCGTAAATATGACAATCCCTAAGATTATCATATTTAAGGCGCTGCTCAAACGTGGGACACCGTAAAACGCTGTTTTTGTTCGCACAGCTATTGGTACATAATATATTACAAACCAGTTTTTTTTACTGTATTGTCAAATGTTCAAAGAAAATACTTATTCAAAAATATTTCATAAAAATAAAAAAAAGTACCATGATAAAAAACAAAACGTAAAACAGAGCTCATAAAATATTTTCGTCGCATAATTCTCAAAATTTTGAGCGTAAGCTATCATACACTCGAGAGCAATGAATCCGGGTCACTTAAAGAATGTTAAAAATCTCGGAAACTAAAAATGATAGGTTAATGCAATAAATTGTATTTAATAGACAATGTAATACTCCTTAAATGAAAGTAAAAAAAATATGAGTCACCATACATTTTATTAACACAAAATTACATAAAGAAAAAAACTGCTGATCTCTCCTTAAAACAAAAATAGGAAACATGAAATTTTTGAACTTTATTACGATTTTCTTGAATTTTAATACTTCGTATTGCCTCCTCGTGCTTCCATTACTGCGTTTACGCGGTTTGGCATGCTGTACACCAAGTTCCTTATACGATTTTGGGGAATATTCTCCCATTCCTCTGTGAGAGCAATTTTGAGCTCACGAAGCGTGATTGGGGGAGGGTTTCGTTGTTTTACGCATCTGCCTAGCTCGTCCCAAGCATGCTCGATCGGGTTGATATCCGGGCTGCGCGCTGGCCACTCCATACGAGTAATGTTCATCTCTTGAAGGTAGTCATTCACAATCCTACCTGTATGAGGTCGGGCATTGTCATGCATAAATATAGCATCCTCACCTAAATTGACCATAAATGGACCAACGTGATCATTGAGGATTTCATCCACATATCTTACGCTAGTTAAAGAGCCGTTTTCTATGATCACCAGCTCTGTGCGACTTTCAGAAGAAATTCCGGCCCACACAAGTACAGACCCACCACCGTAGGCTACTTTTTCTTCGATGCATGCTTGCTTGAATCTTTCCCCTGGTCTTCGATACACTCTGTGTCTTCCATCGTGCTTGTAGAGCATAAATTTTGATTCGTCGGAGAACATAACTTTTGACCAATCTTCAATACTCCAATTTACGTGGCTCTGGGCATATCTTAGTCTTGAAATACGATGCCCACGCTCCAGTTTAGGGCCGTTTGCAGGTCTAAGGGGTTTTAAGTTAGATTCAGCAAGCCGACGTCTTACTGTCCATGCACTTGGGTTACTTCCTCCGAGGCGTCGAAACTGATTTGTGAGTTCAGTTCCTGTGAGAAAGCGATTTCGAAGCATGGTGTTCACCAAGTATCGGTCTTCTCGTGCTGTGGTACACCTGGTTCTGCCCGTTCCTGGTCTGCGTAGGTTAGAACCAGTTTCTTCGTAACGTCGGAGAACTCTTTGTACTGTTGACAGCGACACACCGACAGTCCTGGCTGTATCGCGCTGACTCCGGCCGGTTTCCAGCATTGTAAGTATTCTGGTGCATTCTTCAGGCGTAAGCGACATAATTTCAGCTTGAATAATGAATATAGAGCACTATCAACATGGTTTATGTACCCACATAAATGACAGATTACAAACAAAAGCAAAACCAAATGCTGTAATTTCGTAGTTCCATCTTCGAAAGTGGCCCTTTTTCAAATTTGATTTTTTTATGATATAACTTTACAATAACTAAGAAGTTTTAATACCTTCATTTAAGGAGTATTACATTGTCTATTAAATACAATTTATTGCATTAACCTAGCATTTTTAGTTTCCGAGATTTTTAGGATTCTTTAAGTGACCCGGATTCATTGCTCTCGAGTGTATTTTATGTAATGTTACTAAAGGGAATTCCATCAACTAAAGACATACCTAAAAATTATTCCACTGAGCCGTGCATTTATTTTTTAATTTAATTAAAGCTGCAAAATTTGGTGGTCATTCGATTCATCTAACATCAAACACATCGCTGTTTGAACCTTATTTGTTACCGCGATGCGCTATTGTCAGTTACCAAAAAATTTGCTTCTTACCGCGCCTTGCGATTGAGTGCCTCTATCATGAATCGTTTTGGTTATTAAAATTAAATTCAATAAGATAGCAAGTAAGGTGGTAGATATAATTTATTGCTGTCAAAACTTTTCTCATCGCTTATATTTTTGATATTATAAACACTATTCATTGTAGATTTATTTATTAATACTGGTTGCTGGTATCGTTAATATCAGTCTCCAGACTACATTTTTGTGTATGTTTTATAAGTATATCACTGCAAAAATGAGAGCAGTTTACTTGTGTGCGTTTCATAAGATTGATAATAATTAATATCTCTTACTGTGAAAAAGAATTAAGAGGGCGCACACGGGTCCACTAGCGCCACTCCTTTAAAAAAATATTATTTCGTGACTGAGAAGGAATTTTGAAAAACGGCTCAATAAGAACCTCGGTAAGTGTGTCAAGATTTTTCTAATACCTTATATAAACTTTCATATTGAGACACGAAGCAAAAAAAAACGATCTAAACAAAAGCGGCCACATTCATATAGGTACGCGCTCTTAAGTACGGCGCATATTAATTACTAGCTTTTTCCCGCGGCCTCACCCGCGTGGAGGGCAGAAAATATCCCACGGGAGCATACTACCGGGATAAAATGTATCCTATGTGTTAACCCAGATTATAAACTCTCTTTATGCCAATTTTGATCTAAATCCGTTTATCCGTTTTTGCGTCATAGAGTAACAAACATCCAAACATACAAACTTTCACATTTATAATACATATATATTAGTAGGATCGCAAACACTCGCACTTCAAACTTTGCTAAATGAGGTTCGTTAAACAAATATAGATATGCCTAATGAATATCATGAGGGTATTCCTAAATTTTTTAGACAAATAACTAACGAATAGAATACCGATACTTTAAGTTGTGTGACTATCGAGCTTCTAAGTTCCTGTCCCATCAAACATATCTTTTGACGAAATAATTCGTAATTGCGTAACACACCATCAATCACAATCTGAATCATTTTGAAGGATATTGCTAATCCATTGCTTCATATGTTAAAAAAAAATGTCTGCTCAGCAACGTAAATAACGCAATGAATGTTGTTGAACTGTCATAATGAAAGCCATTCCTACTGTTAGTGTGTTACGCAATTACCCGGCTCTGGATACATAGAACTTTATCGTATTAATAGATACACGTGTGTCAGACATGTTCGTGCAATATAGTGAGTATATAGTCATACATTTACGTATAGCATACAGTCAACCGTATATCACACTGTCACTACGAAAATCGCCCTTCCTGCTTTGTCATACAGGTGCTTTTAATGTTAAATTGATACAACTGAGTGCGGTGGGTTGACTGCAACTACCTACTATACGGGGGTAGGGAGATCGACGCACAACCTGTTACCATAGATTCAGCATTATGATTCTGAATGCCACAACGCGGAAACTTCTCATTGGTTATTTAAAAAAAAATGTCCTTCCATATAGGGTTACCATACGGAAAATTGAAAAGTCCTGACAAAAAGCTTGATTTCTGTAGAAAAGCCCTGAGATTTTGTCGCAAACGTAGGTAATAAACGACGACGCATTTTTTTGTCACATGTTTATATAAAAAAATGCGTCGTTCATGATGAAGATGATTAATGAGAAAGTATTAATTATATTTTGTTCAATTTACCAACTTAATAAAAGTTGATTCTTAAAACCAAAGTGGGTAAACTAGATTGTTTTTTTTTAAATATTATGTTGATATTAATCGTGGTGTGATATCAAAAAATATTAAGTATATTTTTGTTTACGTTGATTGTAATTTCCCAATAAAAAAAAAGCTGAAAAATCAAGATAAAGGTAATTTATTTTGTAAAAAAAACGCAACATCCTGAAATTCCCGAGATTTCCCTCAATCCGGCCGCAATCCTGTCAGGAGCCTAAAACTCCTGACACCTCAGGACAAATCCTGAGATATGGTAACCCTACCTCCATACATTTTGACCGCGTAGGTATTGCACTTTTCTATGAAACAGCAGTATTCCTTTTTTATAACCGACTAAAAATTTCTACACTAGAAAGATTTTCTTTTTTAGTTTGTCTAGAGTCATTTGCTGAATATTGGGTGGTTACAGTTTTCGCGTCGATGTTCCCTGCCACCATGTATTGAATGTGTCTATTAATAGTTTGATAATTATTTCAAAGAACTTACTTTAGAGCATAATCAGCCTATAATGTTCCCACTGCTGGGACACAGGCCTCCTCTCGTTGAGATAGAGTGGGCCGTAATCTACCACGTGGGGCCAATGCGGGTTGGTAAAAGTCACATGTATTCAAATTTTTGGTTTTAGAACATGCCGGTTTCCTCACGATGTTATTTATCCTTCACCGTTTTGACAGCGATGGTAATGAAATTATTTACACAAAGTAAAGCGCCTGTCTGGGTTCGAAGCCACGACCTACAACTCGTAATTCGAGGTCGTTAATCACTGCTCTCTTGTCAATCGATCCCAAACGTTTGATTGCTATACTTACCCAATCATTATTTAAATATTATTATATTGAATATATGTTGATATTAATAGCTTTGACTGCCTCGTTGGTCCAGTGTTCGCAATCACTATTGCTGAGCGTGAAGTCCTGGATTCGATTCCCAGTTCGGGCATTAGGTTTTTCCATCAGGAATTTCTCAGTAGCAGGTCGTAGTCTGGATTTGTGCCCGGTTGACGGCAATAGGCTCGCTCCCTATTATATGGGACTTGAGCATAACCAGCGAAAGGTAACTTTGATAAACCTCTGCCTATTGCAGTATAATTCCTGCAATTACATACTCTTTGGTCACAAATTGATTAAATTCTTTTTACACGTCAATCGGTTTGCTTTATATTTTTCTTCTTTTTTTTTAATTTTCAAAAGTTGACAATTGTTCTAAAAAAAATTGTCAAGAAAAAAATTGTTTTTTTTTTATTCCTGTCGTTGGGATTTTTCAATGAAAATTATCTTATTTCTGCATTTTAACCACGTTTCACCAGTTTAACCACGTTATATAATTATTCAGCGTATATGTTTATACGAGTAGACTGTACGTTCCCTGGAATTTTTCGTTTTTTTTTTTTTTGGTGAGTAATCCCTTCATTGGTTCGATATTCTTTTAACTTGTGCCTTGTTCTTTAATCTAAGAAGATTTCCTTTTTCCTTAGATTGAAAGGCCACCTTTTTTTGGTCTTTGGGCTTACCCAGCCAATTATTATTCGCCTACTTCTTCCATCGTCTGCCGGCTGCTGAAGTCCGAGCGTGCAGAGACCCACGGGACCGCTATTTAGCAGGGTCGACGACACAGGTCCAGGTTCTTGGAGATCAGGTGTTACATTTATTTTTTGTTTGGCGCTATAACGCTTCAGCGTCATTATAGACGATCTAGACGACTATTATAGACGAGATCGACGAGAGACATTCTTTAGATCTTAATCAACAAATCCTATCTTTTAAGTAATTTCCTAATTTCATATTCATTAGATCTTGTAATCTATTTCAAAAGTTATCTCAACGATTTATGTAAAGAAAAACCTTAATCTTCTGCTTATTTTTGGTAGAACACTTTATAGAGCTACACGAATTTCGTACGATTGCAATCGGATTTAAATTCGTCAGAATACATTTAAAATACGGTAAAATCTTTTAAGATTTTTCTCTCAAATTCGAGTTGTGATTTTTCTTTCTTAGTATTTTTGACTATTTAAATTCCAACGACAAAATCTTATTTTATTTTTTCCTAATTTACTTTTATTCTACCTTTCGGATTGTTTATATTATATTAATAAATTTTACGTGTTTTTGCTTCGTGAGTGTTTCATTTTTTAGCTACCTCACGCCGGGGTTCGACTCCCTGGCGTGTCCTCTACAAGTCTTACGTTGCAATATGGCGCCCGGATTAAAAAAGTAAGTACTATTTATATTATTTTTTTTCGTTATTTCGTGTGTGGTGCTCCCTCAGAGCAAAAATATTTTAATCCCCGTGTTACCTTTGTTATTTACAGATTCCGGAATCTAGCTTGAATACTGCTTCTTTCATTTGAATCGGCACACTCCTTGCGTCCGCTAAGCAGAAAGTGGATGCTCCGTGAACTTTGCGCAGTGCTGTGCTGTGGACAATTCTTCAACCAGTTTGCATTATTTATTTTTGAAGTGTTATTTCTATAAAATTACTTTAAATAACCATGTAACTATATCACATAACTGACTATTTTATTCTTTCCCCACAAATATATTTTAATCCTGAGCTTAGTTTCTCCTCTGTAACTTAGCTGTAGTTAGTTTCCCGTAGTGTGTGACTGAAGTGTGAGTGTTTTAGGCCTCGTGACCAAAGGTAAGCTTTTTTATGCTCGGTTGTTTGCTGATATCTATTTCATTTTCGATTCTAGTCCAGCTGTCCATTGATATTTTTTTTTGTTAGTATCTATTTCTTTTTTGATGCTAGCATACTTTTTTCTTTGGCGGTTGTTAGCTATTATCTATTTGTCTTTTGATACTTAGCCCAACTGTTCTTTGTTGTTGTGTGGCCATAACATTCCTTCATCACCATAAACCTCAACATGGTCACTTTCCAGCTTCGTACAAGGAGATTGCTCTATTTTGTTTGTTTTGTCTTTTCGACGTCTGTTCTGTGACTGATCCAATATCAATAAATCACACGCCTATCATATTTGTCTACATTGTTTCACGGAGGTTCGCATATTTTGAGCTTGTTTTACCCCCCAATTTCCCTTCTATTAATCTTATCCCCTTTTATGCGTTTAGCACTAACCGAATTATCCGTATTTAATCGGAATATTAGTTTTACTTATAATTCTAAACTGGGATACCAAAATTATCTAAGTACTATAAAATTTTCATTTTCATTTTCAATTTACGTAAATATTCTTCGTCCAACAGTATTCTGAAAATTTTCAAAGGACAACGGCTGTTTCCTTAAATCCTTTCTATAAAGAATAATGGTCGAAATTGTTACCTAAGGTCAAACTATTTCTCAATTCATGTATTAACTTAGTCACCTGTTTTACACCAGATTTTTTTATAGATTCTACTCTTGCGAATAGGCAGACTCGAGGTATCAATTTAGCCGAAAGTCGGTCTCAACATGCGTCTAATCATTCTTCCCTTGCTGAGATTTATGCGAAGGTTGCCGATAACCTTTTTAGGGCTTTCCTCCGCAATTCTCGGACATACAATAGAAACCGTTCGGCTATCACTCTCAACGTTAGTGACTTAGTAATATTTTTTTGATTCTCGACTCGATATTTGTTAGTAGGAGCACCCGCATAACGAAAGCTAGTTCTATTTGTTTTACATCAAACTTCCTTTAGTCTGATAGGGAAGTCCTTAAGAATTCTATCAGTGCTAATTGTCAGACTCTAAGCGTTAATTTAGCTGAAAGTCGGGCTCAGCATGTGTCGAAATTTTATTTCTTCCCCATTACTCTCTAGGTTAGTGGTATTCTGTGGAGACGGTAATTTTTTCTAGATCATTTGCCGCAGATTATTTTTGGTTGACAAGCTGGCTGATCCCTTTATTTATAGCCGTATGTTGACTAGTTTTCTTTAGCTCCACCTACATATAATTTCCTCTAGGGTTTCGGTTATGGTTTATGTCAATCTACTCGTAAGTTTCCTTTGACTTGAGTCGTCTCGTTGGCAAAAGTCCAATTTTTGACTAAAGCCCTATTTTTAACTGAAGTCCTATTTTTGACTGAAGTCCTATTTTTGGCTGATGTCTTATTTTTAACTGATGTCCTATTTTTGACTGAAGTCCTATTTTTGGCTGATGTCCTATTTTTGACTGATGTCCTATTTTTTACTCAAGCCCTATTTTTGACTGAAGTTCTATTTTTTGACTGATGTCCTATTTTTCCCTCAAGTCCTTCCTTTGACTTCCTTAGTCCTTTTTTTTGACTGGAGCCGTAACCTTTACTGGAGTTATCACTTTGACTTAAGTTGTGAGTTTGACTTAAGTCAATACTTTTAACTTTAGCCAAATCATAGACAGTGACATCTAGTTGTTAAAATAAACTATTTGTTGACAACTTCTTGTTGCCTGGACTTTAACCTTTTTGCTCACGCTCACATAAGGTGTTACTTTTAGTGTTTAGTGTTGGGACAAGGTCGATATATTTTTGTCGATAATTTGAATATTTATAACAAAGTGTTTAGTGTTGTGACAATGTCGATAAATTTTTGTCGATAATTTTAAATTGTATAACAAAATGTGGTTTTACTTAACCTTTTATCTTTCATCATCAAAGCTTATCATATATGTATATCTTTTATCATCCTGTTATTTTCTTATTTTGTTTGAATAAGTTTCTTCTAATTTTGTACTTTGTTCTTTGACTTTAGTAGTCACTTTAATTTATGTCGTTACTTTGACTTTACTCGTACCTTTGACCCAAGTCGTATTTTTGACTAAAGGTGTATTTTATTATTTCTGCTTATTTATACAATATTTAGGGGATCCCCAGGGATTAGACAGTTTAGTTAGGTACATCCAGGTTGATTTATTCCCTGGGTTTTAAGTCATTTAGGTTAAGTTTGTTTTGATTTATTAGTCTCTAGTTTTTGCATATTTAGTTACTCTTAAATTTGGTAAACGCACTTGGAGCTCGCACAGATAGCGTCTAAGTCGAAGGTCGACTTTCGTATTTATTCTGTATCTGCTGCACTGCGATGCTGCTTATTAGGTTTATGTAACTTATGTACTTCATCAAATTAGTTTATTTATGGGGTAATATATTTAATTCCTTATTTTTTTTTTCAGTTTTTTTTTCTTCCTCATTCAGTACGCATTCTTCAATGGTGTGGTCACTGTTATAGTGTTGTTCCTTTATCGACATATTTTTCTTTTTTTTTTTTGCTGGAAAGTGTGTGATGCTGTATAATTCCTGCAAGTACATACTTTTTGGTCACAAATTGATTAAATTCTTTTTACACGTCAATCGGTTTGCTTTATATTTTTCTTCTTTTTTTTTAATTTTCAAAAGTTGACAATTGTTCTAAAAAAAATTGTCAAGAAAAAAATTGTTTTTTTTTTATTCCTGTCGTTGGGATTTTTCAATGAAAATTATCTTATTTCTGCATTTTAACCACGTTTCACCAGTTTAACCACGTTATATAATTATTCAGCGTATATGTTTATACGAGTAGACTGTACGTTCCCTGGAATTTTTCGTTTTTTTTTCTTTTGGTGAGTAATCCCTTCATTGGTTCGATATTCTTTTAACTTGTGCCTTGTTCTTTAATCTAAGAAGATTTCCTTTTTCCTTAGATTGAAAGGCCACCTTTTTTTGGTCTTTGGGCTTACCCAGCCAATTATTATTCGCCTACTTCTTCCATCGTCTGCCGGCTGCTGAAGTCCGAGCGTGCAGAGACCCACGGGACCGCTATTTAGCAGGGTCGACGACACAGGTCCACGTTCTTGGAGATCAGGTGTTACATTTATTTTTTGTTTGGCGCTATAACGCTTCAGCGTCATTATAGACGATCTAGACGACTATTATAGACGAGATCGACGAGAGACATTCTTTAGATCTTAATCAACAATTCTTATCTTTTAAGTAATTTCCTAATTTCATATTCATTAGATCTTGTAATCTATTTCAAAAGTTATCTCAACGATTTATGTAAAGAAAAACCTTAATCTTCTGCTTATTTTTGGTAAAACACTTTATAGAGCTACACGAATTTCGTACGATTGCAATCGGATTTAAATTCGTCAGAATACATTTAAAATACGGTAAAATCTTTTAAGATTTTTCTCTCAAATTCGAGTTGTGATTTTTCTTTCTTAGTATTTTTGACTATTTAAATTCCAACGACAAAATCTTATTTTATTTTTTCCTAATTTACTTTTATTCTACCTTTCGGATTGTTTATATTATATTAATAAATTTTACGTGTTTTTGCTTCGTGAGTGTTTCATTTTTTAGCTACCTCACGCCGGGGTTCGACTCCCCGGCGTGTCCTCTACAAGTCTTACATTGCACTATGTCTTAAGGGAATACTGGCGTGATGTTACGTATAATAGTTGTAAATTAGTAGATTATCAGCTGATTAGTATTAACTCATTTATAATAAGCCCTGAAACAGAATTACTAGAAGTACCCACCTAGTAATTACAAAAATACACTCGGGAGCGATTAATCAGATTCACCACTAATACTAAGCTTAATCAAATAAAAAGTAATCTAGAGATTATTCAATGCTATCTTAACAAAATTAATAAAACTTCTACTAAATTACTAGTTTTACATGTAAATGCAAAAAATAATTTATTACTAAATTCTGTATTCTACTGCTAAATACTTGTAGTGCTTTATTCTGTTTCAGGACATACCTATATGAGGGGTATAAAAGCAAAGCCGCTTCATTCAGTCCAATATTTTAATTTTTTAAACTAGGCACACCAAATTGTAGAGCTCAAAAGCCACAGTTTTCTTATTTAAATGTGAAAGTGCAAATTCGCCTCAATACAATACAAAAAGCACTTCAAAAGTAGCAATCGCGTGCAAAACAGCTTCGATCCAAAATGTATTCAGAGCAAATCCGCCTCGATCACAATCGACCAATCAGAATCCACCATTTCAAAATTTCTAAGATGGCGAATCTGTTACTTTACAGTTGTCAAATATTATAATTTATAGTCTTCCAGACCGTATTTCGGCCATGGCGGTCAATCTCAACGGAAACTAGCCTTCGGCGCGGGAGACATTATAGTGCAGGCGTGTGTGCGCAGACACAGGTGCACTCTCTCTTCCCTCACTTTCATAGTCGGATGGGACGGCAATCCGACACGACTGGAGAGAGATTAGGCGTAGAACCAATGCAACGGCTTAACGTGCTTTCTGAGGCACGGGGTATCACACCGCCAACACTCTGGGCTGTTTGTTATTGGGTTTTTCCATTAGGAATTTCATAGTAAGACATACCTATTGTAGTATTGTTAATGAGTTAGTACTCCCCTAACTAATGTGAACTAATGTGTGTCTACCTCTGTCCCCATTTGAGAACATATAAATTATTTAATAGCAAATACAGTTCATCAATCAATAACACATGTTTTATTTGCATAGACATCGGTATCCACCAGAATTTTCAGGATACATAGTTTACAATATAATTTCATTGCGATATACGAGGGGCGTTCAGTGTGTTCTCGGTATCGGCATGAAAAAAAATCGTAAATTCAATTTAAATTATTTTTATTTTTCAATGTAATCCCCCATTTCCTCAATGCATTTATTACATCTCGAAAATAACTTTCCTCTTTCTCTGAAAAAGACGCATTCATTGCCGCCTTGAGGTCTTCATCGTTGGAAAATCGTTTCCCACGAGGGTCTTTTTCCAAATTAGAAAACAAATAATAATCACTTGGGGCTAGGTCCGGCCTATGGGGTGGGTGGTTAATTTCTTAGAAACCACAATCTCGCACAGCAGCCTTGGAAAAGCGTTGTCTTAAAGAAGCAACACACCGATGGTCAGTTTACCCCGTCTTTTTTCTTTGATTACTTCGCGTAAATTTCGTAAAGTGGATGCGTGCGTTTATGGTTTCACCTTTTTTTGTGTACTCAATCAGCAAAATTCCCTTTGAGTCTCAAAACACTGTGGCCATGATTTTTCCGGCAGACGGCATGAGTTTGAATTTCTTAGGGGGCGCGGTACCCTTCTTGTGCCACTGCATGGACTCCTGCTTATTTTCAGGGTCATAATGATGAACCCACGTTTCATCTCCAGTAACAATTCGATCGAAAATACTTGATGGAACTTCACCACAGAGCTCTCAAAACGCACTTGTTTTTGAGGTACCGTGAGCCTTCGCGGCACTCATCTTGCACTGACTTTTGAAAAGTAAAGAAGGTCATAAAGGATAGCGTGCATGGTACCAACGGAGAGATGGTTCATTTCTTTTATCATTTTCATCTTCATTCGGGAATCCTCCAGTGTAAACTTCTCAACTTATTTCACGTTTTCTTCCGTAAAGGCTGTAACTGGGCCGCCCGAGCGAGTATCGCCTTTAATACACTCTCTGCCCCTTTTAAATTCACTTGACCACTTTTGAACCGTAGATAACGAAGATGCAGAATCTTGGTAAACTGCCACCATCTCTTCGTGAATAGTTTTTTGACTTTTGCCTTGTTTGATAAGGAATTTAATAACAGCGCTGTGCTCGATTTTCTTCAACATTGTCACGTTAGCCATTCCAGTTGTCGTTGACTAAGCATAACTAGCAAACTAATGATCACAACTCTATAAAAAATTACCTTTATACCCTTAGATAATATCATTAATTAATGAAGGGATTAATGGAGGGGGGGATTGTGTAAGGGTGATTTACTAATGTAAATCACCCTTACACCGAGAATACATTGAACGCCCCTCGTATCTCTCATCGTTTCTGCATATTGAGCGGATATCTCGTTCCTACTTCATTCAGAGTCGTTCATCGGTCATCAGTTCACTATGCCTACAGCATGAGTATCAAAAAATTTCAACTATAGAAACATTAATTCGATCACAATCTATACAAGTACTCTAGTGTAATAGTTTATTCTGAATTCAGCGCAGGTCTGCCGCAGTTTTTTTGTAAAGCGAGAACGTGTGGAAATACAAACACGAAGCAACAAAATTCGATCTACAGAAAAGCGGCCACATTCCTCTAAATCGTATTATGTTGCTTGGTGTCACAATATGAAAGTTAATAAAAGGTATTAGAAAATTCCAGACACACTTACCGAGGGTGCTTATTGAGCCGTTATTCAAAATTCCTTCTCAGTCACGAGATAATATTTTTTAAAGGAGTGGCGCTAGTGGACCCATGTGCGCCCTCTTAACAGTTTTGACAAAACTTTTACTTAGGTATAGAAAACACAATAAAACTAATTTCAATACAAGTTCTTTCATAAATCAATCCTCAAAGTAAGTATTTAATTTCATTTCGTAACAAGGTTTTCAAACTTCGAAGAAAATTTAATAAAGTACCTATCTCATTAATATTATGTTACGGACCTACTCAAAGACACCTCTAGTTGATTTTCTATTTGCTTGGACCCGTATTAAGGCTCGTGCACACTGGCGTGACGCGACAGCGTGACACAAAGGCATAGCGTATCGCAAGACGAGCGGTGCCTTTGTGTCGCGCTGTCACGTCGCGCCATTTTATGGGGCCTTTACTATCTCACAATACAAATACTTACAACATTATAGGTGAAATACTTTCGTAAAGCTATTAACCTATTGAATTTGAGGTTGACCTAGAGACTGAGGATTGTAGGCAGTAGAAATGTAGGGTTAAATACTATGAGTACCTAGTAAAGTCCGATTTATTGCCCTTATTTGTTTGGTACATGTGAGCCTGGTTTTAAAGTTAAGACAGAAGACTAAGTGAGGTACATAACGTCAATTTGCTGTACCACTAGTTCATTTATACTTTTCCAGTAGAAGATAAATGGGAAAAGTAAATAATTTTAAACAAACTAGTTTAGGTTAGGTCGGAAAAGCTATGTTAAAAAGCCATAACTTACCAACAATAGACTGTGAAAAAGTTAAAACCTAAGGCGAAAACACAAAACTCAAATATTCTTAGGGACGTATTTTTGCATTTTGCAGTTCAGTATCAGGTTGTGTTTTGATCAAAATATGATTCGTGACCATAATAAATATACATTTTACCGAATAACAAAAATCATCAATACATCTCTCTATATTCATACGCGTGCACTCCGCAAGTGAGAGAGACGAAAGTACGCGTAAGTACGCTTAGTATTAAATTTAACCAAACATTCCTTTGTTAGAAAAGCATTGGAATTTGGTAAAATTCATGTTGTAATAAATATATCTAGCTTAGGCTGTATTCGTTAAGGGGGCTACATGACCTAAACGCAAATTTATAATGCCTAAAAATATATGATTCACTGCAGTAACCAAAATCAGAAAAATATATGATATTCTTCTGGATATACGCTAGTTAGATGTGTGTTGAAAACATAATACAATTAACTTGAAATGATAGAAAAAAATCACGAAGATACCTCTAAATATTTTATCGATTAAAAACCATACTAATATAATTACATTCAAACATTCAGTTTTTTTGTCAGATTATTCTACAAGTAACATACTAACGTAATAGTGTTTTTTTATGTGTAATTGTGTATTTTTTAGTCCAATGAATAGATTTTTTGTAAATCCATTATTGCTTCATATTTTGCAATAAATTACAACGCGTGTCATTTATTGTGTACAATTATTGTGTCATCGCGCATCTCTTTCTTTTCTATGCAATCCGACAGTGACCGCGCTTTAGCTCTTGTAAGCCTCTTAATTAATAGTTAGGATAGGAAGTTTCCCCTTGTTAGAGTTATCGCTGCCCAATAACAATCATGATTAGACTCCTATCATTTCTTTGATAGCCAATCGATGAACGTATTCCAGCTACAATACACTGGATCGATCTGAATGGTCGATGCCATTCGATCGAACGCAATCACATTGCACTTTAAGAATATTTATAATCCCAAATATATACATAAACCCACGACTTCTTCCTATGGGGGTAGGCAGAAACTACAGAACGCCACCTGCTACAATCCTTACATACTCCTTTTACATCGTTGACGTTCATACACCTGGTCATATAGGTACATGCACGCCGGAATATATATACATAAATATATAATATATAACGGACGTACCTAATGCTGATATACAATAGTAAATTATTATACAACTAACTACGTGTATTCACATTAGTTACTATATTAAATAACTATCTATACAGACAGCCGTCGAAGTAGGTAATCCTCCATATCGCTGTAATAGCCCTTCCTCAATAAATATGTCTTCAATTTGTTTTTAAATAAGTTTGCGCTATCTAAGCTTTTAAATTCCAAGGGAAGCTTGTTGTATAGAAATACTGATTGGTACACTGTGATGAACCACGTTTATTTTCTGTTGTATTGTGTTTGGTGTTGTGGTTGGGTATCGCTGTCATTGTCGTATTTGTTTGCGATTGATAACTTGTAATCAAATAAGTATTTATTCTTCCTCCTTACCTACCTCATTGTACCCAACTTTTGAGTACTAACGCTTGTCATATTATGAGTATTAGATTTATACCTAAGATAACTTCTCTTGAAAGGTCATTATGATGATTACCGCCATCTCGTCTTACAGCCTTTTAGCTCGTATTTTGACACTGGTTTCTATGTTGTTATACAAAATGTGGCGGAAATTGCGCTCTACGCGGTAAAAAGACTTTTTTACGTGGTAAAAGTGGTATCTTTGTAATGGAATATTTACGCAGTGTCTTTGTAATGGAATTCTTAAATTATGTCAAATTACAAAAGTTATTTTATTAATCATCGGCCTATCTTTTTCTCAACTATGTTGGGGACAGCTTCTAGTCCTACCAATACCAGTATTTTACATGGAGTGACTCATTATCAGATCTCCACACAGTGCAGGCGTTAGGATAGGACGTGGCTGGGTGCCAGAGGTGAAGGGACGCCGAAGTAGCTGTGACTAGGCGCCCCTTCGGCGCCTGCAGAGTACTTTTGTTTTAGTTCGTTTGGAGTTAGAAAACCAAAAAAAATGTTGAGGTCTCTTCGCTTGCTCTTGTATCTACCATTCTCTGAATTCTCAAACTTTTCTGCATAAGCGGATAAACTCCTATTTCTTTATGAACGGACATAAGAAACCAACGCGGAGTGCTGACATTTTTCGCCCCGTCTCTACTGTCCAAGACGGGACAGGAGCGCCGCCGAAGTTTCGCTCAGGGTGCCTGTAACGTTAAAACGGGCACTGCATCCACACACCAGTTAGGTACAGGGTAGCTCGATAACCCTTGGTCTTGGTAAGACTGGTTAAAAAGATGGTATATTCAAAAATGAAAATTGGACTGAAGGTGATTAATAGTTTTAGGTATGATTTAACCAGTTCGAAAAGTTATATCTGTCTAACACAACAGCTTGTTAAAACTTTATACATATTCTTTCGAAAATAAATTACGTATGAAACGTTTACAAACTTCATCGGTAATAAAATGTACAATAGATAGAGAGCTTGCCTATTTAAACAAAAGGAAAATACAGATAAGATAAATTAGTTTACCTAGGACTACTAACACAAAGGTCTTTAAATTGGGTTTGGAGAGAACAAAAAGTGCTGACTTAAATATCTTGCTAAATAAGAACAAACTCCAAAAGGTTCAGCTAGGCAGAAAATCTACGTTATCATAAAAACGAATAATGGAAAGCCTAAATTTTTCTTGTCTCTCTCAAAAATTTAAAATAATTTTAAATTACATTAGTAGTAAAAGAAAGAAAGAAAAATATGTTTAGGGTTTTAGGTTTCGGTTTTAGGTTTATTTTATTTTTAGTAGTAATTATTAAATTACTACTAAAATAATAATAATAATAGTAGTAGTAGCTAGTAATTTTCTATTTATTAAAATAGAAAATTACTAGCGATCCGCCGCTGTTTCACGCGGTGTTTACGACTTGACCAAACATCGTGATTTCTTTCTTATATTTAAGTTTAATTTAAATATTATGTATTATATTACCTTCTAAATGATGTTGACGACCGCATCCACATCCGTTGCGTAGGTAGTTTAGAAGAACAGCGCATTCAGACAGACACACGAAAAGTGACTTTATTTAATAATATGTACATACACATATAGATTCTGAAGAAGGTTCTTATTTATCTGCAGACTATCTGCATTTTAAATCCATACTTGTGAAATAATAGATGTGAAAGTTTATGAAGATGTTTTTTACTTCATCACCAATTTTGTTGATATCGCTGTCCCTCATGACGAGAATCTCGTGAAAGCTGAGAAGGATAAAAAAAATCAAGTATCTTGACTTAGCACACGAGGTTGTCGACATGTGGGACGTGGACTCTGTAATCATTGTGCCGATAATCGTTTCAGTAAATGGCCTAATAGCGGAGAGCCTCGACCTACACCTCAGGAGGCTCTCACTGCACAGCTGGGTCAAGGGTTTGATTCAGAGAGCAGTACTTAAGGATACGGCACGCATAGTGAGGAGGTTCCTCTCTCTAGAGCCGTGACCACCGGCAACTTGGACCCTGTTTCTGATGCCGATGGGTCACTATTTTTTAATGTTTTTATATGTATTTTGTTAAAGTATTTAAAAATGTAATTAATATCAAACAAAAATAATTATCATTTAATTGAAGTAACAAGAATCATAGTGTTAGTAACAATATACTTACAAACTATGTAAGTAAAACAACATCACAGAAACCATTAGTGACATCACTGCTGCAAGTGACAGGCCCAGCCGATACCTTGCAGCAGTGGTTCACAAACGCACAATCTAGCCTGCTTGCTACCATAGACAGGATGATGTTGGTGCTACCCCGTACCCTGCTAACCAGGGATGCTCACCGCTTCCGCAGCACAGTGTAGAACTAGTCAATGCGACCTTCAGCAAAGATCCTTCATGCGCTGCAGTTTCGGGGCAACCCTATCAGCACCCTGATGATGCGTTATTATCTTGAACACGAAATAAACAGCTGAACAGATTTTAATGAAATTCAGTACACAAAAAGACTATATATATATATCCTGAATTAGCACATAGACTACTTATTATCTGGATAAGTGAAGAAATTCCCTAAAAGCCGCCGACAGCCGTCTTCAACAGCCACTTGACAGTAAATTTAATTGAACTATTTATAGGGATTAAGATAAGGGAGGACCGGTTTCAAGTCTTAACTTAAAGAGTGATAGACCAATTAAGAACAAAAAGAAACCAAGAGCTCATTAATTTAATATTAAATAGAATGATATTACAACGATTATTATTAGATTATTATATTAGGCAGGAAGCGAACCTGCTTAGATTGAATAAAGGCTCCTACGAAAAGGCACCGCTTGTCGCGCGACGAGTGGTGCCTTTGTGTCTTTGAGTGTTTGAAGGAGCTTTAATGATCTAACTAACATTGTTAAAGTACCTTCTTTAGGTAGGTAGGTAATTATTAAGTATACACTTGGGCGTGATGAGGTTGAGGGTTTACTATATTTTCTTTAGATATAATAGAAGTAACTTATTCTTCCATTTATTAAGAACTAGATGACCAGCGGGGTAATTGCGTAACATACTAACAGTAGGAATGGGTTTGATTTTGACAGTTCAACAACATTCATTGCGTTATTTAGGTTGTTGAGCGGACAAATTTTACGAACATATGAAGCAATGGATTAGCAATAGGCTTCAGAATGATTCAGATTGTGATAGATAGTGTGTGACGTAATTAGTGTGACGGTGAACTTTGTACCACGTCGATCTATTGAAAGTAATCCGAGGTGGCAATTCCCATGCAAATGATAAATGATAAATGATTTTATTTCTGTAAGTAGGTTTGTACAAACACTTTTACACGTCAATCGTATTTTTAAACTAGATGAGGTCGGCGTTTCCTATCTGACTACTCTGAGAAGAAAGGCCGAAACAAACTCAGAGGTCACAGTCTCTTTTAAAGTCCAGACATAATCTTGGTCAGATCATGTGAAGACCATGTAGATTGGTATCTGAAATGGTCTTTTGAGGAAAGAACCACACAGATTGAGTGGACCTGTCCAGTCAGTGCACGCATTTGTCAGTAATCATGCAGCTCAACTCAGGAAGTCAGGACTTAAGGTGCTCAACGATTCGACGAACAATACCAAAGAAAGGACATTTGGGTAGGCCACATAAATTAATCAATCTGCCAGATCATGCTTAAAATTAACTGCGAAAAAAAAGCAATGACCCACACAAAATTTTGTTTTTTCGAACTTTTTGGCTATTCCTTTTGGTTTTTCCTAATTGTCATTTTTCCTAAACTTAAACAGTATTAAGGTGAAAAAAAGAAATCACATCGGTCGAGCCAATTTCGAGTTTTTAAGAGACTAACGCAATTGATTTACATTTAAATACATTAAAATGAACTGTGAATAAATTACAACTTATACTTTATTCATTAATAAAATTTAAATATAATATTATAGGTATGTCTCTTGGGTACATTAACAGTCGATAGCGATGCGGAGGATTTTTTCGACGCCATATTTTAGTTTATTATTATTTTTTAGTTAAGTTAGGATAATATTATGTTTTTATTTTATATAGTATTTTTTTTTAATTATTGATACTTACCTATTTCTATTTCTATCGTTTATATATATATTCTCATCTGTTTCTATTCTGAGTCTAATTTCGTGTTGTAAGAACTTATTCGTCCCTAAATACATAAATGGCAAAAATCAGTGAAATGGGGCGAATAAAGACTCGTACAATTAGGCAGGCACAGTTTCTTTCACAATATTCTTACATAATTACCTACTTTGAACATTTAACGTAGAATCTGTCTGGAAAATCAATGGCTGCCGTAAAATATGCAAAAACTAATGTTTACATTGTTTCAGCTACAAAAACGAGCTATATTTTAATACATTTTTAAGGATAGTTTAATTATAACTATGAAACTGGAATATTAAGCGAGGAATATATTAAAATTATACGCTGTAAGTTCTAACGAGAGTTGAATTAAGTTTGTAAAAGTATTACCTAAAATGCGTCTCGTACGCTACGCCCAAGGCTAGAAATGTATAGTGTTACCTTTAAAGATATTATAAGATTTAATTTAAGTAGTAATCATTATTTTCTAGGAGGTGTTTCTGAATGAAGATAAACTTAGCCAGGTGCGACCTTTCCCGTGACCTTTAGACGAAATACTTTTAAAGTAACAGGATCCACTGAAGGTCTGACATCCCGTAATATGACGGGTCTGATTATTTGTTGTCGACGATAGAGTATGGTGAAGATTAGCTGTCACTGTCAGCGTAAACCTCATGAGATAGCGATAGCCTTTGGCAGTCACATGTTTACTGGTACCATCAAATCATGTCGGGTAATACTTACCAAAGAAATCGTACCGTGGTAGACAGGGCCTTCTCTTCCATTGGCCACTCTGGGCAGGGGGCCAAGTCTACTAATTTAAAAACGTCGCAATGGTCTCTGCATTGCGAGATTTTGACAAATTTGCCATACAAAATCTGTCAAAAACTAACAATCACGAGACAAATGCAACGTTTGTAAATTAGTAGACTTAGGCCCCAGGGCCCGTCGATTCATGGGGCCCCCTATGTCATGCCAGCATCGGAGCTAGGGGCTATCAGAGGCAGGGTGCTACAAATTTCGAGCTCACTTCTCTCGCTCTTACATCCTAGATTCTCCATAGGGCCCCAGAATACTGCCTAGGGCTTCCAGTAGGTTAAAAATTACCCTGGTGCTAGCCACTTTGTTGGGCCCCAATTGTTGGTAAACAAATGGTGTCAATCAAAAATGGGAGATAAAGAAAATATATTTCAGTGTCAGTCTCGTATATAAAGGGTCAAATTAAATTATCTAGCGAAACTCCGCAGACATGATGGGTATCGTTATCTAAACAAGTTATATGACGCCTTCGATAGACTACATGATAATTATAATTACCCTTTTCTACAACCAATGCTTTTTTTTTCTTTTTATTTATGCTTTTTTTTTTGTTGAAATCAAAAATTCTTGTAAACAAGTGAAAAATTGAGTTCTAACCAAAGGTATAAAAAGATGCTGCATTAAACAGCGAATATTATATTTAAAATACCATCTCTACAAACATAACAAAACACAAAACAAAAAAAAATATGACGTATCGACTCAAATACTGAAAAAATGCATAGGTACACAAGGTTCAGCAGATTAATAGCTTAGAATACATTAATAGGGCCAACAATACAAGTAAAGCGGCCTGGAACATGATTAAAACAAACTCAAATAATATGACAAGTAAATCTGAAGTTGACGCAGTTCATGCTAATAGTAAAGTTTATGACAATCCAAACCAAATATGTGACTTACATAAACAAAGAAGACCAATAATGCTCATAAAAATATATGACATGAAATTAACACTCCTCCAAATTTTAAAAGCATTTTGCTTACACCAGTAGATGAATCAGACGTTTATAAAATAATTCACAGTCTAAGAAACACTAAGACTGGATATGATGACCTGAGCACTAAAGTGTTAAAAATATGTGCAATGAGTTTAGTGTCTCCCTTAACCTACATTATAAACCTGTCTCTAACAGATGGAGTATTTCCAACACGTCTGAAAAGGTCAATTGTCAAATCTCTTTATAAGAAAGGTGTAAAAACTGACATGAGCACTTATCGCCCAATAACCTTAATCCCAATCCTATCAAAAATCTTTGAGAAGGTTATGTGCATTAAAATAGAAAACTTTTTAACAGCATGTGATATTCTTAAAAAATAACAATTCGGTTTTAGGAAGGGCAGTTGCTTTAGCAAGTTTTGCGCTACTAAAATACATAACTGAAAGTTTGAATCAAAAATCTAAGATAAATTGCGTGGTCCTAGATATTACAAAAGCCTTTGAGTTTGTTTGCCATAAAACACTACTTTCAAAGCTTGAGTATTATGGAATCCGGGGTAAGGCGAACGATTGGATCAAAAGTTATCTTTCCGAAAGAGTACAATGCGTGCAAATAACAAAAACTCGCATAAATGAAAAACAATCCTACAAGTCAAAATATAAACTAAATAATTATGGCACGCCACAGGGAGGAATCGTCTCCCCACTACTCTTTGTAGTTTACATCAACGACATTCCAGAGGACATAGGCAAAGATTGCATACTATTCGCTGGTGACACTACAATAATGATTAAGAGTAACAATAACAAAAATTTAGTAAATGAAATCGCCTTGGCCCTCGATAATGCAATCGATTGGCAAGAAAAAAATAACTTAAAAATAAATATGGCTAAAACCAACATAATACAATTTCAGACATACAATTCAAACATAAATAAAATAGACATTAACTAGAAAGATTCTCACTTGACCACTGTCGATAATTGCGTATTCTTGGGTATAACGATCGATAAAAAATGCAATTGGAAAACGCACATATAGATAAAATGCTTACAAAAATTGATAGTTTTTATACGTCTTGAAAAAAAGTAGACAAAAAGTAAACTGTGATTCTGCAATGCTGGTTTACCATGGTTATGTGTCATCTGTACTTAGATACGGCATAATAATATGGGATAATTCAGTAGATTTTGACACAGTTTTTAACGCTCAAAAAAAATGTATTCGAGCAATTTTTTTTTTTTTTCAAAAACATAAAATTCTACCTCTGACATGTTTATATATTTTTGAAATATGTAGTTTTGTTAATAAAAACTACAATCTATTTGAAATTAGCACTGACAGGCCAAATAGCCGAACACGGCATAAAGATAGACTTCGGCTGCCGTATACTGCATGTCGATTATTATTTAAAATCATTTAGTTTAGTTTAGTTTACAAGACTTACCGCTGACAATGTTTAAAAAAATACTTTTCAAACTGTTAATATTTAAAAGATATTTTATCATTAAGGACTATTTAGAAGACAAATCAATAGAATCTGTAATTTGTAACTTAGATTAATTGACGTCGCTGATTGTGAAAACATTTGCACGCCATGTTATGGCAGGATATGCTGAAACAAATTTACTATAACACCTTATGTACCATATTCTAGCAATTAAATATTTTTGATTTGATTTGATTTAAAACAAAAAAGAAATTAATAATATGTTTTTTTTGTACAGTCATCGACCGCACTTAGTTAGAGCATTCACTTGATAAATCAGTTTAAAAAATCAGTTTATTTTGTGTAAACTTTACAGACGTGATTAGTATCGTTAGCTAAACACGATAAAACATATTTTCTCAAATCATACTTGCCAGCGGTCGTTAAACCCTAAAAAAAAAACACCAAATCATTTTTATTTTAACTTTATCGTGTCTAAATATCGATACTCAACACGTCTGCAGAGTTTAACTAGCAAATTTTATTTGACCCTGTATAGTCTTCCTTATTAATCTATCTGTGCCGTTTATCAAAACTTACAAGTCTACACGTTCACAAGTTACACTTTACAAGGAAGTTTTTACATGTTCGTGTAAATTACGTTTATCAAATGAAATCTAATAGGTTTGTAAAATTGAACGCTTGTAGACTCTACTTGTAAGTTCTAAAATCAAAAAGTTATGCCGCCATATTCTTTTCCCGCCATTTATTTGTATTTTTTTTTATTGATGCTCTGAAAT
Organism: Griposia aprilina; assembly: GCA_916610205.1. NCBI lineage: Eukaryota > Metazoa > Arthropoda > Insecta > Lepidoptera > Noctuidae > Griposia > Griposia aprilina. Next base: position 11,410,257 of record OU744285.1, on the reverse strand, counting down.
TATACGGTTATATTAATACGCATGGCTAAATGGTATATTGTCTGTGCCTAATATTTCTTAAACTGCCTTTTGTTATGCCATGCATGTCAGAAACAGCATGGTATTGAACTCCGGTTCCCAACCATTTAAGAGCAATTTGTAATATTAATTTGGTTGACTGGGCGTTTTGTTTCTAACTGAATTTCTGTCTAAATGGCTACCCAAAATGTTAATTAAATGTTCCAATTTTTCAACTTTAATTCGAAACCTTTCGTTAAATTCATAGGTCATCTCCATATGACCGTAGTCAATTCTTCTTTTATATGTTCTCGGTTCTGTTTTCTAATATTTTCTTCATTACTTGAATCACTTGACCACATTTTAAAACAGAGAATCGTATTTAAAAATTGATTGCGGTACTTAGCGCGACACTCGTAAACTTGTAAGACGGAATGAAGAGTCGCCGGACACTCTCAGGATTTGCCAGGATTTTTTACAAGTTGTAACTTACAAAGGATTTTTTGATGAACAAAATCATGAATAAAAGAGTAAAAATATACTTGTGAAATAAATAAGGAAACTTGTAACCCGATTACACGTGTAGTTTTGATACACATATATTTGTAATAATGAAAAATTTCACAGGAAAAATGCTTGTAATACAAAGCTCGTAAGGTTTGATGAACAGGGCACTGGTCTCGTTATTATTATAATTTAGGGACTTCTCTGTTGTTGTACTTGTGGCTATGTAATATCATTGATATTATAAATAAAAAGAGATAGATAGGTGACCCAACATTCAATCTCCAAAAACGGCACACATAAATAGCATAATATTGTAATGTCACATTATACTCAGAACAATAACTAAAGCATAGAAGGATGGCTAAAATAGCAACTGAACTCAATATATTTGGTTCACTTTGACTAATGGAGGCTGCTGATATGTTAGACAAGGATACGCGTACAATAGTTATTTGTGCAACAAGAGAGCAAAGTCGTTTTTTGCTGCGAGTGCTGATTTTGAATCCTGAGTATCGCGACGGAATCAAAGGCACGAGATGCAAATAACTTTGCTCTCGTGTAACACACATAACTTTTCACTTCAGCAGCGAGAACACTTTAGGAGATACCTAAAATAATAAACAGGAAAATATTGAAATAACTATTTATTGTGAATCAAAATAATTAACATTGTAGGTAAAGGTACCAGTACAATAAAATGGAACATTTTAAAAGTTAAAAGTAAAATTACTGCAATTCTGCAAATTAAAAGTAACAGATTTATTTGGCAACGTTATAGTTGCATTGAGTTGAGTTTGATTATCTGGGGTTAAGGTTTCTGTTTCGGTGGCGGATTGAGACGGAACAACGGTGAACGTTGGTGACTCTGATCGGCTTTCTGTAGAAGTACCTACACTGTGCGTCGTTGGAAGTGGATGGGCGTGGGTGAGACCAAGGATCCGAGGTCGAATTCAGACATACTGTTTCCACTATACGCTTACAGATTTTCGACTTATTTTCTATTGAGTCTTCAATATAGCCTTCTGCAACCGTATTGGACTTCCACCCGCCGCCGTGACGTTTTAAAGTCGGCTCCGGAATCAGCCAAGAGCGTTGCCGAAGTTCTCCGAAAGCAGTGACCCGTGTATAGCTGAGGCTCTTCCAGTTTTAAGAAAGTGGCAATTTCTCGCGGTATAGCACCTATTTTATTTACTCCCATAGGCTGTCTTGAGCATTTAATATTATGGTATTGTATGAAAAATCGGTCGATTTTTATATTGGCTGGACGTAAATTTTGGTATTTTTCTACAATACTTACATATTCTTCGCGTACGACATAAGACCTGTCAAGGTTCGTCTTGGTATTTTTCAATTTTACTAACAGTAATTTATCTGAATGCTTTTCGATATTATTAACTGTTAGCTGTAATAGCTCGTTATTGCGGCACGCTCCACTAATTCCTATGATCAGTACAACCTGTAATGAAAATATTACATAATTATTATGCATAATTTAACATTTACAGCATCTTTTACATATCGTAATAAATATTTTAACAGTATTGCTAAGCCAGACTAGGATTCATTGCGCCTCCAAAAATTTGTAGTAGGCATTACTGCCTAAACCCTTACGTACCGTTATACATGACAGTCTACACACAAATTTTAATAACTAACAACATATATTCCTAGGTACCACTTACTTTAGCGGCAAGAAAATTGCAGTCCGGAGCTTCATTAAGAAATTTTTCTATGTTAAGGGCCGTGAAATTTTTGGACTTTTTAGCCTTATGCCCAACTGACATTCTTTTTAGAAAAGATACGAGTTTTGTTTATATTTCAATATGCACGTTATGTTTTGTTTTTAAAGTAGCTTTCAACATTGAGTAAATACTCCACATTGTAGATGATCGCCTCGTCTGTGATAAATCTAAAAAATAAGATAGCAACACCGTCTCCGAAAAACTGCTTGTGCCCTTTGTAAGTCTCCATTCATTGGAGACATGGTATGCTTTCAGATATTTCTCGCCAGACTTCTCAGGTAGGAAAGTTAATTCTCCATTAATAACTCTTCCAGTGTTAAAATACTGTTCTCGTCGCTAGTTTCACTCATATTTTACGATTATTTTAATATTTTTTAACTTATTCAACTCTTTACGCCAGCCACGAAATTTTATTCCCACTCTTTTATTTAAATTAAGGCGTGTTCGGAAATAGCACCCTTGATATTTTATTATTCAAAATATATTACGTAACATTATTGAAACTAGAAATAAATATTTACAGGTTAAATATCAGCTGTAAATACTTATTTTCGTTTAAATACAACAATAAGTTAAAAATTAAATAAATTACATTAAAAGACATAATTATCTTTTTGCAAAATTTCTTTAGTTAGTACGAAATTCCGAACGTGTTCATCTTTGAGGTCGAATTCAAAATCGGAACTTCGAAAGGGCTGGTCTTTGTCTCTCTCTCTCTTTCTAATGGCGGGAAAGAGATAGAGTGTGAATGTTTCGAATTGTATGATTAACCCAAGGCTGAATAAGACATTCGCGGCTTTCTGAAAAAAAAAAAAAAAAAAGTTACCTACTTGGTCTCACTCAGTGAGCAAAATCGCATTTTGCTCACTCGATTGATCTTCAAATAAATCAACAGATTTTACGGAAAAATGAAATTAATTTTAAAATTCGACTATTTGTTACAGCCTAAGCTCTAAGGTTAAAATGTAATGGACGAAATTTCAAGTAGAATAGTCGAGTTAGTCGAGGTCCATAAGTGCAGACCTACATTAACTTTAACTCGTAAGACTGTAAATTTTAAAAAATAACCAGTTAGTAAATGTAGTAGGTATAAAATCATGTTTGTAATAACAATAATAATGTCCAATCGGCTATAGCTTTAGCTTTGTATATTGTAAGGGCACATTCAAGTCAATGAAAGACGAACCTATTAAATGGTAACTTTATAGTAAGTACATACAGCGCTCACACATGTGCTATGCAATACTGAGAGCTTGAATTTATAGAATGCAAAGATAGTTTGACAATCTTCAGCAGCTTCAACAGTAGTTTCAAATGCTAATCAATTAGTTTATGCGCCCTTGTGGAGCAGGACCAGGGTTGAGCCAAGCATTTTTATTATCGATGTAATCCCCCAACTTATAATATGCTTGGCTGCATAGTGTGCGTTTTATACAAGATTTAAATTTCGTTTTATTCGGTTAAAGTATATGGGGAGGTATTTTATTGTAACATTTTAAACAGTACCCCATGAAAATGAGTCTACTTTAGTCAGCCTGAAACCTGGTGTTCAATTGTGTCTTTCACCTCTTTTACTAAAAAGATGTAGATTTTTCCTCACGTATATGATGTTTTCATAGATGTATTGACAAGGTACCATCATGATGTTAATATCTTTAAATATCTAAGTCGTCTCCATTTTGCAGTTTCATTACACATAAATGAATCCAAAGTAAAATGCTTGGAACAAATATCGAGCACCTGCAGCATGCGGGGCCTCATATATCTAGGGTACTGGCAATGTTTTATTCGCTGTGCGTGAGCCACTCTTACCTGCCATCCGATGTAATGAGGACTGTGGTAGTGCCTATAGTGAAAAATAAAACCGGCGACCTTGCAGATAAAAGTAACTATCGGCCTATTTCACTAGCCACAATCGTAGCTAAAGTTTTTGACGGTCTGCTTAATACACAGTTAAATAAGTTTGTAGCGCTGCATGATAATCAGTTTGGATTTAGACCACAACTGTCTACGGAGAGTGCGATACTGTGTCTTAAGCATACCGTCAGATACTACGTGGATCGTAAAACACCCGTGTACGCGTGCTTCCTCGACTTGTCTTGGGCTTTTGACCTGGTCGCGTGCGATGTTCTATGGAAAAAACTGGAGGACATTAATTTACCACATGAACTTATAAGAATTTTTAAATATTGTTATACGCACCAGGTCAACAGCGTAAGATGGGCGGGGGCTATGTCGGAGCCATATAAGTTGGAGTGCGGCGTGAGGCAAGGCGGTTTGACCTCCCCAACCCTTTTCAACCTTTACATGGACGCACTGATCGTTGTGCTCAGCAGTGCCCGAGTCGGCTGCCATGTTGATGATGTTTGCGTCAATAACCTTAATTATGCTGACGACATGGTGTTGCTGAGCGGTTCGGTCTGTGGCTTGAGAAAGCTAATGGTAATCTGTGAGGAGTACGCGAGTGGGCACGGCCTTAAATATAATGTGACCAAAAGCCAGTGCACGGTCTTTGAGGCGAGTAGTGCTAAATGCCCGCAAAGTATACCACCAGTTTATCTCAATAGTGTTCCCCTCAATAGTGTCCTCGGAACGCGCCACTGTCGGGTTCCCAAATAATGGCGGGAGGGGTTCAGCGTCGAGTCGACGATGAGGTACCTGGGACTCGTCCTCGACAGCCGGTGGAACTTCGTTGAGCATTTCCAACGTTTGGCTCCCAGACTGGATCGGGCCGGGGCTGCCTTGAAGCGGCTCCTGCCCAATCTAGGGGGTCCTAATGCCTCCTGCCGGAGGCTCTACGCGGGGGTCGTGCGGTCGATGGCTTTTACGGGGCACCGGTGTGGGCGCGTTCATTGAGGCTCCGACCAGCACGCCGGTTGAACGCGTCCCAAAGAGTCATGGCCATCCGGCTGGTCCGAGCATACCGCACGGTCTCCTGCGAGGTGGCGAGCCTCCTTGCCGGATTGCCGCCATGGGATCTGGAGGCAAAAGTCCTTGCGCACATTTGGGAGTGGCGCGAGGAGGCGAAACGCCGGGGCGTTACTCCGCTACCGCGAGAAATCGCGGCACAGCGGAAGGAGTTCCGGCGGGATCTCATGGCGGCATGGAGAGTGCGACTGTCGCAACCCAGCGCTGGGCACGCCACAATTGCGGCGGTAAGTCCCCTCTTTGAGGAGTGGCTTGAGAGGCGCCACGGCGTCCTCACCTTCCGCCTGACGCAGGTCCTCACCGGACATGGCTGTTTCGGGAGGCTCCTCTTTCGGATAAGGCGGGAAGAAACGCCCGGGTGTTGGCATTGTGTGGATCAACCGGAGGACACGGTGGAGCATACGGTGGAGGTCTGCCCAGCTTGGGTGGAGCACTGCCGTGTCCTCGTGGCGGTGATTGGCGGCGGCGATCTCTCGCGTCCGGCCCTGGTACAGGCCATGGTACGGAGCGAGAGGGAATGGGAAGCCGTCACCTCCTTCTGTGAAGCAGTAATGCTCGCGAAGGAGGAGGCGGAGCGCGTGAGGGTGCGGCAATCGTTGCGCCCTCACGCCCCTAGTCGCCGCAGGAGGAGACACCCTGGGCGTCGGGGGTCAATTGCCGACTCCCGGCCACCGTAGGCGCGGGCTTGCGGACGGCGAGCAATGGGCAGCTCGCCGTCCGGTAAGGACCAGGCCCGGGTCGACGGCGCGTCGTGTTCCACGCGCGCCTCAAAGAGATGTCAGCATCATTGAAGGGGCCGATAGGGCCGATGCCTGCCGGGGTCGCGGATTGTTCGAAAGAGTTACCGTGGCCCTGGCGCACATGCAACTGACGGAACACGGGTGAGTTTTAGTCAGTAAGAGTCTGACACGCCCTTCCGCTCCGCCCAGAGCGGGAGAAGTCATTTGATATTTCCCACCCAAAAAAAAAAAAAAAAAAGATGACAGAAGACTCAACAAACAAACTTCAACAAACAAACAAATCAAACTTTATGTTTTTCTGTGTACGTTCTACGAACTATCATAATTATAATAGTACTAGCTTCTGCCCGCGGCTTCTTCGAAATTACCCCACGGGGACGTGCTACTGGGATAAAAGTATCCTATGTCCTAACCCAGGTCATGGCCTATCCGTAACCTACCTATCATCCAAATCCAGCCGTTGAAGCGTGAAAATGTAACAAACAGATAAAATATATTACCTCAAGACACGGACTCTGACTAAATTCCAATTACTTAATTCTTTAGAGGCATGAGGAACAGGGTGTAAAGTTCAATCATCCTACATACAAAATAGAGGACCCTCCGACCAGACGGGTGTTGTGTCCGGTGGGCAACTGCCCGACGATTAATGTCGGGAAGTCATATACAAGGAGCGACTGCCTATCTGACCTCCACAACCCAGTAACTGGGTAATACGATACCCCTTGGTAAGACTGGTTGACAGACTTTCGGGCTTCTGTTGACCCATAAAGATTCTCAAAGATTAACGAATGACAGCCAGGTCCAACGGATTAGCGTGCTTTCCGAGGCACGTAGGAGTCTCGGTATGTAAAGATGGTCACCCATTCACGGCCCAACCCTGGCAAGAGTAACTTAACCTGATGGATCGACCCGTGCGGCTGTTATATATTACTTAGCCACGAGCTCCTCACGTGTACTTACTTATAAAATAACATAACATCACGCCTTGTTTCCCCGAAGGGATGGGTAGAGGTGTACCTGTAGTACACCCACATTTCGCCAATTATGTTTTAAGTCCCATGTAATAGGGGGCGAGCCTATTGCCATCAACCGGGCACAAATCCAGATTCCGGGCTGCTACTGAGAAATTCCTTTTGGAAAAACCCAATAATATTTTGCCCGACCTGGGAATCGAACCCCGGACCTCATTCCTGCTCAGCAGTAGCGCTTGCGACCGCTGCCAACTTATAAATGCAAATATTAGTTCGTAGTGATATCAGTTACATATTTGATACATCTTGATACCTTGGTTGAGATTGGACACCGGTGACGACAATGATTCATTAAATCTATTTATACACATAAGTATACTGGCATTATAAACGTCGCATATCCCGAGCCAATGCGAAAATCGGGATGTCACATATTACTGATACACCTCTACCACAGAAAAATCCTATTTGACTCTGTTGGGAGATGATTTTGGGAAAACTGTGATACATGTGTCTCCTAATTTTAATTAAAGAGTACAAATTTTCGAGTCAATCGACACAGAGAATAAAAAGTTTTACAGAAAATTCAACCTCCCATTTCACCCTCTTAGGGGTGGAATTTTGAAAAACCTTTTTTGAGTGGTTACTTACTCTTTATAAAGAACACACCCTTCGAATTTCATGTCTCTAGGAGCAGTGGTTTAGGCTGTGCGCATATCAGATAGATAGATCTATATAGATAGATATATAGATAGATTTACCTAGATAAATTTAGGTATACCACGTTTTCTAAAGTAATGAATAAGATCTTTCATATTATAAACTGTATCCCTTTCTTTCACCCCCAGAGGAATTTTGAAAATTCGTTCGAGATGTTTCCATGACTGAAAGATTATTTATACCACTTTGAGTTAATCAAGGCTCCCAGTAAAACCTTCGCCTGTAAAATTGACTACCCCTTTTCACCCCATTAGGCGTAGATTTTCGAAAAATCCTGATACAGGATTTAATTATAAATACTGAGTTTTGAGTTAATCGGACAGCGCGTTAAAATTCTTCCATACAAACTTTGACACCCCCCAATCCTCCTTTTGGGGGTAATTTAGAAAAACTAAAAATTAAAAAGTTCATTATTTATTTGCGTTAGTATTCGTGCCAAATTTCAAGTTTATTAACTCAAGGAATAAGATTTTTCATACAAACAAAATCCTCCCTTTTCACCCTCTTAGGGGTGGAATTTCGAAAAATCCTTCCTTAGTGGATACCTACGTCATAAGAGGAATATATTATTTTTTAATATATAATATTTAGAACTTTCATCCCCTATTTTATCTTCTTAGTGGTTGAATTTTGGAAAACGCTGAAATACGTAACTCATTATTTTTGCCATAATCAATTCATACGAAATGTCATGCAAATACGTCCAAGGAATAAAAAGTTTCATACAAACTTTTATCCCCTATTTCACCCCTTTGGGGGTTGAATTTTGAAAAATCCTTCCTTAGTGGATGCCTACGTAATAAGAGGAATACGTGTGCGAAATTTAGGGTTTCTAGCCTTACAGGTTTGGCCTGTGAGTTGATACATCAGTCAATCACTTTTGCCTTTTATATATTTAGATAATAAACTGTAGACAAAAAGAATCACAAAGCATATCGATAGTTGGGAATTGAATTTACAGCCAAAAGCACATTATTAATGTTCGATATCCTATCATCACATTACACGTTCTTATTTGTTTTTATGTGTTATAAATACATTTAAAATCTCCTTGTAAAAAAGTGACTAAAATTATTGATTGCATGCATCTTTTGCTAAACGTGACGTTCTATTAATTTGAGGATAACACTTATGGATAGATAATTTAAAAATCTAAATAATTCACGTTTTATTTTATTTCAAAACATCACTTGTCTTTTTTTTTGTGAATTTTATGATAAATTAGCATGCGCAGGGAGCGAGACAGAGTGAGACTCAGCGACGGGACAGAGAAGGACCTAACACTCAAGGTCGTTTTCGACGCCCAAGTTGTCTCCTATTTAGGTCATTTACTCCAAATTGACTAGCAATTGGCAAAATTGTGTTAGTAGCAAAGTTTCTGGTTGGAAAGCTCTTTCCATTGGTTCCAAAGACTAAAATAACTGGTCTAATATATGTCATGATTGACTGCTTACTTCCATAAAGGTGTAGCGTGATGATAATCCTTAAAAAGGTTAAATCTGTAACTTTCTGTAATATATAACATTTTGGCTCGTCTTTTTACAATTTGCGGTAAACTATAGAAGAATTCGAACATAATGCAATATTGCTTATCCCCCATAGCAAATATCGTGATAATATATAGATAGCCTACAGATTGACTAGACCTATTGGGAATATCTTTGCAAAATTTGAACAGAATCTATATTATAGTTTTTGCATGATGCTGGAAAAAGACATTCAGACAAACAGACGAAAATTCTAAAAACTATATTTTAGCCATTAGAATCGTTACCAGACCTCGTAGCAATTACTTTTTTATACTCAAAATACAGTATTGACATAGTTACGATTTTATTATACGTAAAGAGGCAACATTTTCATACTGTTTGATAATATCGCATATTTACGTATCGCCTAACTCAATTTAACTTCGCTTCATTTAATTAAAAACGTGCCCGTAATGTACGTTTTGGTTTTAGGTCATCATAACAGGCCGATACGTTTCGGTCATTATAAAATGAGTGAGAAATATGAAAGAGGATTTATTATCACTAGAGACACAAAGTGCTTTCAATTCCCTATCACGCTTGATTTTGCCATCCAATTTGAAAGAAGCAACCAAATTAAATCATGTCAGTAAACATAAAAGTGAATCATTTAGTGTCATCCCTTCATTTGTGAGATTTCAATAAAAATTCATCGATTTGATTGAACCTTGTCATATTGGTTTAATGGTTTAAGAACTAAGGTTCGTACTGTCGAGCGATAGGTCATGTTTGGTACCTTGTTATTGCACTAGTTGCCATGAACCTACTTGTAGCATAACCCTAATCAATTAGCTAAAACGACTTAAATACATAGTATGAGGCTTTTTTGAAACTGCTTGGTAATGCATTGTATCAAAGATAATTGACATCTTTTTAGGGGGCGTTTGGAATCCCTATATTGTATGCATAAGCAAACCATATTTTAGAACATTCTACAGCTACATTAAACAGTTTGTACATGACTTCAGATTATGTAGAAGTTTCTCAACATTTGTGGTTTGTACGTGTTTTGTCTAGATATAAATACCTAAGCTGAGCTATATTCACGTAGAAATCTCATCTTATTTGAGAGATTACTTGGAGAAACCTGCCTCATTTAATGAAAATTATGAACTTAAAGACAGCTCCGTAATATTCGGTAACTCAACTTCGTGTACTAAACTAATAAGGCTAGTACGTGTAATAACTATAATATATTAAGTTTAGCTATAAATACATGTAAGGTATACGTAAGTAAAATAGAGACAATCTGTTTTTTTGGCTCAGGTAACTGTTTAAATTTTTTACACTACTTCATAACAGGTCTCCAGAAAAAAACTTAAGTTAGTAAGATATTTATTTATTTGTCGGAAATACGTTAAATCAATCGTTTGACGTTGACTAATCGAGACGCCAGCGCCACCACGCGGCGCTCGACAGAGTCTACAAAATAACGCTCGACCATAGATATAGCAGTTTGCCAGGGTACTTTATTGTGTTCTGTCATTCTGTGAGAGTTTGTCGGTGGCGGTCAAGCAGTGAACACGTTTAGAAACTGTCGCGCGTTCTATATAGTTGTGTCGTGTTCCTATTGTGTGTAATTCCCTAGTGTGATTAATTAGTTCGTAAATTATAATTTGATTTGAACTGCAAACAATTTTTCTATTGCGCAATAACAAACACTTCTCGTAGTACGCTCACGCTAGTTAAAATATGGCTGATGATAACGAGAGAGACGTACCTTCTCCGTCATATTGTACACCACATAAAACAAAAAGGACAACCATATTTATAACTAGTGTAGAATGGGCGGTCTTATTGCACAAATTGATCTCTTAGTCTCTTACAGACAACCTTTGAATGGACTTACTAAGATACCTACATACATTTTTAAATAACGTTCTCTTACTGTCTTAGACGCAGTAAGGCAACGTTATTTTCCGACACATCTTTTTCAAGCCGATGCAGCAACCTATATTTTTGGCGTTCCAGGTCTCGTCAGATAGTTTTGGTTTTCCTTCGATATCACAATTTGTACCACCACTTGTATATGCCTTCCTGAAATGAGCAGATATATTTGCCGTCATCTTAACGACAGAAGAATGATCTTTATTTTTTATTTTTTTCATTTTATAATTTTTTCGAATGAATCATGAAATCATTATTGCCGAGCTGTTCATGTTTGTGCTCATGACTGTACCTCGGTGCATTCCCCTCTTTACATTACCGCAGTGATGCGACTCCATCCAATGCCAAAGGTCAAACTATACATATTAATCTAAGCGCACATTAGGTACAGCCGCATCGGGCCGCAGTGCATCGAATTTCAATTTACAAATAAAAAATGCGCTACAGCTCTATTATAGTGTGCGATGTTCTATATACAAAAAATATACGCGTCAACTTGAGAACCTCCTCCGTTTTTTTTCGTCGGTTAAAAATGTACGAAAGTGATGTAGGAAGTTTTTTGCATTGTGGTGCGGCCCGCCAAAATATGCGTTAGCCTTTGCAGTATACTGTGGCAAGTAAATTATAAGGTGAATACTTACGCTTCAGTGATACTGAGGGCAGCTCAGCTTGCAGAAAACGATACCCAAGCTGCATGGGTACTGGTGCCAGTACACCGACAGATCATTTGGTAGAACTGGAACAAAAGACATATGTTTCATTCAAAAGGAAAGAGACAACCAGCTTTCTTTAGGGCCGATTTTTTTAATGGCAGATAACTTTTATCTCTATAATAACAATGGTGGTTTGAAACATTTTCGGAAAATTTAACCTGCGGGGTAATTACGTAACACACTAACAGTAGGAATGGGTTTCATTTTGACAGTTCAACAACATTCATTGCGTTGTATACGTTGTTGAGCAGACAAATTTTTCAAACATGTGGTGCAATCGAACGTACATAGTTAAACGATGCATTTGCCGACACATGCTGTTATGGTATACCATAACAAGCATAATACAATAATTATGAAATTATATATGTAACATTATGGGTATGCCAAACAGTTTTGTTGGTACGATTTTAGTACAACATTTGCACACCGTTTGGGAACGGCTCCTAAAACGCAATAAATACGAAACTAGGGCGGGAAAACTCTTTGCAGCACGCGGTGTTTCGTGACGCGAATATAACGTAGCTATATGGATTGGTGTGGGTGGTATGTTGTTAATGCCTCGGGGATTTAGGCGTTAAGCATTCAAGCCCAAAAAAACTCCAATAAAAATTGTCGTTACACTCGAGGAAGAGCACTGTAGCTTAGAAAAGAGATCGTGCATCTATTGCCGAACGGTGCTCTGAAAATCGCTGCAACGAAAATATAGAAATTGTTTTACAAGTATGAATTATTTCGCTTAACAATGTATTTGACGCGGTGGCACGCTTGTCTAGAAGTAACATATTTACTCGTGACTTGAGCAAAACACTAGTACCGTTTTACCCATGTGAACAAAGATCTAGGATTCTAGCACAACATCTTTCCCGTCTGTAAATATTGCACAAGGCTTGAGGCTGTAAAATGTGTTACGTGCATAGCCTGCATCGTTAAATATTAAAGAATACATCTCCTACACATTACTACCACACACACATTATTACATTACTTAGACATTGATTACACCAAGGGACACAAAGTCTTCGTTTGAAGCAACATAAAGGTTGATAGCAGTGATTTAAACATTAATTCGAGGAAATTAATTATTCATTTACTTACGTGCCTCAGATTGAAATAAGTAAGTTGCTGAAACCGTCCTTATTTTAGCTAAACAAATTCATATAACATCTACTTCTACCCTTCCGATGCTTTTATTTAATAATAGTTCACATAATCATCATCACCTGCCTAGCCTTTCTCCAACTATGTTGAACTATGTTGGGGTCGGCTTCCAGTCTAACCGGATGCAGCTGAATACCAGTATTTTACATGGAGCGACCACCTGTCTGCCTTCCACCCACGACCCCAGTCGTAGGTAACACGATACCCATTTCCGCTGTGCAAGACAGGCTGTCAGACTTTTGGGCTTCTGACTTCTCGTAACGACTGCCTTTTATAATTTTGATAGAATAACGATTTTCCTATATGTGTTGTAACGGTAATCGATCACAGCCTATATAAGGACAAATTAATTAGTACATAAACAGACCTCCTTACTCGTCGGGACGTTGTATATATTCTATTTGCGTGATAAACTCTGCTTACGCAATGCAGGATTTTGCGTGACGTCTATGTGATGCGTAGTTCGCAATTTGGCGTTACAGATGCCACCACAAGTTCTTTAATTTCGACCCACGCTCCTCGCTAAAAGGAGCGTCACAAACATAAGCACGACAAGTTAGACAGCAAAATTAAAGCCAGAAACAACTTTATCCAGTTCTAATCAAAATAACCATGTTTCGTTCAAAACAACTCGAGCCAACACGACGGTAAACGATGGAAAGGTAACAAATTAAAGACAAATGGAAAAGAAATTACGTTGAACAAAAACAAAACTTTGATTCAATAAGCCACGAAAATATCTTTTGCGAAATAGCACTGGCAATGAACAATATACCTACATACAATAATGTCACGCCTGTGTTCTTCAGTTCAACAACATTCATTGCGTTATAAACGTTGTGGAGTAGATAAATTTTTCGAACATATGAAGCAATGGATTAGCAATAGGTTTCATAATGATTCAGATAGTGATAGATAGTGAGTTACGTAACTAGGGTGCAGATGTATGAACGTAAACGAGGCAAAAGGAGTATGCAGGTGGCATTCTGTAACTTCTGCCTACCCCCATGGAAAGAAGCGTAAGTTTTGTATGTATGTGTATATTTGTTTGGTTTTGAAAGCTGATGCAGGTCTGTGAGGAGTACGCAGGGCTAAAATATAACGTTAGCACGAGTCATTGCATGTTATTTGTAAGGGTAAGCCCTTACATGTAAAGTTGAATGTTAATAAATGTTCATGTTTCGAGAAGGTATTTAATGATAAGCTGCACTAAATTAATGTAATAGAAAATGTTATCATGTTGTGCGAGCTCGATGTAAAACCGAAGACTGACGTACTTGCGTCCGTGATGATACTACATTATTTGCAGTATTTTGTAACTAGGCCAACGTACAATGTGCGGTTGCTGACCGTACATCACCGTACATGGCGGGGCAAAAGATATAATTAAGATAACTTATTATAAATTATTTTACTAATGTAAATAACAATCATAAACCCAATGTGAATAAAATTAATTATAAGTTAAAAGAATGAGGTTTCGCGTAGGTAGCGATGTTTTCAGTGGATGCTGCAGCTCTTGGTGGCTTATGTGGCGGTAATCTGGTGGAAGCGCCGGCGGTGCTGATGGCGACTCTGCCGCAGCGTTTGCAGTACACGTAGGCTCCTCTCGCAACGACTACTGACGAGATCAGAAGCCCCATTGTAGTGTATGCAACGACCTATTGGTGCACATCGTGTTGCGTCATTTCTGTCTGCCTCGTTTGGTCTTCCAATTCTTTCAACGAATTATGAAGTTTTCCATAATCGTTACTTACAAATTAATAAATCTATGGGCTGGACTGATGTTAAGTTGTTGATGTCTTCCATATCTATCAGAGGTATTTCCGGGTTGACATAAATGTTGTTTGTATAATAAACTTGTGTGCAATATGTGTCTTCATTGTTTCTAATTATACATCCTTCTTTGGCTTCTAAAATTCCCGTCGAATGTATTGCCTTGGTAATCATACGACCTTCACAGATGATTTACAGTTGGCAAGCAGCAGACATAGAGCCAGGTGTTGGTTTTTGTAATGGTGTCTATTTGTTGTTGCAGGTTTCGGTTGTGTAGATACATTTTGATAATGTAATGTTTGTTATTGCACCAATTTCGCATGGAATTTGATGATTTCTCATGTTACGTGTTGGTTTGTTTAATGAACAGACATATGTAGTTTGTTCAATTTTAATACAATGTTCCAGGTCTCTGTCTGTGAGCTGCATATATGTCTCTTTTCTAATATTGACTGCGACATATTCTGAATTTGTTTTCATTGTAAGTGATTTTTTGTTATTTATTATCATCGGTATAGGAACTGTTTTATAGACAGCGAATGGAGTGTCTCTGTCAATGGTAATGAAATTTCGATGTTATGATATTTCTCATACCATCTTGACTTTACCTCTTGTAGTTTGTATATGTCAGCTACTTGGGTTTGAATATTGTCAACCGGTATCGATAATTGTTGTGGCAATTGTCCAGGAATAACGTTAAGCTCTTGAAAGAGCTGGCTCTGCGGTAAGAGTCTGGTGTCCACATGACCATGATGGATGTTAATGGCTCTATCTAGAAGCATATGTTGGATGTGGCGCAGTTTGGGTAGAATTGTTGAAGTGGTCAGAGCCATGATGTTAAAGTAATTCAAAGCTTCCTCTTGCTCAACAGCCTTATCCAATTTCTGTAAATAGTTCTCTGTAGCGTTATGATGTAGATATATGAGGTTGAACTGAGTGTTCATTGCCTCTTCATTTCTCTTTTAAATGTTATTATGCGCCTCTATAATTGATGTTTGCCCTTTTATGAGTTTCAGTAAATGCGTCTCTGTTGCTTAGCAATGTTTCTATGTCTTTTCTATATTGTACTGCGATCCTTTCGTCTAGCACGCCGAACAGGCTGTTTGCAAGGTAAGCTATTCCATTGACAAGACCTTGAGTAACGCGCCCCCTTGTCTGACCATGATGTGTTTCCAACATGTAATTGTTATGATCAAGTTCGTTGAGTTCCTGTTCAAATTCCGTCATAATAGTTTTGCACATAGTTTGATATACAAATTCCTGACACCTTTCTTCCAGGTGTTTCACAACTCGATGTATGTTTTCCATGCCTTGCCAGTAAGAAGTCATATTGTAGTAGGTAACAAGCTTCGAGTCATCATGAACGCTTTGCAAATTGCCGATTTTTTCAAAGTACACAGCTTTATTTGGATTGAACGGTGTGACAGTTATGGCGTCACTGCTTTGCTTTGTGGGCTGAAATAAAGTTAATAATGTTATGAGTGTACTTATACAGCAAACTGGAACTTATTTTCTATGGTTTGGATCGTTGGTTTGAAGCGACAGCATTTTACGCAGTCTTGCAAGTATTTTTTAACAGTGTGGTTTCCTCCTGTAATCCAATATTTTTGTCTCAATGTAGCCATAGTTAGTCTCGCCCCACCGGGTAGTGTTGTAACATGCGCACGGGTAATGAGAAGGTATGCCAGCTTGCTGTTTTTTGGTATAATAACAGGGTGTTTTGTTTCTTCAGGTAAGTCCGAATTCTGAAGTCTCCCTCGGACGCGTAATATGTTATTCTCATCTAGATAAGGGCAAAGTTTCGAAAGTGCTCTATTGTTGCTAACCTGCCCTTTTGTTTTTAAATCTTGGATTTCTTGTCCATAATGTTCATTTTTTACATGTTTGATAATTATGTTAGTAGCGCGTCGAATATCAGCGAGTGTTAAATTACATTGTTTTGACGCGGGTGGGTCATTCATGTTTGTATGATTCATAGCCAAGACGTCCTTGTGACGATTATTCTGTGACGTGTTTGTAATGAAACGCACACCCAAGATACGATGCGTATTATAGTCATAATACAGCTGTTCTCGTTAAGGAGTTCTGTTACAATGTTTGTACAACGTCCCAAAAATATCTCGCCGAGAAATAAAACAAAACAAGGGTGTCCAGAGTAAGACAATTTATTACATAAGTACTGCGGTGGTCATGTTTTGCCGGAGAATCTTAACACCGCGATTCACAAAAGTGACGTTACGGCACAACGCCATCTGTTATCCAATAGCGGTACCAAGCTAATGACAAATATTGACTTATGTATTACTTATTATTTAAAAAGATTAGACATTCCGCCCACCATGGACGGCTCTGTCCATCAACCTTAAAATGACAATATAAACTTAAATTAATTATTGGTTGTTTGGCTATCAACTATACCGTAAGCTTAGGGCCTTATATCTACGATAAGAGTTCAAAAAAAATAAACAACGGTAAAACAAGTAAACAATACAAGTTCATTAAAGTACATTAATAAACAGTGTATATTGTGTAAATAAAACAGTATAAAAAATTCATCAGTATGATGGTAAACAATAATACTAAGTGTTCACAGGTAAAATAATTAATTTGGATACAGGTCTTTTAATCTCATTATTTTTACAGCGTAGGGTTACAACGCGAGTAATGTTGTCCAAACCTGTGTGTTTATTTGTAATAACCCCGTATAGCCATCTAGCGGGTGGAAGACCATCCTCCCTCACCAGAACCACGTCCCCAATCTCAGGTTCAGGCTTGCAATCGGTCCATTTATATCGATGCTGCAATTGAGTTAAATACTCTAGTGACCATCTACGCCAGAAATTTTGAAGCATTTTTTGCGTAAGATGCCACCGCTTCAGATTACTAATGGATGAATTTTCGTAATTTGCATCAGGCACAGTTACCAGAGGTTCACCCACGAGGAAGTGCCCAGGCGTCAAAGGACACAAGTCCTCTGGATTATTAGAAAGCTGAGAGATCGGCCTCGAGTTAAGGCAGGCCTCAATTTGAGCCAGCACGGTTGACATTTCTTCAAATGTCAATGTGCTGGTGCCTATAATTCTTTTCAAATGGTGCTTCGTGGACTTGACACCAGCCTCCCACAATCCTCCAAAGTTTGGAGCATGGGGAGGTATGAAGTGCCAAGTCGTACCATTCATAGATAGGAAATCAGCTATTTCCGAAGCTACCATAGACCTTTCAGCGTTGAATAGTTGTCGCAATTCCCTTGCACTACCAACAAATGTGGTCCCATTATCACTCCACAGGTCCAATACTCGGCCCCGTCTGGCTACAAAGCGCTTAAAAGACGCAAGAAAACTCTGAGAAGTCATGTCACCGACAACCTCTAAATGGATGGCCCGAGTGGACATGCAAACAAACAAGCATATGTAACCCTTTGTGGAGTGATGACCACGACCTTTCGAGGTTCGGATGCTGATTGGACCTGCGTAATCTACACCACTGCATTGGAAGGGCTTCTGAGGAGACACCCTGGCCTTCGGTAATTGGCCCATCATTTGTTGGTGTGTTTGTGTTGAGTGTCGAATACAAGTTACACACTTATGAACATATTGCCTCACGAGAGTCCTTGCATTGAGTATCCAGTATTTGGATCTCAAGTAATTGAGCATCAATTGCGGCCCGCCATGCAAAGTTCTCTCGTGAGCCTCCGCAATCAAAAGATTGGTGATGTGTGATTTATGAGGGATTAATATGGGGTGCTTCATGTTCTCATCAATAGAAGCTCGGTGCAAGCGGCCGCCAACTCTTAAGATCCCGCTATCGTCAAGAAAAGGACTCAACGAGGTAAGTCTACTATCCTTATTTAATTTACGGTTTTTTTTTACAGATTCTATTTCAACACTAAAGGACTGGAGTTGGCAGTGTTTGATACAGGTAAGTATAGCTTCATTTAATTCCTTTGTAGTTAGCCAAGTAGTTATTTTATTTTTATTATGTTCAATATCCTTCATTCGTAAAAATCTTCTACAGTAAGCTATGATTCTAATTAACCTACTGAACATAGAAAATCTAGTAAATAGACTATCATCACATTCTACCGGAGTTGCATGACATTTTGTTTTCATCTTTCTTTCTTCTAGCGTAGTTACTTGTATATTTCCTCTATTATAGTCTATGTTTTCATTCTGTAACCATATTGGGCCTCTTTTCCAGAGTTTCATATCGTTACACTCAGAAGGGCTTGCTCCCCGAGATGCACAATCCGCTGGATTTTCCGACGACGAAACATGTGACCACTTACTTCTATCCATAATAGTAAGTATTTCGGAAACACGATTCGCGATAAACGTTTTCCAGCGACTAGGGTGGCTGCTTAACCACGCTAATACGACGGATGAGTCTGTCCACGCATATAAGTGCTGTTTGGGAACTTCTAGAGTTGAAGCGACTTCCTGAAGAAGCTTTGCTAGTAAGACAGCTCCACAAAGCTCTAGCCGCGGGATTGATACCTGCTTGACAGGAGCAACCTTGGTTTTTGAAGTCACCAAGGTTGTGTGAATATGTCCATCTCTATCAATGATTCGGACGTATACTACCGCGGCGTATGCTACATTGGACGCATCTGAAAAGCCATGCAATTCTAGAATCTTGTTGTCCTTGTTAGAGTTGATCCAACGAGGCAACCGAAACTTAATAAGGTTGCAAAGGTTCTTCCGGAAGTCAAGCCACTCTGTCAGCAATGGTGCAGGTAGTTCTGCGTCCCATTCGATCCCAGTCATCCATATTCGTTGAATAAACACCTTCGCAGTGATGATTGTCGATGCTAACCACCCAAGGGGATCGAATAGTCGCGCTATGTCCGAAATAACCTTACGCTTTGTCACTGGAAAATCCAGATCATTAAGCTGAATAGTGTAAATGAACTCGTCATTGTCTTTGTCCCACGTTAAACCTAATATTTTTGAAAGTGCATCTGATTTTAGTTCCATGTTCCCTTGTGTTTGTGATATTTGTTCACCGTCTTCAATCAATCTTAATAATTCTTTGTGGTTACTAGCCCACTTTTGGAGCTGGAATCCTCCACGTTTAAGCAACTCCGATGTCTGCTTATATATTTCTAGTCCTTCCTCTATGGTTTGACATCCCGTCATTAGGTCATCCATATAGAAGTCGGATACAACACGGTTTTTTGCTAAAGGAAATTGAGCACCTTCATCTTGAGCTAACTGCTGCAATGCCCTTACTGCTAGGTAAGGCGCCGATGATGTTCCGAACGTCACTCGCAAATGACGTAACACCTGAATTTCGTCATCAGGATTTTCACGCCATGATATACGCTGAAAATCTGTGTGATTATCGCATACTTTAATCTGTCTGTACATCTTGACGATGTCCGCTACCAGACAGACAGGTTCACAACGCCAACGCATGATAATATGACGAAGCTCAGGTTGTAGAGGAGGCCCCACCATTAAATCGTGATTAAGAGATACTCCGTTGCTACCTACACATGATGCATCAAATACGATGCGCAACTTCGTTGTACTTTTTTCGTTACGAATGACGGCATGATGAGGTAAGTACACAGAACCTTCATTTTCCCTATCTTGTACTATATCCATATGATTAAGAGCTATATACTCATTTATAACAGCTGAATACTGAGCCTTGAACTCGGGATTCCTTAGAAATTGCTTTTCTAAGGTTAAAAATCGTTTAAGAGCAATGTCTTTCGATCCACCATATTTACAAGCTGGATCACTTGACCTGAAAGGCATATGTACAATATAGCGACCAGATTCGTCTCGTTTAGTCGTGGCCTTAAATATATCTTCGCACTTCTGTTCTTCTGGGGTCAAATAAACCTTATTATAATCGCCCTTGGGCTCAGCTTCTAGTTCCCAGAATTTTTTAAGGAGTGTATTCTCATCTGTATGAGTAGAATGCAATGTGATTACGGTATTGTGGCATGTCTCGCTTTGGTTGATTTCACCTACTTGACCAGACAAGATCCATCCTAGTCTAGTATCTTGTGCGATGAGCCGACCAGATGGACCTCTGATTAAACCTTCTAACAAAATCTGACCATAAACTTCGGCACCTAAAAGCAAATCAATCTTGTTCGGAGTATCGAACGAAGGATCTGCTAAAGCCAAAGACGAGATTGTGTTCAAAACTTTTGCCACAACCTTCCTTTCTGGTAAAATAGTCGTTAGTTTCTTTAAAACATAAGCTTTAACAGTGATAATAAAACTAGGGTCGACGCGTGATTTAATTTTTATGAGAACCATCGAATTTAATGAAATCTTTGAATGGCCTTGATCACCGCCTATACCTGATATTGAACCTTTAGTTGGTATTCTTTTGAGACCTAAGAGCTGGACTGCGGACTCCGTCACAAAGGAAGCCTGAGACCCCTGGTCTAACAGGGATCTTAATACTATAGCAGTACCGCTCTTTGATTCTGCTTCAATTAGTGCAGTGGCCAATAATATTTGGCTATGACTATTAGCAAAACAACTTACAACATTAGTGGAATTACTCTGGGGTGTAGTGGTATCAGCAGAAACGCTGCTGTCTACAACTTGATCAGTTTTGTTACTATCACCAACTGATTTGGAGACATTTTTGAGATGAAGAAGACTATGATGCTTCTTTTTACATATATGACACCTGGTGGACTGGCGGCATGCATATACGGAGTGATTTGCCCCTAGACAATTGTAGCATAAACCATTTGTTTGGACAAAATTACGACGCTTATCCATATCGAGACCGGCGAACTTTTTACAATTAGCAAGCTTGTGGTTATCTTGACAGCAAATACACAAAGCAGTTGACACATGGAGCGATTTGACTGGCACGTTACGATTGGACTGATGACGTTGACCTTTGTTGTCTAAAAATTCCAAAGACCGAAATCTTTGTTCAAGGAATGATTTGAACTGATTCATTGTAGGCAAGTCGTCTGAACAATCACTAATTTTCATTTCCCATTGTTTACGTGACTCAGTGTCTAGTTTTAAACTCAATACATAAATAACTATAATATCCCAATGCTCAACCATTATGCCTAAATTTTCCAAAGCATGTAAACATTCGTTAGAAGTATCTAATAACTCCTTAACTGCGCTGGATGATTCGGTTACAATATTCTTTTGACTCATAAAACGTTTAAGTAAACAATTCGCTAAATATTTTTTATTATCATATCGATCCTCTAATTTTGTCCAACAGGTTGCATAATTACTACTAGTTATAGGAATGTGCCGTAAAAGACCTTCAGCTTCTCCAGACAAATGTGATTTCAAATAATGCAGTTTCTGAACATCGTCTAGTAGGCCATTGTTGTGTATTAAGGATTTAAATAAATCTCTAAAACTAATCCACTCAGAATAACTTCCGGTAAACATAGGCAACTCAATCTTTGGCAATTTTACAAAACATATTTCTTTAGAACCCTTCGCAGAAGATTCAGGTACTTTACTTAAACTATCCGAACATACAATTTTCTTCAATGTTTCCCTCAACTCTGCTTTATAATCAGTAAATAGTTCTTCCGTTGTCTCATATACATTTTTTATGTTATAATCCGATTTTTCGAATTCAATAGACTTAACCGATGATACAATTTTTATATGAGTTTCAGAAAACGCTGACCAGTTAGCTTCTAAATTTTCTAATCTAGTTTCTATGTATGAACTAGTTACTCGTTCGATAAATAAATGATAAATGATAAATGATAAATGATAAATGATTTTATTTCTGTAAATAGGTTTGTACAAACACTTTTACACGTCAATGATATTTTAAAACTAGATGAGGTCGGCGTTTCCTATCTGACTACTCTGAGAAGAAAGGCCGAAACAAACTCAGAGGTCACAGTCTCTTTTAAAGTCCAGACATAATCTTGGTCAGATCATGTGAAGACCATGTAGATTTGTCTGAAATGGTATTTTGAAGAAAAACCACACAGATTGAGTGGACCTGTCCAGTCAGTGCACGCATTTGTCAGTAATCGTGCAGCTCAACTCAGAACTTAAGGAGCTCAACGATTCAACGAACAATACCAAAGAAAGGACATTTGGGTAGGCCACAAAAATTACTCAAACTGCCAGACTAAGATAAAACTACATGAAAGGAAAAAAAAAAAAAAACAACAATGACCCACATAGTCTTCACATTCACAATATTAAAATGAATATCATATATTTAATCTAGCCTGCATGCTACTCACATTCACAGACAGGTTTCTCTTTAAATGTCATCAAAAAATCTTAATATGTTATGTCATGTAATTCAATAAAAATGACATTATTAATTCCAAAACACATAATCACAGTATAAAATGGATTGTTGCTTGGGGGTACATTGAAGTAGCTTAATTAATCCCAAGCCTTTTTGTCATCCAAGTAATCTTTAACTTTATAGAAACCTTTTTGACAGAGTTTCTGTTTAATAAATGATTTAAATTTATTGAGGCTCAGTTCTTTAACAAGACTTGGGAGTTTGTTGTAAAAACGTATACTTTGGCACTTAAATGAATTACTAATTTTTTGGAGCCTAGTCGAGGGCACAATAAGTAAATCTTTGTATCTAGTATTTATGTTATGAATGTCGCTGTGTTTAGAATATAGATTAATATTCTTTTTTACATAAATAAGGTTTTCATATACATATTGAGATGCGACAGTCATTATGTTTATTTCCTTAAATTTATCCCTCAGTGAATGCCTACAACTAAGGTTATAAATTGCTCGAATGGCTCGTTTCTGCAGCACAAAAATAGCCTGAATGTCGGCTGCATTTCCCCACAGCAAAATGCCGTACGACATTACACTATGGAAATAACTAAAATATACTAATCGGGCTGTTTTGACATCAGTCAAATGACGGATTTTATAGACCGCGTAGGCTGCAGAGCTCAGCCGCTTCGACAATTTGGTTATATGTGGGCCCCACTGTAGCTTCGAGTCCAAAGTAACACCTAAGAACACAGTGGTGTCCACAAGATCCAATTCCGTCCCATTTACTAGTACATTGGTTTTCACCTGTTTAACGTTCGGTGTTAGAAATCTAATACATTTAGTCTTTTTCTCGTTTAAAAGTAAATTATTAACACTAAACCAATGCACTATTTTAGCGATAGCATTATTTACATCGTCAGTAACTGTCCGTTGTCGTTTAAGCTTAAATAAAAGTGATGTGTCATCTGCAAATAACACTATTTCATGACTGTTCTTTACAAGGTAAGGTAGGTCATTAATATATACGAGAAATAAAAACGGGCCAAGAATTGAGCCCTGCGGAACTCCCATACTGACAATAGATCCCGCGGATCGCTTGCCGTTAACGTCCACTCTTTGGATCCTATTATTCAAATAAGAAATAAGAAGATCCAAGGCAGTGTTTCTAACACCATAGTGATGTAATTTCCTGACCAATGTATCATGAGAAACACAATCGAAAGCCTTAGACAAGTCACAAATAATACCTAGGGCATCATGCGACTTCTCCCAGGCCTCAAAAATATGTGCAAGAAGCTCAACGCCAGCATCGGTAGTAGAGCGACCCCTTGTGAAACCGAATTGTTTACTGTTTAATAATTTATGTTTATTAAAATGTTTTTGCAATTGATCTAGCATCAATTTTTCAAATATTTTACTGAAGGTGGGAAGCACAGAAATTGGCCTAAAGTTCGTGGGGTCTGATGTGCTTCCCGATTTAAACAAAGGTATTATTTTACTACTCTTCATTAAGTCAGGAATTACTCCATAGTCAATACATTTATTAAAAATAATTGCCAGTTCAGGCGCTACAGTGTTGATTATACATTTTGCAACCTCTACGGAATTTCCCCATAGATCAGCTGTTTTTTTAACATTAAGTGTATTGAAAGTTTTAATAATATCTCGAGCACTAACATAGTCGAAATTAAATACATCGTTACAAATATCAACATTTTCTTTCAATAGGGACTCGGCAACAGTGGGTGCCGAATTTAAAGTTTTTGTGGTTGAGACTGGAATATCGGCAAAGAAATTTTCAAAAACTGTGGCAACTTCTAAATCTTTTTTAATAACTTTATTGTTAATATTAAGGCTGTAGTCACTACTACGCTTTCTGTCTCTTCCAGTCTCATTGTTTATAATTTCCCAAGTGGTTTTTATTTTATTTTGGCTATTTTTAATCTTGGAGCTTAAATAGCGACACTTAGCTTCGCTACAAACTTGTTTGAATAATTTGGAATAGTTCTTAACATATTGATAAAATTCTTTACTTTTATTATAATTTCTTTCTTCGTAAAGTTCAAAAAGTTTGATTCTACTATTAAATATGCCTTTAGTTGCCCATTCACTGAAGGTTGGAGAGCCATTAACTGAGATCTGCTTGGGTATAAATGTTGAGTTAAATTCTGTACAATACATGGCAAAAAAAGAATTGTACAGTTCATTGGGATCATCACTGTAAGGCAAGTAGGGTAATTTACTACTAAGTTTATTTTTAAAGTTCTCCAAGCGACCTGCAGTTTTTGGCACTATAGTGATATCTTTCTTAGCCACTTTTTTATTTTGCATACTAAATGTAATCAGTTGTCCGCTGTGGTCAGAATCCAGTTGGCTTATAATTTTTGAATTAATAGGTAAAATGTCAGTAAATATATTGTCTAAACATGTAGCTGAGGTAGCAGTAATTCTAGTAGGCTCCAAAAATAAATAATTTAGGTTATATGACTGAAATAAATTTTTAATTTTTAGGCACATCGACGAGTCCTCTAATAAATTGACATTAAAATCACCACATACAATTATATTTTTTCCTAATTTACCAAGTTTTTGTAAAACATCATCCATGATGCTCTCAAAGCAATCATAAATCGATGACGGAGGCCGGTACACGCTCAATACAACAAGCCGCTCCAACTCCACACAGGCTATTTCTATAGTCCGCTCAACAGAAAGGTTTACAATATCCTTACGTTCTTTGAATTTAAGTTGTCTATTTAACAGTATCAATGAGCCACCATGTATTGCATTTTCTCTGCTGAACGAACTACCAACCTGGTGATTACGGAAATTAAACATGAACTGATGGCTTTTTAACCAATGTTCTGTAATACATAAAATATCAATGTTATTACAGTTCATGAATAATTCAATTTCAAGGTCTTTTCTCAACATACCTTGAATATTTTGGTGCACCAGGTTAACTGTGTTAGAATTTATTCTGACATTTTGATGATTTGGACTAGTATTTAAATTTGAATTATCTCCATTAATAATGCAAGAGGTTTTCTCTATTGTCTCAATTTCTAATTTAAATTAATGTCAGCTTGTGTAGCCAAGTTATTGGCTGAATCAATGAAAATGTCAGGTAATTGCTCAATAGAAGCAACAGTTTTATTAGCCAGGTGAGCCAGGTTCCTTAGGTGACTTCTTAAAGTTGGACCTTGCCTTACTAATAGTAGAATGCAAATTAAACTGTAAATTACTTAAAGCTTCCATATTGAATAATAGTTAAAGTCTTTTAAATAAACTGTTCTGGAACGTTGTGTTAACTTCACGTAAAAATTCACAAGTCTTTGAACTTAAACTGCAAAATCGGGCATAGGTTCACCGTAGTTCACTTTTTATTGAAATTATTCTAAGTCCATGCACATGTTAAAGGTCAAATTGTTAATTAAAATTGTCTAAGTTAATAAGGTCTAAATTTGCCTTTATTGGTTAAGTCTCAATGTATTAATTTAGTCACTTTTATATTTTAAAGTACTCACAGTTTATCTTCGTATCACATTACTTCACTGTCACTCACTTTTACGTAGCTCGTCGTAATGATATGCGGGATTTTCTCCCCCGCACCGCAGCTGCTGCTCACGCCAACACGAACTGTTTGGTAGCACCAGCGCTGACCGTTGTGTACCACTTGTACATATACGCTGAACCTTGTACGATCCGCCGATACTGCTACCCACTGGGCGCGCTGACGTCACACTCGCAGCAGGTTCACTATTCAACCTGACTCCACCACAACAATGACAATGCACACCAATCCTTCTTCCGGTTCCGAAGGACCACTTGTACTACGTCCCAAAAATATCTCGCCGAGAAATAAAACAAGGGTGTCCAGAGTAAGACAATTTATTACATAAGTACTGCGGTGGTCATGTTTTGCCGGAGAATCTTAACACCGCGATTCACAAAAGTGACGTTACGGCACAACGCCATCTGTTATCCAATAGCGGTACCAAGCTAATGACAAATATTGACTTATGTATTACTTATTATTTAAAAAGATTAGACAATGTTTATGTTTATGTTTTCGGTAGTTATTGACGTAACTGCATGCACCTTTTTAACTTCTACTTCTGGTGTCTTAAACGTGTCACATCTTTCAGGGATGTCTTCACTGCTAATCCATTCGTGTCCATCAAACCACAGAGGAAAGTTGTGTAACTGAGAAGGTAGTAGTCCACGTGACGCGCAGTCGGCCGGGTTTTGCTCCGATCTTACTTGCTTCTAACTCTCGGCGGGCACTACGGATGTTATCTCCTGAACTCTGTGTCCGACGAAGGCCTTTCATCGCAAGACATCGCCCTTTAGTCAGTCAAGCACGATCATAGAGTCCGTCCATGCTGTTACCTTAATGTTAGATTTATCGAAGTAATGTTTTATTTTCTTCACCAATTGAGCTAACAGCTGAGAGCCATATAACTCAAGTCTGGGGAGTGTTTGTTGTTTTTGGATTGGAGCGATCTTTGTTTTTGCCGAAACCAACGCTATTCGTTTCTGCTTTCCCTCTCTAACTATGCTGTACACCACGCACGAGAATTCCTTTTCCGATGCGTCACAGAATGCGTGTAGTTCGCAAATCTTGTTTGTTTGTAACACTAGCCATGGGTTAATTTTGAAAGGTTGCATATTTGGTAACTCGGTTTTTAGTGCTCTCCATTCCTTTTCTATTCCATCCGGAATGGCATCACCCCATTCGATTTTGTACTTCCAGATCTCTTGAAATAGAATTTTGGCCTTGATTGTTATTGGGGATAGCAACCCCAACGGATCAAAAATTGTTAATATGTCGCTTAAGATTTGCCGTTTTGACGAATTTTTATTAATGTTAATGTTGCTTTTTAATGTAGCTTAAAATATGAGTTTATCTTGTTTCGGATCCCATATCAAGCCTAATGCTTTTGATGCTGACGCCTCTGTAAAGCTTAAACTGACTGGGCTAACCATATGTTCTGGCAGATCTTCTAGCAGTTGATGTTCATCACTCGACCACTTTCTGAGATTGAAACCTCCTTCTTTCAATAGCTGTATAAGTTCGTCTCCTGTATGACGGGCCTCGTCCATGGTGTCCTTTTCGAATAAGGCATCATCTACAAAAAATTGGTTGAGTAAGATGTCTTTAGCTGCCGGGTACTTATCACCTTCGTCCATCGCTAGCTGTTGAATTGTTCGGAGCGCTAAGAACGGAGCGAGTTTAGTACCATACGTAACTGTACATAGTTGATATTCTCTTAGCATTTGCCTTGGACAATTTCACCACACGATTTTCTGTAAGGGTTGATGACTGGATCATTTCAACAATTTCTTCATGTCTGATGTTAACACTTATTTGTACTGCCTCCATTTCAGCAAAATTCTAAGGATGTATTTCTGTAGATGCAGCCCCGCCTCCATTAAGTCGTTTAGATTGTGTTTCGAACTTGTTTTCGCCGACACGTTGAATACAACTCTCAGTTTCGTCGTGATAGCACCCTGGTCGCACTACCCCGTGGTGTCGGAGGAAATATTCAATGTTTTTGTTCCTAGTGTTGCTTTCGACATGCTCCATGTGACCCATTTTTTCATATTCTTCTATAAATGCTTCATAATCTTTTGCTAACGCATGATTTTTGGTCATCTTTTCAATTGTTGACCTACAATAGCCCTGCCGCTACTCAATTTTGCAACGCCAATCGCTTCATGTAAAATGCTACTATGTGGCTCATCGCAGGGCGTGCACTTTTTTCCGACGTACAGTTTTCGCCGTTATGACCAAACAGATGCTGACCGTACATTATTTGTAGTTAGCGGCAGCAGTGCAAAATGCTTGGAAAAAAAATCCTATATAATAATATTTTTTCTCGACGGTGTTCCCCTAGATAGAGTGGACCATTTTAAATTATTTAGGGCAAAAGTAACCTCAAGGATCATGCTGACATCAAACGGGAGCGAAGGGCCGTGTCGAAAACAATGAATATGCGAGCCCGCAGGTTTGCACGTGGTTTCAACCAAGTTAAGAACACTCTTTTTTAGCTACCCTCACTGTACACGTGCAGCCTACCAGCAACCTACTTAGCTTGTGACAGTTTTTCTATTAACTTCGTTATATATTTAATTTTGAATTAAAAAAATTATACATTTTTTTTTTTGTTTTTTTTTTTTTAATTAACTGCCGTGATTTTTTTTCACATACCCAATAACAACCATTTAGCTGGCAGGGCGGGACGCTTGACTCTAACACATTAGCACTTTAAAGCTTAATATTTCATAAACGGATCCCTTAATGAAAATAATATTTTCACAAACCCGCAATATTTTTGAAAGACCTATCCACCGACACCCCACACCATGGGGACGACGAGAAAAAAAAAACATCCCCACTTTACGTGTAGAGGAGGTACCCTGAAAAAAATGTTTTCAAAATTTTATTTTACCACTTTGTATTATTATGTACTAGCTGCTGCCCGCGGTTTCGCCCGCGTGGATGTCGGAAATTATCCCACGGGAACGTGCTACAGGGACAAAAAGCCTATGTTACTCCTTATAACATTAGCTATCTGCCAATGAAAGTTCGGTCAAAATCGGTCCAGCCGTTTTGGAGATTAGCCGGAACAAACAGACAGACAGAAAGACACAAAAAAAATAAAAATGGTATTATTTCTAAGTACTCGTACCGTATATACTTTCATATGCATTTAGTAAAAAGCTGTTATTTTGACATTACAAACAGACACTTCAATTTTATTTATTTGTATGTGTAAGTATATGTATGTATGTAACTATGTATGTATAGATATCCATGCTAAATTACAGGTTTCTTGTACTAAGAGTCTCTGAGCTAAGCTGCGGACAGACAGAAACTATAAGGGTTCCTTGTTGACTAAGGAACCTTATAAAGCACCAATATTGATACGCTTACAAAACCATTTAGCTGTGAATAGACTTGTAAAAAGTCACTCCCTCACCGGGAGCATTCGCCTCTAATGTAACAATCCAAGATTCCACTGTATCGGCTAGGGCTTAACGAGTACAACTGCGCAGGCCGTCAATTGCTAGGTGGTGTAGAGAGATAATTGAAACCAGCGGGCTTAGCATGACGCTGTCTATTTCTTCGAAGAATAGACACGGCTATTTCCATACAAAGTGACATTTCGTTGCTCCATTTTTAACATCGCACCGTAAAAATCCTTCTAAAATCCGTCAATTTGTCTTTCGTTTCTACCGATCGTTGTGTTGGTCCTTTTTAATGTAGACTATTGCAGAAGACAGTTGTCTAAGGTAGTGAAGACAATTTGATTTTTTTATCGCCATGCCATAGCATCCGCCGTCGAGTTAAAAGTTTTCGACTATCTTTAATAGTCGAAAACTTTTAACTCGACGGCCACAAAGTAAAAAAATTGAATGGAAAACATGAATTTTTCACTTATTGTATGAAAGTGTGAAAAATTATTACCTATATATTGAGTTTTAGGGGGTCTTATAAAGGAGGTCGAATTTTCATTATTTTTGCGATAGCACACACCATTTTCGAGATATAAGCAAAATAAAAGAAAACGTGAATAAATTACTAAATTCCATAAAAAGTGCAGTTGAATCTTTCTACTTTGTTGCCGTCGCACTGTCTTCACGGAACGTCATTTTTGTCTATTCTTTAGTCGACAAAACGGTGCTTGTGCCAAGCCTGCATAGGTAGAAGTAACACGGCTGGGTCGCAGGTAAAGGCTACATTACAAGCGAATGTTCCCAGCAGTGAGGGAGACTCCCTAATTTTAAAGACTCAAAACGGTAATAAACCTTTTCATTTTACAGATCCTTCTATCAATGAACCATGGTATTTGAACACAGTTGTTAAGAGGCTGACAACAGCTAAAGCACTGTCACTATCAGACTGCATAGAAAAGAAAGTGAAGCGCGATGACACAACGCTGGTAATTTATTGCAAAATATGAAGCAATTATCTATGTACATACAAAAATCTATTGATTGGACAAAAAAATTAAAACACTGTTACGTTAATAAGTTGCTTGTAGAATAATCTGACAAAAAATCAAAATGATTGCATGTATTTTAGTATGCTTTAATCGTTAAAAGATTTTTTTAGAGGTATCTTCGTGTATTTTTTCTATCGTATCAATTTTTTTGTACCTTTTATGTTTTCAACACACTATCTAACTAGCATATATCCTGAAGAATATCATATATTATATATTTTGTTTACGACTGTGGATCATATACTTATAGGCATTATAATACTTGGAACGTAAATTATTGGCAAAAGTTCTTAATCACTTCCTTTGTCAACATAATGGGTTTCAAAGAGATTAAGAAGGAGATTCAAAGTTTGATCTAGTAATAAATTATTATGCTGTAATTTACTTGCTTTTGTTGTGAGGATTTTGATTTTTGTAAATATATTTTTAAAACTAAAAACTGACTGATCACGTTCACAGACCACTCAGTTTTATTATTAGCTGAAAACATTGAATTGTCAGAAGTAATCAATCTAAATCCAAGGCCTTAAAGCACTGATATAATTTAGAAACTCGTTGAATAAAATCAGGAAAGTGTCTTGTTACAATAAGTTAGGAAGAATATCATTCTATTTGGCTGTTTAGATTTTCTTTACAAGTCTAACTTTAACGCTTACATAAAATAATAAGGAAAAAGAATTACAAAAAATAAGGGAACAATTTTTTTCTGTTTAGATTTGGCTTATTTCCCTTCCCCGAAAAGGTTTTTTTTTTTTTTTTTTGTTTATTTTCTTTTATGGTTCTATCCTGTAAAAATCTCATCGTGAAATCTTAGGTGAAGTGAGCTGTCATTCCACCCGATCCTAGGGATTGACACTATTGACAGTGCACTTCAAGCTCACTTCACTTAAGTTTTCACGGTGAGATTTTTACAGAACAAACCAGGTGAACTCGGAAGGCGATTCTCGGCTTACACTCGTAGCATTGCACATTCGTTATTGCCGCTCGTCTCCTACGTCGCTTAGACTTTAACCAGATTCATGTCATTCATGTAATCCGTGATACAGGTTTACCACCTAGTTCGGATGTAGACAGTCCCAAACTTGTATATTACAAACTTAAAGCCATTATTTAGTGTATATTGTCAATATTCAATTTTGTAATACTTGTTCATATTTTGGTGAGTAATATTACAGTTATTTATATTTTTAAGCTTTTCTCATATCTCGGGACCATAGTGTCCCGGACCTTTGGTAGGCAAACGAGGGGCCGAAGCCAACTCGCAAAGGCCCATTGGACTCGTATAAATAAAGGAAATGAAGCCTTTTCGGACTATGCAAGTGGACCCTTTTTTTTTTGATCCGGTATGGAAAATCCTCATGGATGTCCTCCCGCCCTGGCGGAGGGGTCTGTCAGACTCTTACTGACTAAAGACCTTGGGATTACGGTAATTTATTAAAGAAGTTGTCTTCCTCTCCCCCTCCCACTCTACGCCTACGACCTGCCCTCTGCAATCAGAGGGGATGTAGACGTTAGATGGCCACCAGGCCTGCCCTAATGACGGACAGGCCGTCCCGCCCAAAGCCCGGTTCCCTTCACCGACCAACAAGGATGATAGCTGATTGAAACCATGACCCTTCCCCGTTTGTTGAAGATTAGCCGCCAGCCCCAATTGTCCACCTCCAAAAGCAGGAAGGCAATTGGAGCTGACGTTGCCCAGGGTGCGCCACGAGGAGGCTCTTCAACATGCACCCCACGCAAGTGGACCCTAGGACAACCCCCGGTTGGTGTGGTGTAGGAGTATTGCAGGATATGGAAACAAAGATATTGGATTATGGATTTGGGTAGCTTAGGTGAACTGGTTGTCTAGGACTATGGAAAGACTATGGCCCCTGCCTGACCAATGTTTTGTACAAAATACACAGATAAAATGGCAGGGGATAATTTGCACACTCAATATAACCCGGGCTCCCAAAACGATCGCTCGCACATAGTGTCGTAGCGATAAGGGGGCATGTTCTGAGGTGCTTATGAGGAGTGCAGAGGTATTCCACGGCTATCAGGACAATCTCGGAAGTACGGTCAAGATCCCTACCAGTCTTACTGGAATACTTCCTTCCGTTTGCTCTTGCGCATCTCCACTCAAGTTGGCTGGCTTGAGTGCAGATTCGCAAGGAAGAGGTGGGAGCTCTGTTCCTCGTCATTGTTTATTCCAGCCGCCCAATAAAGGCAAGCCAGAGGTGAGGAAGAAGATTTCTCCCGAGAGATAGGGTCCGTGAGGCCGCTACTGCCCAACAGCTCGCCACATGCTGCCCCGCCATTTTCAGTATCTCTCTTGGTATGGCTCCTCACGCTAGACCTGTTTCCGCAAAGTAAACTCTACCGGCACAGACCTAGAGTTCGGAGCGCGCAAGCCCCACCACGACGTCATCGTAGAGATACAGCGGTGGGGTTATCATTATTATCTCCTTTATTTCTTTATATACATATACATTATATTTTTAAATATTAGAATATAAAAAGCATTTAAAAATATAAAAAAAATTGTAGCCCACCGGTATCGGGAACAGGGTCCAAGCTACCGGCGGTCAGGAAACCAGAGAGAGGAACCTCCTAACAATGCGAGCCGTGTCCAGAAGTACCGCTTTCTGAATCAAGCCCTTGATCCAGCTGCCCAACGAGAGCCTCCTCAGGTGTTGGTCGAGGCTCTTCGCTATTAAGCCATTGGCTGTCACGACTATCGGCACAATGATCGCTGAGTCTATGTCCCACATGTCGACAACCTCGCGAGCCAAGTCAAGATACTTGATTTGTTTATCTTTCTCGGCTTTCGAGGTTCCCGTCATGTGGGATCGTTATGTCACCTATCGTTGCGCGCCGCTCTCTTCGATCCACCACCACTATATCAGGCTTATTGGCAACAATAGTCCTGTCAGTGATGATGGATCGATCCCAGTACAATGTGATATTTCCATTTTCGAGAACTGGGTCGGGCACATTCCTGTAGTACGGCACTTCCGATTCCACAAACCTGTATTTCAAAGCAAGTTGCTGATGGATAATCCTGGTTACAAGGTTGTGTCTATGCAAGTCATCTTCGTTAGCTAGACAAGAACACCCAGAGATAATATGTATTATTATTATTATATATTCTCAGTACCTACAAGTCGTTCGTACATCACGAGTTTAAGGAGAAAAATGTGACAATGTTCAAAAATGATCAAAGTTTTCGTAAGGTGACCGTGCTAGAACTGTCTACTTATTTCGTTAAATTACAGTAAATTCTAAGTTATGAAGCCTACTTTTCAAGTTGTTATTAATTAAAACAGCTTTAAAGCACAAGGTGTTACATAAATAATATTTAACATTTAATTTAATAAGGGATTGTAATACTGTTTCGCTATAATTCAACTTGGTAGTGATGGGCTGAATGAAAATATTTATTTTTAACCGACTTCACAAAAAGGAGGAGGTTCTCAATTCGTCTGTATGTTGTTTTTTTTTTTTTTTTTTTTTTTTTTTTTTTTTTGTGTGTTAGCTCATAACTTTTTTCTGGGTAAACCGATTTGGGTGATTCTTTTTTTATTTGATAGGTGGTGCTTCACATATGGTCCCATTTAAATTTGATCAAGGTCTGACCATTAGTTTTTGAGTTATCCTTAATACTGCAGATTTTTTCCACTTAGTTTATATGGATGATGTGTTAATAATTTCCTGTCACTGTTATTTACACACCAAGTAGTGGTATACGAATTTGTGTGGGGTAGGTACCGCGACTAAAAAGTGAAAAATAAAAACTTTTTTACAAAAAAACAACCGACTTCCAAAAAAAACACTAAAAGACGTGAAAAATAACTTTAATTTCGGAAGTCGGTGGCCAAACACGAAAATACAAAACCAAAGGCACCGACTTCCGAAATTAAAGTTATTTTTCACGCCTTTTAGTGTTTTTTTTGGAAGTCGGTTGTTTTTTTGTAAAAAAGTTTTTTGTTAACACTTTTTTGATTTGAGATTATAACCTAGTAAATTTTTATCTTTATCCTTCTAGGTACCTACAGTTTAATGTGTTCGATTATTATACCTTATTAACCTAATGGACTAAAAGCCAATACCTACCTATCTCTATATCTATATAGAATAAAGGCTCGTGCACACTGGCGCGACGCGACAGCGTACACAAGGGCACCGCGTGTGGCGCGACGGGCGGCGCCTTTGTGTCGGGCTATCGCGTCGCGCCAGTGTGCACGAGCCTTAAACCTTAAGTAAATAAGTTTTTGATTTCGCCCAGCATTTAAGTACAAGTTTAAAAAGGATTTTTTAAACTTTCAATATTTAAGCCATCCAACGTGGCAATGATGCCAGCATTTTGAACACTTATCCCATTGACAGCGAAGCAGACGAATTTTTTGATGACCTATGGGTACGTCGCTTTTTTTTAAATTATATAAAATGTTGTTGTTGTTGTTGTTGTTGTTGTGTTGTTGTTGTTGTGTTGTTGTTGTTGTTGTGTTGTTTGTGTTATGTTAATGTTAATGTTAGCTTGTATATTGTAATCTATTTAGAAAGATTAAATAAAATTAACCCATATTTAAGCTAGCTTTTAACGTCCTGCCGTCCTACAACGATTACTAAAACTCGAATAGGTAATCTTCAGACTGTAAACACTTTCCCAACACTAGAGATAATACCGCATTTCATTGAAAACATAAATTTCTACCAGCTTAACTAGATAACTAAATCATTTTTGAGAATCACTATAATAATAATAATAAATACTTACTTAAACATTTTTATCTAAAAATACAAATTGGTAAAATACTATAAATATTCTATCTGAGCACTTGTTGACTGCCAAACTTGTTATAAATCTGCCATCTTCCATCGCCACCATTTTTACAAATCAAATAAGTTTGAAGTCTAAATGCTTGGGGAAACTAAGAAAAACATTCATAAAACAACTAACAATTTAAGCCAATTCCTAACTTCCACCTACTCTATACGCATCATAAGTGTCTAGGTATCAAGGTATTAAAAATAAAATTGCCCTATTGAAATTAAATAACTGTAAAGGACGTCTTAAACTAACATGCAAATCAATCCACTCCGAATTACTTTCAAAACAGAAGCATTGATTACGAGGAAATTGATCAATAAACTACCGAACAACTCATTTGAACGACCAGGCTGGTCGCATTTGCAAAACATAAAACTAGCGGACCCTGATTTTAAAATTTCAAGGTCTGTTGACATACTGCTTGGAGCTGGCGTATACACTGAAATAACACAAGATGGAATACTAAAAGACGCACCAAAGTCAATGTTGCGCAACAGATCCAGCTGGGATGGATGTTGTGTGGAAAACTAGAAACTTTTAACTGTCACGTCACTCTGGTAGACTTGGCTATAACTAAATAGCTAAATTTTGGGAGTGTTAATACGTCACCAAAACAAATACTGACTGATCTCAAAAAGAAGTTACTACAAGGAAACTACTCGCCCTGGTTCAGATGTAAGTATCTTACATCTGAACTGAAATCGTGAAGATGCCTTTATGTCCGGATTATAAAAATAAGATCGAAACATCGAAAACGATCACAGTATCACAAATGCTGCAACTTGAAAAACGGTTTTTAGAAAAGAAATTGTCGTCTTCAAATGTTATACACAGAATTCCTACACCTGGAATTAGGCTATATGGAACCGCAAAACCTATAGTATGACATTTTCAACTACTGAATGTTTCTTACCACATCACGGAGTACTTCGTGAAGAATCTAGTACTACGAAACTCATAGTTGTCTTCAATGCATCTCAGAAAACTAAAACGGGATACAGCCTGAACAGCCTACAAGAAAAGGGCCCCAACCTACAAAAAGATATCCAAGAAGTTGTCATAAAAAGGGCAAACTTTGAAATACGCCTTTATAGCTAACATCGAAAAAATCTACCGATGTATCTGTTTGTCTTAGGAACAACAATATTTGCAGAAAAATATTTGGCGAACTATGTCGTCATAGAAGCTGCAAGAGCAACTTTGCACCGTCACTTATGGCACTAAGTGCGCACAGCATGCGCTGCGCCTGCTGTGCGCGCGTTTTTCTTTATTATTAGAGCTAATTATCTGTTCTGTATGCACGTGTTTCGGTGACAATAAACCTATTTTTTTTCTTTCTTTCACGGTGGCTAACCATGAGAACCATTCAACAACTTGTATACGCTGGTGGCTACAAATACCCCATGGCAGCCAAAGTCTACTGAACGAAGTATATGTCGATGACATCATAAGCGGCCACAACTCACTGGAAGCGGTCCAGGAACTACAGACATCGCTAAAGGGATCCGGCATGAACTAACGAAAGTGTTCCAGCAACGATCCAGCATTGTTAGAGAACTTAAGTGATGATCAGATTTGACGCAGAATCACTTTTGGCGATCAATATCCCACCACCACCAAAGACGATTTTCTCGAAAACTACTAAGGTACCAATTTTGTTGTTCGAGTACTAATTAGTATCAATTGAGTACTAAATATGGAAGCGATTGGCGTTGGTGGTCCTGCGGTAGTCACGGACATGCATATTCTCATGTATGGTGACAAAGGCTGTGCACATCGAACTTGCATCGGACTTCAGTACTTAAACTTTTATAGCAGCTTTCCAGAGAATGTGCTCCAGGCGCGTTACACCATGGCAGGTCACGTCTACTCGGACTGTAGAACGAATTTCATGGATACATCAAGGTTGCTTCAGAAAGAGTTTGAAGACTTCAAGCAAACCTTGTCGCCAAACTTTTTCAATAACATCGCAGACGTGGGAGTACAATGGCATTGTAATGCGCCCGCTTAGCCGACTGCTGGTGGACTATAGGAAGCAGCGGCCAAGTCAATGAAGTATCACCTTTGTCCCGACAAAGGTGATACTTCATCGACTTGACTGCTGATACGCCAGTTTTGGTCTCCTAACACCCGTGCTAGGAGACCAAAAACTGACGTATGAGGAATCTACAATCCTGCTTGCCAAGATAGAAGCGTACTTGAACTCCAGGCCGCTTTGCCAGCTTACTGAAGGCCTCCAAGAATTTTATAACTACCTGACACCTGGACACTTTTTAACGGGGGGAAAAACAATGTCTTTACCACGAGCTGACTAAACTGATGAAAACTATATTGACCTACGCGGTAGGCCGCCGACGATGGCAGTTAACTGAACATATGTATCAACAATTTTGGAATAATTGGTCAATCAACTAAGTATCTTACTCGACTACAAACACGCAGCAAATGAAACAATCCCAAGAAAAACCTAAGGGAGAGGGACATTGTACTAGTCCAGGATATCAATTTGCTGCCAGGAAAATGGGCCATGGGACGGGTGCTAAAACTTCACCCTGGAGCGGACGGTTACGTTCGCGTGACAGCCCTGAAAACCCAACTAAAATAGAGCGAAAAACGTATAATTTTCTCACCGTTAGTACTTGTGCTTCTGAGTACAACTGAGCTGTGGGGTAGTCCCTTTTGCGGAAATAAATTACTTTGTGAACATAAATTATCACATCGGCGGCGGCTTTGAGTCAAAGATGCGTACTGCAGTCAAAATAACTCACCATCACTTCTCACAATCAGTACCACAGCAACCTCATCGTGAACTCTGACATGCATGTACTGAACCACAATTCATAACGCACCACACAAACTCTTTTTTTTTTTCGTTTTTCGTGGTAGTGCTCAAGAAAATATACTTCGAAAAAAAATATTTTCGGTTCCAACAAGAGAACGAGCAGAAACTACTATCCACTAACACGGATCATGACGTTCACCAATATGAAGTTTGTTACCTTTTACTAACAATTGCTGTCATTACTTTCCTGTGGATCATAACAAGGAAATACTGCACACAGTTCAGGAAGCGATTTCCGAGGAATTCAAGTAGAAAGGAAACGCATGAAGACATCAAACTTCAACCAATGGGATCGCGACAGCCGACTGCCAGAGAAGAAAACCAGCAGACGCCCATGGGCGACTGCCCCGTTAAACCTCAAGGACACCGAGACAAAATTGCCTTTACTTATGATTAATTGTATACCTGTTTACATACTTTAACTTTTATGTTGGACTTAGTACAGGCGTTTCTTTCGCTCCGTCTCTCTCTCTGTTCATCTTAGCTTCTTTAGGGGGTTGACAATATGTACGGTCTCATCGCCGTACATTTTGCTGCTTACTCTGTAACCTACTTTAGGCCAACGATGCGCGAAATAATTTAGCATAATAAAATAACATGACCAATGAATTTAAATAAAGTGAACGTATAACTATGTATCTATCAACAACTGTGAGAAATAATCGCCTTCCACGCCAGTACTGTTACATCTATCAACGAGTTTCTCTTCTATACTAACTGAACTTACAGACCTTCACGACAAATCGGTGTATGGATCTTACACAACTCGTACAATATTTGTGATGAAACAAGGTTTAGTCATTTGTATTACTTGCACTGTGTCAAAGCAAGAAAAACTACTTATGACTAGTTTGTAGAACATAATTATTTAGGTGGAGGTGGAATTTTAGGAGGTAAAATAAAATCACGAATTAAATTAAAGATTAATTTATTGAAAAAAAAAATACCAACACAAATTTGTTTCACAAAATAATAAAATACAGATACCCCATGGCACAATTTTTTTATATAAAACTTAAAATAATTATAAGGTTTGGTTTCATTAATATTTTTTATTTTTATTTCTATCGGCTAATGAGAGCTTTTCTATAGAAAAATATAAATAATATCGTAGCCTAAAAGTGGTATAGAGTAGTATAGTAATAAAATAAATTCAAAGGTGTTTTAAACATCGAAAACTTTGAATTTTGCGAAAGTGTAAGAGGGCTATAAAATAAATTGTTTTGAATTACATTCACATCTGTACTTACTAATCCGCTAAATAGTTTCTTAGCCTATCAATATTTTTAATTTTAAAATTAATCTTATAAATAATGTAATGGAAATCCAAGAATTAAACAAAAAAGGATGGTTGATTTTCCAAAATGGTGAAGCATATTGTTCTTTGGAATAAATATACAGAACATAACATATTACATAATTATTCATTTGCTATAATAGTACTCAATTCAAAAAAACACTAAGAAAAACCATAATCATTGCATGACAATAATTTGCTTCGGTAGTAATAGTGGTAAGTATCCCCGGCGGGTAGGAGACCAAGATTCGGTTTCTCCGCCGGAAAGAATCTATGAGGGGCTCGTGGCTAAGTAACAGCCACGCGGATGGAAAGATCTGAGAGGTTAAGCTGCCCTTGCCGTGATACCACGACAGACAGAAAACTCATTATTGTACACCATAACAAATATTAATTTGCTATGACAATACTCAAACGATTCAAAGAAAAACTAAGATAAATCATCACCAGCATAGCCTGATATCATCAGCTATGCCCTAAAAATAACAATAATTTGCTTCGGTAGTAATAGTGGTAAGTATCCCCGGGGGGTGCGAGACCGAGACTCGATTCCCCTCACCGGAATCATTGAGGGGCTCATGGCTAAGTAACAGCCACGCGGATCAATAGATCTACGAGGTTAAAGGCCAATTTCTCGAACGAAAATTATCGCAAAATTAATGTGACGAATTGTCAAGCGCGCGTAAACTGCTGCAAATGGGCTTGACAATTTTTCATAATAATTTTCGTTCGAGAACTGGCCGTAAGGTGCACATGCCGTGGTCCACCCATGGCAGGGTTACCATATCGAGACCCCCTCCGCGCTTCTGAGAGCACGTAATGCCGTTGGTCCTGTACCTCATGACTCATCCCTCCCAGGTCGTATCGGACTGCCGTCCCATTTTACTATGATAGTGCACTTGTATGCGTACACACTAAGACTTGTGCACTACAATATCTTGAAATTCGGTCTGGTGGTCGTTATTATTAAAGGTAGCTGTTATATCTAAATATTTAATATTGTTATCTCATTAAAAAGGGGTTTAATACTAGTGATGCAACGAATACGAATATTCGTATTCGCCGAATATCATCACGAATATTAAAAACTGAACGCAACGCAAATAACGGTTTGGCTGTGCACCGTGTATCCGAACTCTCCTATGCA
The DNA here is from genome assembly GCA_916610205.1 of Griposia aprilina. Lineage (NCBI taxonomy): Eukaryota > Metazoa > Arthropoda > Insecta > Lepidoptera > Noctuidae > Griposia > Griposia aprilina. The sequence continues at coordinate 11,369,241 of OU744285.1, read as the reverse complement.
CGAATCTATTTACTAGGATTCCCCTAACATTGAATGAATGAAGTTGTCGAGTTCTCCAAGTTGTCAGTCAATTGTTACTTGTTTCATAGCATACACGAGTTCTGTCATATCGTTTCGTTGGGTTATTAACTTATTAATAAGTTAATGTGCTCGTTACATGTAGTATATGTTTTTGTAGTACGTATTGTTCGTGCCATTTTATTTTCTGTTGTGTGTGTAGTCTTATTTAATAATTTCAAATTAAATCTATTCACATGACCTCTCGTAAGAGTGAAACAAGTGATATTTGAAAACATATAAACGTATACGTATTTAAGACCTTGTTAAAGTATTCGTATTCGCCGAATAGTAGGTTTGATATTCGTATTCGTTAAGGTAGTATTCGTTCCCTCAGTATTTAGTACTTTTGGGGTGTATTTTGTCTTTGACACACGAAACTCACATTGTACTGAGAGTCACGGGTGCATAGTTATATGATGAACACGAAATATGACCTAAGTATTAAAAGCAAGCTGTCTATTATCGATAATGAATCGTTTTAAAATGTTTATATTTTGGGCTTTTTTGTTCGTTTCATTTTTCGCTTTTGTTTCTGTATCTTAAACAGTTTTTTTTTAAACGTTTGTTAGTTTATAGAGAGACGATCAGTATGACCATGACACCCTCATAAATGATAATAATACAATAAAATTAATGTCAGTAAATTTAATCATTTCCATTTTTTTTTTATAGTAACCCTACTTTATTTTAACACTACTTATGCTAACAAACTTGTTGTTATAACTTGACCTGTTTTATGCACACTTCTTTAATTCTATTAGTGAGATACTAGGTAGTTGTCAAAAATCTGGAGAAAAAACTCACAAGTAGGTACAGTAACATTATGCTATCCTAGACTTATATCTACAGCATTATGTTTATATGCTTTAACCTAATATGTGGAATACACGACTTAGCAGTGAGAATAGTCAATCACATGAACAGGCAAAAAAAAAACTAAAGCATAACTAACCAAAAATCTTATATAAGTAGGTAATATTCTTTGTAAAATGTGCAAAAGATGACAATGTTTTATTTTAACCGTACGATCCGCCTGTGCACGGGTGTAGTGACTACCTATCAAAATATCGAGTTTTCTGTGGTATATGCAGGTTCAATTTAAATTTACTGTATACATAAACCTTCCCACATAAATGCTCTAAATGATGGTGAAAACTGCATTAAAATCTATTGAGTAATTTAAGAACTAAGCGGTCGCACATACAGACACGAAAAGCGACTTTAAGGTGAATTCTCAGCTGTACGAGTAGCCTTGGTACTCTTTGGTTCTTTGCAAATTGCAGCTCTGTTTTACGTCATATGTTGATCAAAATGCGCTTTGCGACTGTAGGAATGATATATTTACTGAATAATAATAATAAATTTCATATCAATCGTCAATCTTTGGATATTTGTTCCACCTAAGAATTTTTCTGAATTATTCATTTGAATATTCTTAGGTGGTACAAATTTCTAAAGTTGCGAAGTTGTTTCGTTTGTTTTGCTATAAAGGCTCCCGCAGACAGGCGCGACGCGACAGCTCGACACAAAGGCACCGCTCGTCGCGCGACGAGCGGTGCCTTTGTGTCGAGCTGTCGCGTCGCACCTGTTTGTAGGAACCTTAATAGTTGATAGATAGACACTTCATTCCCAGCCAAAATAATGCGTAACGAAGGGCTAATTAAAAGCTCTTGTGTTTTTTTCTCCTTTTATAACAGTCTTCTCCTTATTTACCTGTCTATATTTTGGTAACAAAAAGTTATTTTTAGTTACTCTTCTTATCGATTTGAATTTCAATAATCACGTTTAATAAGTAAAGTACCTGCTTCCTTGCACACTTCTTGCTGCCTTTAAAAAAAACTAAAATTGCATAAAGACGTCTCTTTTAAAACGAGTCCAAAAAAGGGGGAGGTTTTCAATTCGTCGTATTCATTTTCTTTTTAAGTTATATGCAAGTTGGGTTGGGTTTAAAATAAAAGAGAAAACCGGTTTTTTTTTTGTGCACATTTTACAAACATATTAAATTATCAATTATTTTATTCCTATCTTATTCTAACTATATTATACTGCGTTCTTTGATGCGTCTAAGACTAAGACACGTAATAGTGTTAGTAACATAATAATGGACTATAGTGTGTTTTATCGTATATACTAACTCCGGTTTCCCAGAGAACCTATAACATACTTATTTTTTATCTTAAATTACTTCTATCTTAACACTACACTCTCTTAATGTTTTATTATAAATTTGCATGTTACAATTTTTCAGTATCTAATGTGTAGTATTATTCCGTCGAAGCCATGCATATTTATATCTTAAAATACCTAAAATACTAGGGAATTCTATAAAATCTTCCATGCACAAAGTTTAAAAAGTATTTTAAAATTAAAAGATACAGTAAGTACTAGGTGTCTGATTCATAATTAGACGACATACGTAGTACTTATATTAAAACTGTTATGAAATGAACAACTAAACTATTTTTATTTAAAAAACAACATTTTTCTTAAGTTTCGGAATGAATTACGATTTTTTAATGAGTTTTGATTATTTGATGAAGATGCAGAATGTTAGTGTAATTGAGCTAATCAAAAATCTCTATAATATTTTGTTTATTTATGCCCAGGCAAGAATAATATGATCAATTGTCGAGGTCGCTAGTTAATCACATATTGTAATACAACTCACTAAAAATCATTGTAATGAATAGATTATGTCAATAACATGTGCCGTTTAAATCTTTTTAAAATAGCCAGTACGTAGTTTTAAAATTATGTTAATAAATGTAAAATATCCCTAGATGATTTTGATGTGTGTTTTCCATCACTTTAAAAGAGTAACGGTGGAGTTTCTTGCCCATCCTTCTCCATACGAAACTACCTTTTGGAAGGGGCAACTAAAATCAATTCTATTTTTTTGTAAATTTTGATGTTCAAAAGTGCCTTTTATGTGCCTATTTGAAATAAATGATTTGACTTTGACTTTGACTTTGAAAGGTTTTTCGCAAGTGTGTAAGCGAATATGTTTTGTTAAAACACTCTTATGTCTAAAACTACGCGGACATACATTACACTTGTAAGGTTTTTCACCGGTGTTGACGAAGAGTTGTTAAGTGACCATTTTGACAATAACTACCCTGACATATATCACATTGGAAAGGTTTTTTTACCAACACTTTTTCTTTTTATTAAAGTTGTCTTTCTTGTGTTTCGGAATGAATTATGATTTTTGAATGAGTTTCGATGAATTGGTATTGTATTTGTATATATCAATTTAATTGCATGTATCAATTTCTTTACATAATGAAGAATTTTAGTATAGGTCATTCAGCTGTACAAAAGTCTTTTTTAACTTTGTTAATTCCTTGTGGTATTTTTGTTATTTTATTGGTGCATTTTTTGTTTTATTTTGCATATGATAATACCTGTGTAATAAAAACTTTCACAGTTTTTAGAAATAATACTGATATTAACCATATATTTTTGTGTTAAGATATCCGTGATATTTGCAACTCTAACATACAACTTGACTTACCTCAGGCCTATTTCTATTGTAAACCATATTTTTAACCGGAAAGCTGACTTTAATTAAATCTTAGTAGTACAACCCTCTGTTTCCATGCTATGTACTGTGTTGTTGTTTTTATGTACTAATAAAACTTAAACTTACTTACTTACTTATATATTTTTCACGGTTATCTCGCAGTAGTATTGTTTCATGATGTTGGTTCAAACTATCATAATTTCACGTTTTTTAAGAGTATTGGAAAATTTTGATTTGTATTTATAACCCTTAGAATTTAAAAGTACGTACATAAACTACTTACTTACAAATTAATTAACTATTTGACATACATGCGACCGTCTATTTATTGTGAATAATAATAGTACAGTTATACTTGGGCCATTACAAACGCAAAGTTAGAGTCATAAATTATTTAAATCGGACCTCTCGCTCGCACTTACTAACCTTATGGAGCACCGCTAGTGTCTTTCGTAACTGTGTTATTGTTATTGACATAATGATTTATGACTCTAAACTTTACGTTTGGCCCAAGTATATTTTAAATGCCTATACATTTATATCCAAAATGTTGAGACTATTCCTGCCTATTATTGTATAATGTACACTGTATGTAGCTCTTCTTAACCTAATTTAGAAATGTCTGCCCACTTATGTAAAAATATTATTTATAAGGTAAATCATAATAGCGAGGTATCAATATTTCCGCCAAGTAATTTATTCATGAACCATGTTTATTAAAAATAAACTATAGAATATAACTATTTTTTAGATTTTTTTTAATGTAGCTGTTATTGAAACTATGTAAGTTAATTTAAACAGATTTAAGGGTTTAATAAGAAGATAGATAGTAAATATTGTTAACTAGTTTCAGAGCTATCATTCTAACGCCTTTAAAGAACATATATATTTTTTTTTAAGTATAACGTGGTGGTAAAATTAAAATAAACTGCTTCAAAAATTGGCACGTTTTTCTTTATTAATATAAATTATTTATTTCGCAAATTCATAACAGAGTAGGTATTTTATTATTACTATATTTTATTCATGATTCCGTTATTCAATTTTGAGATTTATTATTCAAAGTACATTCAGTTGAAAAGATAAATTAACGAAAAAACCATTTTGGATTAGTTATGATTCGGCGGAAATATAGATACCATTACATACTATAAATTATGTAAAAATATATTTCGAAGTCACAACGTACAACAAAACGAAGCGGGGCGGAAACTTTCGAAACGACGGTTTTATTTAAGGACCTACAGGTTAAGTTCCGAACCGTTCTTTAATTGTTTGAAGACCGTCTATCGCTGTCAGTTTATTTTTTTTGTTACCGAAGGTCTTTTTCTAGTAATTTTTATGACTAATGCATTTGAATTAGCGGTTCAACTTGGTAACTTTTTTTTACTGTATCTAAACAGCAACTGGAGGCATTATATCAACCGACCAGTAAAATGGAGTACATTGATTATAACCGGTTTCTCTGAAAATCAGAGGAATACTTGAATACCCTCATTTAGTGGAACATTTCTGGTATTCAGCAGAATCAAGTTAAAACTGAAAGCCGACCTCAGCATAATTGAAAAAAACTTAGGCAGATGATGAGTTGAAGAGTTCCGGAAATCGTCAAGCATAGCGTGGACTATATGGATCCATGACCTTCAAAAAGGGGCTAGGATAGACTGAATGGAGAAGGTGAACAACCTAGTGCTGTCGGCCAATTTGGAAGAGGATTATGTCCAGCAGCGGACTGCGATTTTGACTGATTGGAGTGGAACGGTCTTTCTCTGATGAAGTTTGGGATATCCCAGTTAGGTATGTTTTTCCTAGCTCTAATCGTTACTTTCTCCCTCTTTTACCCACAAGCAAGGTTGTGCAGGTCAGATAAGCAGACATTCCATGTAAATATTCAGCTGGATCCGGTTAGAATGGAAGCCGACCCCAACATAGATGGGGAAAGACTAGACAGATGATGCATATAGAGGTATGAGGAACAGGGTGTAAAGCTCACTCATTCCTCCATAGAAAAGGGAGGATCCTCCGACCAGACGGGTGTTGTGTCTGGTGGGCTACTGCCCGACGGTTGATGTCGGGACGTTGTATATATGCTAGTCGCGCGGTAAACTCTACTTGCGCGATGCAGGATTTGCGTGACGTCAGTATGACGTGTAGCTCGCATGTGGCGATGTTCATACCGCTACAATGCACATAGATATCCGCGCGGGTAAAGTTATTCAATGGATCTGATACTATCTATCTGGTGCGATAATTACCATTTTCTCGGATTCTAACCAAAAAGTCAAAAAATATACCCCAATCATTCGTCAGGATCATTAAGTACGTTAGTCGCAAGAGTCTTGGACAGTTGCGATCATCATCAGTTTAGCTAGACGGAAACTGCTTGATTGTACACCTAAATAGCAACAGCCGTGACTAATTCCACAATTAGTCCAGCAATGGCCCTCCTTCAAGCGAAACTTACAAGCAAGTTTCTCTCTGAATCAATATTATACTAGACTTTAAGATGTTAATAGTAATTTCTCGAAAAGAAAACAAAATCAGAAAAAGATTAGCAATCATTCCTTTTTCTCACCGGCCCGTCATTGTCCGTTTAAAAGCACCATTTACAAATGCTATGCAAGCGTTTGTAAATGGTGCTTTTTCCGGATCTGTTATTCCATTCCATTTTATCACTCCGGAATTACGTATCGCAAAGATTTGAAATAGTTTTACACCGGCTAGTAGGTTTTAATTATTGATATAGGTCATCATGAATTAGGATTGCGTATTCAATGTTGTTGTTGTAATCTGTCATTCGCTGGATGCGTAAACGCAGGACCAGTCGTTGTGTTAATCTTTGGGGAAGCCTACGTCCAGCAACGGGCAACTATTGCCGGAAATAATGATGATAATGATGCATCAATGCAGTAACTTTGTTAGTAGATGTTTGGCGAGGCCTACATTCAGCAGTGGACTTCTTTCAGCTGAATGATAATGACGATGACAAGGAGATTTAAATTCAAAGGTATTTTTAAACGAGCTTTGTTGTCAGGAGCATTGAATACATCAGTCAAGGATAAGAAAAAAAATCAGAGTTGCGGTCATCATCACTTATTAGCTTGATCTAATGCGTGGCAAGCATTGTCACCCGACTGCGCAAGCGCAACTCCCGAACAAGTTTCTTATCCTCAATTAATATACCTACTAGACATATTAGTTAGTATTTTAAGTCTCGACTATGGTTTTAAGTTTCTTTTTTCAGATACCAACAGAAAAATATCCCAATGTCAACAACAACGGCTGAATGAATTTCGATGAAATTTGACTTACAGATCTGTTCGTGTGACTAATCTATATATGTATATAAAAATATCGTGTCACGGTGTTTGTGGTCGCACTCCTTCGAAACGGCTCGACCGATTTTTATGATTTGTTTTAATGTAAGTATATTTGGTAGGTATGAGAGTAGGTCGTAAGGTATATTTCTGTTTCCCCCAAGGGTTGGGCAAAGGTTTACCTACCTTGTAGTAAAAGTATCCATGTAATAATCCAGGATATGGTATAGTGGTACAAATGTTGTATATGGAATGGAACTAGTTCAAAAACCGCGGGCATAAACAGAGTTGAAAATATTTTCAAATTTCTGAAATCCGTAGTTTTTCTGTATCCGGAATTCCGCTTCGTTTAGTTGTAGCTTTTAAGTGGCTTTATTGAAGTAAAATTTATATTTATGTATGAATTGCATATTGCCAGTTTAACACACCTTTAACCTAGTTTTTATTACTTGAACTTAATTAACTTAACTACTGCGATTTTAGCGCCTTTCTTAACTATCACTGGGATTAGAGAACTTATATTTCTTAAAAGTAACCTTAAATCTATAAGACAATTCATCTTAACTTATGTTTTTTAGGTCAATACCACAAGTAAGTTATTTAAGTAAATTATTAGGTCCTAGCGCGAAGATTGAAAAAAGACAAAACTTTAGTACTTATAGTAGTTTAAATTTAGGATTTAGTATTTTTTTGATACAGCAATTTAGTTAGAGAAACTGAAATGAGTTTTAAATTTTATGAGAACTTAAGTTATGAAGAAGAGGCGATATCGAGAACATGTTTTATAAAGAATATGTGTTATTTCAGTATAATGTGGAAGAGATTCCTCCCAAGCTCATACCAATTGTGTCTCTATGTGTTGCCAACCGTACCATCGAATGTAGAATGTTATATGTACGCTATTGTCAAATATAGGTGTTTACAATGATTACATGTTAAAATACTCCACAATACTGTTACAGCTTCTGTATGAAACTTGTATGTGGCAGTTCGATAATTGTCCTCTCTCATACCGGCGCAAGCTATGCAGCAACAGCTTGTGCAGTGGACAATGAGGTTATGGCCGACCCTCCAGGGTATATTGGACCTAAGTATCCTCACTTCAGGCTCACTACAGGCTCTTTTGAGTGACTAGTATACAGAAAAAGGTACTCGTGGGGGCTGTGATTTTCGGCATATTTTTCTAATACTATAAACAGCCTTTTACAGCCCAATCCTCTAATAAACGAAGACAAATTAGCTTTTTAGTGGGTTTATTAAATCCTCTTATATAGTGCACATAAATACTTATAGTTGATGAATGACAAACAGAAAACATTGCTATCAAAGAAACCAGTTGTTTGTGAGGGACTAGATGATATATTATTGAGCCAAAGGAGGAAAATCAAACTGTTGGTGTTTTATTTTTGTTTCCTTTTTATTATTTATTAACTTGCCAGCGATTCCGCCCGCGTGAAATTTATTGTACTTCCGTCCCTCCCCGTCCCATCGCGTCGCCCAAATTACTTAGTTTTCGCTAAGCGTTCTTTCTGATCATTTTTCTTTCGGGACGTAGCGATGATATTAAATAACGTATACGTTAAAAAAAACGTTTGCAAAAAATATTTCTGCCATTGGTAGCCCAACTCTTGAGGATGGTTATAACCATCCTCAAGAGTTGAGCTACCAATTGCAAAAATATTTTTTTAATCCGACTGGTAGTTCCAGAGATTACCCCCTACATTCAAACAAACAAACAAATTTTACCTATTTATAATATTAGTGTTGATGAAGTTGAAATACAGTTATAATAATATGAAGAATATACTTTACGAAGTATTTTTGTCTCAACAATTCAATTCCGAATTTATAGTCAGCAGGTGATATACGATTTAACATTGTTACCTTCATAATTCATTTATCAGTTTCCATTCATTCAATCAATCATTCTTTTTTATATATATTTGTTATTGGAACATAATGTATACTGTATGGAAACCACATATATACAGGGAATACAGGCGTGATGTTATGTTATTATTTATGTTATAAATATCTGTTTGAACAAATAATATAGGTACTTAGCGTCCCATGCATTGAAGGTATTCTTTTTTTTTTTTACCAGAGTTCATATACGCAGAACCACACATAATTTGATATATAGACCTACTCAGTTTGAATTATAGTTTTTTTTTTTTTTTTGGTTAAGTTGTTGATGTCAAGAATTATTAAAATTAATTATAGTTTCATGCAATGTAAAGATGGTTTCATGAAATGATTATGATGATAAGGAAAGTAATTTCGAGAGCAAAAGTGTAGACTTACTAAATAAAAGCACTTTTTTGATTCACACACACACAGAAGAAAAGATACAGAAGAAAAGGACTATACGTACTACGCTTATTATCCCTAATACATATCTTTGATTTTTATTAATACACAATTAACTTCTACACTTGCAATTGACTTCTTAATTAATTAGACACCTACTATACGAAACCGTTCATTTTCTTTTTCGTTCAATTTACACTTATTTTACTAATTACACCTACATTTAAACATTAATTAATTTAAAAGGTTATCGTAAATCAATGTTCCGTGGATTTAAGTTGCCTTTACCTCTGCTGTGGGTATCGTAAATTGCACCGTAGTAACTTTCTACTGTGAAGATTACACGTTTAATGTGCATATATATTTAGGTAGGTAATGCAGTCCTATATACAATTTATATAGATAGATGAATAGAATTTTAGGACTTGACCTAACCGTAAGCGATTGCCGCGCGAGTATGCGATCGTCGCGCTCGTTTATATAAGAATGACACAACACACACATACACACCCACACACATACATTATTCAGCAGGGCTAACATGCCACACGAGACAATGAGGAAGAAATAGCAAAGCTATGAACAGATGGCGCTGCTAAAGCATGACTCATAACATCGCACTGTAATTTTTATCTCTCAATGTTTTCGGGTTTTAAATAATTATAACAGGAACTAGCGTGTGTGTTATGTATTCAATGTGGACTGTACCTCAGTTAAAGCTGAACTACAGAACCGAGGAGGTTCACTAAGAGGCCGAAAAGCGGATCTGGTCAACAGGTATTTTCAGCTTATTTTCTTGTTAATAATGGAAGCAAATAGCCCAATTTTATAAATAGCAAAGTCGTTCATTAATTGTCTTAGTAATTACAAACTTTTTATGTACTTACACAGAAGATTTATAACATATTCGATGTTTCATGAGCGAAACATAACCTGGAAATTAAATGAACTAAATCTGTTACAGAATCCAATCATTTGATCGTAATTTTAACGTCGGGATACCTCAGCAGCATGAACCTGATGATACCAAGATGGATCTTCCACCTCCAGACAGTTATCACGACACTAATAGCAGCTGCAAAATTGCGAATCTTAGTCGCCCTTTCCCATAGTTTTTTTTAATGGTAAGTCTTTAGGAAATTAATGATTTCCATTGTTATTACAACTGATTACAACACAAAACGGCTTTTTTTTTTCAGATTTCGTCCGAAGTTTTTGATAAACAAGTTTTTTATGTAATTTGACAGGTAATGTCATTTTCTGTGAGTCAAGCGTTACCAGCGACACCGTTGGCAAAAGTTGTCAGTTTTCTTCCCCATTAGTCACTCTCGCGTTGCAGTGACATGTCTATTTCTGTCACTTTTCTCGTTTTCTGACAGCGCTACCTTACAAAATACTCGACTCGTTCTGTCAAACTTGATGTTTTCTCGACGAACCCTACTATGGCACATAAGTTATCTCGAATTTTGACAATTCAACATGAGATAATCACCGATTTTTCTCTAATTTTGTCGTCCTCGATTTAGAGAAGAGTAGACAAAATTATGAAACAATTTAAAAATCTCCAAAATAACATGAAAGTTTCATAATCATATCTACTTATTTTAGTCATAATTTTATTTTACAATACATAAATAATGAAAATACTTAGTCTTACTTAGTTAACTACTATTTGTATTGGAATGAAGTTCGTTTCGGCGGCCGCGAGAGAATCTGTTGCGAGGGGAGCACTATTACGTTTATGAGCATCACTTGCCGTAATAACCAGTCACTTTGCCAATTATGGTGATAAACGAAACCAAGAAAGTTATGGCTGTATGGCAATATCAATCCTTCGCAACATAATTACTGAAATCACCAGTTCATTTCCCAAGGCTGGTGATTAACAACGTTTAGTGTTTTTTAACTAAACATAAATTAAAATATGTAGGTGGACGTAAAATCATTATATGTATGAATGAAACGGAACCTCAAGCCGGTGTTGCTATGATAAAAATGATTTGTTTTTAATAATTTGCTACATTAGTTTCTCGACGCGAGTTAAAGGAGTGTCAAAGTGCCTTTTTCGACTTTACTCGAGTCTAATGATCATGTAAGGCATTGGGATGACGTCAGAATCGTAGACAAATTTCGACAAATCGAGAAAAAGCGTTCTCGCGTCTCTCATGTTAGCCCCGCTGGCAAACAATTGCGCCATCATTTATTCTCGCGACAGGCGCTTTCGGTTAGGACCCAGGGTTGTTGTACACCAATAACCCACCAAAGCGTATACTGACCAAATATGTTTGTTTTTATAATCACTGGCTCTATTAAGTACAGGCTTTTATTTAGTTTCAATTGTTAATATGTATAAAGGTATGAGGAACAGGGTGTAAAGCTCACTCATACTCTATGGAATAGGGAGGATCCTCCGACCAGACGGATGTCGTGTCTAGTGGGCAACTGCCCGACGGTTGATGTCGGGACGTTGTATATTATGCTAGTCGCATGGTAAACTCTGCTTTCGCGATGCAGGATTTGCGTGACGTCAGTGTGACGTGCAGCTCGCATGTGGCGGTGTAGATACCGCTACATCACTCCCCCCCGGAGACCAGAGGTCGATAGTGGGCTGAGTCTTGTATCTTGTGATGCTTGCCAGGGCCAGTTGAGGTTCCAGTGAGTCGGAACCGGGGTCGCATAGTTCGCAGTGAGTCGGAACTGTCTGCGAAGGTTCCCCAGTGAGTCGGGTTGGCGCTGCGTTATGCTCCAGTGTATCGGATGTGGTACAGCGCCGGGTTGAGGCTGACTGCTGGCGTCGACCAGGAGAGGGTTTGAAGGCTCTGCTTGTGGACCGGTCGAGAGTGCAGTGTTCTGGGCCAAGGTTGCGGATGAGGCTGAGGGTGGTGACCAGGTATGCGCGGTCGCTGCATGCTGGTGGTCAGGATACCCGTTGAAGCCGTGGGTGCTGGCTGGCTGTGTGACTCGCCGCTCGAAAGCTTGATGGAAGTGATGATGACGTCACGCTGATGTAGATGCACGAAGGCTGCGCTGATGTTCAGAGGTATGAAGAACAGGGTGTAAAGCTCACTCATACTCTATGGAAAAGGGAGGATCCTCCGACCAGACGGGTGTCGTGTCTGGTGGGCAACTGCCCGACGGTTGATGTCGGGACGTTTTATATATGCTAGTCGCGCGGTAAACTCTGCTTGCGCGATGCAGGATTTGCGTGACGTCAGTGTGACGTGTAGCTGACATGTGGCGGTGTAGATACCGATAGAATATGTAAAGATGAATATTTGCTAAGCTATTTTTATTTCTGTTCGGCATAGATTTTGAGTTCATGATAAAAAAAAACTGTTACAAACTGCATGCGGTCAAAATGAAAAATTACTTTGATAATGGAAAAATATTCTCCTTCCAATGTTGGAATTGGCGCGCAAGTCAGACTCGATACAGGTTTTTTTTTATTGAAATCATATTTTTATTAGTAAAGGATTGCTTTTCCACGACATAACTGTGCAAAAAAAACTTATTTAAAATCTTAGACACTATCTCACTTCCATACTTTCTAGCCTTGCCTAATAAAACACTTGACCTTAATGTACCTAACCTACAACTTAATTAAACTACCTCTAAATAACCTTAAATTATATACTTAACCTAAATATTATATATAACTACTTCTTCCTAATTAACACATTTCCATTCAACAATTTTAAATTGACGCATCCCGGTCCGGATTACGCCACGTCCTAACCAAAGCGATCGGTCGCGTGAAGACGCGATCGTCGCGTTCATATTTTTCATTCATTCCTTTCGCGTGTTTATGATGCACGCGAAAGGTGATGGCATGATGCACACGTGTGCATCATAAACACGCGAAAGGTTAAATTGTTAGAAACTGAAAGGCGCCATCTGTCGGCACGAGCACGCGTTTAGGTGCGCCGAATAAAATGAACGCAACTATCGTATGTTCACACGACAGTCGTATGGATGGGACGCGGCCTCACATGGATCTATTATTATCCTTAGCTAAACTATTAACAATAAAGTGCATAGAACCCCTAACTTTATTGTTAATTGGACTACAGTGAAAGACAGAAGAAATTAATCAAAAGAGTAAGATAAGAGTTCAGACCATTAATATTTTTTTTGACATTTGTCCGTTTTGACTGTGGAACTAACGACCCGCCCAACTTGTTTCGCACGGTTTTTACGAGTAGACAAAACATTGATATTTCTTTATTAAAAAGATTAATATGAATGCATGATACACATACCCTCCCGAAATACATACATAGTCCAAATTATGGTGAAAACCGCATCAAAATCCATTGGATAGTTAAGAAGAACTAAGCGGTCACACAGAAAGACACGAAAACCGACTTTGTTTTAATAGATAGGTCACTGCTGCGCATCGGTTTTCGGTGATAAAGCGACTTCCAATTAAAAAAATGATTCACCTATACCCTGTTATGGTTATTTTCTATAAGCATAGCTACTGCATTGGTCAAAATATCAGCCAGCCAGAATTATCGGTCTTATTGCAATCAGTAACTTCTGCCAGACAACCGTTGTCAGCCAACATAAATTGCAAGCAATTATATCATCAAGGGAAGTTTTCTATAAGTCAGCAACGATGCTGTGTAGCCAAGTTTCCTTTCCAGAGTACGTACTCGGTATGTGTATTTAAGTGTTGCCAGTCGTGGACTTTTAGAGTCTCTTTTTGTATATTTTTCAGCTGTTATAATGTTGCCTTTGGTGGAGTTGGGAATCTATGGCAGACTAATGTCTAGACTACTAACGATTCATATTCAACAGTGGCCATTTCTTGTTATAAAGATATTTATTAAAATAAAAGGCCTATGTGTGCAAAATATATATGGTATACAGTTGCATCCTGTTAAGAATGGAAGCAGACCCCAAAAATAGTTGAGAAAAGGCTCAGAGATGACAATATTGCAGTCTATAACCCTAAAGGTGCCTTAAGGTACTGCGGTTTGACGATGCGGTCGCCGTCAGAAAACCACCTTTATGTTCATTATTAATCACTGTTCATTTAAGATGTTTTTCTTTTTAACTTATTACTCTTATTCTTTAGTAGCCGTCTATGGCAGCATTACGTTCATTTTTGAACATGGTTTATTTGTAAAGACAGATTAACAAAGGGTCAGTAGCTAACACCAAACTCGAACCAAGTCACAGCTGTCCCGTTGAATATTTTAACTCATTAACAATCGCTAATGAGACAATTGATTTTCTATTATGTCCCTCTCGCGGGCTACTTGGGGCCCACTAGTCAGTCTAGTCCCCCCGCCACCCATGCCAGCCGTACTGACCTCGTCTAAACGACGAACTCAGCTGTCGGTCAGTCGTTGATACTGCATTGTAGGGTGTCATCACGACCTGTCGAAAATTTCACTGAAAATGACGCCAAAATTTAACTACAACGAGACTTAAGATTGGTTCAATTTTATCGCGAAAACAATGTCTATGGGATATTAAATCCCAAAATTACCGTAATAAAGAAATGCGTGCAACGGAATTTCAAAATATTTCTCAGCAAATGAACATAGAACGACTTAACCCAACTGAAGTTAAAAGTACAATTAAAGCCTTAAGAGCAACGTATTACTTAGAAGCAGATAAAATAAGTCCTCAAGATCTGGCGCTGGTGGACACGTCTATAGTCCAAAAGTGATACGGTTTGAAGAAATAGACAGTTTTATACAAAATGTGTCTAACCATTTTCTTATCCAAAGTTGTTTCTTTTTAGATACTTTTTCTTCTAACATTTCTGTCAACTCCTCTAACAGCAGATAAGAACATTTTCTCAACAATCAATTTAACCGTAGTAAAGTCTACTGTTTTAGGGAATTCATTTTTCCCCACTGAGTACAATAACCTGCGTACACCGTGAAGTAATAATCACGACTACTGACTGCATGTAAACAATGAGAGTCAGTTCTCGGCGCCAGCACTAACTTCAGTTAAAATCAGCTACTGCCTCCGTGTAAATCTGCCTTTATGTCAAACTTTTAATTATGGAGTACGAGGCTTTTGGCTACTGTGTGTATTGTACGTCTTTTTTTTTCTTTTGTAATGTGCATTTCGTTTGTTCAGAATAATCATTTTTTTCTTTCTTTCTTTTCAACTTACTTCTTTTTCTGCTATTGCAGTGTAATACTACTGAATATTATCCGCAGAAACTACAGGTGTTACTATAGATATAAAAGTTGGTGGTTAGTTCGAAATCCATGCAGCTATGTTCAAAATCGATCATTGTTGGTCTACAGGACCCATAGATAAGTACGAAATTGATCATTACCTAGCTTTTTATAAGTTGTTTTGGTACAATCAAATATTGCAGTTTAAGATTGCCTTATGTTCAAACTGGTCATTGTTCATTTTTATAAGATGACAATACAATATTGCAGTCTACAGGATTGTACTACAAAATTGATCACCTACCAGTTTATGAAAACATTCCTTTGTTTTTCTATTGAGTCTATGGTGGCCTTAAATATGTTCAATATTTTAAAATGTTCTTTTGTTCTTGTACTGCATTCTGTGGCAGTCTTATGTCCAAAAATGAACATCGTTTTATTCAAATGTTGTTATAGGACCAAAACATTTTGCCGTCTTGATGATCATTCAATGGGGTTGTTTCCCGGAAGCTTCGCCGCAAGACGGCGCTGTGTGTTTGCTACCTGTCAAAAGTTGTTGATAAAAACGTGTACATTCTAAGGACGATTTTATAGGTATTTGCGTATTTTTGTCGTCAATTTGTGTTGCTTACAGTTGCGTCACAATGTATTCTACCTGGCGTATCGCCCAGTTGAAAATAAGAGGAGAATCGCAACAAGCAAAGAAAGCCGAGCTTGTCATTATATTTAACATTTTATCAACTTTTAGCAGTTTTCTGAACAATATTATGGTTTTATAAATGATAAATGATTTTATTTCTGTAAGTAGGTTTATACAAACACTTTTACACGTCAATCATATTTTTAAAACTAGATGAGGTTTTAGATGTTTTTAGATGAGGAGTTATCAAACACACTTAACTCACTAACTTTTTGCTTTTTAATGATACTAATAATAAACAAGACGTAAGGTTACTTGTTACAAAATGTAAGGATATTTGAAAAGAAACTATTTTTATTTCTTGGAAATTTGGAAGCTTCTGACAGAAATTTCAACTTCGACAGTGTGTGTAACCGTCCTGAAGCCAGTCCAGTGTCGTACCAACCTGTCGCCTTAGAAGTGGTGTCTCGAAAAATCACTAGATTTGAAGATTTTTTTATTTCAGTGCCTTTTCCCATTTTCTCTTCATGTGCAAATTACTTGGGAATTTGACAAAGCCTATTTCTTTGCATACAAAGGCTACACAACGACCCGTTATATTAATTTACGTAAAAAAAAACAAATATTGTTTAATTTCTTAGTAGTTTGACAGTTCGTTTGTAACAAACACTTAGCGCCACCTACGCGGAACTAATTGACAGTTTTCTTCCCCATTGTTAAATGTTTCACTTATGATTTTTTATGTGTTGTGCAGAAATTAATTCGAGAACTGACTAGTTGGTGTTTTTTTTTTGTTCTGTGTTCCCTACGTTTATTATTTATCTTCTACCCTTCCTGTAGTTCCAATCAAACAATCTTTAAAAATGATTGCTTAAGATAATTAATTGTTAATTATTTTAGTGAAGATTTTGATGTGTGCAATGAAATAGAAAATTACCTACCTAATGACTTAAATCCGTTATAATCCTAAACTAATACATGCTTATTTATGTTTATAACTATACATATATCTAATATAACATGTAATTTTTTTTTTATTTTTTTTTGCATTGAAATTTCCACGCATACTAAACAACTATTTTAAAATATTATATTTTCTATTTAGTTTCTTTTAACCCGACTGCAAGGAAAGGTTTATTATACATGTCATGCTCGTGTCGGTCCTGCAACGCACTTAAATATACACACTTATTCTAAATTAAACTTATAATGACGATTAGTAAGAGATGGTTATTTATTTCACAGACACAAAACATCGCATTATTAAAAAAAAAAAGAATTTATGGGTCTACTTTTTTGATGAGATCTACAGAGATGGGGTCGCAGGGTCGTACTTAATTTAGAGTACTATCTTAGAAATAAATTTATTATAAAACTTATCACTATCGAGGCCCATACACGAAAAGCTTCATACCGTCTTTAGTAGCTTCACAATTTGTTGCGTGTTTGCGTGTAAGGATGTTAATTTTTAGCTCCAAATTAAATAATTTCAAACCGTGTTTCATCAAAAAACTGTTTGTACTGCCGCCTACTTTTTTCTAAAGTTACAAGAAAAATAATTAAATCTGGCATTTATAAAAAAAACATAGGTTATATTAGATGTATATTAGATGTGAAAATGTATGGAAATATAAAAAATAAAACACAATATTTAAATCGTTGCGTTAATATGTTATTTATTTTCAATAAAAATAAAAAATAAAATAATGTTTAATGAAATGATTTTAACACATTTAATATTTGATGATAGTGATTATGAAAATAACAGTGAAATTATGTGTGTGTTCATACATAAAATATTTTGTGAATATAATGTTTATAAAGAATGATATATTTTTTTTGAGTAGTTTCATCCAAAGTTTTTACAATTTAAACTTAATATATGAACACGGTTTTCACCGGTGGTAGTTCCTATTTTTCCTTTTTAAAAGTAGGTACTTTGGAGATTAAAATGTGTATTGGTTTAAATGTTTTAGGGCTAAATAATAATTTTCAGCAAATTTGTGGCGATTATTTGTGACAGTTTGGTTGTCTCAATATACCGTTTTTGAGCTGAGATTGTTATTTCTGTGTCGTTTAATTTGGACTCGCAAATATCTGCTATTGTAACACGTTATTTATTTTTGGAACGAAGTTCCTTATCACCCGTAATACTCTGCACACTTGGTGAATGATAGTTAGACCGAAAAAAGTGTGACATTTTTTTTTTTTTCATTTAGTTTCACTCAAACGTTGTTCATTGATTTCATTATGCCTCTTATTTATGTTTTAATGAAAAGAGACATTCATTAAAACATAAATAAGAGGCATAATGAAATAAATTAACAACGTTTGAGAGGTTTTTGGGTATTTTCTTTTATTCCTTTGTAGTAAATTAGACTGTATTTCGCGTTTCGTATATGGGGATACGAGAATTATAATTAAATAACCTAGTTGAGGTGGATTTCCTTTTGGTTGTATGAAGTATTTTCATTTTTATTTAGCAAATCACACATTGTGAAACATTGCACCGATGTTAAATGTTGCACAGATATATCGTTATTATTAGTTACGAAAAATTTTGTTTTTTTAACATAACTCGAAAAGAAAAATAACTTCTACACATCCCTTAATTAAAACTGTGTAATCTAATACTACCGTTATGTAGGTACCTAATATCTAAACAAAAACTTATAACTAGACGAACTTGATATTTAAAAAAAAAACTGTTGCGTTTTCAATAGTTGTTGAAATTTTTAAATTTATATTCTACAGTAAAACTTATTTAATAAGAAAAAATATATTAAAAGACAAACATACTACCAATAAACTTATATTAGAACGAGCGCAGATCACGAATGGAAATAATTAAAATAAAGAGTAATGAAAACTAAAATGAATAACCTAAGGCGGATTACCGACATATAAAAGTTGTCAACAAAATTATTTTAATTATCAGGAATGAGCTCTTTTTATTTTTTATTTAATTTGGTATTAGAAATAAAAAAATGTGCATTTACTGAAGAAACGAATAATCATTCATACTTTATGAATATTGAAGAAATAAAAATACGTATTCTTTTGAATGAGATATTCATGTGTAATTCTTTATATATATAATTTTTATTTACGTTTGATATTATAAACTGGACCGATTTTGATTAATTTTTTCGAGTGTGTTTGAGTGGGTCGCTGGATGGTTTAGATTCACAATTGGACCAGGTGGCGCTGTTCGGGCAGGATAACGTCTGGCAATATAAGTTATATTATAAGTTTTTAGATATTTAACTATTTTTCAAAATAAATTTTACTCATTCCTGACAAAAATAAAGATTAAGTATAATGTAAAAGCGTACTAGTATAAGACTATTCAGCCACGTCAAAATATATTTATCAAAAACTAAATCAAATTAAAAACTAATAATTGAACGGTAAAGAGTGTTTTATTTTCAAATAAATAAACTTACCTATATATTTAAATGGTATTAAATACCCACTACAAATAAAAAAAATATTTTAAAATTTTTGATTATAATGTAGTCGGCATTATTTGACAGTAATTTGTATTTTTCTATATTTTGTATAATTTTTAGCAATACTCTAATTATATCTAATATTTTCAGTATGTTTCACTGTACTTTTATTTATTTATATTTTAAATCGTATGTGCTACCCTCACCAAATTTGAATTGAGTATCAATTCTAAATAATTGTAATCAAAGACTATGAATGAAATGATTAGTTATTAAAAATGCAAACTCAATCTAAGAACTATGTAGCAACTATGTATAAATCTGCATTTCAAGTTACAATAAGACGCCATATTGAAAATGGCGGCTAAAAGAAAAATTCTATGATTTTATCACTCAGTTGACGAGTAGCCGTTTACGACTTTAATGATAATGCTTAAATTAATAAAAAATACTTAAAGAAATTATCGACTATTAAAAAATCCGTTAATTATTCGATGCTACGTGCTAATTAAATATGTTACATAGTTTGTGCGCGTACTCTTAAAGAAGGAACATTCATGAAAGATATATCAGAATGAAACACGTGAAAGATGAAACATGACTGAAATACAAGATCCTAAATGTCCATGAAAAATGTAAATACGAAGTATTTGAGTAGTGAAAAACAATAATTATACAAAAAATAACATGTTGCACATAAATACAACAGTCTCAAAATAAAAATAGAACTGATACAATGATAAAATAAAAAAGTTACAACAAAACGAAAATATAAGTATTAGTTCAATCATGAAAATCAGTAAAAGCGCGCGCACTGCGTTTTTTTACATATCATTGCAACAATCAACTAGAATACGTTTCAAACACGCACAGAAACAAAACCGCATCAAAATTTCATTCATACTCTCATTTTAAAGTACTTAAGTTACTCTCTAAGATTCTTACATAACGATTTTAGAATACGTTTCATACTCTCACCTACATATTATCTTCACTCAAAAATCGCTCTTATTATAATAGTACTTAAGATCCTATTAGACATTTTTAGCGCCGGTCTTTCCGTATATATTTACACATTACAGTTTAATTAGGGCATATTCTACCTTTCTGTTTCCGCAATATATATATATATATATAATATATACTTACGCCACTTTTTTAATATTATACTTACTGACTAAATAAACCTATTTATTTTTCTTACTTACTTATTTCCTACGGCTTTATGCCTAATCACAATCATACGTAAAAATAAAATAATGTATTTTTTTAGAAAATCAACGTTCCATGCCGTTTTGTTTAAAAATATTAAACGTTAACAGAACTCCTAAAAGTTTTTATATGTTTTAAATTATTCATCCTGATTAAACTGAAAATTGATGTCTATTTTACGTTTAAACCCAGATTTCGAAAACATTTTAAAATAGCGGTTTGACAACTTGAATTTGCTTCTTTTTTTTTTTCAAAGTTCTAGATCCTTAAATATACGTATTTTTTTTAATTATTTAACCAAAGACGTTTAATCCTTATATTTAAAGCATTAAAGAACATAATGAAATAATGGTTTAACCTTAAAATTGTACTCTATAATTGAACGAAAGTCTCACGATACGATACGATAAAATAAAGAAAATTAAAACTAAAACGCGCATCTAATGACGATAAACAATTCCGACATTGCAAAGGATTAATATACACTCCTTAAAAGGACTTCCCCTTAATGTTAATATTTAGGATACAGCCATATAAAAATAGTTGCCTTAAAATATTTTTCGAAAAATAATTATATTCAAAATTACACTCACGCAAAAAATAACTTTCCTTAGCTCTACCCAAAATATAAAATCACGATATTGAAATAAAACTAACTAAAATGACATTGAATGCCTTATAAATTCGATATCGAACTTCACGCAATGAGTATCGCGGTTATGTACAAAACATTAAAATTCTAAATTAACCATAAACATAACCTCCATTCAAACTTTGGGAATATTAAAAACGATTAAAATAATAACCTTAAAAAAATATTTTGGTCAAACAACATTAATCATTCTGTTTCAGAATCTGATAAAATAAAAGAATACCTAATATACCAATATCTTTCGATTCCCACTATTGTTATGTTCACCATTGAAATACCTTTAATCGTTATTATTTCTATGGGTTTTCACAACATATT
This sequence comes from Griposia aprilina, assembly GCA_916610205.1. NCBI lineage: Eukaryota > Metazoa > Arthropoda > Insecta > Lepidoptera > Noctuidae > Griposia > Griposia aprilina. The sequence goes on along the minus strand of OU744285.1, from coordinate 11,347,611 downwards.
TTTTTTATCTCTGAACTTATTACCGATCTGCTTTGTATGTTAATCTTTCTCATGGACGTTTGCTTAATTACACAAGAAGGGACGAGCGAAAGATGGATATAAAGTAGGGTTGTAGTACAGAAAACAGGGGTAGCTGAGCAAAGTTGAGCTAAAGCGTCTAGAATTTGGACCTATGTTGAGCGGTAAAAAGAACAGCTGAAACAGTGGCATATTGGTGATATTCAATTGTACTTTAAAATATGAACAAGATTTCAAAGCGTCCTGTGTACCGCTTCAAACAGTGACAGAAGTTGGAAGTTACACTATCATAGCTCAACTTAACTCAGCATAAATCGCTTCAACATCTGTATAGAAAACTGTCGTCATGATGATGATCCCTTATTTGTTGTGTTAAAAATAGCCATCAATTGAAAATGTTAGGTTACAAATTGGAAAGTTCCTGTAACATTTTTTCACAAAGTTCAGATATTTTTCGTGAGCAGTATGGTTTTAATCATTTCTTAAATTTTAAGTGGACGTCAGTCTTTTCAGTGGTAGTCCAGCTAAGAGTACGCAAATAGAGACAGGTGAAAAGGGGCCAAGAAAGGCATGGTTGAAGTAAATTAACCAAGAGCACAACGGAATCGAGCTGAGAAAAGTTGAGCTATAGTGTCTATTACAATTTAGACCTCGCGTTGAGCGGTACAAAGAAAAGTTGAAACAGTGGCACATAGGTAATATTAATTTGTACTTTAAAAATTAACAAGATTTCAACGCGTCCTTTATACCACTTCAAACAGTAATATAAGTTGGAAGTAACACTGTCACAGCTCAACTTAACTCAGCAAACTACCAACACTTTTATGGAAAACTGTGTCCCTGGTCCCCTCGACGCGTATTCCTATTGGCTGAATGTTTATAACACTTAGCATTTTCAGACTAACGGTTTCAATTTGAAAGTTCTTCAAAGATATTCTGGAGGTGACATAGTCTACATTTTTCAGATTCAGTATTAAGGATTTTTATCATATCAAAGGATGTTTGCAAATAAGTATATAAGATGGGACAAAAACCAAGACCGGAGAGGGAGTACAGCTGAGTAATGTTGAGCTAGTGTCTATAATAATTGTGTCCTAACGTTGAGCGGTACAAAGAAGGGATGAAACCGTGGCATACAGGTGATATTAATTTGTACTTTAAAAATAAGAACAAGTTTTCAACTCATCCTGCGTACCGCTTCAAGCAGTAACATAAGCTGGAAGTGACACTATCAAAGCTCAACTTAACTCAGCAGACAACGCTCCACAAAACTATGCCCTTGTTTTCATGACGCCAATCCGTTAAACATTTTCAATTTGAAAGTTCTTTTAACATATTCTGTAGGTGACGTAGTTTCTAACATTTCTTTAAGTCTAATTTAAATAAAAATTGTAACAAAGCCTAAAATAGAATAGGATGTTTTTTTTTTTACAATACCGGCGCTAAAGGGGTCGAGCAAAACTGGGGCAAGAAAGGCAGTATAGCAGGTTGTAGTATCGAAACCAAGAGCAGAGTTAATCTGAGCAAAGTTGAGCTAAAGCGTTTATAAAGTTGCCCTCGCGTCGAGCAGTACAAAGAATGAATAAAACAGTGTCATACTAGTAGTATTTTGTATTTTTAATAGAAACAAATGAGCGTGATCTCCACGCTTTTTGTACCGCTCCAAACAGTAATAAAAGTTGGAAGTGACACTATCATAGCTCAACTTAACTCTTAACTTTATTGAAAAGTATGCATCTTGTCCCTAAAGTGCTCCTTCCCTTTTGAAAGCAGCTAGTATTTAAGGTTAACCCTAAGAAGTTTTAAATTTGAATGTCCATCGGAATTTCTGACGGTTGCCTGCAGTTAGAACTTTGTTCATTCTATATTTTTTCCAATTGTTGATATGTCAATAAATTGTACACCAAAGGGCAGCTGATATTGTTTAATATGGTTTTTTGTTTTGTTGAGTGCAGCGTTGTTTTTTTTTTTTTGTTGACGACGAAATCCAGCAAAGTTGCATCGTGAACCCCACAATGATGTGAATCCTCAACTCTTCATTCCTTACATTTAAGTTACAGTTACGACGTAATTAAAGGAAAACACACAAAAAGGTTACGTTAAAAAGGATTTACTCTCCTCCTGCTTGACGATCCCCATCTCCTGGAGCACGGCTTCGAGACCTTCCGGCATCCTGCCCTGATCTAGCTCCAAGTTCCACTTGTAATACTGAAATAGAAGAGGGAAATGTTTTTAACACCTGATATTTGACGCGTATCTTTATGGACCGACGACGGGTTATGGTAGGACGTTCGAGTGTTATTTTTTTGTCATCACTTGTTAAGGGGGATGCTCCAAGGTATCCCGCTAAATTCAAATTTTCTTACGTTTTTTGCAATTTGCAGGTCAGTATCAGGTTGTATGTTGATCTTAATATGATTCCCGGCGTATCAAATATTTATTTATAGAATTATAATCATAAAAATCATCAATATATTTCTCATTGAATGACAATTTCATGAAATCATGACATTTGAAGGCAATTCTAACATAAGGAGTTGTATTCCTGATTCTAATGATTATAATTCTGTTACGGCTGCGAATCATATTTCGATCAACTTACAACCTAATACTGACCTGCATATTGAAAAAACCGTAAGAAAATTTGAATTTCGCGGGCTACCTTGGCGCATCGCCCCTAAGCAACTTCATATGTCAGAGTTTAAACATGACCAAGAATTTAACCAGCCACCTTCAAATGCTCCACCGACCTAGAATAACGGAATATCCACCATGCACTAGCTTCTTAGCCATAACCTGTATCTGCTTTCACTATTTACTCCTAACACCAAGCGTAATGGCTCGAGTCTTCGCTTCCACTTAAGAAAAGCTCAGGTTGACTAGACTTCCAGGTTTTAAACAAAAAATCTACTCTTAATTCAAGCAAGCCCTTACCTGTTTCAGAAGAGTATTTTCTATAAAAATTTGCACTACTATGCTCATTTTCTGCGTTCAGATTTAAATGCTATGAGTGTCGGTGTTGTTACAGGCACATGAGACATTTCAGCTGTCTCGGGAAAGGCAACACCTGCTATGGATCAAAGGGGCTCAGTCGCAAAATTACCACTTCGCAAAATGTCTACAGGACGCAAAATGTCTATTTCTCAGAATGACTCTTTCGCAACATGACCACTTCGCAAAATGTCCCTTTCGTAAAATGTCCATTTCTCAGAATGTCTCTTTCGCAAAGTGACCACATCGCAAATTGTCTTTTTTTTTCAATGTGCATTCAATCCTTCGTATGAGTACAAAATCACTCAAGTGCGAGTCGGATTCGCGCAAAGAGGGTTACATAATAATCTTTTATTCAGATAGGGCTGTAGGTAGGTACATTTATACACACAAATAAAGGTAAAGGTCTGAAATTTAATCTTTTGCGGGATTTACCTATTTATTTTTTCATATGATATTTGATTTGATTTTTGTGTAATTGTTGTTGACTTAAAAACACCTTCACCAAAATAAATAATTCTCGCAAACGATTCAATTACTGTCCTTTATTATTATTTGTGTCTATAAATGTACCTACCGACTGACCTATCTGAATAAAAGATTATTATGTAACCCTTTGTGCGCGAATCCGACTCGCACTTGACCGATTTTCTACTGATACAAAGGAGTACAAAGGAAAAATAGGGACATATTGCAAAGTGGTAATTTTGCGAAATAATCATTCTAAGATATGGACATTTTACGAAAGGCACATTTTGCGTCCGGTTGTTATTTTGCGAAGTGGTCATTTTGTGAGATTTTTTTCAAACAAAATGATATAAAGTTATCACGTACAAACCTTATCCAGTTCCTTCCTCAGCGCAATCACAGACCGTTCCCGGTCCGCCACCAGCTCCTCAAGATATTGATAGCGGAGCTTCTTGCGCGCGCGACACTCCCGCGCAGACTGTCTGCTGCGTTCTGCTTGAACACATGAAGAAGGACCCACATTAGGCTTGAGTCTAAGATCTGTATTACAGAACCTCACTTAAAACTCAAGCATTACTTATAAACTCGTTTAAAGCTATTTGATTGGTTGAAGCTAGTTTTATATACTGCTTGAGTCTTGAGTGAGGTACTGCGGCCCTAAGAACCTTGATCAGGGAAAATAAGTCAAGAGTTTTGACAAAATGACAAGGTTGGGTGACCTCTGCTTTTTGGGATACGATATTTATGCAATGGGTACATTGCATAAATATCGTATCCAAAAAAGCAGACTTACTTATCTACCATTTGTTTTTTTACTTTTTGAAGGGAGAAAATGATACGGTCGGGTTCTGCATTAATAGGGGTAGAGTTAGTAATATCATATTTTATTCCTTGATTAATATCCTTCTACCTGCATTTGAGTTTTTGTGAAATAGAAAAATGCTATCATTGTGGTTATGTGGAGTGAATACCTATTGATATTCACTTTTCCAAAAATACAGCTCATATGGTATTCCATATGAGCTGTATTTTCAGAAAAGTTTAGGTCGTGTAGTGCGACATCATCGTTTTTATATGATTGCATTCCAGATCTTAAAAAAATAATAGCCTGCAAGATGTCATCCATTAACTATAGAAATTCCAAGCTTGATTCAAAACTGTATTTGATAAAATATTCTACTACATTGACGTAAACCTCAACATACACGATTACATACATTAATCCTTATTACTATCTAAGTGCTATCATTCTAAGTCTTGCATGAAAACAGTCTGTGGAAATGTATTGAAGATGCAAGATAATAAGGCCTGTATTTACTTCGGATATACCTATGACAATGGACGATCAAAAAAAGTCGGACACATTCTCGCTAACAAAAAACCGTGTCACTCAAGTCGGCCAGCACACTGAACGTACAGGGCGCTGTACGCACACTTTCACACATTAGTCTGCCGACGACGGTAGGCCATTACTCACACATAAACGGGACTCAGTTTTGTCTTAGCGGAGTTCCGTGCGACATTTTTATTCGTCCATGCCTATGACGTAGTTATCTGCCTGTATTCTCATATCTAATGACTTCGTTACGCTAGGCAGGTAAACCATCAATTAAAATAAGGAGAAATATAAAATCGGACTGGGTTTGAAAACGCAAACTCAGCAAGTACCAATTTAAAAAGGCTGTCATAATATATATTGCTGTTTCGATAAGAAACATTTCTCACATTCTCTTAACAAAGTCACATCACAGACACGCATATTGTGTTCCAATTCAAACAAATGTGCTTCATTACTTGACCGGAAATCCTCTATGTCGAAATACCACACACCACATAATGGTCAAAGGCACGCTATACAAATCCCATAGATCACGGTACGGACGCCGGACGTTAAAACGGAGGCGTTTTGCTTCTATGCTTTTGATTTCTATTACGATCGTTTTTGTGCAAAGTTCCCTCAAGATTCCTAGAAAAAGTCTTAATGTTTCTGGTTATTTTGGACGGAGATTATTCGTCCGACGTGTTTGGGACCCCTTACTTACGAGTCACGCGGCGAACTCACGAACCGATTCGGACCGAAACAAAGTCATTTACCTACAAGTTTTCCAAAATCTGTAAAAGCAGTTTTCAATAAATCTTAAAATGAGGCTTGGTCTCATGATAATTTACCTGTGGCTACAACGGTTCAGTACGGCCCTTGATGGATGGCCCATGTCAAATTACCACTTTTTTCTCCTAATCTTCTTCTTCTTCTTTCTCCTAATCTTACCAAGGGGTATCGTGTTTCCTACTAACTGGGTTGTGGAGGTCAGATAGGCAATCGCTCTATGTAAAATACTAGTATTCAGCTGCATCCAGGTAAGCCATTCCCAACAATTGGGGTTAGGCTTCCCTAATTTCAAAACTGTTTCAAGATCCTTACCTAGCTTCGCCTTCATGTCCTGTTTGTCGAGCTGCGCCTTGCGGCCAGGCCTGCGCCCACGCTTGCCCCCCTCACGCCTTTCCCCGCCCTCCGCACCCGACGCCCCCACCGAGCCGTACACCCCACCACCCAGCGACTCCTGGAAATATAGAAAATTTTATAGTTTATTTTTTTTATTTTAGAAAATTATAGAGGCACGAGCCATGTAACCAACGGGGTTTCCCATCATCGGCAAAAATGATGTATCCCTTTTGAGGATGAATTTTCAAAAATCCTTGGGGCTCAATTTCGATATACAGGTTGGCAGCGTCATCGACGTGAAACCTATTGCTATGGATTCAGCACATGATTCTAGACCCCACTCGGTAGAATTACTCAGCCTAAAACAAGAAAGTCGTAAAAACCCTAAAACAAGAAAGTCGTCATACCCGATTGCACTTAAGTTAAAAATAAGTTTAATTTCGGAAGTCGGTGTCTTTGGTTTAGTATTTTCGTTTTTGGCCACCGACTTCCGAAATTAAACTTATTTTTAAGTTAAGTGCAATCGGGTATGACGACTTTTGTGTTTTAGGGTTTTTGCATTTTTACATTTCCAAATTACACAGAAACGCAGTCGCGTTTTTTAGTTTTTAAATTTTATATATATACCCAGTGTCACTCTCACAGTAAATACGAATCTAACGACACCTCTCAAGCTAAAATCCATCAAGCCGTTCAGGCTGCAGAGCGTGCCAAACAATTATACATACATACAAACACACATACATACATACTCTCGAAAAACATAACCCTCCTTCTGGCGCAGTCGGGTAAAAATTAGCTGTTCCTACATTTTGACCGCGTAGGTATTACACTTTTGTAGGAAACAACTGTTTTTTTTAAATAACTGGCATAAAATTTCAGTATCGTGTACGAAATCCATGGTCACAGGCTGTGCATCGATGTCCGTGCCGACCTGTATATGGAACTCTTTTGCAAAATGTTCATGCTTCTAGACCCTGCCGTCTAGGCTGGGCGATGTCTGTCAGTAAATGAATTAAAGATTTTTTTATTAAGTAGATTGAATATGTTTTGATTCCTTTATAGCACAGGTTCTCAAAATAGCAAAACTGTTTTAGGACCTATTTATCACGTAAGAAAACTGCATTCTTTAAAAAAAAAAAAAAAAAATTGCTCACTATTTATTAAGGTTTTTCGATTTCTGCCTTATAAAACAGTGGATATGTAGTGGTTTTGATCCTAATTTCGTCATGCTTTATAGCAATAGCTTGTATGGCATTGCTTAATAGCAACAGTTATTATTATATTTTTATATTAACATATCTCGGGACCTTGGGGTCCCGGACCTTTGGAAGGCGTACGACGGGCCGAAGCCAACTCGCAGAGGCCCCTTAGAAAATTTTAAATGGAATGAGGCACCAACCGACGATTATCCCTGTATGCACTGTGCAAGTGCGCCCAAGGACAACCCCCGGTTGGTGTCGGACTATTGCAGAATATGGAAACAAAGTTATTGAACTATTGATTGGGGTAGCTTAAGTGGACTGATTATCTTGGATTATGGGAAGACTATGGCCCCTGCCTAACCAATGTTTTATATATAAAATACACGGATGAAATGGCAGGGGGCGACTTGCACACTCAATAATGGGCCCCCGAAAACGGTCGCTAGCACATAGTGTCGTAGCGACAAGGGGGCAACATGTCCTGAGGTGCTTATGAGGAGTGGAGAGGTATCCCACGGCTATCAGGACAATCCCGGAAGTACGGTCAACATCCCTACCAGCATCTTACTGGAATACTTGCTTCCTCCGAGCACGTTTGCTCTTGCGAATCTCCACTCAAGCCGGCCAATAAAGGCAAGAAAGAGGTGAGAGCTCTGTTCCTCGTCATTGTTCACTCCATCCGGCCAGTAAAGGCAAGCTAGAGGTGAGGAACAAGACTTTTCCCGGGAGTTCGGGTCCGTGGGGTCGCTACTGCCCAACAGCTCGCCACATGCTGCCCTGCGGGTTTTTTATTATTATTATTATGTTTTTAAAAATTATTTTTGTCAGTTTCCTACAACCTGGTATTTTTTTTAATCTCACGGTTGTAACCAAGGTGAGGTTTTAAGTTTGAGTAAATTAGGTTTTGTACTGCATTGAAATTATTGTCTAAATCGAATTGTAGGTTGTTGTCGAACATTGGAAGGAGCTAAACAGTAATGCATTCAAGCGCATATTAAAAATATTTATTTCGCAAAAAGCATAATTATTATAGTGGCTCCGAATTTCTGAGCGTTTTTTTTTTTTTTATTGAATAATTTTATCTTTTTCCTGACACTAATATTACATTTATATGAATATGTAATTTTGACACAACGGCTAAAAAACATGATTGGGTTCAAACTATGTAATATCTTGCATGCTCTTGCATACATTGTTTAAAGAAATAAATAAATCTTATCTTAGGAATTTTCGAAATATGCAACATGACATCTGTGTTTAATATGCCTATGCTTATTAAACACAGATACCAAATACCAAACCCCAAAGCGGCCAATCGCTTTTTTAACCGACTTCACAAAAAGGAGGAGGTTCTCAATTCGTCTGTGTTTTTTTTTTTTTTTTATGTGTGTTAGCTCATTACTTTTATCTGGGTGAACCGATTTGGATGATTCTTTTTTTATTTGATAGGTGGTGCTTCAAATGTGGTCCCATTTAAGATTGATCAAGGTCTGACCAGTAGTTTTTGAGTTATCCTTAATACTGCAAATTTTTTCCACTTAGTTTATATGGATGATGTGTTAATCATTTCCTGTCACTGTTATTTACACACCAAGTAGTGGTATACGAATTTGTGTGGGGTAGGTACCGCAACTAAAAAGTGAAAAATAAAAACGTTTTTTACAAAAAAACAACCGACTTCCAAAACAAAACACTAAAAGACGTGAAAAATACTTTAATTTCGGAAGTCGGTGGCCAAAAACGAAAACACAAAGCCAAAGACACCGACTTCCGTAATTAAAGTTATTTTTCACGTCTTTGTGTTTTTTTGGAAGTCGGTTGTTTTTTTGTAAAAAAGTTTTTTTTAACTCAAAAGGACCTCGGACAAAAAAACACATAATTCTTTCTAATGTCCATTTTTTTAAGTAAAGTTTTCCAACCTTGAGTTTGAATACCCAAAGAATCTTCTGTATCTATTACAAGACACCCTGTATATTATAAATTAATGTCACTTTTCGTGTGTCTGTGTGACCGCGTTGTTCTTCTAAACTGCGCAACGGATTTTCATGCGGTTTTCACCATCATTTAGAGAATTTATTCCGAAAGGTTATGTGTATAACACAGTACTATTAACCTTACATTTAATAAAGAAATGTCGATATTTTGTCAAGTCGTAAAATCCTTGCGAAGCGGAGTGGGTCGGTATAGTAACAAAATAAAGAAGTCATTAGACGAACCATCAATCAATTGCGAGTTCAATTTGATTTCAAAACCATTGCTAATAGATATACTACGTAAGTACATGAAAACGTTACAACTTGGCAGTGAAAACAATGAGCTCACGACAGTAAGACGAAACGCAATACGACGTATAAATATGTCTCATTCTTATGCTATTAATACCTTTTGTTAAAATTTTCCAAAGCGTAAAGGCTCCCGCAGATAGGCCCGACGCGATTCTGGTACAAAAATTTTCATGAAGTTTTATAGAAATTGTTCTACTAGAGTCGCGTCGCGCCTGTCTGTGAGAGCCTTAAGTTTTGGACTCTATTAGAAACTACCGTGAGAAAACAAGATATGTGATGGACACGTGTCACAGTTTTGACATATTCTCAGGTTAGAGACACTACTTTAACTTCCGTCTAACTAAACTAATTTATACTTACTAATACATATAGTAAAGCTGAAGAGTTTGTTTGTTTTTTAACCGACTTCACAAAAAGGAGGAGGTTCTCAATTCGTCTGTATGTTTGGCTCAGAACTTTTTTCTAAGTGAACCGATTATTTACACACCAAGTAGTGGTATACAAATTTGTGTGGGGTAGGTACCGCAACTAAAAAGTGAAAAATAAAAAAGTTTTTTACAAAAAAACAACCGACTTCCAAAAAAAACACTAAAAGACGTGAAAAATAACTTTAATTTCGGAAGTCGGTGGCCAAAAACGAAAATGCAAAACAATGACACCGAATTCCGAAATTAAAGTTATTTTTCACGTCTTTTAGTGTTTTTTTTGGAAGTCGGTTGTTTTTTTTTTTGTTTTAGCGCGCTAATCTCTTGAACTAACAGTCCGAATTAAAAAAAAAAAAATTGCATATGGTAGCCCAATTCTTGAGGAAGGTTATCACAAGGCGCGGCGCACGCATGAAAAAAAATCAGTAAGAAAGAACGCTAAGCGAAAACGGAATAGGTAATAAAGCGGGCGGGCGATGCAATGCGACGCGGTGGGTCGAGCGGCCCTCGACCTACCGCGTCGCATTGCATCGCAATTCAAAATTTCTCAAAAAGATAAGGAAAGTCTCCTAAGACCGTTTTCCTGTAGCTACAACGGTTAAGGTAGCTTTCCTTGCGGCCCCATCTCAAAAATCCACCCTGTATATATGTATAGGGTTATTGGTAATACGTAGGAGAGTTCATTTTCAACCAAATGACCCCGACCTCTATGCAAATGTCAGCCATTTTCGAGTAATTTGATATTTTATAATTTTTTTGGTACCTACTGTACGTATATGTAAAAAAAAACGATGCATGGTTTTTTTAAATTATTATTATCTGCTTCTACTTTAATACCTATAAAAGTTACTTAATTAACTTTAAAAGTTTTTAAATCAGACCCACAATTTTCATTATTTTTATATTTGACTAAAAAACACGGTAAGTAGTACTTTATCGACAGAACATTCCAATAACATGTTGTTTTCAAATTTCATTCAACTTCTCAGCTATCCAATGAGATACAATAAGAAACCAGATATCTTAAAAAAAAAAAGAACTACTCGAAAATGGTTGTCATTGCATATAAGTTATAAGGGGTAATTTGGTTGCAAATGACCTCCCCTACATCCCCTTAATGGATTGCCAACTTATAAACAATAACCCTGTATTTTGTGGTATAATTGACGCGGAAGTCGCGGGCAGAAGCTAGTTATAGTAGTTCATATTCTTAAAGGCTCCCCCGCAAACAGGCGCGACGCGACAGCCCGACACAAAGGCGCCGGCAGTCGCGCGGCACGCGGTGCCTTTGTGTCACGCTGTCGCGTCGCGCCAGTGTGCACAAGCCTTAAAGCGTGGTATTCTGGGCAGGAAATATTTGGTTGTTTTTGTTATCTTACAAATCTAAGATCAATTAGTTGATAAGGTCCTTATAAGTCCAGCAAATATTTCCTTATATGAAATGATGATAACAAAAATAACCGAAGGCAAGTCATAATCATTTCTGACTATTGTCGTGTGATTTTCACTCCGTAAAATCTCGTTATTTATTATGAATCTAAAGGTATGTCATAAGTATACATTTTAGTCGTGCTCTATGCCCTACCAATGAAATTGGTGTACAAACATATTAGTTTTTTATTAATCAGTCTGAATTTATAGAATACAAAGTCACATTCGAATAAATAATTCCAATTAAATGTATTAATAATAAATAATTAATCAATTATAATTAATTTGTTCATGCATGTCACTGGTAAATTATATTAAAAGGCTAGTAATGTCATATTTCATCATATTGTAAATAATGTCAATTAAATGTATTACTAATAAATAATTAATCAATTATAATTTAGTTTTTACATGCATGTCAATGGTAAATTACATTAGAGCTGGTAATGTCATATTTTATCATTTAAAAATTCTTCGATAGAGTAATATGTCTTATCTATTAGAAAAAAAAGGATTGTGTGGTTTTATGAAACCACGGTAAAAGTGAAACATTTTTTCACATTATAGACATTTAACTAAAAACCTCCTTCCCTTCACTTTATCCCTACTCCGCGGCCGACCGTCACGCGACATGCAACACACAGATGAAAAAGTTTGAGACGATGTAATAAAAGTTTCACTTTAATAAATACAATTTACTTTGAATTTGCAAACACTATTTTCACTCCTTAAAGATTTTGGTAATTTATTATAGAGCGACATGGAGCGACTGCGTATCTGACCTCCACACCCCAATTACTGCGTAACACGATACCTCTTGGTAAGACTGGTTGACAGTATTTCGGGCTTCTGACTACCCAAAATAACTGTCACAGATCATGAATGATAGCCGGGACCAACGGCTTAAGAGCGGCCAACCCGTCATACTTTTCATACAAACGCTCGTACGTGATTATGGCGTTGTAACTCATCTTTCATTAAGTTTTTTGAACTAATAGGTATTTTGTACACTCTATCTAGGTTTCTATGCAAGCAATAAATCAAAATTTGTAGAAACAAAAATCTTCTTTTTGCACTAATTTTACCTGAACTTTGGCCGTTTATATTGTACTCATAAATTAGTAAAAGTAATTAGTAAATGTAAAGAAAACATCATCATAGAAACCTCGCATATGTAATGGAGATTCTAAGTGACAAACATTTTGTCCAAAAACTTGTAAGGTTTTTTCAAAAACCAGTATTTCCTGGTACAAGATTTGTGAAATCTTTGCGCGCCAATTTTCATTCGATGTTATCGCGTTCTCACTCTTGCTTCTTTTTCAAACATTGCATTGGATGAAACAACAAGCTTTTTAATCATGCTCGCGTTGACGATAGACGGACCGGTAAGAGCCCTCTTAACGTGATTTCCGAGGAATAGAGGAGTCTCAGTATGTAATGGATGGTCACCCTTCAACGGACCGACCTCGACAAGCGTAGCTTACCTTCGATCGACCCGAGAGGCTGTTATTACTTAACCAAGAGCTCCTCAAAGCGAAACAAAGACCTTGATAGCCCTTTATTTCTTATCGCTTGCTTTTTAATTGCTCACAAAAGAAACACGTGGAAGTCAACGTAAAAATGTAAACAATTCTTGATGTATTATAAACTGCGTAGTTTCGACCAAATTCACATAACATTTGTACACAACACGTAAAAAACCAAGGCAAACATCTACAGTGTCTGTTGGTTCGTTGACACTAAAACCTCATTGGTAACACTTAGTTGAACGCACATTAAACATAGCACTTATATTTATGGCATAAGGTTCAGAATTGAATACATGGTCAAACAATAACCCTACTGTTTAGTACCGTGACAGTACTGAACGGGGGTAATTGTTTCAAGAAGCACGTTTCCACTGCGTGCGAGGAGATGCGGTGACATTAACAGAATTGATTTTTAGAAAACATGGTTTCTTTGCGTTTTGTGAAATTGTTTTTGATCTGTGGACTAATGTATGGGTTTTGTGAAAATGGAAATGGCAGAAGGAACGATGAAATTTTTTGGTGGCGGGTTAGGCAGGGGCGTAGCTACCGCCGTATCAGCCGTATCAATGATACGGGGCGCCCAGCTACAGGGGCCCCCAGACAGAAAGGCTACAGGGGCCCCCAGAGAGAAATATCCGTAATTCTTATTGATAAGAGGCCCGTAATAAATATGAAAAAAAAACATATTAACAAAATTGGTTTGTGGCTTCAAACTCAAAGTATTTATTTCAATTAAACCATTTACATTTGAATTGTCAAGGGGTCGGCCAGTCAGAAACATGAAGCTAGTTAGTTGCCCATACCAAAGCGTAATAGGTAGCTATGGAGAAGCGCGGGCGAGAAATTCACAAAGAAGGCTCGTACACACTGGCGCGACGCGACAGCGTACACAAAGGCACCGCGTGCCGCGCGACGAGCGGCGCCTTTGTGTCGGGCGGTCGCGTCGCACCATTGTGCACGAGCCTTAATAGTTTTACTTTCCATGTCAGCGTGCTATTTTGTAAAAAACAATACTTATGGTAGGTATTGTTTTTTGAAGCTTCGCTGCAGTTGGATAAAAAGGGCCCCCAACAAATTTTGATACCAGAGGGCCTAGACAAATGGCATTCGCTTCGGAGAGATTCTATTTCTACAATCGCTATCGCTTTCGCTAATGATTCCAAAAACTAGCAATAACGCTCGTCAAAAAGTGTCCCTTGGCTATGCATCTCTGTGGAAGTACCTAATCTTTCGACGCTGTCGATTCATTTCATAATCGAATGTTGTTTACATTGTCTAGCTAATTTTTATTCGTTGACCTATGATCACGTGACATTTCGATAGCTTATGTCAACCCCATACATTTTAGATTTTCTACTAGCGTTATCGTTAATCGAATGTTACTTTGTCTAGGCCCTCAGGCCTGTTTAGGACTAGCTACGCCATTGGGGTCAGGCAGAATATATTCATTTCACACGGTGGCGCGTGAGATAATTTCCTCGGATCATTCTCAATTAATTGCTTTTCCAGTCGCCATAACTTTTTTTCAATAGAGCTAGACATTCTATTGTATTCAATCGATTTATAGGACAACGCGGAGTATTGCGAAGATGTCTAGAAAGTGTATTTCTTTCAAAGTATTGCAGGACTTAATCAGATTTGAGGGATTTTAAATCCTAATCAAATATTTGTACTAAGAAGAAATATGTATGTTTGAAAACAAATCCTTTGTTTCCAACTATCAAAAACATTGAATTTGTTTACAATATTTTGTCACCGGTCCTTTGGAACGTAGATGATTTTTGTTTACGGTCGAATGGCCCGCGTTCCATTCGCTTTGGGCCGACTAAATACCCTCAACAACATTCATTGGGTTATTTACGTTGTTGAACATACAAATCTTTCGGAAAAATAAAGCAATGGATTAGCAATAGGCTTCAAAATGATTCACATTGTGATAGATAGTGTGTTACGTACGCAAGTAGGGTGCAGGACATGCATCCACGTGACATGTAGATCGATCCTTAATTAGGAAGTGAATGCAGTTTATGCATTTGACATTCTAGAAGGGGACTGCGCAAGTAGAACCAGCGAGCAGCGATGCGTTGTGTAGCGAAGGACAAAATAATACTGACACCCTTGATGTTACAAAGTAAATCACTGGAAATAAATCGTGGTTTAAATAATAATGTAATATTACATCAAAGCAAACTGCAAAGTAAAAAAAAATACGTGAAGAAGGAATTTAAATTGAATTTTATGAGTCGTTTAGAATATTTGTAACAGGTACCATTAATATTTTAGTGTGTTATATTTTTGGAATCAAGCCTCAAGCCCTTTATTTTGATACCCCACGCGACACTATGGTAAGTACAAAAAAAAATTATTTCACGAATTACTTATCGACTACTAAAATCCGCCATTATGATTGATTTTGATTGTTTTTTTTTTATTGATTTTGGTTTTGATTTTTCACATTAAAGATTATGTACTCCGGCTTAACTCTTACAAAAATTGAACCATCTAAAAAATTCCATCTGAAAAATTGAATCTTGTCATAGTTATCGCGTTTCGGGAAGACGGGTGTTTTTTTTTTTAACTATTATTTGTAATATTCTAAGAAAGGGCTTTTACTGATCCCTATATATGAAACTACTAAAATGAAGTCTCCTTTATGAAAAGCTCCCTATTATTAATATTATCACTACCTGCCCTCCATGTGGCTTATGCGCGAAGGGACACCCTGACTCGCCTAATACCTCCATCCCTGCTTAGTGCCAGGACAAATATAAACTTAAGTACCTTCTGAAGACTTAGTTGAGTAACCAATGTTACTTGGCACTCAGCAGATCACGTATGAGTACCTACTAAAGGATTTACGAGAGTACGCACATTTCATGCTAATGACCATAAAATATATGAACATGAGTGCAATATTCCACATTACCATTAAAGTAATACTAATATATTATGTAGTTTATTTATTTGTATCCGTAATCTTCAACTTTTCCAACGCAGATTCAAACCTGGGAACATATACGAGAGTTTGCCAAAAATCTTGGAGGTTACCAGAAGCTGCAGTCTCGACAAAAATCGGTCTCTAAGTCGTATTGTGATCAAATTCCTTTAATAGATTTTCAACTTTATTTCTAAAACATAAGGTTGAAAATATATTAAAGAAATTTGACATCGATAAGATTTAACGACTGATTTTTGTCGTTATATTTGTCGAGACTGCAGGGCCAGGTTTACTTACATCGTAATATTATAATATTAGCTAAACCCGACACACAAAAATATCTAAAAACAAATATAAAAGGTTTTAATACCTATACAATTTAATACTAAAAAAAAACAAATTCAGTTCAAGGGCAGTTCTGAAATCTGGAAAAAAGCGAAAAAAATATCTAATTAAAAACTCACCTGAAAACCGCCGACCATCTTTACATTAAATTTAAAAAAAAAGGACAACCGAACACATGTTGCCAACACCGCCACCACACCTCGAATCAGACTAAATAATTTTAAAGGGGTTGCACGTCTTTGTCATCTCCGATTCCCGGGCGTAGGTACTCTAACCCCCCTACAACCACCCGTTGCCGAGCAGCAGCCGAGCGAGCGAGCCCGGGCCGTGCAACGATCAATACTGCATCCTGAAATGCTATTTCGGACCGAGAGGGGATGGGGCGACGCTGCGTAGGCTAGCCGTCTGGGCCATGGCGCAAACCGGTTACCTATACGGGTTTCTACTTTGTACTTTATAGGTAGACAGCAGAGCTGGGGTTAGATCAGCAGATGGGGACTATTATTAAATATTTTTGATGTCAAGTCTAGACAGGGGTGTTTTCGATGGGAGAGATCATATGATTTCGGCAAACGATTTAAATTGGGAGAAGATAAAGACTAGATTCGTTTGATGTCGAAATAAGAGGATTTTAAAACACCGTTAGTGATCAATATTTTTATTATTAGCTAAGTACTTAAGTACATGATTCCAGAGATGACGACTAATAAAAAAGTATGGCAGAAAAATACATGATAAATGATTTTATTTCTGTAAGTAATTGTGTACAAACACTTTTACACATCAATCAGTTTTTAAACTAGATGAGGTCGGCGTTTTCCAAATAAATTGGGATAAGAGCAGAGAATTATTCAAATGAGAAAATAAAATACCGCAGAAAAAATGTTTTACAAAATTCCTAGACCCTGTTCAAAAAACCGTACTTCGCACAATGACTGCGACAAACAAAACGAATAAGTACATATATAACCCAAAAAAAATGCAATGTGCATTCATATTTCGAATTAACTTAATATGACTTGGGAGAGGCCCTCGACCAACAGAGGAATGTGATAGGCTTACAATTGATTGCGCGCCTTATCAGTTAGTTATTTATCATTATCACGCAACGCATGTTGCACCTTTGTTATGTTATTATGACGGGAGAATTACGACCATCGATAATGTTGGTCGTAGGCGACCAATTGACTCCTAGTTCTAATTCTAGAACAAAAACAGGTAGTCAAGTTTGAACTATTTTATTAAAAAGAAAGAAAAATAGGTTTATTTGTCTCATAAACACGTTCATACAAAAAGCTAACTAAGTTAAGTAAGTACTTGAATAATTTATATAAAAATAAAAGTAACAAAATAGATCTATAATCACGAGCACAGAACAGCAGAAAAACCCATTGAAAATTCCAAAAATATAAAAAAAAAACTTAATAATTAACCTTAATTTTGCTCGTTAATTGGCAATAATTATCTCAACTTTGGCTATATTTTTTTAGTAAAAAAAATATAGCCAAAGCTGAGATATTGCCAATACAAAAAGTTAACGCTTGATGAACGACAGTGTTGTGAAAAATTTGGTGACGTCATCGCAATTCAAAATATTGGAACTGCGTAGTCGCCGCAGCCGGGCGCGGCGCGGTCTCAATCCCAATAAAGACTTACTAACAAACCGTAAAAAATACGACCGCTTCAACATTTGACTATCCATCGCTTTCTACGTTGCAATTATTAAACCCACCCAGCGAGCTTGGAAACGCAATGAACGTTAAACAAAACTATATTTCGTGCGGAGAACTATATAGTATCTTCGATGATGTGACTACGTGTAGCGCTGCATTGGGCTTTTAGGTCGCAAATTATATTTATTATTGTCCACTCAACGTCGCCACTATTTCTGGTAAAAAAAATTAAATCAATACTGTCGTAGGCACCATGCCGACCATGCATCTTTTATGCGTTCGCCCTGGCCTGCATGTAGACTGGCGCCAGACGAAGGTTTAAATGGCGTCTTTCTTTAATTATGTATGGATTTTACCTGGATTTTCTTTATAGGTAGATGTTTCGATCGATACTAGAAGTTGTATTAGACAGGAGCATTGTAAGGTAATGTGATATTTAAGGCCTGAAGCTTTGTATTGTTATAAATTTTAAAATTGCAAATATGCAGATTTTTCTACTCTTTACGACAGATAGTTACGCTAATTAAAATGTGAAAATTACACTAGCCAGATATAAAGGGACGCAACGCTGTTTTTTTTTTTTCTCCCGTCTAAATTCTTCATCTATACAATATAGTACAGGTAAAAAAAATATAGATTGTCTGTTTGTAAAATTAAAATAACCGCCTTTTACTAAATGCATATGGATGTATACACGGTACATATACCAAAATAACATTTTTTACAATTTTTGTTTGTCTGTGTGTTTGTTCCGGCTAATCTCCGAAACGGCTGGACCGATTTTGACGGGACTTTCACTGGCAGATATCTGATGTTATAAGGAGTAATATAGTCTTTTTGTCCCGGTAGCACGTTCCTGTAGGATTAGGAATTTCCGACGGCCACGAGGGCGAAGCCGCGGGCAACAGGTAGTTCAAAATAAGTTACCTAAGATATTTTCAATGAAAAATAAAAGACCGATGTACCGAGGTACTCATTACAAACAAGTAAGTAGGTACTATTTTTCCAAGCTTCACTGGGCCAGAACAATTCCGTTGGCAAAGAAATGTCTTTTGACAAAACCAATCAAAGCTCGGGCTTATAACATAATATTTATTTTCATACAGATTTCAACACTAGCACATGTCTACAGAATCCAAAGGTCACCTCTCGGCTCAACGTGACCATGAAAGGGTAAAAACTAGTTTCTATAGAATTTTGTTGGCATCCCTTACAAACGGCTTTCCCCTCGCGCATCAAATCCAGGGTGGCTCAAGGGTAATATCAAAGAACGTTACAAATAGGGTGTTTCAAGGTCCTCTGAATTCAAATGTTGCCGTGGGGGAGCTTCAACCGTTTTTGCAATAGGTACTTCGTTTGTAACAAACTTTCGACCCGTCCGTCCCAGCTGCAGAAGTGAAATATTATAGCACGCTTGTATTTAATTCCATACTGAAACCTTCCTCAATAAATTCTTGAATGATGGTAACGGTGAATACCGCATCAAAATCAATCAAGTCGTTTCTGACTGTTTGCTGTTAGTTTTTTTTTAATCATTATTAGTAGCTATATAGAGGATTTGATCAATATGACCATGCCTCCTTCAGGCATTCTAGCTTTTAGTTGATGTGGTAAGTACAGTCGCCAGCAGGTCAAGCTACACGAAACTGTAAAATTTCTCCAAACGATTTTAAACCTTAAAATGTTTATAGTTAAGTTCAAAATCAAATGAGGAAATCTGACAGTTTGTGGTAACTTGATGTGCTGGCGACTTTACAAATAGATAATAATTAAACCGAAGTTATTAGATATTAAAAGGATTTTCTCAGAATGTCTGCATAAAATTGGCAATGCAATGCATAAAGCATTTATTTGTAATTGAAAATCATAAATTAATGATATTTTAATTGTACTTAATAAATAAAGATATTTTATGTTGCCGTAAATGCCAAAACCGGTAATTTCTAAAGTTGTCCAATTTCAACTGTCACACCGCTGGGTATGAATGAGGGATGATTTTTCTTTATTGTTATTTCTTGTATATAATTCCTTATTATTTTTCATATGTTTAACTTTTCTCGTTCATGTCTGACATTTTGTCGTTACTAGTTATTCCTAAGTTTCAATAGTTTTTCATCAGTTTATATTGACAAAAGCTCAAATTCAATTAAATGCAACTACATGAACTTATCAAAACCATGTTTAAATATGAGTACAATACGTAAAGGGCAATAGATTACAAGTCTGCCAACACAAACTGACGACAGATTGTTGCTAAGGCCATTATAACAATAATTATTATTATATTTTTCCCAGTGTCCTCTCACCATCTGTGCTGAATCCCAGGCAGCTGATACAATCACAGCATTTGCAGATGAGTAGGTATTTGTGTGACAAAGGAACTCACACCTTGGAAATATACCTACCTACATATTGTGTAAATGATAAATGTGAGCTATTTAACAATTGCCCATTGGTGTGTAAACTGTAATCTATACTTACTTGTACCTAATCTTAACTGCAAGCTAATAATAGCGTGTTGGATGTACCTATTGCGTTTTAAAAATCAATGTGATCAAACAATTGCCAACACATGTTTCGAGTCTACGTTTAAAGAATGGGAGCATTGGATGAACCTAGCTGTTAAAATGCTTTTGTTAGACATCTAATTCGGTTTTCAACATTTTTTTTTTGTAGTTGTAAAATATTTGATGCATCCTAATTCTCAACTTTATATTTAACACCTAAACAACAAGCGCTTATGAAAAAAAATAACTAAATCATCCAGCTAAAGTAAGGTATTGTTAATTGCAGAAATGGTTAATTATTATATTCATTCACAGCTGAAAATAATAAACAATTTCTATTTTCCACATAGATATCTTTGAATGGGGGCTACAGATCAAAGTGGGTCAATGTTACTACTCTACTTGTTTTGTTATCTCATTTACAATGTTGATAAACAAATATAAAAATGATTGCATAAATATTTTGTACATTATTATACCTAAGTAATTAAACAAACATACCGATAATTTGGAGTACTATATTATTATGCTGTGTACTTATGTAAAATCGTTAACTTTCTATTAGCACGCACTTAGGTAAACGCACTAGTCCTCTATAACCATGACCTTACATTAGGAATTGAAGAGTAACAATTACCTATTAAGTAACCATCTACCTAGCTATCAGCGACTGTGTTGAACATAATAAATGTATCATATTCATAACAAACAAATACGCAGTAAGTTTTGTTTCTCGGTTAGCAACAAAAGGCCGGCCGATACCAGGCGAACTGCGTCGTTCGTTCGCGTCAAACGTTGTTCATTTTATGCGGCGTAGTAACTGTCAGTTCCTAACCTAAACTATTTCGCATTCAACCACTCAAAACACTGCATACACACAACTTAAACATACCGGTGTGAATAAAAACCTAATCTACATATTTTTTCACACAATAATCAATAAAGAAATGTATCGCTACTCACGATTTATAGTGATTGTCGGAGTGTCGTGTCCACCCTAGCGACTGCCTCAACGCACACTGGCTAGTGGCTGCGGCGCGACGCGTGTTGCGCAGTGGGATGGGAACGACCGCGCGCGTTCACTCTTTTTTTTTTTTAAACAACTTTTTAAATCGGCAGCGGCAATGGATCGGTTCAGACAGACAGACTACAGCGAGTCATACAAGCAGCGGAGGAGACGTGTCGCAATCGCAACGGCTCGTATTGTAGCCCTCCCCACCTTAGACAAAGTGACCTTATCGTTTGGCTGCACTCGGTAACAGTGAATGCAATATAAAGACGTACTTACCTACTACAGCGCTGTCTGGCGACACTAATAGAGATTAATGCTTCTTCCAATAATACTGCAGACTGCTGAGCTTGCATTCTAGAAGAACAGCTTTGTCCACGCCTGACATAAGCTGAACTTAAGAATAAAAATAAGTAAAATGGCAAAAGCTTACCGGTTTTTTTCTAAGCCGCTCTCCTCCGGATCCCCTCATTCAAAAATAACTAGATATTAACCGGAAACTTGAGAAATCAACAAAAAAGCAACATGAATTTAGATACCATTTTGACAAGTAGTTACATCGGTGGTCGAAGGGGAACTGGCCGGGCTAGGTGCAACGAGACAGGATTCAATAACGCAGCGCACTAATTGGAGACCCATTTCCATCAGACATGCGCCTGAATATCGAACTACTCTATTCTAGATGTTGGAATGAATACGAAATATTTTATTTCTCGCACACCGATCGTTAAAGTAACAAACTTATAAAAAATAGTGCATCGCACACCGGCGTTGAAGGGCCACACCCTTCCTTTAACATTTCGCCTCAAGCCCCTATCCATCTCGTATCGAAATATTAGCGTTATCATAAATCTAACATTGAACGTCTCAAACTTGTCCCACATTTTAATTTGGCCTAACTTGTAATGCCGGATACGTGGAATGGACAATCTATTTTTGCATCTAGACATTATAAAGAAATCCTCAATTCCGAGTTTAACGTTAACAATACCACTCTCATAAATAAGGAGTTTAATATGGTACTTTGTTGCGAATACGTTGCGGCGTAGTAAGTATTGCGTTTCTTGAAACGTAACTACGCAGAACCTAACCTAGGTCAACCATGAAGGACAATGAATAGAAATGGATTCCTGCGTATATTTTTTATTTTTTTAATCGAAATATAAGTTAAAGAATAGTGGTTTAAACCAGTATTTGTTTAGATATTTTAAATTAGTTGATATGAAATCTCAAAATTTTAAGAATTTTGAGGAATTTAAAACTGACAAAGTGTGAATCGATCGATCTTGTTTGATGCTTGCCGTAATGTGAAATAATAAATGACTTACTATATTACTTAAATGACTAAAATGAATGAACGAATAGATAATAATGATTTATTTTAAAATAAAATGTAATAAAGTACTGATTAATGTTTAGTTTATGTAATAAATTCTAATAATTAGAATCAGTATTATATTAAGTATGTAATTTAATAATTTGATACTTATGTACATACAATTTGCAGTGCCCTAAGGACAGGGTATATGTCTCATGAAATTTTAGTACATGTCTACTAACCAGTAATTTAAATGTTAGCAAACAAATAAATAAATAATTTTGGAGGCTTACAAGAGTTAAAGCGCGGTCACTGTCGGATTGCATGGAAAAGAAAGAGTCGCGCGATGACACAACGCTGGTAATTTATTCTATGCATTGGACTAAAAAATTAAAACACTATTACGTTACTATGTTACTTGTAGAATAATCTGACAAAAAATCTGAATGTTTGCATGTATATTAGTATGGTTCTTAATCGTTAAAAAAAAAATTTAGAGGTTTCGTCGTTATTTTTTTCTATCATATCAAGTTAATTATATTATGTTTTCAGCACACTATCTAACTAGCATATGTCCAGAAGAATATCATATATTTTTCTGATTTTGGTTACTACAGTAGACCATATATTTTTAGGCATTATAAATTTGCGTTTAGGTCATGTAGTCCCCTTAAAGAATGCATTGTTTTGGAGATTTCTCCGAATAATAACAAAAGAATCAGTTTTTCGTGTATGGAATTAAACAACTACGCAGTTCTTCGGTTACAACGTAATTTTATGAGTAGGTGAGTAGTGCTCTTGAGAAAGTCGTATATTTTTATCAAAAAGTAATTAATTAGTAATTACTTAATAAAATCGAAGATTGCCCACAAAAACTATTAAGTACTTATAGTTTCTTGGGAATTAAGAGAGAATAAAAGTGAATCATTATTTCGTAGCGTAATTTTCGATGTTTGCAAACGACATTGAAAGGTAAGTAAGTAATTGTTTTTGATGTTCCTAAATTCTTTGAGATTTCTTACTAGACTATTGTCTGTACTTGGAAATATGTCTTTGTTCTGTCCCCCTCAGTCATGTCGTTAGAAAAAGGAATCTCAGGTCTGCAATTTTACGGACATCATTTTTTTTTTTTTTAAACTGAAATTAAGTCTAGAAGCATGAAATTTTGCATAAGAATTTCTTTTTGATGTATAAACATCTTAGCGCTCGGTCTAAGGTAGGGGCTAGCTGGGACTTCGAGCATCAGACGCGTAAGCGTAAGTCTTCGAGCGTCAGATGACGTCAGCGTAAGACCCGTGTCTATGTAAGCGCGTGAACCAAACTGATGCGAGCTCACATGTTTACACATCAATTTTCGTGAGTGCCAAACCAACTCACACCGATTTTTTAACCCCCGACGGAAAAAGAGGGGTGAAGTTTAACGTGTGTATCTGAGTGTCTGTCTGCGGCATCGTAGCTCCCAAACGCCTGAAACGATTTTTATGTTTTGTTTGTGGAGTCATAGAAGATGTGCATCACATTTTGGCGGAATGTAGTCGTATTGGAGACCAAAGACGTCAAGCTTTTGACAGTAATTTTAATGTAGGCTTCTATAATAGCGTTCTGGCCTCACCATTGTCAGATGACGCCAGAACACTATCATATTATTGTTATGGGTACAAGGTTGCGGGTAGGCCAGTTTTGTTTTTTATAATTATTGTATTCAATAATCGGGGTGACATATTCTTTATAGAAAAAGCCCTGTAAATAAATAAAGATTTAAAAAAAAAAAAAATGTTTGAAATGTGACTTGATCGAGTGTTCTTAGCTAAAAAAATAAGAAAATATGTTCAGCCGTTTTAGAGGTTTTTTTTTAGTCAGGGTTTTTAATTTTTTAACCGACTTCCAAAAAGGAGGAGGTTATATGTTCGATTGTATGTATGTTTTTTTTTTTTTTGTTCGCCGATTTCTCCGTCAATTGTAGACCAATTTTGAAAATTCTTTTTTTGTTTGAAAGGGTATGCTCTCGAGGTGGTCCCATTGTCACCAAGTCAGAATCTGATGAGGGAATCCCATGGAAATCGAGGGAAATCCTCAAAATTTATAGACACGCGTATAGCGATTTGGGTATTTTTTATAGTAACTCGTGCATTTGCTCTTGGAAAGCACCATTTGGTGAAGTGGAACTGATGATGAAGACCAGAGGTGGCTACCGGAACTTCTCAATAATAAGTATTACACGGGTTGTGATTCGATTTTAATATGGTTGCTAAGCAATTTAAGCTCGTCACAATACATATGGTGAAATGGAGCTGTTGGTGGCTTCACCATTAGCTCCCGTGGTTTTGGTTCTTAACAGGAGAACTCCTCAACAATTAACGTCCCTGCGTCGGGAAAAGGAATATTTTGTAAAAGGTGATGAGCAGTTGACATTAGGCTATTGTAACTTAGATTTAATAATAACGAACTCACAACAAAGTGAAAAATAAAACTTATTTACAAAAAAAAACAACCGACTTCAAAAAAAACACTACAAAGTGAAAAATTACTTTAATTTCGGAAGTCGGTGGCAAAAACAAAATACAGATACAAAGACACCAACTTCCGAAATTAAAGTTATTTTTCACTTTGTAGTGTTTTTTTTTGAAGTCGGTTGTTTTTTTTTGTAAAAAAGTTTTTTACTTTTATTAACGAAGGTACTAAGGAAGGATCTTTGAAAATTCATCCCCTAAAGGGGTTTAATAGGGGATGAAAGTTTTTATGGCAGTTCGTAATTTTTGCCAATGGAATATTCTATTCCATGTGGCTTGTTTCATAATAAATGCTGTAATGTCAGCACCTAATTTACACGCAGTTCTGATCATATCATCTCGGTGCCAGTTGATTGCCTTGGATGTGTCTAGCTAGTTCAGCCTGAGATAAGCACTTATACCGAGGTACCTGCTTGAGTCATCAACGCACAATGTCCGCTTATAATTAAGCGTCTCTCACACTGGCAAAAATGTTGCACAAAATTATGACGATTTGGTTTTAGTGCAAATATTTTGAAAGTGTGAGGAGAAATATTGTGCAACAACAGGGGTATTCAATATTTTGTGGGGCGTTCAAAAGATTTCTGAAAGTTTTGAAAAAAAAATTGGACCCGTCAATATTTTCTCAAACACCTCTTCATTCATCCGGAAATTTGTATAAAGTGTAGGGTTCCAGGCTCAGTTCACGAAGTAGGTTACGATTAGGGTTACCACCTCTACTCTTAAAATAGAGTATTGTCCTCTTTTTCGTGTAGGTGTACTTTATGATCTATGACACCAATAAAGTACGCTACAATACTCTATTTACGTAACTCTGACTGCTACTGGTTTTTTCTCCCTTATGAATGTAAAGCGGAGAGACGAAAGGAACAAATCTTGCATAAAATTGATTAAACATAAGCTGATCAAATGTTTCAATTTAAAGTTTGATTGCAAAGAGGCTGTAACTATCTTCAAGAATGACAAAGATTTTTTGAATGTTGCAAAAAGTAACAAAAACTGTTTTAAAGATAAATAAGTATAAATAAATAAGTACTCTTTTTTTAAGCTGTTTACTTTATTTTCGTTCTACTGAAATGAAAAATAGTTTATTGTCCTAAAAAAAGGTGGCAACCCTAGTTACGATGACCATGAGTCGGTCGATTCTTCAACCAAAACCCACACTATTTTCATTTTCTTGTTTTTAAAAGTCTCCACACTGAATTATTATTATTATATTAGCATATCTCGGGACCTTGGGGTCCCGGACCTTTGGAAGGCGTACGAGGGGTCGAAGCGAACTCGCAGAGGCCCCTTAGAAAATATTAAATGGAATGAGGCACCAACCGACGATTATCCCTGTATGCACTGTGCAAGTGCGCCCAAGGACAACCCCCGGTTGGTGTCGGACTATTGCAGGATATGGAAACAAAGTTATTGGACTATTGATTGGGGTAGCTTAAGTGAACTGGTTATCAAGGATAATGGGAAGACTATGGCCCCTGCCTAACCAATGTTTTATATATAAAATATACGTATGAAATGGCAGGGGGTGACTTGCACACTCAATAATGGGCCCCCCAAACGGTTGCTAGCACATAGTGTCGTAGCGACAAGGGGGCAACATGTCCTGAGGTGCTTATGAGGAGTGGAGAGGTATCCCACGGCTATCAGGACAATCCCGGAAGTACGGTCAAGATCCCTACCAGCATCTTACTGGAATACTTCCTTCCTCCGAGCACGTTTTCTCTTGCGAATCTCCACTCAAGCCGGCCAATAGAGGCAAGAAAGAGGTGAGAGCTCTGTTCCTCGTCATTGTTCACTCCAGCCGGCCAGTAAAGGCAAGCTAGAGGTGGGGAACAAGACTTCTCCCGGGAGAGAGGGTCCGTGGGGTCGCTACTGCCCAACAGCTCGCCACATGCTGCCCTGCGGGTTTTCAGAGCCACGTTAGCCACGCCAGCAATTTCTTATTCGTGTGTCCGCCCCCCACGTGATTAGATGGTCAATCAGGACGTGTGGTTGTTTAGGGGGCTTATTATTATTATTATTAAAAGTCTCTGGCTGCACACAATGCAACTATGAAACTTGCAACCTCTGTGTCAGCCCTGGGTAAAGCGGACGTAGGCAGCTATATCTGAGTACAACGCGAGGCGCCTCATAACTCTTAAACGGGCAACTATGGGCGCGCGCTGATATTATAGAATTATAGCCAACACGTCAATGAATAAGAATATAGTAGTTTGAAAGCCTGGTCAAGACATGGCCAAATTTTAGCAGTTTCTGTTTCATTCCATACAAAAAAGAAACTAAAATATTTTTTTCCGGCCAAAATATCAGTTTTAGAGAAAAACTTGTGATGACAATTATTCATCGGAATGACGAGATCTTTCGATAGGTATTAAAAAAAATGCAATTTGTAAAAAAAAAACGAATGTCCCTCATATAGCAGTTTCGATGCACTGTGCGCCGAGAGGAGCCGCCCTAGGAAGACAGTACTCGCTACCGGCGCGGCGTGCGTGTATAACCAGATGTATGAACGTAAACGAGGCGAAAGGAGTATGTAAGGATCGTAGCAGGTGGCGTTCTGTAATTTCTGCCTACCTCCATGGGAAGAAGACGTGAGTTTATGTCTGTTTATGTATTAATTCAGAATCAATCAGTTGTAATACCACGTAATAGGATTATGAGAAGCCCTATTTCAAAGACGTTTCATTAATACGAAAATTAGTTTCAACCTACACACATCGATATATTATGTACTATGCTCCTACACACAATTTCATAGATGCGAGGGTGCGCCTTAGGGCCTGTGCACACTGGCGGCACGACAAGGGATTTTTATGCGACGAAAAGAAATATAACTTAATGGTATGGCAATAAAATTTTAATTTCAATGAGGATGCCTAAGGACGTCGCGGCATGCCGCGGCATCGTTGCTGTCAGAATGCGCTTGCATGTAGTGATGCCGAAGGATCCCCCTGCCGTGCCCTGCCGCACGGTGGATCGAAAATCGGCTGTAGAAGACATAGGATCTCGATTTCTTAAATGTTATTTTTTTTGCTGGAAATGACTTCTGCTGATCATTACTGTTCTATAAAATGTCATATGAAGTAAATGTGTGCACAAATGGAAGAGTTATAATTTTTATAAGAAAAAAATGTATGGAGCTACTATGAAAAATCGAATTATCTCCTAAACGGCATGTTTAACCGTAATATCCTTTGAGGTGGTCATAGTGCTAATTATTTATAATTTTTTGGTTGCGGATTTGACGAAAAATTTCATGCCGTTTTTTTTAAAAAATCGTCAAAATATTTTCATTTGTTTTTTCATATGAAACGATTCCTTTTAGTGTTTATGTTGAAGAACACGGACTTTTAACTACACGTAACATAAAATAGCATCACTCATATATTTTCGAAGGAGTTGGCAGAGGTTTATAGTACACCCACACGTAGACAACTATGTTTGAGCTAGATATTTATCAACACATCATAAGTTTTAAAACTTTTCATACAACCAAATTACCAATTATTTACTCTTCTAATGAGTCCGAAAAGAAGTGATTAAGTAACTACACTGATTAGGTCTTCTAATGAGTCTTTATAGGTGATTTAATGATTTTCAATATCTCACGACAATGCCAACTTTATATGTTACTTAAATAAGAGTTTGATAATCTTTTTTTATTTAAATTAGTAAAAATGTGTCAAAAAACAGCAATTTTTTTATTTAATTTTTCTTGTTTTGTGTGTTCTTAATATTTGGGTTAATAACATATCGAACTTTTTAACTTGGACACTAAAAGGGATCGTTTTACATGTAAAAATAAATAAAAATATTTTGACGATTTTTAAAAAAAAAACGCCATTAAATTTTTCGTCAAATTGGCAACCAAAAAATCATAAATAATTAGCACTATGACCACCTCCAAGGATATTACGGTTAAACATGCCGTTTAGGAGATAATTCGATTTTTCATACTAGCTTCATACAAATTTTTCGTAAAAAAAATATATTTCCTTCGTTTTTGGGCAGAATTAACTCGGGTGTCATTTTTGTACATAGTAATGATCAGCAGAAGTCATTTCCAGCAAAAAAAATAACATTTAAGAAACCGAGATCCTATGTCTTCTACAGCCGATTTTCGATCCACCGTGTGCCGCCAGTGGGCGCAGGCCTTTAAGAGCGCCCTTCCCGCTCCGTCTATGCTTGCCGACAAAGCTTGTTGTTTCATCCAACGCAATGTTTGAAAAGGAAGCAAGAGTGAGAACGCGATAACACCGAACGAAAATTGACGCGCGGAGATTACACAAAACTTGTTTCAGGAAATACGTGTTTTTGAAAAAGTCTTACAAGTTTTTGGAAAAAAAAGAATGTCATTTAGAGTCTCCGTTCCATGTACAAGGTTTCTATGACGATGTCTTCTTTAATTTTTTAATGTATGAGTACATTATGAACGGCCAAAGATCAGATAACCTTTGTGCAAAAAAGCTGTTTTTCTGAATATGTTTGTTATTAAAATAGGAACCTAGATATTATATACCACAAGATATCTGTGTGTTCAAAATATCTGACGGAAATTTGTTATAAGTACCTAACGCCAGAATCACGTATGAGCGTTTATATGAGAATTATTACTGCCTGCTATACTTAATACTGTTCGCTCTCTACGAGCTAACGGTACCCAGATTTATGAATAAAAGACTATTCACTTTTATATAGCGTAATTATTTCGATCTTCCAGGGTACCAAATAGTACCAAAAAGTTTTTACAACGATGAAAAACCATGGCAGTGCTCGGCAATATGCGAATAATGCGACCTCGGTGCTGACATCCTCCCAACTGGACTCCTTCATGCTAATTAGGTATGGATAACCCGCAGTTCCTTTTGAGCCTTGAATATGCAGATTACGGAAGATGTATACAGTTTTTTTTAAATCTTTAATCTTGGCAGATTCTTATAAAATTATTGCTTTATTCAGATGTTAGCTAGAAAAAAAGTTATGAGTCCTCAAACTTACAGAAAGATAACAGAAAGACGTTCTGCCAAACACCCTGTATAAAGACAATACGCAAGTTACAATATGTCAGTACAAAGATACCTGATTAAGCAAAATGCAGTGATACAGCGTGAAGCGATAACTTTATCTTATCTAGTGGGCCGTTGCCGTTAAGTGGGGGATACACAGACAGACAAGACAACCAGGTGTAGTCAGATAGATAACATGTTTAGTAGCAAGGTTGTTTCGTTACATGGGTAGAGCCCCATGATGGGGAAACGGCCAGCCACCAGCCCCCATACCCATGCTATGCCTGCTCCAGCTGCCGCATAGTCGGTGCCGAATACCCGCGGTGGCAAAGAGTATAATATATGACAGCATATATAAAGGGAACCAAAAACCTATTGACCTTCTAATGATGCACGCTTTTTTAAATAAATAAGCCTATTTTTACTTTCTGGCCTTTTGTCACAGTTGCAGCCCCGGATCTAGGGGGGGCAAACCGGGGCCCATGCCCCGGGCGCCAACTTTAGGGGGCGGCAAATTCAAGCGTGGCAGACAAGTGCATCACCCAGCGCACCGCAACTCTACGATAAGTGAGATGCGCAGCACTTATTATGTTTTTCTGCGGGTGACACACTGAGGAAATCACTACGTGATTAACGTAGGCATCGGTCATCAAACGGTGTGAGCGGGTTGCGGGCGGGGCAGTTGAATTCTTCCAGAGACTGTCCGTTTTTTAACCGACGAAAAAAAAAAGGAGGAGGTTCTCAAGTCGACCCGTATATATATTTATTTTTTATAGCATTTAGAGATATTACTTCGCTTAGCGGGGGCGCCGGGCGTCCCGTCCTTTTCGACGCGTGTAAGTGCAAAGGCGACACGATTTCCTTTATTTTTTTTACCACAGCGTTGGCACAGCTGTTGGATTGGAGCATTATCGATCGATAAAATTGTACTAATATATTTCTGGCAAAATATTTGAGGTCGCTTTGCTCGCTCTTACAGCCTACCGACTCTCAATTCTTAAAACTTTTCGGACTTAAATAATCTAACTTATCTGAGGCAAGTGCTACTTCGCGCTCGCTTCGCTCGCTACTGCATTCTAGATTGTCTTAATTGATGTTAAGTTTTTCCGCATAAGTCGAGTGTGATCTAAGCAATCGAACAATCATGACAATCAGATTAATTATGACAAGGCCATCTATTTTTCTGCAGAACAAAGAGTATATTTTTTTATTCTAATCTTCTACTAATAATAAAGCTGAAGAGTTTTTTTGGTTGAACGCGCTAATCTCTGGAACTAACAGTCGGGTTTGAAAAAAACTTATTTCATTTTATAGCCCAATTCTTGAGGAAGGTTAAGAGCTATTTAACATCACACTACGACCCTTAGAAATCGAGCAGTAAGAAAGAACGCTAAGCGAAAAGAAAGTAACATCGTGGGCGAGTGATGCGCAGCGACGCGGTGGGTCGGGGGCCGAAGTTTCACGCGGGCGATGTCGCGTACAGAAGCTAGTATGCTATAATCTCACGATTTATTTCAAATATCCTATCCTATCTTAATTAAAACAACGGTTCGACATGTCCATGTTAAGGTTAAAGGATTGGTGGGGCAGGGGTGGCAGACTGCAGTTTATGCCCCGCCCCGAAAAAATTATGGATCCGGGGCTGCACAGTTGGTCACAGTAACTAAGCCAGGGTACCTACCCCGACCGAGCAAGGACCATTGTGAACGGAACAGTAGGTTACTGAACTTCACCAAAATCAGCGAATACTGTTACGAAGAACTTATACAGGCTTCGAACGTGGCAGTTTATAAATTATGAGTGACGTCATTAAATCACGAATTTTAATGTTAGAACATTAGAATTGTTTGTTGGATAATAATTAATAACCAAGTTACATTTATGAAGCGTGGGACACAAGTAGAAGTAGGTAGGTACCTATTTAATTTGGTTAGGTTCAATTGTTTTCAGAAATAAAACTCCAAACTTATAAAAATCAACTACCTATTAAAAGTTATTATAACTACAGTCAAAACTGCTTAGCACTGACATTGAAGGGACCTTCCAAATGCTGACGTTCTATCCGAAAGTCCTCATAATAAACATATACCTACACTTGCGTGCAAAAAAATTGGCCCGCCCCGTGCTCTCAGTTTGAGAGACGATATTTCAAAAATCTTAATGAATTATAATTTATTAGTTTATATTGTGTGAAGCTAGGTAAGGTACAGTTTATTTGCACATACACCATATTTTGATACAAGCAATATTCTCGACAAGATCGACTCGATTCTTCAGATGTCCTCATCACTCACTTTTGTTCCGAAAAACTGCGTGACTTTTTTGTCAATGAAATTGACAAAAGTTTAATTTTGATTATTTCTGTTCGTTTAATGAAAATATAACTTGATTTCTTAACGGATTTCAGTTTTGGTAATTATTTCCCTAACGTAATCTACATACCTACTTTCAGGGAGGTTTTAGTATACCTACAATATATTAGGTTATTGTCAGTAAACCTCGTTGAATTTTAATGTTTCAAATCGCAGATCACTGGGTGGGTCGATTTTTTGCACGCAAGTGTATTTGTACATAGGTCCTTATCGCAGGACTTCTAGGTACATTCCGTCGTAAGTCGTAATATCCGCTTACAAACGCTACGATGCGATGATGGCAGAAATAATAAATGGATTTTCATTATCAAATCACACCGCATGTGTGGACGGTGATGAAGGCAAAGCGATCAGCACTTTTTTACATACGGCTGATATTCTATAAATGAACCAGGTTACATGTTTTTGTCAAAATATAATTTATAATCAGTAAGTAGGTACCTATCCTCGATTACTTCCCAATCCCAATGTGTTAGGCAGACCATAACTGAAACTGCACCAGGAACGAGTAAAAGGTGCTTCGGTGCTATGCTGGATGAACCGGATCACAGAAGGGACTATTCTGAGGACGAGGTAGTCTAGAGTTATGTTAGCAGGACTCAGGCTGGACCTGTAAACGACTAGCGAGCGGAAAATCACGGGAAGAATGCGACGCACCATTTTAATGCAAGTAATGCACATTGAATTCATGCTTATTTTATGCTAAGTAGTGAGTAGGTAAAATCAGTCGGATGGAAGTGAACACGCCAGATTTCGATTACGACACGGAAAGAAAAAAAAAATGCGTACATTGTGCAGCGCCATCTACAACTTTTTAGCCGAACCGTTTCACCAACACATCCACCCGTTTACAACAAATGCATTATAACGAAACTAGATGGCGCTACTAGTTGCATAGTTGATACATTTTGTTATCCTTGATATCAGTTTTTACCTAATCAGATAAAGATAAGTAAAAATAGGTCTATTTTTAGTATTTCCTAAATCATTTGTTATACCATTAACATATTTCTGAGAATTTAGCTTTGTAATGATTATGGATTTTGATAGGTAGAAAACCAACTTCCAATATAATTATAAAGTATGCCTGAAAGAAATGATCATTCATTTGAATATTTTTTGCCAGTATCCATTATGACCATTTAGTAAATGTATAAGTACAAATGCTACAACGGAACTTCAATTTGCTCTTTATTATAAAACCAGAATATCTCGTAACAAATGAAAAATAAAGGGAAATGGTACTAATATTTCAGTTGCAAATGTAATCTATGTGTGTCAGTTATTTTAGGTCAAATACCAGTACTGTGAAATGTAAATTTTGCTGATAACTATTTTTAAGTATCAAATAACTATAATGCTATTTGCCAAGAAACACATTTGTTTGATATAAATCATGCTCCTTGTTTCTTAAACCATTACTATTCAGTATTTTTGTGATTCATCAATCACAGTATTTTTATATCTAGTTACATTTACCTATTTCATGAATATTAAGTACCATTATGTACTGCAATTTCAATATTGACTAGTGACCTTGGTACTTTGATAAAAGGCAATAATGCCAAATATGTGGAGGACATGTTGCATGTCATAATAAACCACTCCACATGTTCATAGTAAACACAGCTGTTAAGACCAGTTATTAATGTTTTCTACCACCATTAGTTTGTTTTGCACAGCCTTTCTATTCAACCAATGTGGTATCAGCCATTAATAATCATGATCCAGTATACATATGACGAAACACTACATCTTGTTGTGCAATAGAATCTTACAGAAAATAGATTTATCAAATCCATGTCATGTCATTATTACAATAATACATCAATACGGAAGTAAATAATTTGTACCATTTCCTGAATAAACAATCCCGGCACATAAATAACTTTGATGTAAGAAAACATATGAATAGAGATCATAAATAGAACCTAATAACGTAGTTATCAAGCGTAACAAAGGAAATTAATAGCTACTCACGTTCTGTGATTCCTCCTCCAAAACAGCCATGGCTTCGAAATCGATGTTCATTTTAACAATTTTACACACCTAATACAGTAAAAACGCGAATTATATATTATGCTATGACTACATGTGAAATAAACAACAAGGAAATTAGATAATTTGTATCAAAAGTCGCTCTTCAAGGTATTGTTTACAAACTGGCAAGGTCATTTGACATATTTTGGTAAATACTATGGGTGCGTTCAATTCGATTATTGCAAAAAGCCTCTATAAAAATAGTAGACTAATCGACTAACGTCAGTGTAACATAATAAAATAGTTCCCACTCTTGCCAATGTTGCCACACACTAAAAATTAACGTCAAAGTTTTTCGACCTCGCTAGTTTTTCTTTCTGTGATAAAAAGATCGTAGCTTTTATGTTTTTTCATTGAACTTGTGATGTGGCCATATAAACTATAAACCATTTTGTCTGCATATTATTTTAGAATGTGTATAGAGTGCGGTGTTACTGAGGTGGTTTTGTATTTTTATGTGCGGTTAATGCATTAGTGTCATTGTGAGATCACGATGCGTATCGGTTTCGTGTTTTATTGGTGCGTATTTGCTTTTCATCTATGTGAAGCGGAAGATGTGGAGAGGACAGAGACTAGAGATAGTGGCAGAAGGCAGCAGTGGGGTCCCGTGGTGCGGAGCGGGTCGTTTATGAGCGACTCCGCAGTCACAGCATCCAATGAACAGAGTAAGTTTCTCATGACCCTGAATACGAGTTTTTTTCTAACTTCTCACGACACCTGTTGACGTCCTTCACTCGAGTCATGTCTGAAACAATTCGTAATTACAAGAATACATGCCAATTATTCATTTTTATACATTACTAGGTACAATACATAGTAATTCCTAATCTTGTAGCATTTCGCGGCACAATTTATATTTCGTATTCGGAAATTCGAGATGTTTCCGGTAATTAAGTTTTTAATACATTATTCTGCTTAGATTATTAGTGAAATTGCTAATAATTAATTTAGAACTGTTAATAAGCAATGAGAAAATTAAAATAAATTAATAGTGCATTCGAATAATCAAAAACCCACAATTGGATTAGCAACTGGAATTACAAAAACCCAACACAATTACTTGGGATTTTCTTTACAAATACCAAATTGAAGCCGAAGCTCCTGAAAATTTAGCTTTTTACAACTAAATTGATAACATATACAGGGTGGCAGAGACACTGACGCGCAACCGGTTACCATGGATTCAATACATGATTCTGAACACCCATCCGTTGAAATTAATCAATGGTTATTAAAAAAAAAAATGCTGGTCTATACATTTTGACCGCGTAGGTATTACACTTATCTATGAAACAGTAGTTTCTTTTTTAACTGACAAAAAAAAACTACTGTAGGTGGTCTAGAATCATGTGCTGAATTCATGGCTTTAGATTGTGAGTTAATGTCCCTGCCACCCTGTATAAACTCCCGCCTAAAAAAATATCTCTATAATATGAACAACCTTTATGTATCACAACTATTCCACCCATCCTGTAACCATAAATTAATTAATTTAGAATCCTTGTCTTTTTGTTTACATTACCAAAAACAAGACCCAATCTCTTCATTTACCAATACCCACCTTATCCCCCGTACATTAAGATCCATTTTCTTTTGCCAAATCCCATGAAAACACCAGATGTTTTTCATGGACCACTGGTATGTTACTTCTATTATATTGCACACTTAATCTTACACTGTTGTCAGTTACAGTGGATGTAAGAGTTATGTCTGTCTGACTGTCTGACCACATGTTCAAATGTTTTGGTACTTGAATTTGGAATTAAAATTGTTTCAGAATGTTCACTTCATGTATTTATTGTTCTCAGCCAGTTGCTGATGAATTTGTTTTCTAAAAAATATAATGAGCAGCACTACTGTCTGTTCCAAAAGTCTCTGATGAAAATGTAAAGAAACCCTATTCAGGTTAAATTCTTACTATCAAACACTAAAGACAATTAGTATCACTTAGTATCTGTATTTAGAAGGTTTCAACTTTTTATCTCACCAGACACTTGGCAGACGATGACTTTGTAAACAATTATTGTTTGAATAATAGTATTAAATTGTAATTGAAAAACATTGATGAAATTTGAAGTTACAAAATTACCCTCAATTGTTAAATGAAAAACACCTAATTAGAATTCAGAGTTTAAGTATTCAAATAACACTCAAACCACTAAATTTGTAACTGGCACTACAAATTGGCATCCATAGTTACGTTTTCTGTTCCATTTGTTTTAAATTTTCATCAGGCACTTTTGGAACGGACCATAGTATGAGAATGTTAATGAAGAATAAAGAGAGATAGTACCGTATAGAGGCTGTTAGACAACACACTTTCTTTAATCATTTGTAGACAGAATGAAGGCCTTCCTTGATAAATAGATAAACCACTAACAATAGTATGTTAAGTTATGTTTTACTAAATATTTCTGCTGGTAAAGCAGAACTAGTGTAGAGTCACAATCCAATCAATTGAAACCAAAGATCAAAGGAACTGACTATACCTTCATTACTAATAATGAAGCTTCTTTATTCCATAATTTA
Organism: Griposia aprilina; assembly: GCA_916610205.1. NCBI lineage: Eukaryota > Metazoa > Arthropoda > Insecta > Lepidoptera > Noctuidae > Griposia > Griposia aprilina. The sequence goes on along the minus strand of OU744285.1, from coordinate 11,310,563 downwards.
AGTATATACAAATCAAATGTTGTGTTAGTATGGTTAGTAATATTTTCTTACTACTAGTGTTAGTCTTGTGTTAGTTTTCCCCTTTTTTGGGTAAAAGCCTCCTTCATCCTAGCCATTTTTCCTTGTCTTCGGCAGTCTTCATCCAAAACTAGAACAAATTAAAAGAGTCTTGACATTTATCACTTAACTTACTAAGTAATGGTACCATACTGGACTGGACAGGTCCACTCAATCTGTGTGGTTCTTTCCTCAAAAGACCATTTCAGATACCAATCTACATGGTCTTCACATGATTTGACCAAGATTATGTCTGGACTTTAAAAGAGACTGTGACCTCTGAGTTTGTTTCGGCCTTCTTCTCAGAGTAGTCAGATAGGAAACGCCGACCGCATCTAGTTTAAAAATATGATTGACGTGTAAAAGTGTTTATACAAACCTACTTACAGAAATAAAATCATTTATCATTTATCATAAATTACAAAGTAAAATCATCATAAAAATTTAACTCAAATCAATCATGTTTCAAATAAAATTACAAAAATAATAGCTCACAATATTGTGAAAATACAATTTGACACAAATTCAAACATTGACAAAGTAACATGAGGTGTACAAGGAATTGTTTGCATTACAATAATACTAACTATTTTAATGGAATAATTGTAAAGATAAGTATACAGGCTGGATTTTTGAGATGGGGCAGCAAGGGCAGCTACCTTAACCGTTATAGTTATAGGAAAATGGTCTTAGGAGACTTTCCTTAACTTTTTCATAAATTTTGATATGCATTTACAGATTTTGAATAGGAAAATAGTTGCAGGAAAATTGGCAATTGTCACAAAAAAAAAATATGCCATTCGATCATGTCGAATGTGTTGTGTTCATAAGGATCAAAAACCTCTATTGGACCAACTGAGGTTTGAGTACTAGAAAAGTCAGAAATTGCAAAAAAAATAAAACAAATTCAAAATCGAATTGCTGCTTATCAGTCATAGTCGTATCATAGGCTGCTTTGCAGTCGGTCATATCAGTCATAGGCTGATCTATTATTTCCTTTATTACATTTACATATAAAACACAAAACATTTACAACAACAACATTTACATAAAACTTTTTATTATTATTTTTAAAATGTCTTTGATATACCTCGGGACCCTCGGGTCCCGAACCTTTGGAAGGCGTACGAGGGGCCGAAGCCAACTCGCAGAGGCCCCTTTGACAATTTTAAATGATAAGGGGGCACTAGCCGACGGTTATCCCTGTATGTACTATGCAAGTGTATCCAAGGACAACCCCCGGTTGGTGCAGGTTTATGGCAGGATACGGAAAAAAAAATCCTGGGTTTGGGTAGCTAAAGTGGACTGGTTACCTAGAACTATAGTAAGACTATAGCCCCTCCCTGACCAATGTTTATATACAATACACAGATAAAATGGCAGGGGGTGACTTGCATACTCAATAATGGGCCCCCGGAAACGGTCGCTAGCACCTAATGACGTAGCGACAAAAGGGGCAACATGGCTTGAAGAGTGGAGAGCTATTCCACAGCTATCAGAACAATCCCAGAACTCGGAAGATGGTCAAGATCCCTACCAGCACTTACTGGAATACTTCCTTCTTCCGAGCACGTTTGCTCTTGCGAATCTCCACTCAAGCCTGCCAATAAAGGCAAGAAAGAGGTGGGAGCACTATTCCTCGTCAGTGTTAATTCCAGCCGGCCAATAAAGGCAAGCCAGAGATGAGGAACTAGACTACTCCCGGGAGATAGGGTCCGTGGGGCCGCTACTGCCTAACAGCTCGCCAAATGCTGCCCTGCGGGTTTCTGTATCTCTCTTGGTCTGGCTCCTCACCCTAGACCTATTCTGGCAAAGTAAACTCTATCAGCACAGACCTAGAGTTCGGAGCGCGCAAGCCCGACCACGACGCCAACGTAAAGATACGGCGGTGGGGTTATTATTATTATGTAATTACTTTCTTAAATATTTTTATAAAAAAACATTTTAAAATATAAAAATAGTGGCTCATTGGCATCAGGAACAGTGTTCAAGTTGCCGGGGGTCAGAGCTCTAGAGAGGAATCTCCTCACTATGCGTGCTGTATCTAGGAGAACTGCTTTCTGAATCAAGCATATCTTATTATTATCATTATTACCTGCTGGCATTAGGGAAACCCGTAACAATCAATTGTGTTATGGGTTTTATCTTTTTTTACATACATGTAGGTGTGATATCAGTGGTTTTAATAATAGGTCTTTACCTATGAAATTGCCGTTTTGTATGAAAAAATTTAAACGAATTTTTTTCATGAATTTTTTATTTGTATTAATCGAAGTAATCACCCATGCAATCAATGCATCTTTGCCATCGCAGTGGCAGTTTATTGATGCCCTTCTTAAAGAAATCAGCTGGACGGGAGGCAAAAAATTCTTCAAAGGCATTTTGTACTGCCTCTCGGGTATTAAATTTTTTTCCCGCCAAGAAGTTATCCAAATTCTGGAAAAAGTAGTAGTCTGTAGGCGCAAGGTCTGGTGAGTAGGGCGGATGACGGAGAGCTTCCAACCCCAGTTCTTGCAACTTGGAGACCGTCTGCTGTGCAGTATGAGGTCGCGCGTTGTCGTGCAGGAGCAGCGGAGACGAGCGATTGACCAATGCTGGTTGGAGATGCGCCAGCTTCTCCATCATTGTGTTCAGTTCTTCACAGTACACATCTGCAGTAATGCTCACCCCGTTTGGTAAGAAGCTGTGATGAATCACACCGGCGCTAGACCACCAAACAGTGACCATCACTTTTCTAGGGGTAAGTTTTCGTTTAGGGCATTGTTTAGGTGCTGAACCAGGATCCAACCAACTTGCTGAGCGCTTACGGTTATCAAACAGAATCCATTTTTCATCGCAGGTAACAATGCGGTTCAAAATTCCTTCATTTGTGTGTCTGTTGAGCAGTGCAAGGCACGTCTCGACGCGTACTTCGCGCTGGCGATCATTGAGTTCGTGGGGCACCCATTTGTCAAGCTTTTTTACCTTGCCAATTTGACGCAAATGGACCAATATTGTTTTGACGCTAACGTCGAAAGCTGCTGCTAATTCAGCCGTAGATTGTGTATCATCAGCTTCCACAATCGCCTTTAATTCGTCATTGTCGACCAAAGTCTTCGGACGACCGCGAGGTTCATTTTTCAGGTCGAAATTTCCAGAACGGAAGTGAGCAAACCAATAACAGGTGGTGCGTTGGTTTGTAGTGTTAGCTCCGTAAACGTCGTTGATGTTGCGTGCCGCTTGTGCCGCGTTGCTGCCACGACGGTACTCATATTCCATAATTACTCGAATTTTTAACGTATCCATGATGACGAAAAAGATTGAAATGCGATGAAAATGTAACACTAATCAATAAAGAAATGACTACTTTTAGAAAAAAAAAACCATGTTTTTAAAATAAAATTAATTTGAAATTAGAATTCTTAGCCAAACAAAAATTATTTTGATTTGAAATGGCCAGTACTGCAGAACGGCAATTTCATAGGTAAAGACCTAATATATACCTAGTTGCTAATGACAAGTTCAAAGGTATGCAGAACTTTAAATAGAATATAATATGGTTTTATCCTTTTATGTCACATTGTTTATTTTTATATTTAGGACTTAAATTTCAGTAGGTGTTGCCAGGTATAACGTTGGAAGGAATATTTAAAATAATTTCATATGATAATAAAGGTCAAAGTCAAAACGTTTATTGCGGTTTATTGAGGTACATTGATACAAGTACTACATTGGGTTAATGACAGAAAAAACTAAGCCTTAAATTTGCTTAATATATCTGCTGCAACAGTGGTCAAACACAAGTTTATTTAAAAAAAAAACAATGATTATTAACAATACTCAGAATTTAGGCTAACAACGAGTTGACCTTGTTGATAATCAACTATTTCGTTATACTAAAAACACGTAGTAGGAGTGTTCATCTTCAGACCTAAAAATAAAGATGCATCATTCAACAGAATAGTTAGATATTTATTTTTTTATGAAATTTTGAAGAATGATGAGTGTCTAATTGTAATGAAAGAATTCTTGAAGTTACATACAATAATATTTAAGTGTGACTAATTAGTGAAATATTAGTTTTGATTCACAGTACTATTTTTATTTCTCATTGTCAGCTTTCTTTGTGAGACATGTCAAATTAATGTGATTTGGACCACACATAATGGGCTTCAGTAGTTAAAATGGCTAACAAAATGTTATTTTTGTCTGGTATGTTACACAGGAAAGGTACACATTCTTGTGACACAAAAATCCCGGAAAATATAACAAAAAGAAAACGTTTCTTTTTTTTTTACCTAATTATCAAAGCTGCCATGGACATACAAACATACATACATATAGTCCACTGCCGGACATAGGCCTCTCTTATGTTGTGCCACAACATCCGGGTGTCCGCAATCCGCATCCAGTCTGTCCGGGTTTTTGAGGTCGTCGTTCTATCTAACTGTGGGGCGTCCCACGTTACGCTTGCCGATGCCCGATTTGCAGTCTCCACTCAAGGACTCGTCCGAAGTGCATGACCGATGGAAGGGCCGATGGCTGTTAAAGCTGATAGCAGACGCTTCACTTTTTTGTTGATTTGTGCCTTTCGTTCGGCATCTTTCACTCTAAGTGATTATTTTATATAAATTAACATAAGTATTATCCAACAATCTTCAGCATCTTCCACTCGCCTACCGAATGATCGAAAAATGAAATCAAAGGAGCATATGAACGATCAGATAATTATATGAAATGTTGCGGTGTCGTGTGAACGTGGAATGAAACAAAAATGAATAAGTAATCACGAGTGAAGCGTCTGATACAGCTTTAGAGCATCAGCGCCCAGCGGTCATCGTTGTCGGTCCTTCAAAAGTCGTTTTTTTGTTCAGTTCACTTAAAATCTCCTTTAAAGTCGGCTATGCTAATAATGATCGTATAGTTACCATAATTTAGCCGGCAAACATCTATGTTTGCTTATCAGATTACATGCAAGTATCATTATTTGTTGAACCGCATGAACTAAGAGATAAGGACGAAAACATATTGATATCAGAGGTTTCCTTAATATGGTCAATTATGTTTTATTATGACCACACATTCCACATAGGCAAGTGCTCCTGTTCTCAATCAAATAATGATGTGAGTCATATTTTGGCAAATTGTATAAGTATAAGAAATAAAAAAACATTTTTACAAAAAAATACTTTTTTTACAAAAAAACAACCGACTTCCAAAAAAAACACTAAAAGACGTGAAAAATAACTTTATAGTTCGGAAGTCGGTGCCTTTGGTTTTGTATTTTCGTGTTTGGCCACCGACTTCCGAAATATAAAGTTATTTTTCACGTCTTTTAGTGTTTTTTTTTGGAAGTCGGTTGTTTTTTTGTAAAAAAGTTTTTATTTTTCACTTTTTAGTTGCGGTACCTACCCCACACAAATTCGTATACCACTACTTGGTGTGTAAATAACAGTGACAGGAAATTATTAACACATCATCCATATAAACTAAGTGGAAAAAATCTGCAGTATTAAGGATAACTCAAAAACTACTGGTCAGACCTTGATCAAATTTAAATGGGACCACATGTGAAGCACCACCTATCAAATAAAAAAAGAATCATCCAAATCGGTTCACCCAGAAAAAAGTTATGAGCTAACACACATAAAAAATAAAATAAAACATACAGACGAATTGAGAACCTCCTCCTTTTTGTGAAGTCGGTTAAAAAACAACCGAATTCAAAAAAAACACTACAAAGTGAAAAATAACTTTAATTTCGGAAGTCGGTGTCTTTGTATCTGTATTTTGTTTTTTGCCACCGACTTCCGAAATTAAATTTATTTTTCACTTTGTAGTGTTTTTTTTGAAGTCGGTTGTTTTTTTGTAAAAAAGTTTTTATTTTTCACTTTTTAGTGAGTGTGTTATTAATAAATCTAAGTTACAATAACCTAATGTCAACTGCACATCATCTTTTACAAAATATTCCTTTTCCCGACGCTGCACAGTGTGGGAATCTCGCAATCTAGGGGTATTTAAATCAAAATATAAATTCTAGTAATTGATAATTTTGTTACAACCTATTTATACCTAAGACCCTATTTGTGACAGCTACATATTAGAAATTCTTGTAGGTAGGTTAAAAAAATTAATAAAAAATGTTGAAGTGGGTAGACAATAATCGTTGTATCCTTACAATACGAACAACAACATTAAAGTGTCATCTTCACTTGCGATTACTGAGCAAATTAACGTATAGTCTTGTTTATTGGTTTATTATTATGTTGTGTATATCTTTCATGGTAAGTTAGAGTGTATTTTATTTAAGTAATAGTTAAACATTGATCTAATAATCATTTGAAAGCACAGTTAAAATATTAAGCATTTTTAGAGACGATTTGCAAAACAAAAGCTATATTAAAAAAATGACCTGATTATCCCGGTGTTTCTATTATTTTAATTTATAGTTTAGAGTCTTAACTTTTGAGAACAATTGATAAAACTTGCGATTTTGTGCGACCGTCATACATTTTTTTTCGGTTTTCAGAATGACCGCCGAAATAACAAAAAAACAATTTTTTGATATTTGGATCTCGAATAGACACCAATACCGACCTACTTAATAGGCTTCATATATCATCAGACCCCTTCATATCCAGCTTAAGGCTTTTAATGAAGAGAAAACGGAGTCCCCTAAATCCTGATGTCCTTAAATTGCTTTCTGTACCCACCGCTAATGAGGCCGATAGTGGAATTAGTGACTAGAGAACAAAATTTATTCATATCGCATTTCTTTTAATACAACTTTATTTTATATGACGATTTAAGTATTTTTATTTATTGGAATACCAATCAATAATATTTTTTAACTTGTATCTTTTATTTAATTCAATTTGGAATTAAATTCCCCTAGATTGCGAGATTCTCACACTGTGCGCTGGGACGTTAACTGTTGAGGAGTTCTCCTGTTAAGAACCAAAACCACTGGACGGTGAAGCCACCATCAGCTCCATTTCATCATATGCATTGTGACGAGCATAAATTTCTTAGCAACCATATTAAAATCGAATCACAACCCGTGAAATACTTATTATTGAGAAGTTCCGGTGGCCACCTCTGGTCTTCATCATCAGTTCCACTTCACCGAATGGTGCTTTCCAAGAGCAAATGCACGAGTTACTATAAAAAATACCCAAATCTCTATACGTGTGCCTATAAAATTTGAGGATTACCCTCGATTTCCATGGGATCCCCTCATCAGATGCTGACTTGGTGACAATGGGACCACCTCGAGAGCATACCCATTCAAACAAAAAAAGAATTTTCAAAATCGGTCCTCAATTGACGGAGAAATCGGTGAAAATACATCATACCGCACCTTCATTTCGAAACCGTTATTAAACAAAAAAACTAAATTTTACAAGAGAAATAATTTACGATATTTGCATTATTATTTTACGATATTTGCATTATTATTTACCTCTTAATAAATATCTGATGAACTCATAAGAGATATTCCTGAGATTATTTGTTAAATTATTGGTTTCTTTTTAAGGTGTGTAGTCATGTAATTAAATATTTTCAATTTCGTGAAAATTTCGTTTAGTAACGGTTTCGAAATTAAGGTGCGATACAGTCGAACATATAACCTCCTCCTTTTTGGAAGTCGGTTAAAAATAGGTTTAACATGCATACAACAATATCCAGAGCAGCTCAATCGAATAATAAAAAATAAAAATAAAACAAAATAGAAATTTAATCACGAGCACAGAACAGATATATCAGTAAGTATATAATAGTCAGCAGCTGTAGGCCGTGACTCTGCCAAGGCTTCCACTCAGCATGATGCACTCTGATGATATATGCTGTGTGCGAATCACAGTAGCTGCAGCTACCGACATTCTGCAAAGAATTGAAAACATCTCTCGTCCGCAAAGCAGAACTTCTTCTCTAATATATACAAATCAATGTTTGCTTGTTCGTAAATACGAACACCAGCATGGAGCAGCAGTACGAATGGTGGCGCATAAAATTATGCGCTGCCATTTACGATAAAACTTTGTCAACTGAATGCTTGCACTTGCGTGAAGGTTCATTGCCACTGCTGTCAAAACGGTGATGGAAAACATCATGAGGAAACTGGCATGTCCTAGAACCAAAAAAAATCGAAGACTTGTGACATCTACCAATCTGCACTAGGCCCGCGTGGTAGATTATGGCCTGCTCTCTCTCACAGGGCTTGTGTCCCAGCAGTGGGTAATAGGCATAGTCAAGAAACTTCACGCGGACGAAGAAATCGCAGACAGAAGCTAGTTTCCAATAAAAAATCCACATAATTTAATAAACCATCACTACACACAACCACTAAAAATCACATGAAAACAAAACTTCCTCTCATTTATTCCCTATTACTAATTTTTATTGAGCCAAGAACATAAATCTGAGGAGACATCCGAAACTTGCCTAGCACACTGGCACGTGAGAAACGAGACAGTGTTACTAGCAGACAGTGCATGACTCATCAAAATACATGATATCAATGGCAGAGGAACGAGCGGCCGATGCGTGTTTTCCATCTTATTTTAGAACTCAGCAACGTGTCGACGTGGCATCGATTGTATATAGGTACGACTTACGAAATGATACTACGTGATGTGCTAGTCCCAGGTGAAATGATTTTAGCTCATCGAAGTGATGATTTAAGTATTTAAGACCCTCCAACGATTGACAGAAACTGTGCGATCGTGTGACGAACCTTGGGCACTCAGCTGTGCTTCTACATTGCTGACTGGATTTTGTTACGGCACGTGCTACAATGTTATTTACTCAGGCCGATACAAATAAATAACCAAGAAGTATGTAAAATAAAAAAGTCATGCTCGAGTATTGGATTTAAGGCGCAGATATACGACTTTTAATGATTTCAAATTGAACATCACGTCTAAACGCATAGTCTTATTTGTTTGAAAAAAATATATGATAAACTAGACTATTTTCTTCGTAATTTGATATGTGAATATTTGAAATTATATAAAAATATAACATAGTGTACTTAATTAATTTGTAAAGTAATGTCTAACGCGAACACAAAAACGATAATCACGCAAAAACTATCGAGCGTATTTTCATGAAATCTGCACCATCTAAAAGACAATTTAATTACCCAAATTTTTGTATACGGCTTTTATTTTTATTGTGTTTGATAAATCAAGGTGGGCTGTTTTTGCGAATAAACTTGATGCGCGTTGAAGCGGGGGCTCTTGCGGGCAACGGGCGGCAGTGCATCGCTGACCAATGTCCGGGTAGACGCTAAGGCTCTGTGCAATTTTAATCGCTTAAAAGTTTCGCATGCTCCTCCCATTGGCTCAAGGTCGCTGGCACTTATTGTCGCCTTAAGGTTAGAAAAGAAAACATGTACAGAGAATAAATAATAAACTGAACACTCGTAAGGCCAGAACGGGCCCCTATTTCAGCATATGCTGCAAAAGCTATAAATAAATACCGTTACAAGCACTGGTTTTCAGATACTAGACAAAATTAAGCCCCGAAAAAGTATTTACCTACTTTTTTATCAAACAAAAACAAATCCATCTAAATACATCAGACTGACAGATCAGACATCGTTAATTAATGACTTGCTAATGAGCATAAAAATAATAAAAATCGCCTAAACGACACTTCGCTAATCGGTCAAAATATTTCCGCGATCTTCTTTGTATCAAATCAATATAATCGCATTGATAATTAGTTTCCTATCGAAAATTAATTATTCAAATCGGTCAGTAGGTGTCGGAAACTTTATTGTTTCTCCTAAAATGTTTCTACTTAACCGGATATATTGTTTTATAGGCAGTCGCACCGGAAACTGTAGTTAACCGCCAATATAAGGCCATAGAGGTCTATAGTCTATCTATAGTATTTGCGTCCTTATTCCTATTATTGAATCATCACGCGGTTTTTATCCTGCCGTGTACTAGGTAATTATAATTACTTAATTCTAACGTGTGTTCCTTGTACGTGTGTTTATTTTGCTCTGTATCTCCACATAATTTTTCCTATTGCGAAAATAATGCTGCTTTTTTGGGATGTGTCTCAAGCAAGTTTCTTGATAAAATCTGAGGCATATTCTAGAACGATGCCTAGTCACGTATTATCATTTACAACTAGATTTCAGTAACGATTACGTAGTAGAAAATCTGACGGTTTTAAATAGAGATTAATGAAGAAGGAGCTGAGCTATAGTTTCATTAATATCCACTCTTGTTCTGCGTTCTTAACGCAATGATGGCCAATCATGGTTTAATTAATGATACCAATCAACGGATGTAATCCCAAATGGCCCTGTATTTATCATTCTGTCTTCTGAATAATCCTGAGCACTACACCTCTTCCTACACTAGCTTTTGCCCGCGTCTTCGCCCGCGTTGTTGTCGGTAAATACGTACTACCAGAATTTAAAGTAAGTGTGTTGTTAATCCAGGTTATAAACTATCTGTGTGCCAAGTTTCACCCATATTCGTTTATCCATTTTTGCGCCAATCTAGTACATACATCCTGCCAAACAGACTTGATGGACAAAAATTCTAAAAACTTACCACCACACCCACCCACACCTCGTAGCAATTCCTTTTTTTCAAAAATATTTAATTTTTAGTTTTAACTTGTGTTACTTTTTATATTTTATTTCCTACATTGCTAAATATATGGAAAAGGTCACACGCATTTATTTCTTTGTCTGCCCAGCTCATTAGAAAATCCTGGGCTCTACATTTTTTCCTTCTCTCCCAAGTGGACTTACTAAAAAGGCCACACTCATTTGTTTGTTTTCATACCCACCTCGTTGGAAAATTCTGAGCCCTCCATCTTTTCCTACTCTCCTAAAATAATAGCCTTACCAATAAGGCCACACAGCCACAATCATTTGTTTCTCTGCCCAGCTCATTAGGAAGTACTGGCGAAAATTAATACTGTTTAAAGGGCGCCCACAAGTATGACATGAACGTAAACATCTGTTGGCACGAGACGGCCGATCGCTTGATTAATTCCATGGCTAAATCAGTAACGTACCGTCTGGCCATTACAGCTTACGGCTGTGATGCTAATAGTACTTTTTCTGACGTGGTTTCGGCGCACGAGGGTTTCCTTTATAGATTTTGGCTCGGAGAAAGTTTCTTGGTCTTTTGGGGATTTTCCACGGCTTTCTTTTGGATTTTTGGGAGGTAAATGTAGGAGTAAGTGTTACCATCAAGGTTGAAGTACATCTGTAGCAAATTTGCACGTCTAATGTGCGTAATGAAATGTATCGAGCCTTCCCCCAAAAGGTCCAAGTTGGGAAAAACTGAAACAAATTCGCACTTAAGTGTTCGAGTTTGGCATAATCTTTATGTTATGATTTATTTTATTAGTTTTATACGAGATAAACATTTAACTATGTTTACTTACAGTTCCGGAAAATGTAATCAGTACTTATTACCTACTACGGTATTAATAACTCATGCAGTGTACATAAGGCTGGTATAAATTTACATTAATTTCCATTTGTTGCGTTTTCTCGAAGTATTACTTGTCTCTGTATACTTTTCTGTTTCTATGAAGAAAGGGACATTTACTGAGATGCGATTTGTACGTAAGTCTGCATGTAAAGGATCCCTTGTGGCTTTTTGAGTCTGTTCTGTCGCCGAGAGTTCTTATAAAATCTAATTTATTTAAATTGCAGAATGAGTTGTGACGATGCTCATTGTCAAATCTTGAGTTCCATTTTATCAATGGTTTTACCTTTTGCATTATTTGTTATATTCGCCTCGGTCTGCCATTGACGACGAGGAAGCGACTAAGCTATCAACGATTATCTCGCTCAAGAAACGTGCGAAAGATTGAAGGTCCAGTGTAAGTAAAAGAGATACATATACATTAATAGTTGATTGCTGACTGTTCACACCGCCGGCGAGTACTCATTTGTCACAGCGACAAGAGCTATCAAAGGTAGTACTCGCTCAGCGACTCTTGCTTCTTGGGCAGAACACTCGCTGAGAGACTCACGCTTGGTGCATACCAGCAAGTAACCGCACGTCGCCGTCACGCACTTGCTACTCGTTGCTCGCCGCCTCGTTTGTAGTGGCTATGAAACTCATTAATCGCCGGCGATAGGACAGGTGCCTAAATCAGTGACTTCCATTGTTATTTCATCGAAGCAAAACAAAACTCATCTGAGTTCGACTGTTTCAGTTGCAGAATGCTTCATGAAAAATGCGAGCAATTATTTAATCTAAACAAGTAGGTTCAATATTAAACAGTAACAAACCGTTGATAATACATTGATTCATTACACTATATTCAGGGTCAGTTGTTTTAATTCTTCCACATTTCAAACTAGACATTTACTGGGCTGATTTTGTTTATTTTTCGGTTTAGACTAACCTTGGGTATCATTGTGAACTGTGAAGAGGCTCACGAATTGGCTATCTGAAATAGCTGTTAGTACTTACAGATTGAATAGGACATTCTGTTACGTTTTTTTACGTGCTACGGTCTTTTCTTCATATTTATCTCGTATGTCCATTGCTTATTATAGTTACTATTTCTATTATTGTTCTTCTACTGAATTAGCGTCTTAAGTTTCGTTATGGTCGGTAAAATCGATTAACATAACAAGATAATAATCATTGACCATTCATACTCGATTACGTACCTGTTTTGTTTTTTTTTTTTTTGACTCGTTTCTAGGCTCTCAGACAGCACATTTAAAGTCGGTTTCGTCAATTGATCTTGTCAGTCGAGTCGTCGAAAACCAGCCGCGTCACTGCCTTATTACTATTAGTCATCTACACAAAAATAAAATTTCAAAAGTCAAAATTCACCGGCCGATCATATTGACCTGACCTTGACCAGTTCTGATACGTGACCCATACCTGTTTATTGACGCAATCGTTATTAATACAGTGAACATTATTCTGTAAAACTTGATAAGGTAACACACATAATATGTATCCATATATTCATACATTGATATGATCAGGATTCTTCATTGCAGGTTGGAGCTGTCGTTGTAATAAATAAACTTGTTTTCCAATCTAAGTAGGGCTTAATAATGTAAAATAATTTTATAAACAAATCTTTTCTGGTTATGCGAATAACACATCTCGAATCCACTTAGCTATGCACATTTTCTGGATGCGCTAAGGTAGCCCGCAAAATTAAAATTTACTCTCTCTCTCTTAACTCTTAATCTTTTAGTTGAGCTGCACGATTACTGACAAATGCGTGAACTGACTGGACAGGGTCCACTCGATCTGTGTGGTTCTTTCCGCAAAAGACCATTTCAGACCCCAATCTACATGGTCTTCACTTGATCTGACCAAGATTATGTCTGGACTTTAAAAGAGACTGTGACCTCTAAGTTTGTTTCGGCCTTTCTTCTCAGAGCAGTCCTATAGGAAACGCCGCCCTCATCTTGTTTAAAAAAGATGGTTGACGTTTAAAAGTGTTTGTACAAACCTACTTACAGAAATGAAATCATTTATCATTTGCAATTTGATTAAAGTATGATTCGCGACCGTAACAGATATGGCTTTATAGAATTATAATCATTAGAATCAGCTATACAACTCCATAAGTCAGAATTGACCTCAAATGTCATTCAATAGGGTAATATGAACTTAGAGAGACGTAGGTATTGATAATTTTTATGATTATACTTCTATAAATAAATGTTTGATACGGCCGCGAATAATATTTAGATTAACATACAACCTGATACAGACCTGCAAATTGCAAAAAAACGTAAGTAAATTTGAATTTCGCGGGCTACACTGACGCTTTCGCCGTAGAGAAGCCTCATCGAGTGAGGGAGGATGCTGCAAGTTCGACTATTGAATGACTAATCTTTTCACCACGACATGGTCTATAACAGAGATGTTAAGGATATGATATTTCGGATCTGGATACGCATATGGATATAGGAATAAAATTATATCGGTTTCGGAAACGGTTACGGATATGTCATTATTTCGGACAGTTTCGGTTACGGATATTAGATTGAAGTAAAATATAAACACAAATAGTATGTAATAATGTGTTTTTATTTATAGGTTTTATCTAGTCTAGGTTATCATTTGGCATTATAATCAGTCATATAGGTAAGTAATTATTTAGAGATGTTATAATAATTAGTTAGACTCCGCCCGTATATGAAACTATCCGAAACTTGTGCAACGATTACGGTTACGGATATATATTTATTTCGGATATCCGATAGTTTCGGTTACGGTTACGGAGCTCCGTAACATCACTGGTCTATAATAGGCTATGTGGTGGTGGATAGTTAATCTGGTATGGCTCGTGCCGATGTCTAGTCGCTGGCTATCCCGCTGTTCCTATCATTAAAGCCCCATTCACACTATGCAAATTTTTTGCCGGTAGCATAATACAGTATTATTGAAACCACAAATTATGTCATTCGAGGATCTTTGACAGTCGTTAGGGTTCGCCAAATGCCCGAAAGTCTGACAAACAGTCTTACCAAGGGGTATAGTGTAACCCAGTAACTGGTTTGTGGAGGTTAGATAGGCAGTCGCTCCATGTAAAATACTATTATTCAGCTGCATTCGGTTAGCCAGGAAGCGGACCTCAAAATAGTTGAAAAAAGGCAGGCAGATGGTGATTGAAGCAACAAATTATATTTTTGCTGCAACTTATAGTATGGTACAGGCAACCAAGGAGCAGTGGTGGCCCAGTAGTAACGGCCGCGATTTACGAGTGGTAGGTCGTGGGTTCGAACCCAGGCAGGCGCTTTAGTTTGTGTTAATAATTTCATCACCACTGTTCTCAAAACTGGGAAGAAAAACATCGTGAGGAAACCGACATGACCTAGAAACAAAAATTCGAAGACATGTGACGTGACATCTACCAAACCGCACTGGGCCCGCGTGGTAGAGAGGAGGCCTGTGTCCCACAAGTCGGAACATTATAGGCTGATTATGCAGGCAACTAAATCGCACCGTGTAGGTAAATCAGACTTAAGAGTCGTAATTCCAGAAACCCAGATCCGCCATTTTCAACACCAAAATCTGTAGAGATTCTGCGCACCTACCCATCTCGTGTTTCATTAATAACAACGCACATTGTTTGTATTCACAATTACACCTAATTGGTTTAACAATCACATTGCCAGTGGTCTGGACCTGTTAATTGTTGTTCCATTAACTCTCAACTGGAATGAAAAGCTTCATTGTCAGTTATTTCAGGCTGTTAAGTGGCGCTTTGTATTTTTTCGCAGATGCCTAGGTATAATGAAACTTGTAATTGGATGCTGTGGAATTTGATGTTCCACTTATGATTTGTTCTTGCATTGTGGCTTATAAATAGATTTTCTTCAAAATTCAGTGGCAAAATATGGGCATCATAATTTGTGATCGTGATATTTGTGATTTATTTAGTCCGAGAACTACTTTCTAGCTAGCTATCTATATATATCTAGCTATTATTTAAAAGTAAGAAAAAAGGAATAATAGGTTTAATTGTCACAAAAACACGTGCACATAAAAATAAGTAAGATAATTGGAATAAAACAACAGATCTATAATCACACAACACAAATATTCGGCGGTAATGCGCTTTCTCCTCTCACTTCAAGGCAGGCTATTGTTTCCAGAAGAAAACCACGACCAAATAAGACTCATAGGAGTTGCATAAAGTACTAACGTACGTAATGCCAATGTACTATCAATGTTCACTATACCTGTCTATATTTACTACCGCACCGTCTCTATTGAAACTTTAAAACTGTACTCCCAAAGTAATAAATCACTTTTACAGCCACTCAAATCTCGAGGAAAACCGTTGATCATTCGCGAAAATATCCCAGAATAGATCATAATCTTCCAGAGTGCATGTTATTAGGCCAGTTTGTTGAACTCCTAACGTGCGTCGGTGTGTCTGACAACCTTGTTTATTTTATAAGCATAGCACCTATACTAGAAAGGTTTAGTTGGTTAAATAAAGGTAAACAAATCGTAAAAAGGGTTTTTTATAGTTGACACTTTCTTGTTTAAAAATACGTTACAACAAAACTAAATTTATTTTCGATTTATACGATAGTTTCCTCTTTTATTAATGTATGTTAAACTTTATCATTTATTCGTAAACTACTCTTCGTAGATGTAATTGCTTGAGCAGATTTTTTTTGTTGTGATTTATAAAATCAAATAATATTTTGTAATCTGTCTATTGTAAAGAGCCCAAAAAGACAGGTTCCGTAAACAGGTTCCGGAAACTACAACGAATATAACGTTACTAAATTGAAGAGTACACCTGGGACGTAGTATGGCAACTGAAGTAGCAGGTATTACGTTTAGTCGGTTAACCAGACGCCTTTGATAGCACCCTCGACATATGCGATGTTGCGTGTGCGTTTCGATTTTGTTAATATTTATCTTGTTTCTTTATTTTGTTTTTGGTATTTAGTTATTGTAAGTATTTGTTACTTATCGTTATTGGTTGAAAAATGAGTGAACCCGAGCCTGGTACTAGCCAGACCAACTCCGTACTCTTATTTCCATCATCGAAGAAAAATCGCTTCAAAACAGGACCTCTTTCATCCTCTGAGAAACACACATTGATAAATGTGTTTAAATAAGTAAGTAGAAGAAACATGGCCCAAAGAGTGTTATCCGTTGAAAACAGACATAGTTTCAAGACATGATATTTCAAGACACACTCAAGTTAAGGGGTATTTAGCCGAGAAAAATAAAACTTTTAAAATGGTTGACCTACAAATTCTTTTGCCAGACTTTAGCTAATGTGGCTGCTGATAATTGGAAAAATTGCGAGGGTCATGTAATAAAAGATGAACAGAAAATGTTTAAATTAGACAAAATAATTGATGAAACCACTGAACGCTTTATTATTAATGTGACAGATAGTTCCTCAGATTCAGATTCAGAATAGAACATATTATTATATGACTAAAAATAATATGATTTTAACATTTGTAATAAAAGGTTTAGCATCGATGAGTCACGTGGTTTTTGTTGTTTACCTTTATTTAACTACCTAAACCTTTCGAGTATAGCATCGAGCTAAGTGATATAGATTAATTGTTTACATCGAACAAGATGTTTCCTGTTTTCGTTTTGTAATGTAAATGCACTGATTAAATCTTTACATACGATCATTCCAACATTTACTTGGATTCTTTAAAGAATTTCCTCATGCCCTAGTTAGGGTAGGTACTTACTTCAGAAAGAAACCCTGAAAATAAGATCCAGGAAAGCGTTTGTAAATTCAATATTAACACAGATCCAATCCGTGGCTGGCGAAATATAAAAATAATAATTAAACCATAATTATGAACTTGCAATCTTTTCGGAACTGGACACTGGTTACTGTTTAGTATCAGTGTTTAGGCGGATGCTGCATCACGCAGTTTTGATAATAAATCCAAAGCTACTTAATCAGACACCCACGAGAAGTTGTGTGACCTATCTGTAGCACAACATACCTCATACATACATATATGAACAATATATGTGTCCACAGTGCTCTAATGATGACTAAATAAATCGTTAGGAAAAAGTTAGTAGTAGATACGGCCCAGAAAGAGGAGGAAGAATCCTTTAGTGAAGTGTACTTAGTTCCTAAAGTTGAAGCAAACATTGGCCGATGAGAATCATAAAAATATCCTGTTGTCATGGAAATATCGAACACCTAGTAGCTACAACTTGGAAGTCCTATTTAATCCTGGAAAGGAAAGGAACATTCGATAAAAAACAATGGCTGAGTATAATCGCTGCTCATATAAGCAAGTACTTATTGGTACTCCCGCAGTTAATATCAATGATAATATGCTATTGTTAGTTTGTATAATATTTAGCTATATCCAGTGTTACAGCGAGTTATCATGAACTTCAGAGTGCTATTGCACGGCGCCTGACTCATGGATTGCATAGCATTCTACGTCTAATTCAAGAGTTAAGGTCATAAGAATGATGAAGATATATATACGTATCTTTGAACATTTCGTATGTTTGTTTCAATAAATATCAATGGGTGCCATGTTAACCACCACTGAATACAGCCCCTTGATAGATGAAGAGAGAGAGGAGTTCATAAAATGTTGGATGAAATATGGCAGCAATGATATAAATGTAGTCGTGAAGGCTGACAGAGAAGAATAGAAGGTTAAAACATTTTGCGCAGACCCCAATCTACCCTTTTTCCAATGGTAGGTAGAGGTACTTCCATTGGAAAAAGGGCAGGTAGAAGCAGACCATGAAAGACTTCACTTAAAAACTAAAAGTGGTATTATTACATTTCTTATTCATAATGAGCGCATATTAGTGATGTACCGACTAGTCGGCCTTATTTGTAGTCGGCGACTAGTCGGCCCATTTTTTACTCGTATTATTAATATGCTTAAAAAATTAAAAGAGGGTGATTGAAATGAAATTGAAATCGTTACTGTTATTATTTTTTATTATCGAATGAGTTTTACAGTTTACTTTCACTGCAATGTAGAATAGGATAATTAATTGGACTTAAATCCAGAAATAAAATTAACTAATACTTGTAAGAAAAAAGAAGAAACTCTATAGCAAATAATTGGCAATAAGTAGTCACGAACATTGACGAGGTCACCCGAACTCAACCGAAAGCAATGATTGGCTTGGCCGACTAGTCGGCCATTTTGTAGCCGACTAGTCGGCTAATCGGTTAGTCGGCCAAAGTCATAGTCGGCCCATCTCTAGCGCATATGTGAATAACATCAACTTACTAAGGTTATCTTTAAGTTATCAACGACACTGCAGAGACATGAGGTCACTTTTACTTAGACTAAGACCACATGACAAAAAATATGAATTTTAATTACGTTTATATAGCTACGTTTTCATGCAGATATGAAGCTGAAAGTCAGGTATAGAATATACAACACGTCAGTACGGAAAGTCATAAATCATCGATAACCAACTAAAAACAAACAATCTATGAAAATAGATAGCCATTAAATTATTTATGTTTACGGAATTATAAGTGCACTTGATAGAAATGGCTGATAGACATATATTTATGTCAAGAATAGACAAAGTAGTTCAGTACTTTAATAAATTCTAATTCTCATCTAGATTTAACGTTGTTTGTTTATACCGCGGAGAATGTAGATCATAGACAATCCGTTGTCGGCCTAATTTAGCCCGTCTTTCACCATCCAATCGAATACATCACGTTGTTGTGCCCTGAATAACTATTTAAATTATGTCATGCACTTTATCAGGCCAATCTCCTATGAAACCAGTAACTGCATAAATAAAGCCATCTGCTATCATTACAACTTGCTTATTCGACATCAATACGGTCGGGCATGCCCTTCAAGCTAAGGCCTGCCCTTTACTAACAAAATCAACTTAATCCTTCTTGGTAATTGGCTTTCATCAAACCTATCCATCATGGAACAGGACCACACCATCAAAGGTGTATTTTTCATGCCTGACAAATTTATTCCTACAACTTCGTGATCCCTTACCATTTCTCGAAATACAAATGGCTTTTTCAAATCTTAAGTCTGCTTTGGCTTTAGTAGATCGTATAAATTATGCCTTTTATTTAAACAGCCTGCCAACCACTGCAACATATGCAACCTAGATTCTCATTACGGGCGTATTGCGGTTACACGACACGCCGTCAATGTCTCGTTTATTTTTTAAACGGTAAACCTTTCTGGGTATTGTTGGAGCTCCGACTGATACCATCATTTAACCTTTTCACCGTACGGACGTGTACAGACTTTCGAAATGCAACTGGCGCCAACGACGACCATAACAATATGTACACAAATAACGACCTTAGTTCTTTTTACGAGCTCTTGAACTTCTGAAAACATTTCAATTTGTTTAGTTTGGCTTCCGAACCCCCATGTTTTGTGTAGTCATAAAATTTAACAACCGCTTAGAAACGTCTCCTCAAGGTAGCATAACAACATTTGCATATGTTTACTAGTTACACACGTCATATTTTGTATATCAAAATTAATAGTCTTCGACAGTTCGTTTCTATTATAGTCCTAGAAGTTTACGTCAACAGACCGTGAAGTTATTGCCCAGAAATATTGTGAAGAAACGCACAATTTAGAGTAAATACTCGTACATAGTTTAAAACAAGAACGTCTCTTTAACCATCGTCGTCTTCCTAGAACATAAGACAGACGAACCAAATTCTAATCATCGAATTTTCTAGAACTGTAAATTAACTTACAGCTTCGGAATTTCCCTTGTCGTGACTACATTTTAAAACCTCTGATGTTGCTTACAATTGAGCGTTTGAACAAAATATGTTTGCGTCACAACATCAATTGATCTTAATAAAAGGGGAGTTAAATGGCTCTATGTATTGCTTCGTTGGACACGGCCAGTAGAAATTGATTGTTTCATTCACTGCTTTTAATGTTATGACATCCTAATATAAATTACTTATCGTCGACCTAATTCGTTAACCTGCTAAGTCCATTTCGACATAGTTTACAGGACAAAGAAAAATCTGAATAATATCTCTATTAATGTAGCAATGAAAATTCTGAAAATCCCGTTGGTTTCTATAATTTTTCTTGATATTTTAACAATATAATGTAGCAGCTTAACATAGACACATTTTATAAAATTTAGAAAAACAATTATTTAGCAGTTTGTCGAGGTGAAGTTTCAATTTGCTTGAGGACTTAGCAGTTTTTTATTTAAATTGAGTGTGGTGTATAGACTATGACGCGACGCAAACGGTACGTGGGTCTGGGAACGTTGTCAGTACAAAACTGAGGTCCCAACAGGATTTAGCAGGTTTGCGTTGTGGAGATTGACTGGTGGTCAGAAAGCAGTTTTTCGGGCATAGAATTTGTCACCTTTTTTTGGCTAATATCGCAGATATTCCTTAAACGATACGGTAGTTATTAGATTGAACTTTTTAACTGGTATAAAAAGTAAATATTGCCATAAAATGGTTAGCAGGTTAACGAATTAGGCCGACGGCATTATGTATTAACTACTGGGGATATAATTGTATTCAAGTAAGTACTTAGTCGTTTAAGCTCTCGGAATCTTCAAGTCTGTGTAACTATTGCTTGTAGTATCATCCTCAAATCTACAGTTTCTTTAATGGGACTTCGGAACGGCCAATTGTCTTTTAGAAAAAAGAAAATACACGATTATCAGAATCTGCTGCAATGATACTTGCAGCGATTTGTCCAAAGCCTTTGATGTTGTCGTTGTCAAAGAAACTAGGCTTTGTGAGCACCATGAATATGAAATGGATTTGAAATATAGTTTTAACACCTTACGTACATTGGCACTTCCTGACCTATGATTTAACTTTGATAACGTGATAAAGTAATACAGGTAATATTCGCAAAACATTTTGCTACATTTGCTGGATTTTTTTGGCATTTTTCTGGTCTTCACCGGATTTTCGTGACCAGAATTTTAAAACGAAATTGGCCTTTGTTAGTTACCAAAGTTTTGTTTAAGTTTTAGGGTCAACGTAGATAGTTTCAAGGATTTGACAAAGCAATTTGTAGTTCGTGTCATGATTCATAAGTTCCTTTGCGTACAAATAGTCATTCTTCTCCATTAATCGCTTTGCAGTTTACATTCAGTAAGAAATGATTCTCCGGTCTTACTCTCCCATCAAAAATTCTCTCAGTAAGAGTAGCCTTAGTTTATTTTGCGACAACAATCATCTGAGCTATAAAGTAATCATTATCTGTTTAACAGCTTTGTAGCAGCTACTGGTGTTCCAACAATGCTAATGTTTATAGTACATTTAACGGTCGTTCATGTACTTGAGTATCCAAAGTGCTAGCTAAACGTGCATGACGTAACGTTGTAAAAAAAGGACTTAGGTACCTACTCGTACTAACGATGTATGTGTTTGGCGCCTTTTTATGTGCATAACTTATACTTGAGACGGATTTTTGTTCATATTTAATTAGTATGGTAATTATGAATTCGTAGCTATTTTGACTGAAATTGACGCTGACTCCATAGTGGTTGGAAAATAAATTTTCACTGTCCAATCATGATAGTCGATCCATACAAAAAGAAAATGGTGGATATGTAACGAATCAATTAATTGTTGGCGGTCCATAATCAAATTCCAACACAATGGAATCTAAATTTCCGGAAATTAAACCGAGAGAAAAACGATGGGCAAAATGAATGTTTTTCTATTGCTTAACTGGTCTTCCAGAGTTCAATGAACCTAGGTAGAGGTACAATAAAGTATAGTAGTCAAAGGCTTACTCAGAAGAGTTGAAATTGAAGGTTTTTCTAATGCCCGATTTGTCTCACCAAGTCAACTGAACTTAAATACTGCAGTATCGACTTCCGCAAAGTATAGTCCACTATAGTATTAAAGACAACCTGTCACCTTTCGTTTAGATGGTTTCCCGGCCTACTAGCATAGTCCACATTACGTTAGCAACTCATAATCCGATTAAAAAACGCTGTTACGACACTCGTGATAGGAAGCGGGGTGAACTATTCTTAGCCAAAAACCACGTGGTCCCATCAAATGGTTGATCGATGTCCATAATAATGACGATGACGTAGATCGGCTACTTTAATGTTGCCGGAAACATTTATTAGTATTTTATGTTAACAACTCTTAAAGCGATTATAGTACTCTTAATTAAATGGGAGAGGGCGCTGACTCCTGACATACAGGTACACCTAGTTCAGGAGTCAGAGGCTTCAAACAAGTTTCTGTAACTTATTATGTCAATAAAGAATTATTATTATTAAAAAAAAAATCGGTTGCGAACTTGACTTAACTGATGGAACTGCGCGCGTTCAGGCTCGTGCACACTGGCGCGACACGACAGCGTACACAAAGGCACCGCGTGTAGCGCGACGGGCGCGGTCGCGTCGGGCCAGTGTGCACAAAGGCACCGCGTGTAGCGCGACGGGCGCGGTCGCGTCGGGCCAGTGTGCACGAGCCTTTAAACTAATATTCTCGTTGGATTTGTATTATGGGACCCCTGAGCTCTGGCCCAAATATAACTGTATCAAATGTGCACTTCTCTCGAATTTTGGGAACATGTTCTAGACTCATTTGCATCGGTTCTTAATAGACAAATTAGGGAATAAAAGTCAGGCCACCTGAAGATCGTCACCTCTCCGGCTATGATTTTAGAATGAAACTAAAATTCTAATGTTATAATTTACTACAGGTGCTATACTTGTTTCGATCAATGCATTTCGACATTTAAATTGATTACATTATAGTTCGTGTTTTATCGCGTTTACTGTGTGGTGACGATGTAGCCATTTTGTATGTGACCATGGCAGGTCTAGATAATTGAATAAACGTAACCTCCGCTTTGACTGATAAAACGGCTGTGTGTAAACACCATTTAGTTTAATTTTATTGCCATCTACATATTAATAATAACGATAGTTTTACTTTTACTGTTTTATTAAATGACTTCATTCATAAATAGGGTTTTCCTTCTGTCCTACTGAAACTTTCTTTATGTATCTTTTTTGGAATTAAGTCTGCTTGTACCTGACTATTTCGCTTGATAAGCTTTGTGACTATAGATGGCAGTAGCTCCTCGAAATCAGTTGTTACGTCATCATCAATATCTTCAGCTCGTATGCTCCCCTACTAAGTTTTAGTCCTTTCTTCTGTGGCAATCCTCTCTAATCAGTGCCGAACGCATCTAGATCTTTCATTGCCTATGATGCCATTACTTCTATGTCGTCAACCCTGGCGGCTGGTCTATCAACGGATACCTTTGCCGTATTCAGTATCCTCTCTATTGAAGTTGTAGGTACTCTAATGTTACCTAATAAATATATTAACATCTTTTTTTCAGACTAAAGTCAATTTGGTTAGCATACAAACGATTTCGAAACTAGTGTTAGTACTTACATCTACCAGAGCAACAGCACGAACTAATTATTACAACGCTACAGTGGCATGTAGTCGTATCAAGTGCCCCAGTATAGGGTTGGTCCACCTGTCCGCTATAGTTTTCAGGACGCTCTTGGGGCTGGCACGTACCCTGCGCATGATAGCGTGAAAGCCATCTATCTTCGACATATCGCACTGATAATACAATACTGTTGTAACTCAAAATAAGTAAAATTTGAGATAACATCATATAAAAAAAAAATGTGAATAATAATTTTTTCGTCGATTCTGAAAAAAAGTCACATTTTGAATTACAACAGTATTGTATTATCAGTGCGATATATTCTCGACATATATTTCGCCCTAGCGCTGGATGAGTTTAAATCCACTTTCCGACTCGATATTTACTATATCCCTCCTCCTTAAACCTCGTCATTTACATTTAGTTTCCTTGCTCTTGTTTCATGTTTATTATTATACCTATATATAGATAAGTATATGTTTTGTTGTATATGTAAATGGTACACCACTGATTACCTGCATTATTGTCTCTCCTTCTCCCTTGAATCCATCCAAAGGTTGTCTGTAAAAGATCGCTTTTAGCGATAAGACCGCCCATTGTGTCACCCTATGTAAAATTTCTACATTTATATCTGTAATTTTTATGGTGTAGATATTAAAGTATATTCTATTCTATACTTTACGTTTGTTTTTTGACAATTCTTTAGCCTTCAATTCAGAATAATTGCCACGTTGTTGGAGATGATTTCTGCTAACGCGTTTATAATGTCATGGTGTTGGGCAGAGTCGCACGAGCGCCTCAAATTATTCACACTATGCTGATTATCTTGTGTCGGTGTTATCTACACTACTTTGTTACCCAAGCCCTAACGGTACATGTCAGTAGTACTAGTACCAAGTGTGTTTTAACGATAATTTAAAACCACACTTTAATGGTTTAACTGCACAAGGAAAGTAAATTTCTCTGTGGTTACAGTTACAGTGAAGTAAAAAGTTCTAGAGTTTTAGTTTTAATTATTTTGCATCGATAGTGGTTTTATTTTTGTACGGCTGTGCTCTGCATCTGATAAATAAAATAGTTTTATTTGTTACAGCAACACGTGGTAACAAAATGATAATTTACTCGTATAATCAGAAGTCGAGACTACAGACAGACAGCAGACTAGTGTAGTTCAGGAAGTGGAAGATACAAACCAAATAAGATATTGTATCTACCTCACCCTTTTTCAACCTATCTCATGTTTCCAGATACGACTCATTCCATCAATCCTGTCAATTCCTATCTACTGTTAACATGGACGTAGGTAACTCCTTTGTGGGCTATGGCCACAACACTCAGCATGCGCACTTCTATCTCTACTCTACGAAGAGAAGACAAATCACTTTCTTAACAAAAAGTCATTTTTTTCTTGAATTTTTACATTGCGCCGTAGAAATCTTTCGACAATCTGCCATTTTGTCTTCCGTTTCTTCCGTATCTATACTGGCCATGCTACGCATGCTGGTCTCTGCTTACTTCTACCAGCCTCAAGTCTGCTTTTATTAATTCCTTCCGTTATGACCTGCATCAATGATTGCTCACATGCATCTTTTTTTCCGGCTACCGCTATTAAATTTAAATTTTATTAATAAATTATATTTTTTATTTTATTTAATAGAAGATTAGATAGCTAAGTTTGATGGTAGGTATAATTCCTTTGTCTTATATGACAATAAATTATTACAAGCGTATTAATAAATGGGCTTTAAAATTAACCTAGATTCTATTACCTACTTTTTGATGATCAAATTAATTTGTTTGCATACAAAACATTCATTTAAATGTCTATCAGCCGGGGTCGATGACTTCTACATTGATCTGGCAAAAGTTGAAATTAAAACACTTATCATTTGAGATAGGTATGCTGATTTGATGATATTTTGACTGGAATCACCGGAATTGCCAAAAATGTTTGTCCGCGCATCACTTCAAAGCGGTTAGCGGCTGCACCTTTTTGGCAATTCTTTTTGTCTTTAAAATAAATACACAATTGAACGAATACCTATGGTATAACACGATGCCTAATGATATCACTGCATACCTGTATATTGTCGATTTCTTATTTTATCCATTCTTTATTTACTTACACATACATTAATTGTAAGTGCAAACTCTGCCAGAATATTCGGTAATCGGCAAACGTTGAAATTCCTTGCAAACGCATCGTTGGTAGTATTTGATAGTCGTCTAGTCGAGGTCGTTGGCCAGACAGAGCGGTGAATGAACAAGAAGTAAGATAAGGAATATAAATATTGAACTTGAGTATTTAAAATATAAGGTACTAGCTGCGCCCTGCGGCTTCACCCGCATAAGTCTCGATCCCGTTGGAATATCGGGATAAATAGTACACTATGTCCTTATGCAGGTCATGGTCTAACCATGTGCTAAATTTCATCCAAATCCGTTCAGCCGTTTTAACGTGAATGCATAACGAACAAACATACAAAAAATCAAATATGTTTTCTTTATTTATAGTATTAGTGTGGTGTTATGCAATGTATTAGTTATTTTTAAAATGGGCTCTATTAGCTTTACAAATGTACCAAATTTTTGGCATTCCAATGCAAACAAATAATACTATTACTTGGGTACTACGGAGTCAAGTCAGATTATAACGGATGTAAAAGACACTTAAAGAAACCGACAGTCACTTGTACTCCTCATCATTGTTATAATTTTTTTGTACTGGACCATACCTGAAAACCTCCTGGTTACGGAAATATTGAAGGTCGAAATTCCAACTTTTGCTGACGTTTTTTTACCAAAACAAGTTTTTAATGTTATAAAAATTATAACACAACTAGCTTTTGCCCACGGCTTCGCTCGCGTTAATTTAGAATTTGTCAATCAATTCGGGTTGTTCGGGGAATTGTAGTAAGGAGGATGAAAAACCGGTCTATCGACACTCTAGACTCACAAAATGTATTAGGTACTTAAATAAAAAATCTCTTAACACACTACTAAAGTTTCTACAATGATATAATTCAATCATGATTCGAAAGACACGTGGCGCCATCTATTATCATAAGAACGTTATTGTTGTTTTCCTCGGGAACAGTACTTTTTTTCGGGATGAAAGGTACTCTATGTCCGTTTCTGTACACCTGACAACGTATATGCAAAAATTCAGGATGATCGGTTCAGTGGTTTAAGCGTGAAAAGGTAACAAACAAACTTACTTTCGCATTTATAATATTATAAAGTTAGGATGACGATTTTATTTTCCGAGGCTTATTGAGTCACTTCATCACGGTAGTAAAGTTTCTTCCTGGTAAATATATTTCAGTGATTTCACTTTTTATTTTCTCTTTGGGAAATCCTCATACCCCTCAATTGGGAATGACTGAGCAATACGATTTATGTTCGACTTAGGCCTCGTTCACACAGGGACGACCAGTACGATATTTTACTGTATCATTTTTGGATCACATGGCAGTTTCATACTGCATTGGTTTTTAGTCGTATGGACAGGGGGATGTTGACGTGCGATCCCAACTATTTACCGTAAAATATCGTACAGGACAGCGCCGTGTGACCGGGGTCGGCCATACCATTTAAAACTATCTGATTTTCTTCCTGAAGTCCTGATACTATGAGCCGGAAGCGCAGGATGTTCTTCGTCCTAATTGACTTCCCTAGGGTCACTAAGGTGTTTGCAAATCAAGAACTCACTTCTCCACCTATACTAGGTACATATTCAGCCGATGATTTTTTTTTTAATTTCGCCGTAAAAACTTAGGTATAGTGAGCTATCATTACACTTGATGTTAGAAATTAGCACTATTGACAACTCACTTGAGATTTTTACAGAATAGGCCGGGTGATTTCCTCGCCTTACAATGTTTATTTTCACCGAGAGTCATAAGTACTTCTTACCAACATGGAATCTCTCACTGTCTTCTAGATCACTCGGTATTCCTAACGTCACCGTCTTTTGTTTCCAGTTCTCAGCGAGGCGTGCCAGAATGAGCCCACGTGCTTGCAGGACCGCGCTGGTCTGGAAGCCATCACAGCGCTGCATCATCAGCTCGATGACGACGCCAACGGAAACGTCGACCTTAGCGAGAGTGATGATGTGAGTTCATGACTATGACTTTATTCTGTTGTCTGTTCAATTACATGTTTGAAATCGAGAATCATGCAACAGGCTCTACTCATTAGAAATTTTAAATCCATTTATTCATTCATTCATTCATTCACTGACAGACAATGCGCAGTCTAGAAGCATGAAATTTTGCACAAGAGTTCCTTTTGAACATTCATCTCTTAAAGAAGTTATATTGTATGGTAGTTTAGAAGTTCGTCATTTTCGCTCATGGGAAATCCCATCGGGCATAGAATAGAGTATTGTTTATTACTTGGTAATGAATATTTGACATGTCACTTAATGAAATAAATTTAACAAAGTGATAATTATGGTGTTTTGTTTTAAGCGCATTTTCTCCTATCTTTTGCAACCATTTCTATAATTTTTCCTTACTTTATTTTTAGTGTCAAAAAATAAGGTTTGTGGATTTATAATCCCAGCAAGTCTAGACCTGCATTTACTTATTATTATCTAAGCGTGACTACGGGTCATAGCCTACGCTCTCTGGGAGGGCCATTCGCTTGTGGAGCGGTGTTTCTCTCTCCTTTTTATGTGCATAATTTAATTCCACCTATTCTATGGGCGAAGAGAGCTGGGTTAAAGTGGCCGTATCGCGTGTATTCGGGGGTCCGGGATCTTCTAAACCGGTGATGATCGATAGTTGTTGGGCTAAGTCCGTCAACGAAGATACGGTCCCGTTCGACAGTAGTTCGAAACTTAGAAGTGAACTCTACTCCCGATTGACAACTGTCAAATCGTGTTGTCATTAATTTTTATTTCAGGCCCCGGACTAACCATAAGTCTTAAGTGATAAGGAGTAGGAAACGCCCGTAACTTTTGCCGAATCTATGGACTTCGTGCTTAGGAAGTAGGCCCCCTGATGTGCCAGGGGTTCTGTTGTAGCATCTCGCATAATATGTCCATGTCTAACCGTCGGTTGAAACCTGCAACAGCTTTTAGCGCCATCCTGTATTGGTGTTCAATTTTTAGTAGGTTTCTTCCCATCCCATTCCCGCCCCATCGGGAAGACGGCTCGTTGTCATAGAATAACATAGAATAGAATAGAATAGAATAGAATACTCTTTATTATGTACACCATAAAAATTACAGATATAAAAGTAGAAATTTTACATAGAGTGACACAATGGGCGGTCTTATCGCTAAAAGCGATCTTTTACAGACAACCTTTGGATGGATTCAAGACAACAACAACAAAAAAACAACAACAACATAACATCACGCCTGTACTCCTCGAAGAGTAAGGCAGAGGTATACCTATAGTACACCCACAGTGTTATGTCTCAGAATACTGTATAATAATTAGTTTCGGGCCAATCGTAGAACTGTGCACATCATTATGTGGCCGATCATTTTATTGCATCTAAGGACAGCTTTGCAAAGGGCAACGACCGCTTGAGCGATAGACTGAACCTTGGTCATAACACCTATAATAAAACCGGACAGTCGAGCTACTAGTTGAAGACAGTATTTAAACTTTAGCGAGTCAGCAAATGGCAAATAATAACGAATAAAAAGCTTAAGCTTTGTTTGCTTTAGCTTGGTGGTTAACAAGCGACCGGAATGAAGTTTTGGCATCGAAAATAGCACCTTTATAATTACATTTTAAAGGCTGTAATTGCACCAAAGTGGTGGGGCGGCAAAACAGTCAAAAGTCAAATAATTTAGAATTGATTCTAGTCGCCCCCTTCTTTCTTTAATTGATTCTAGTCACACATAGACGCAACTAATGCAAGTCTATACTTATCCTACTCCTTACTTATTTTCTTCGTAAAACAAAATCTAGACTAAATCCATGACCTGGTACTCTAGATATTACGTTTGCATGCTAATAAAATTCTCACCGCAAAGAACACTCAGACCACTTGCACCGCCAATTACTAAACACGTTTAGCGCTGAACGAGTTTTAAACAACATTCTGTCTCTGTCATCTTCAAATATTTGACAGAAATAGAATTATGTTTTAAACGTGTTTATTAATTGGCAGTGCTAGTGGGCCTGAGAATAGTAAATGTGATAGAGAGAACTTCCTCATACTTAGATTTTAGGTAGAAATACACATGTTACTGAAATAGACCACAAAGACAAGGAAAACCAACCACAATTATTTTGCTATGTTTATGTCCCTCGGGCCAAGGTTTTGTCCTTGTTTATATCTAAGCCTGGGTCTCGTGGCCTAGCTTTAATTGTTTGACCTGAAATGAATCTTTCTGCCAAGTAATTTGAAGCATAAATTGGCTATTTGTTTTCCTGAATGTCGCAGGCAAATAAGTCATAACTTGGGTTATAAAAGCTCACTAATCGCATTTTTTTATTTTGTTGGCTATGGTCAACATTTCGAGACAGTGAATTGGTAAACAGACATATGTTTACAGGTAGTAAATTATCACAGGGTGTCTGCTGCAACCACAAACCGGTTAGGATTTTAATTTATAATCTGAATCTGGACTTCCCGGGATACTTGGGTTAGGCATGACACTTAGACCCACTCACACCTCCCGTCGCTAAACACTTTAAGCGCTAAACGAGTTTTAACCATCATTCTGTCTCTGTCATCTTCAAACATTTGACAGAAACAGAATTATGTTTAAAACTGATTGGTGGTGCAAGTGGGCCTGTTTAAATTTCTTTTCCTGACCAGGGTCGGCTTTGAAGTAACGCCGTTTTTGTTAAAAAGTTCGTCCGGGGAAATACGAAATACTACCACCATACCTACACTGCCCCCCAAATGCGTAACATACGTTTAACCGTATCTGAAGAGTTTTGAGAGAAATTCCAAATCCCAAGCTTCATATGTTTAAAATTCGTCTGCTAGACAACGAAAATAACGCAATGAATGTTGTTGAACTGTCAAAATGATGGCATTTCAATTATGTGTTACGCAATTACCCCACAGATATTGTTGCCACACAAAAACATAAAAAAACTTAGTTTATAACCTGTAACTCCTGTTTCCAGTTCCTCCGCGAAGAGTTGCAGTACGACAGCGGATACGAGAAGCGGCAGCGTGCGTTCCATCACAACGATGACATGCACATCTCCGTCAAGGAGCTGTGGGAGGCGTGGCTTAGATCTGAGGTCAGTAAATCATAGTTCTGATTGATATACATTTCTGCATGTACTACTAATATTATATGAAGACAAATCCGGACAGTCCGGTTAAATAACTAAACTTAAAATTCTTAAAAAACGTTATTTAACGCAAAGCATTGAGGTGTTGAAAACAGAAATTAAAATTTAAAAAGTTTGGTTGATTTTTTATTAAATTCAGTTCTCAAATGCTTTGCCTGAAGTGGCGTTAATCGACTTCCTCCTAGATTGTCCAAATACGATTGTATAATTTAACTTTTTCTGCTTGTGTTACTAAAATTATGTTATGTTCAAACAAAATGAGAATAGTAATATGAATAAATAAATGATTAATGTTGATAGCTAGTTAAAAAGGTCACAGCAAGTTCATTAATAAAATAATATGAAAAACAGCATCTTCATATCAAATTGGGTTGTGACTGCGCGTATGTGTGTGTGATTGATTTTCGAATCTATCTTACTAATATGACAAACTTCGATTCCAGGTGCACAACTGGACGGTGGAGCAGACAGTAGAATGGCTGTCGCAGTCGGTGGATCTGCCGCAATACAAGACCCTGTTCCTTCAACACAAGGTCACTGGCGCTACCCTGCCCAGGTAACCATTAATATTAGTCACTACATCTACTTAATAAAAAACTGAATTCACCGGCACAACCTAAACCGCTGGGTCTAGTAACATAGGTTCTCAACCTTATTTTGACAACCCCCCACTTTGAGAATATTTTTTTTCCAGAGCCCCCAATTTTTTTATTTACCATCCGTCGCGAATCTCAAACAAATAAATCAAATCAAATAGTTATTTAGCCATGTAATATTATTATAGTCGTAAGATCCCATCTCAACAACCCTAATTTTCCCTGGATCTTCTACTGCCCCCCTGAAAGTCTCAAACGCCAACGAGCGGGCGTTATAGCCCACGTTGAGAACCTATGGTTTAGAAGCATATAATTTTGTACAAGAGTTACTTCTATAACGAATGAAGATTTTTGAATGGACATTATATTTTTGCCGATGGCCAGCTTGTTATTGCTATAAAAGAGCCTCCACAAGTTTCCATACTAAGCTTTCGTCCGGGGACAGTAAGCTGCGTAACCTAGACCCTATGGACTGGCTAATATTTTACTACTGCATTCAGAGCTCATATTCCAAGAGTTATTAGTCTAACAAGTGGTATCGTGTTACCCAGTAACTTGGTTAGATACGGTCGCGTGTGATCGGTGTAAAGTACTGGTATTCAGCTATATCCGGTTAAACTGGAAGACTGAGAAAAGTAAATCAAACAGTAATTAGGTTTCGTTACAGACAAATTAGTTAACGAAGGCAACGAATATTTGCAGGTAAATATTCGTTTAAATTAAATGGAGCATCTGTCACTCGAAGCAAGCTTATCTAACTAGGGAAGGCTCCTGTCATAATTGTGGACAAGTTACCTCCGTTATTATTTGACTGAGAATTTGTGGCACGTGGAACGAATAGTCGACTTTGACATAACCGGGTTATCTAGTTTTGTACAGATTAGGTGTTGAATGGGCCCCTAATGTCC
This sequence comes from Griposia aprilina, assembly GCA_916610205.1. Classification (NCBI taxonomy): domain Eukaryota; kingdom Metazoa; phylum Arthropoda; class Insecta; order Lepidoptera; family Noctuidae; genus Griposia; species Griposia aprilina. Next base: position 11,277,850 of record OU744285.1, on the reverse strand, counting down.
GACATACCTTCTGGAAAAGCACAGACCATCATTCTCCCTTAAAGGCATTATCATCCGCCAACTCTGGTTTCTCTATGACTAAACCAGCTTTGATAGTTATCTCTTTTAACTCCTTTGAGTCCCGAGGTCGCGATATCGAACGTGACACAATAGATAATCATTGTGTATCATTACGCGGGATTCAAGAGGTTAATATGGATCATCGACACTTCCCAAGTCACAGCGGGCCTCCTCACCGGACATGCCTCACCTTCTTTCCCGCCCATCATGTACCATCTGCACATTGCAGCTGCCCTGGTATCTTCTTACTAGTCAAACAAAGTTTGAGTAGTAGTAGTAGTTGAAAGAAGAAACCTTAAAAATCAAAATCAAATCATTTAATTCAAATAGCCATTCATAAAAGCTGTTTGTGTATGTGAGTTTGAATGTTTGTAAACGCAGCCACAATATTGGAGAAATTCTTAGTGTGGGGCAAAGTTTAAAAAAACAAAAAGGCAATTTGGAAAAAAAGTTTTTTATTTTCTATTTATTGATTGATTTTGAATTTGAAATTGAATTGATTGTCTTAATTTGAAAACTCAAGAGGGGTTTTTTTTTTGTATTTTTTTTTGTTTTTTTTTTTTTTAGTATAAATATTTAATAATATATATTGTTTAGAAGGATGACTATACACATACGGAAACTGCATTCTAATTAAAATCACCACAAACAGCATACAATCCAATTACAATAGTATTTACAATTAAAATATAATAACCTAACCTAACTAAAACTTTTAACACACTAAAAGATGGCGTCGAAAAATTCCTTCTAAATTGTCATAATTGAATTGAACTGTGAGTTGTTTTTGATTTTATGTATTTTAATTTTCTCTTTTACTCTTATTTATTTATTTTATTTATTTAACCATTTATGTACACACATATAAAAACAGACAAGAAGAAAGGAACAGAAAAATAGGTACAAAGGTGATGCTTATTTCTAAAGAATTCTCTTCCAGCATATCTGCGATAGGAGAGTATATTAAAGAGATGAAGACGTGTGTAAGAGTAGAAGGGAAAATAAAATACATAAAAACTAAAATAATTTTCAATTTAAATATAAACATAGGTACAATAAGAGAATATACTAAAATACATACATACTTCTAAAATAAATATCACTAAAATATATAAAAATATAATGTAATTTAAACACGCTGTCTACATCTGTTTATCTACTTTCCTATCGCAGGTATGCTGGAAGAGGCAACAGGCTTCTTCTGGGAAAGCTCACTCCATCGTCGACTTTGTCTCTGTCATCTCTGACCTAGACTAGAGTCAAGAGCACATCCATCAAAAATAAAAATAAAAACAGGTTTCTTTGGAAATAAGCATCACCTTTGTACCTATTTTTCCGTTCTTTTCTTTTTGTCTGTTTATACAGGCTGGCAGGGATATCGAAGCACAACATGTTACCATGGATTCAGTACATGATTCTAGACCCATTTTTTTTTTTTGGGTTGGAAATCAACAAATGACCTCTCCCGCTCTGGGCGGAGCGGAAGGGCGTGTCAGACTCTTACTAACTAAAACCCACCCGTGTTCCTTCAGTTGCCTGTGCGCCAGGGCTACGGTAACACTGTCGAACAATCCGCGACCCCGGCAGGCATCGGCCCTATCGGACCCCGTCAATTATGCTGACATCTCTTAGAGGCGCGCGTGGAACACAACGCGCCGTCGACCCGAGCCTGGTCGTCCTTGCCGGACGGCGAGCTGCCCATTGCTCGCCGTCCGCAGGCCCGCGCCTACGGTGGCCGGGAGTCGGCTATCGACTGCCGACGCCCAGGGTGTCTCCTCCTGATGATTCTAGACCCCTGCGTTGTAATTTTTCGTCGCTTATTATTAAAAAAAAAAAAATTATTCCATGCATTTTGACCGCGTAGGTATTGCACGTTAGTAGGAAACAGCAAAGTTTTTTTTTTAATAACCGACGAAAAATTTCAACGTAGGGGGGTCATGTACTGAATCCATGGTAGCAGGTTGTGCGTCAATGTCCCTGCCACCTTGGATATGTATGTACATAAATAGTTAAATACATAAATAACCCCCTTCTCCCTGTCATCGTTATAATAATATCTGTTCACTTAGGCCTTCCCGTGATTCCTTTAATAAAGGATACCAGCACGGGTCGTAATAGTCATCTCAAGAACATAGAACAACAACAAATACCGCCCTTTATATCTGCTTTTTATTTGCCTTAGTAAATAGTTAAGTAGTCTTAGACGTAACAAAAATTATAACTCTTGTTATGTAAGTCCCACCTATTTAATAGGAGCGAGGCTAATTACCCAAAAGGGCACAAATCTAGACGATCAGCTGCTCCTTAGAAATTCGTAATAGGAAAATCCAATTAACACTACCCGACCTGCGAATCGTACATGGGATCCCATACTCATAAGTCGTGTTGTGGGTATTGTGATATCCACGAGGCCGTTCGTTTGCCAACATGATTAAATCCGTCTTTTAAGCATCCCTTTGTCCAATTATAAACTTTCAGGGACTGATTATTATAAGAGGTGGTCGGCTGCTTAATCGGTCATACCTGGGGTTGCCTTAATAAATTAAGGCTCCCAGCCAGGGCTTAAAAAACTTACAAACTGTGCGACTACATGCTAAGGGCACCCCCTGTGGGGTACGGACCTCGGCTTAGGGCGTCGCTGGGGGAGACAGGCTGGATCGGAATTAGGACTGATTATTAAATAATTATTTATCTTATGTTCACTTGGAAGATCATCACTGTTCTGTGATAAATGATTTTATTTCTGTAAGTAGGTTTGTACGTACAAACACTTACACGTCAATTGTATTTTAGAAACTAGATGATGTCGGCGTTTCCTAACTGAATATTCTGAGACGAAACAAGCTCAGAGGTCTCTTTTAAAGTCAAGACATAATCTTGGTCAGATAATGTGAAGAAAAAAAGATTATTTAAAAACAACCTGTTTATCTCCCAACAGATTGGCAGTAAACAACATGCAGTACCTGAGCAACGTATTGGGCATCAAGGACCCCATACACAAACAGAAGCTCGCGCTCAAAGCGATGGACGTCGTGCTCTTCGGACCCCCTAAAGGTAGCGTGCAATTCTTGGACATAGACATATCTACTTAATACAAACCTTATATTCACTTATACAATATGGAGACGACAATACACGCTGGCAATACTCACACACGCATACGTATGCACTGCTCACGCGTGCGTATGCGCTGCGTGTGCGCTGACAGAGTATTTTGTAACGATAAAATAAATCTTGCAGTGGTGGCCCAGTGATAACGGCCCCGACTTACGAGTTGTAGGTCGTGAGTTCGAACCCAGGCAGGCACTTTACTTCGTGTATTTAATTTCATCACCACTGCTCTCAAAACGGTAAAGGAAAACATCGTGAGGAAACCGGTATGCTTAAGAGCCAAAGACATCAAAGACATGCGACATCCACCAATCCGCACTGGGCCCGCGTGGTAAATTACAGCCCATTCTCTCTAATATAGAGGAGGCCTGTGTCCCAGCAGTGTGAACATTATAGGCTGGTTATGCTAAATAAATATTAACATCGAAATTAGAAAAGTGTTTTTTTCAAACAAACAAAATAGTAGTGATGGGCGAGACTATGGATCTTGCCGTTAGCTATAGTGACTAAACTATTGGATATATTTCATTGAATTTTCGTTTGCAGACTGGGAACGTCAATACCAAGTAGTTTAATTTATTGTCGTCTCCAACTTGTAATAAACTATATTAACTCACTATCACACAACGCACAGCCTGAACTGCGTGGTCAAGAAGTTAGACAGTTGGAAATTGGCGTTTAAACTTAGAAAAGAAAAAGGAAGAAAACTAAATAACAAAATAAGTAGATCTACGAGCACAGAACATAGATAGTCAGTAGTACAGCCCGATTCAAACTTTATGGCGGCTCGGAACATGAGGCGCGTCGCTGCGCAGTAACAAATTCACGTGACAGCGGGCGTGAGGTTCTGCGCAGCGAGTAGCGCACTTCAGAGTAGTTCTGTTTATAAGTAACACTGTTTTTACGACTTGAAAAAACATTGCGATTTCTTTTTATAATGTACTTTTAACGCTTTTGCCCGCGGCTTCGCTCGCGTTAATTTAGACTTTGACAATCAATTCGTGTTATAATTCAATCATGATTCGAGAGACACGTGGCGCCATCTATTATCATAAGAACGTTATTGTTGTTTTCCTCGGGAACAGTACTTTTTTCGGGATAAAATGTACTTACTCTATGTCCATTTCTGTACACCTGACAACGTATATGCAAAATTTCAGGATGATCGGTTCAGTGGTTTAGGTTTGAAAAGGTAACAAACAAACTTACTTTCGCATTTATTATATTAGTTAGGATTTTTAATATTAATGTATTATATACAAACCCTTCGGAATAAATACTCTAAATGATGTTGAAAACTGCATCAAAATCAATTGCGTAATTTAGAAGAACAACGCGGTCACACACAAAGACTTTACACCCAGACACAAGTATTTTTTTTTATATGTGACGGAGAAGGTACGCATCTCGCGTTATCATCAGCCATATTTTAACTATTATGGGCGTACTGTAGGGAGTCTTGGTCATTGCGCAATAATAAAAACAATAAAAAATATTGGAAAATCCAAAAGTGCACGCCTCATAATCTCATTCAATTCTATAAAAAAAATATAAATAGATGTACAGTCTTGTAGTTTTTGTTTTTTATTAATTGTAATAAAACGACACTGAATTAATTAGCCATTTGCATTCAGTGACCTACAATTGTAGACTAGAATTAAAAAAAAAAAACAAAAAACAAATAATGGATTTTTTCACAAGTTACAGTGTTTCCGGGTTTCACACATGACGGACAGGATTTTTTTTTGACCTATTTTGGTGTTTTTTTCCAATTCTATTGCAGTAAATCAATTTTTAAAAAGTATGAAATTAATCACCATTAAATTATCTCGACAATAGTATGCAAAATATCTTGATTCCGTGAACTAACAAGGCTATAATAATAAAAATAGCCGCCAAAATGAGGCGAAATTTTTTTTTCGATCGTAAAGCACTCTCTGATGCTTCGCATCATGAGTCGTGCAATAGTTGAAAACACATTTTTAATCAATTTTATTTTATAATATAAAGCTCAAAAACCACATCACAGAATCGATACTAAAAGCTACAAAAAAAAACACAATTTATAAATCTAATTTGAAAGTACATACTGATATGCTAGACCTTATTGCACAATAGGATTAAATTTTAGTCTATTAAAATTTATGATTAGTCTTCTAATTATTCAGATATTTTGCTTTATTGAGGACGAAGAGCTCAAAATCATTTGTACCAAAATACTTAAAAGTACTTACTTTTAGTATAAGTACACAAAATTAAGTATATTGGTACACAAAATTTTAAGAATAATAACTCCAAATTAACGCTGGCTTTCGGGCTTCAAATCAAGACACAAGGAATTTTGCATAAACGATCTTCGTCTAAGGAACGTCTAAGATTCCACTAATACATCATTAAAATGCAAATAAACCTTTATGTTGATATTATAATCAGTTTCACATTATCGAATACTAATGGCGAAGACGATAGATTAAGGAAACCGGTCCCTCAAGTAACCTCATCTAAGATAATAATATCATTTGTACTAAACCAGTTGGGCTAGACTGGAAATGAGTTTTATTATGTATTTATGGTTAAATTATCTATTATGTTTGTTATGTATTCCCTATAAGAGCGATAATTAAAAGGTAACCGATGACCGTTGGGGAAGACGTATTCTTGAGTGGCGGCCGTGAATCGGCAAAAGTAAGGTATGTTACACACTTGTTCGGGTCGGCGTTATGCGGCACGGCCGGGACGTTCAAAATCGTTTTTATTTTTTTATTGCTGGCTTGCTCTTGACCTCGATGACGCCTGATGGAAAGCGATGGATGGTGGCTAGAAAATGCCTGTTCACTCTAGCTTTGAAGGCAGACGGTTTAAATGTGGAAGGGAACACAAACGCTGGCAGAGAGTTCCACACTTTGGCTGTATGGGCGCATAATATATATGGAGGAGAAGCGCTGAGTACGACTGGTCGGGATATCAACCAAGTGTGGATGGTACTCTGCACTACGTCTTTTTTTTTTGGGGGTGGTAATTGATCAAATGACCTCTCCCGCTCTGGGCGGAGCGGAAGGGCGTGTCAGACTCTTACTGACTAAAACCCACCCGTGTTCCTTCAGTTGCCTGTGCGCCAGGGCCACGGTAACTTTTTCGAACAATCCGCGACCCTGGCAGGCATCGGCCCTAGCGGACCCCGTCAATTATGCTGACATCTCTTTGAGGCGCGCGTGGAACACAACGCGCCGTCAACCCGGGCCTGGTCCTTACCGGACGACGAGCTGCCCATTGCTCGCCGTCCGCAGGCCCGCACCTACGGTGGCCCGGGATTCGGCTATCGACTCCCGACGCCCAGGGTGTCTCCTCCTGCGGCGACTAGGGGCGCGAGGGCGCAATGATTGCCTCTCCCTCACGCGCTCCGCCTCCTCCTTCGCGAGCATTACTGCTTCGCAGAAGGAGGTGACTGCTTACCATTCCCTCTCGCTCCGTACCATGGCCTGAACCAGGGCCGGACGCGAGAGATCGCCGCCACGAGGACACGGTGGTGCTCCGCTCAAGCCGGGCAGACCTCCACCGTATGCTCCATCGTGTCCTCCGGTCGATCCACACAATTCCAACACCCGGGTGTTTCCTCCCGCCTTATCCGAAACAGGAACCTCCCGAAACAGCCATGTCCGGTGAGGACCTGCGTCAGGCGGAAGGTGAGGACGCCGTGGCGCCTCTCAAGCCACTCCTCAAAGAGGGGACTTACCGCCGCAATTGTGGCGTGCCCAGCGCTGGGTTGCGACAGTCGCACTCTCCATGCCGCCATGAGATCCCGCCGGAGCTCAGTCCGCTGTGCCGCGATTTCTCGCGGCAGCGGAGTAACGCCCCGGCGTTTCGCCTCCTCGCGCCACTCCCAAATGTGCGCGAGGACTTTTGCCTCCAGATCCCATGGCGGCAATCCGGCAAGGAGGCTCGCCGCCTCGCACGAGACCGTGCGGTATCCCCGGAGCAGCGGGATGGCCATGACCCTTTGGGACGCGTTCAACCGGCGTGCTGGTCGGAGCCTCAATGAACGCGCCCACACCGGTGCCACGTAAAGGGCCATGGACCGCACGACCCCCGCGTAGAGCCTCCGGCAGGAGGCGTTTGGACCCCCTAGATTGGGCAGGAGCCGCTTCAAGGCAGCCCCGGCCCGGTCCAGCCTGGGAGCCAAACGTCGGAAATGCTCGACGAACTTCCACCGGCTGTCGAGGACGAGTCCCAGGTACTTCATCGTCGACTCGACGCCGATGTGAACCCCTCCCGCCATTATTTGAGAACCCGAGAGTGGCGCGTTCCGAGGACCATGAAAACACATGGCCTCGGACTTGTGCAGGGCCACCTCGAGTCCCTATTGCCAGATCCTCTCAATGACTATCGCAACCCCGCGTGTCATTAATTCACTACGTCGTGTCACTACGTCTGGTAATCCGGTAGTAAAAGGGCGATATAATATGTAGATATATGTTCGGTGAAAAAGCCGCCCGGCTGTGATGCGGCTAAGGCAATAATCATCTGCAACATGCCAATTCAGCATGGAGTTGGCTCGGCCGAAACGAGTTTGCCGATCAGCATGAGCCAAATGAAAACCAAATATTTAGCAATAGCTTTGATTCGTTTTTTTGTTTTCTTTATTAGTTTAAAGAGGGTTTTAATCTAGGCATATTGTGCCGTCCTCGTCGTTACATATTGAATATAAATACTAAACACAACTAAAATTTATCTTACACTACCTCTACGATTAATCAAACAACCAAATGGAACCGTGCACCTAGCTTCTGACGTTTCATAAGTGCCCATGTAGGTTTATGTGAAATATAAATATTTTGATTTGATTTGATTTCAACCCTAATGCTTGTACAGCATCCTGGCTGCTTCCGAAGCAGGAGCAGCAAGAAGGTTGTAACAAACCACAGACTCGCAAATACTTTTAAATTCAATCAATATACCCCGTCTTTCCGACTCATTCTGGACACACTCCACGAAGATATCTTATACAAATCTTCAATTAAATTTCATTCCACACAATTTGTTGAGTTCGAGTCGGCTTTGTTCTTCAACAAATACTGCCAACCCGAACAAGTATGTAGTACGTCTAAGGTAGAACGCCCTCAGGCTAGATATAGCGACGATCTTCGCAGGGTGGTTCGTAATAGCAGGATGAAATAGCCGAGGATCGAGTTGAATAGCGTGCAATTGGAGAACTCATATCCATTAACCTACGCCTCTTTTAGCCTTGAATACGAACATTTCCACACAATAATTATAACGGACAGTCCTCTGTGCAGGCTCAGATCAAGTAAAAAAAGGTAGATAACGCGCGGCCTTTGTTGTTAGTGAAGCCACAAAACTCAGCTCCTCCAAGTAAACACACGCGCTCACGCACACACGTGCATCAAACTAAGCTCTTTTTCGTTAGTATCTCATGAGGCGCCGTGCAGTAAGTTTGCCTACAAAATGCCGTCTATTTCATGAGGCGCCGTGCAGTAAGTTTGCCTACAAAATGCCGTCCTGTGTAATTAAATGGTGCAAAAACAATACAAAAGTGAACAAAAAGTCTGAAGGAATATCGTTTCACACGTAAGAACACATAAAACTATATTTTTTTTGTCATTCCAACACAATTTTGAGGTTATTCGGAACAGATAATGTCAATGTCCCGAAATGACGTACCGGGAGAGTGTTGCTAGTAGTTCTTATTTCTATTAGCCCAAAATGTGGGTAAGTAAATTGTAGGCAGTAATAGAAAAATAATTAAGTAGAGAGTGGACAGAACATTGTTTTTTTTAATCACGTGATTTTATCTTACATTAATTGAAGTCAAGGTAAATATTTATTTTGTAATTTGTTTATGTTTTTGTTTAAATTCTTGAGTACTTACTTACATACCTTCTGTTTTACTATGAAATATTATGGTTTTAGGTTTCCAAGGAACATTTTAATAAGAAATGAATGGGTAGCTGCTATAAGACTGGGCCGAAATGAACCACAATGGCAACCATCCTCATTTAGTGCGGTTTGTTTTTAACTCATTAATTCCGTTTTTTTTTTGTATTATTATATTTTTTCAAATATATAATTGTTTTACTTTTTGTTGTATTTTTTCTCCCTGCTCACATACCCCTGGACTATCTATTTATAAAGTGATAAAAACGTGTGAAAATTCAAAGAGATGTTGAACGTAGGAAATACGTTTAGCATATCTTTGATTTTTTGACGTTAAGGAATATTGTTTCCGGTAAATGTAAAAATATAAAACAACAAACAGACAGATTTACTTTTGCATTCGCATAATACCTATTTTTATTATTACGTAATATTCAGGGACTTAAAAAAAAAGTGGCAACTCTACTTTGACTCACACATAGTTAAAAAAATGGTTACAGTTTTCTATTCCACGTGCGGTATCTACCTTTTTTTACTTGATCTGAGTGTGCAGGGCATAAAGAATGCCGTTACCATTACGCATGTGCTCTTTGAATGCACAATGCTGTACAAGCATTAGGATTGAAATCAAATTAGAACAGAAACCCTCGTGTCACCCTTTTGCAGATATTCTAAACTGACCACAAAACCTCATTTATTTCTGGATGGAGGTGTAGGGTGAAATAACTAACGACGGCCGCCATGGCCCACGTACAATGGTTCACTTGAAGGACGAAGTGCGTAAACTAATCTCAGTAACAGATAGAACGCAGGGCCCAATTATTTAAACAATACTTATTAAAAAAAAACTTGCATAACTGGTAAAAACAGGTTTTAAAATAACTGGTTTCCATAATTGGAATAAGTTTTATTACCTAAACAATCTTTTTTAACTTGAAATTTTATGACTTAACCGGTTACAGGGCAGGAAAATTAGAATATTATTTATATTATTTTTGTTTCTTTTTTTTGTCAATATATTATTAGCCTGCAAATGTGAACCTTGAATGTGGGCGGTTTACGGTTAAAGTGTCTTGACAGACTGATTGTTAGGAAACAAAAATGCAGCTGCCTATCTTCTTAAAGCCATATTTTTTTTACGAGATTCTGGTTTTCAGCGGAGTAACCAAATCTTAAGCATTCACAATCGAATTTGAATGACGTAAAACCAGTAGTAGATAAGTCATTACAATGTAACCCTTATCTCATTGTAATAAAGTATAAATAAATTTGAATGATTGCCGAGAG